>CM077345.1:22627384-23227384 GCA_039655645.1 Ammopiptanthus mongolicus | reverse complement strand
AGTTTACCAAAGTTAATACTTACAATTTTTTTGAAATCATAAAATTCACAAATTTGTTTTATTTATGTATTTAATTGTTATGCACAATTAATGTAAAGAACTTCTAATTGATACGATGATTTGTGACTGATTGACAGTGTAAAAAAAAACTTTACATTGTATATCAAAATTAAATTCTTTATTTATTAGATAAAGTATTATTAGAAAGTAATAAAATATGAGTCTAAAAATGAAGAATTAATTTAGTTTTAAGACTATCTTGATTTTATTTGTAGGCTTATAGAAATCATATTTAAGTGGAATTTATTTGATTTTACTTTTTAATTAATTAGATAATATTTTCATCACTTTTAGGATAACATATTAAAATAAAATTATTGAAATAAAATAAATTTTTATTTATCTTTAAGAGTTTAATTGTTATACACAGACAGTGTAAAACTCTTTTACATAGGTATCAAATCGTAATTTGTTACGTCATTAATTTTTTTTACTCATATCCTAACGATCTTAAAAGTTATCTATACCATGATTGATGATTGGTTGACAGTGTAAAAAACTTTATACTATAAGTACATAGCAATTAAACTCTGTCTTGAATGTATTTCTAATATGGACATTGATTTACAAATTGATTCAACCAGACTTTTTTGGGGGGGGGGGTGCTAAAAGATCCTCGAACTTTATCATTTTGATACGCCGAGGATAGGGTTGAAGACGATGGGATTGAGAACAATGCCGAGGACAGGGTGCCAATTAGAGGTTCTGAAGTTGGCCTTGCCTTGTTTTTTTGGTAGTGCCTTCGTCCACTTCTCTTTTTTATTCTGCTTATTTTGCTTTTGTGCTCGTTTTGTGGGTATTTCAACTTTATATTTGTGGGACAGGCTCCCGTTTTATTCAATTAAATATTAGCTTTCCTACTTATTTTGCATTGCTTTAAGATTGCATTTACCGAGCTTCGGTCCTTAGCTAACAAATCAGTTCGAGGTAGAGTCACGCTCGACTTCCTACCTTACTTTTACAAAGCTTCGGCTCTTCGATGGAAATTAGTACGAGTTAGGGTCGCGCTTGACTTCCTACGATGTTTTTACAAAGCTTTGACTCTTAGCTACAAAGTAGTTCGAGGTAGGGTCACACTTGACTTCCTACCATGTTTTTACAGAGCTTTGGCTCTTTGCTTCAAAGATGTTCGAGGTAACGTCGTGATCGACTTCCTTCCTTGTTTTTACAGAGCTTTGGATCTTAGTTGCAAAGCAGTTCGAGGTAGGGTCATGCTTGATTTCCTACCATGTTTCTATAGAGCTTTGGCTCTTAGCTTCAAATCAGTTCGAGGTAGGGTCATGCTCGACTTCCTACCTTGTTTTTACAGAGCTTTGGCTCTTAGTTGCAAAGCAATTCGAGGTAGGGTCACGCTTGACTTCCTACCTTATTTTTACAGAATAGGGAGAAACAAATATTTATGTAAACTTTTTGTTCGACAATGTATTTTTTGGAGCAGTCTCATTAAAAACTCCCGACGAAAAAATCTCCTTCGGTATAAAAACGCCTGGTAGGAAAAAGAGTACTCCTCTTACATCTCACGCATAAAAGAACTTATGGTCGGTCGCATTCCAGGTCCTTGATACTGCCTTGCCTTCCAGAGTCTTTAGCTTGTATGCTCAATTTCCAACTTTCTCTGTTACTTTAAAGGGGCCTTCCCAGTTCAGTACTAACTTGCCGTAACTTCTTTCTTTTCTTGGGCCGACCTGAAGTCCTAATACCAGATTGTCTTCTTTGAACTCAGGCACTCTTAATTGGGAATTGTACTTCTGTTCGACTCTTTGCTTACTGGCGACGTTTTTGATAAGTGCTACTACAAGAGTCTCTTTTATCATATCCAGTTTCGCCCTCAACCTTTCTTCGTTCTTCCCTGGCTCAAAATTTGCTCTTCAAATCGAGGGCTCCTCAATCTCGATAGGGATCATCGCATCAGCTCCATAAGTCAGCTTGAAAGGGGTATCGTTGGTGGCCGACTGAGGTGTTATATGATATGCCCATAAAACACTTGGAAGCTCATCTGCCCAAGCACCATTAGCTTCTCCAAGTCTTTTCTTTAGCCCATTTAAAATAACCTTGTTCGTGGCCTCAGCTTATCAGTTGGTCAAAGGGTGTTCCACCGAGCTGTATTACTGTTTTATGCCTAAGCCCTTAGAGAAAGCTTGGAAATCCTAATTAGCAAACTGCGTCCCATTGTCGGTGGCTATCGAGTATGGGATATCGTGCCTGCTTATCAAGATCTTCCAAACAAATTTCTGAACTTGTTTGGCTGAAATTTTTGCTAGTGGTTCGGCCTCGATCCATTAAGTGAAATAATATATTGCTACCAGGAAGAATTTTACCTGACCTTTGGCCATGGGAAGAGGTCCCGAAATATCCATTCCCCATTTTGAAAAGGGCTAGTGGGCTTGTACACTGTGTAATACCTCTGGTGGGGTATGTGGCACCTCAGTAAAGTGTTGACATTTCTCGCATTTCTTTACCCGGTTCAAACATCTTTCCTTGATAGTTGGTCAATAATATCTTGCTCGAAGAATCGTGGCTGATAGGGATCTTCCTCCGTCATGCATTCCAAAAATTCCCTCATGTATCTCGACCATGACATACATATATTGTTCATGTTCTAGCCATTTGAGCAAAGGCGCTGAGAAACCTCTTCGGTAAAGCTGCTCGTCGACCAACGTGTAATGATTAGCATGTCTTTTTATTCTTTTGAATCTGTTCGGATCTGCAGGGAGCTTATCACTAAGTAAATATTGACGAATCAGGTGGATCCAACTCTTCCCTGTATTATCAGTAACCGTTATTTCCTCTTCTTTTCCAGACTCGATACTTGGTGAAAAAAGGGTTTCCTGAATTACTGTTTTGCACTGCTCGGGTCTATTAGTGCTGAGTTTTGACAGGAGGTCGGCTCTTGAATTGTTTTCTCGGCGGACGTGCTCGACTTTAAAATCTTGCAAACTTGCCCCGAGTTCCTTTACTATGGCTAGGTACTTGGCAAATTGCGGATCCTTCGCTTGATATTTGCCAAACATTTGAGTTGTTATCAACTGTGAGTCATTGTATGCCTTTAACCTATTCACCCTGACTTCATTTCCAAGTTTCAGGCCGACGGTCATGGCTTCATATTCAGCTTGCTTATTGCTGGTGGGGAAGTTTAGTCTAATGGACAACTCCAAAATGATCCTTTCAGGTCCCTCGAGAATTACTTTGACCCACTCCGTTTGACATTCGAGGAGACATCTACAGACATGTTCCATGCTCCTTTTATCTCTCCTTTCAGCTCGGGCGAGAGTTCTACTAAGAAGTCTGAGAGACATTAGGCTTTTATCCGTCCTTGAGGTTCGTATTTTACATCGAACTCAGAGAGATCAACTGATTAAGCTATCATCCATCCTGTTAGCTCAGGTTTTCTCAAAATCTGCTTGATTGGATAGTCTGTTCGTATAACGACTTGATGACTTTGGAAATAAGGGCGGAGGCACCTTACCGTTGTGACCAAGGCCAACACTAGCTTTTCAATCATCTCATATCAAACTTCAACCCCATGCAGTACCCTGATAATGTAATAGACTAATCTTTGTTGTTTCTCTTCCTCTTGCACCATAACTGCACTAATTGCCTGCTCACTGACAGATAAGTACAACAAAAGCTCTTGCCCTAGGATAGGTCGGGTTAGAATTGGAGGGTTGTCAAAAACTGTTTAAGTTTAGAAAAAAAACTTCTTCACATTCCTCGGTCTAGTTGAATTTGTTTGGCTTTTTTTATAATTTTAAAAAAGGGATAGGCCTTGTCGGCTAGTCCTAGCAGGAAACGTTGTAGTGTTGTTACTCGGCCGGCCAGCCTTTGCACTTCCTTAACGGTGGTGGGGCTTCTCATCTCCTAAACATCCTTACATTTGTCGGGGGGGAAGGTACCTCGATGCCCCTCTTTGTTAAGGTGGTGCCTAGGAACTTGCCACCTTGGACTCCAAATTGCATTTCTCGGGGTTAACCCTCGTGTTAAATTTCCTTACCTGCTCCAATATTTCTTTGAGGTCAGCTACATGCTCTTCTGGGGAATTTGATTTCACAACCTTATAATATATATAAACCTCTACATTTCGGCCGATCCGATTGGTGAAGACTTTGTCCTTTAACCTTTGGTAAGTTGCCCCGACATTTTTGAGAGCAAAGGGCATCATTCTATAACAACAGTTGCCATTGTCCGAGATAAAAGCGGTGTGCTTCTCGTCGGGAGGGAACATTCTAATTTGGTTATATCTTGACTAGGCATCTAAAAAATTGAGAATGGCATTTCAGCGGCTCTGTCTATCATTCGATCGATGTTAGAAAGAGGGTATGAATCCTTAGGGCATGCTCTGTTAAGGTCAGTATAATCCGTACACATTCTGTACTTCCTATTTAATTTTTTGACTAACACTACGTTGGCTAACCATGTAGTGTAATCAATCGCTCTGATTACTCTGGCCTCTACCAGCTTTTTGCTTTCTTCAATTACGGCTGCTCTTTTTTTTTTCTCCTAACTTGCCTTTTCTTTTGTGCCACGCGTTTGGCGCCTGGGTTGGTAGAAATCTTATGACATATGACTTCGGGATCTATTCTTGGTATGTCTGTTGCAGACAAAGAAAATAAGTAGGAATTTTCCTTCAATACCTCCACAATTTATGTCCTGATGCCTTCGTCCATAGTGGTACCCATTTTGGTGCACCAGACTTCTTCATTCGCTCGGGGGGGTGTGCCCTTGATTAGGCTTACTTAGTTGTCCGAGTTGTTCTTTTGACATTTTCTACTCGGCTTCTCATGACTTATATTCAAACTATCAATGTAGCACTGTCGAGCAACTGGCTGATTAGCTTTTATTGACACGATCTCTATTGACGGGGCTGGAAACTTGAGGGTCAAAGGAGGGGTTGAGACAATGGCTCCCAATGCATTCAAAGATGGTCTCCCGATCAGGATGTTATAACCTGCCTTCACATCTATTACTAAATATTTTACCAGAATAGATCGGGATAAACGATCCTCATCGAACATAGTGATGAGCTCGACATAACCCCGAACATCGATTTGTTAACCTAAAAAACCGACTAAGGTGTCGTTGTCGGGTTTGAGGATGGAACTATCAAACTTCATTTTTTGAAGGTGGACCAATACAGGATATCATTCGAGCTCCCCTGATCGATCAATGTCCTTCTCACTTCAAGATTGTCTACCTTGATTGTGATCACCATCGGATCATCCAGATTTGGCACGATACCTCAAAAATCATCAGCGGTGAATGTGACGGGAAGCATGGATCGTTTAACACTTAGACTTACGGAGGAAACCTTTGTCGTCCTGAGTTCTCTCATATGCCTTTTCTGGCTGAGTTGGAAGCACCTCCATTGGTAAAACCCCAGAGATGGTATTAATGACACTGCGCACAGGGCTACGCCCATCCTTATTTCCATTCATAAGTGGCTACCGGCGACGTACGTTTTGATGCCTTTCTATACTTCTTTCCCGGCTTCGTTCTCACTGCCAGTTTCGGTATTTGTCTCTGTTGTATCCTCTTTCTCGATCACCTTGTTGATTGTTACCTTTGGCCACATATTTCCCTAGATGACCCCTTTCAATGACATTTTCAATAGCGTTTCTCAAAGATCGACATTGTTTTGTGTCATGCCCTCAGTTGCGGTGGAAATCGGAAGTATTTAGACATGTCAGCCCTTTCTAGGGTTTCACCTTGGGGGAAAGGGGTACTGGCATAAGGTTGGTATTGAACACCTCTTGGAGTATATTCTCCTGAGAAGTGTTTAGAGGGTTGTACTTTTCAAGTCACAAGATAAAGGTCGACCTTTTTCCTTTTCGATCAAAGCGAGACTTCCCTGGCTTCTTTTCAATTTGTACATCTCTCGGAATTTTGGACTACGTGGTCAGCCATAAATCTTTGCGAGATTCTTAGGATTATTCCATGTTAAAGAACTCATCTGCTCTTCTCTGGAGCTCATCATTGTCCTTAGGATGCTTGCGTCCTAGGAAAGAAGCGAAAGGGCCCAACCTCGGACTGACTGTCATGGCATGTAATGCCACTCCTGGCATGAGGTTTGGGATTATGTTGATATGCTTGTTGAACCTGGTCACAAAGTCCCTGAGAGGCTCGTTGAGTCCTTGTCGGAAATTGACCACTACAAGAAAAACAAGGATTAGCGTCGGCCAAAAGCCCAGGCTATAAGCAAAAAGCCGACGCTAATTGCCACTTTAGTGTCGGCTTTGCGATGGTGTCGTGACCTACGCTTTTTCGTTTGTCGATACGTTTAGCGAAGGGCCTTAACGGCCGACGCTAGTTTAGCGTCGGCTAAACCGATGCAAATTGGCAGCTAGAACACACAGGAAAATGCCGACGCTAAGTTAGCGTCAAATAGTGTCGGCCAAAACCCACGCTAAACCAACGCTATGGCAAAACTGGTTAGCGAAGGCCTGGCCGACGCTAAACGTAGCGAAGGCTTGGCTAGGCCAACGCTAAACGTAGTGAAGGCTAGGCCGACGCTAATTTTTTTTATTTTTTTTTGTACAGATTGAGTAAATTAGTAGCTGTTGGATTAAAAAACCTGGAATTGTAACATAAAAATATAAACCTCAACACAAACATTAAATACCAAATCAACATAAAATTTAACTTTAATAGTATTTCGGAGAAAAGTACACATCAAAGTAAATTGTGCTTTACACAAAGTACATATCAAAGTCAATACTAAGTGAAAACAAAATCAACGACGCCGACCATGTGATGAATCATCATCCACCGTATGGTCGTCAATATCATCATCATAATTAGGATGTGGACGGTGCTGGTGACCATTACAGTGCTCCAAAGCTGCTAGGCGTTCCATCACAATCCAAAACTGGCCCTTAATATTGGCGCTGTGCTCCCTAGCTCTGGCGGCCTCCTCCGTAGCTCTGACAGCCGCCTCCGTGGCTCTGGCAGCCTCCTCCCTGACTCTGATGACCTTGTCGTTCTGAGACTCGCTACTGCGACTAGATGGTGCCCGAGACTCCTGAGTCAGTGAAGATATACCATGACGAATGTTCAAAGACAAGTCCGCAGTGCCATAACATCGGCCTCGGGTCCTGCCACCAGCAATCTCCAGCCAGAAGTCAAGCTTCTTCTCCCCATCCACCTCTTGCGTCCCACCCGCGGAGGCCTCACCAACCTGCGTTTGTATCTGGCTGAGACGTTCGCGATACTCCTCCTAGTAAAAAAAACATAACCTACTCAGATACATATTTTGTTTGATAACCAAGTTATATAAAAATAATGTATTACCAACAACTTACATATGCTCTTTGAGAGCGGCTATTGCCCCATTCGCCAGTCTTTTTATGGTGAGTGATCCTGAAGAACTCAGTAGGATCCACGGACCCCCTATGTGATTCAGCCTACCCAAACAGCCAACACATATTTATAAAGAGCACACAATATATGATACTGGACTAGAGAATGTTGAGTGAATACATACTATGTCTAGCGCCACCTCATGGTGAGGTCTGCAGCCTGTCGTGTGGACTGCTCCACCTCTGGTAGAAGCCCGGTTGGTCTTATTTTGTGTTGAGATCTTTTGGAAGTCAGGACTCCCCCAATAGTCAAGAAGACCAGCCCATGCCTCGTCCCCCATCCAACTAGGCTTCTTCCCCTCCTTCCTCGCCTTCGAGAGGATATTGGAAAGACGTTTTACACATTTTTGTGTAAATGTCTTATAGATACTGTCATGATGACGAGGATCCCATGAAACCTTTTCCCGCAATTAATCAAAATAGTGAGTCAGATATAGCTTTACTTTATAAGTTAATTAGGAATATATGAGCAAGACAGGACCCTTAATTGGAAGAAGGCATATAAAAATTAGAGTTTCACACCAAACTAATGCACCATAACAAGTTAACATATAATGTTATATAAACATAACACAACAAAGAGTATAGTAATTGCAGCAAGAAAACTAGATTCATCATACTCATAATCAATAAACGAGAACACTCTTCAATGTATTGATATATACAATAGGTACGACAAAAACAGAGAACATGTTTTGATGACAAAGCTAAATCAGTAAGATTTTCCAATTACCTTGTGTTTGTTCTACAAATGAGTGAGATGTTTAAGGTTTGAAAAAAGTAATGAGGGGATCTCACTAGTAAGGTTGTTGTAATGGAGTTCCAAAAATGTGAGTTGAGTGAGGTTCCACAAAGATAAAGGAATCAATCCATCAAATCCAGTGTGTTGAAGACTAAGAGAGACCAAAGAGGATAACAACATATGAAGTTATAAAACATAACACTAACTAATGCACCATAACAAGTTATGCAAGTTTCTTGTAAATATTACAGCCAAATAATACATTATCAGTTTACAATGTACCTATCCATGTTATGCAACTTCATCCCCCAGTGTAGAATGCTTAAAACATGAATACATTATTAGTGCATTAAATATACAAAATTTACCTTAAATCTAGCCCACCAAAAGTCCCTCACCGCGATAGGGGTCACAGTCCAGCAATGATGAGGACCCCGAAATTGTGCCTCAATGGCACACCTAATCACGTTAGTAGCAAATGATGATGGAGTCCACCTACAAAAAATTCCAAAGTCAATGTCAAACGTCAAATCAAATGCAAACATAAAACTAAGTGCTTAACACATATATAAAGAAACAAAGAAAGTTCTAATTTAGCCTCGACCAAAAGGACGTATGATGATCTTCCCGTACTCGTCCAGTCGGTACTCCCTCGGACCCTGATGAAGAGGGTCGTGCCCATCCTGCTCCACCTCCTCATCGACCTCTTGGTCCTCCTCTTGTCGGTCTACCTCCTCATGGGGAGGTTGCTGCAACACAGGCTCATGTGGACTGCGGTATGAAGATGAACCGAACTCAAACTATCCAGATGGCACGTATCCCAGAGTAGGCATCATAGTGAAGATGTCAATGGTAGGCTGCACTGCTGGTGGTGTCGACTGGGACGGTGGTGGTGTCGTGCTCGGCTGGAGTGGTGGTGGGTTAGGATGGACCACTGGTGATGTAGGCTGGGAAGGTGGTGGTGGAACTGGTCTCTGGCGGCGCTTGCGCTCTGTCTGTGAAGCAAGATCGCCAGGTCTGATAAGCCTCCCTCGACTTGATCTTTTGACAAGCATCTTGTCCCGACCTTGTCCTGCCATTTACTATAGTGCAAAATATAACATATAGACATACATACCATACATATAATATAATCATACACATTAAAATAGTTAGATAATATTCTAAACATACATATAAAGTTGACTTGTGCATATTAGGATACATATTAAAATAGTCAAATACATTTTATCAAAAAAATAGTCAAATACATATTATAAAATTGACCTAAACTAATCCTCGTCACTATCCTCATAATTGCCCTGATCCTCGTCCACCCCATTCTGCACATCTTCATCACTACATTTTGATTGACCATCCTCATCCATTGGATCGTTATTAGGATCAATTATCTGTTCAAACTCATTTACGGTTTCATCAAGTAAGCCATGTAATGGTTCAACTTCTGTAATTGGTGCAACTGGTGACATCTCATCAGCCTGATAAGGCACTTCATCCTCTATGTCCTCAACTTCCACATGACCCCGTGGTTTTGTGGTGATTGCTGCAGACCAACCACATAGGTCTTTACACATTTCTGGATAATGGACATAATATACCTGTCTTGCTTTTTTTGCAAGAATGAACGGATCATACCGACCATACCGTCTATTCATCCTAATAGCAACAATATTATACTGTGGATGTACTCGTGTGCCTCTATTCCTCGTTGGATCAAACCATTCACAGTAAAATAAAGCAATCTTATTACTCAAACCATGGTATTCCAATTCCATGATATGTTGGATGACGCCGTAAAAATCATCTTCTCCTCCTTCGGTAAGACCTTTTACGTGCACCCCACAATTTATGGTTTTTTTACCATTACTCCAAGCATTAGCTTGAAACTTATACCCATTAACAAGTACTTGTGCCACGATATTGCCTTGGATAAAGGACCCCAAGCTAATGCCCGTATGTCTGTGTTGATCACCCTATTCATCTCATCATGAACTTATATAGAATATACAAATATGCTTAGAGAGTGTGGTTATCAATAATTATATTAGTCGTGTATATTATACTTACATATGCCTTCAACCATTCAGCAAATTCGGCATGTATACGACCAGAAGCATCTTGTTCATCGTTGGAGTGATATTGCAAGAAGGCACTGACATCAAGCACATAATTGATAAGTAACTCTACACTATACAATGCGTCAAGCACATACTTGATGTGATACGAATTTTACTTACTCAAGATATGGTTTAACCTTATGACAATTGATCAGAACATGTATATGAGCGGAATTCCATTCATCATCTGTCAGATAATAGAGTTGAGGCTTCCCGCTAGGACGACCGGATTTGTTCAAGAGTGACAACGTTGGGTGGACGCCCTCATGTTCCGATCGAGGATCGTTCCTAAAACTTGTGATTGGCAACAAGCTGAAGGTCTTGAAATAATTAGAGCAAAAATAGGTTGTCTCACGGTGTAAGTAAAAAGCGCATATGGAACCTTCTACTCTAGGCTTATTTTTCACTGACCGCTTTGAGTCTCCCATGAATCTGCTTGTAAAATGACCATACATCTCTGAAGTTCAAATAAATCAAGATGTGAATATTTAAAAAATAATAATTTAATTACCTTTCAAATGGATACATCCATCGATATTGAACATGACCACCAAGGATTGCTTCAATAGGAAGGTGAATCGGGAGATGCTCCATTGAATCAAAGAAACCCGATGGAAAAATCCTTTCCAACTTGCATATGATGATGGGAATATTTTGCTCCAATCTAACTAGGTCGTCCATCCTCAATGTATTACAGCATAGATCTTTGAAGAACCGACTTAATTCAGTCAGTGGCTTTCATACACATTCTGGCAAGGAACGAAAGGCAATTGGTAGTAAACACTCCATGAATACATGACAGTCATGGCTTTTCATCCCCTGCATCTTACCCTTGGATACATCGGCACACCTAGCAAGGTTTGAAGTATAGCCATCCGGCATTTTCAGTTCCGTAATCCATTTATACACTAACTTTGCATCTTCTGGTGATAAAGTGTAGTTTGCCTTTGGCTTTCCCATCTTTTCGTTAGGTAAGATTTGCATCTCCAAGTCCCTACATGCACAGAACACAGATATATTCATTCTTGCCTTTTCATTGTCCTTTGTTTTACCCTTAACATTCATGACAGTGTTAAACACATTATCAAAGAAATTCTTCTCTATATGCATCATATCAAGGTTGTGCCTTAACAAGTTGTCCTTCCAGTATGGCAGATCCCAAAATATACTTTGTTTGGTCCAATTATGAAACTCACCATACCCTTACAATTTGCCCCAATCAACCTCTGTCACTTTTGGAAAATCACGAACAAATTCCCAGATTTGTTGCCCTGTTAACATGTAAGGTGGACCATCCTTCTTATCCTTGTTTCTTTTAAAAACCCTTTTACTTCTTCTGAAAGAATGATCTGCTGGTAGGAATCGACGATGACAATCAAACCAAGAATTTTTTCCACCATATTTCAGGGTGAAAGCCTTTATGTCTTCCATGCAATAAGGACATGCCAATTTACCCTGTGTTCCCCATCCAGATAACATACCGTAGGCCGGAAAATCATTGATTGTCCACATTAAGCATGCTCTCATGACAAAGTTTTGTTTCGTGGAGATATCGTAAGTCAAAACGCCATAACTCCACAATTTTTGCAAATCATCAATCAAGGGCTGCAAGTAAACATCTATCTTTGATTTCGGGTTAGATGGTCCAGGTATGACACAAGTCAAAAACATGTATGGTTTGGTCATGCACATTTCAGGGGGAAGATTGTAAGGCGTAACTATTACCGGCCAACATGAGTATGGAGAAGTAGACGCTTGGATGTAAAGTGCAAACCCATTAGCACATAGACCCAGTCTTACATTTCTTGGCTCACTGGCAAAATATGGATAAACATCATCAAAGTGTTTCCATGCCTTCCCATCAGATGGATGGCGCAAGACGTTCGAATTCTTCCTATTCTCATGATGCCATCTCATTTGAGCCGCAAATTCCACTGATGCATATAATCTTTGTAACCTGGGAATGATAGGCAAATAGAACATTCTTTTCACCGGAACATCACTATATTTCCCCATCCCGTTCTTTCGAGAAACATATCTCGCAGCATGACAAAAATTGCATTCTTTTGATTTGTTACCTTCTCTATATAACATGCAACCATTCACACAACAATCAATCTTCTCAGCCTTCAACCCTAATTTAGACACCAACTTTGTTGCTTGGTAATAGTTTCCTGGTAAATATTGTTTTGTTGGAGCTACATCGACAAGCATTTGTGCAAAATAAGCTATACACTTTTCAGGAATATGGTAGTTAGATCTAGCTGCCAAAAGTTTAACAGATATTGATAACTTAGATTCGGTAGCTCCTTCGTAAATGGGCCGGTTTGCAGAGATTAGCATATCATAAAATCTTTGAGCCTCCTCATTGGGTGTTTGTTCCTCAGTTAATGTCTCGTTTTCTACGTTAGCATTGACATGCGGGACATCGGGAAATGGCCTAAAAGCATCATACACCATCTCATGCATTGACACAAAGTGGTCTTCATTATCTCTATGTCCACTACTTCTTGAATGACCCCCTTCATCAATATCAGGCTCCACTTCTCCATGAATAGTCCAGATCCAATAATTTGGTTTAAACCCACGCTTGTACAAGTGAACTTTCACCTCGCTTGGAGTCAATGGCTTCATGCACTTACACTTTGCACAAGGACACCTGATCCTCCCTCAGACAAAAAGTAGGGTTGTTCCTTAGCCTTCTCGACAAACTCGTCAACTCCACTAACAAAATCATCTTTCAAACCTCTCCTATCAGGATTGACCCTATCATACATCCAGCTACGATCCATTTTCTATGTGGCAAACATATAATTATCAACCATTTAGTATAAATAACAGTATATATAAGATCAAATAAAATTGGATATATGATAAAAATAACATTATATTAACAACTTATCCTATTGAGCTCTGCTCTCCACTAGGAAACAACAATTCAATCAGACAAACACATGTATACTTTCTAAATTACCAGCACACAATCTAGTATCCAACATCTCAGACAGAATCACACTTATTGAGCTTTACGCTCCACTAACAAACATCATATCAATTCATATAATACATTACATAAACATAGCTAAATAAAAAAAAACTTGGCATACACACCTCAAACTCCTAATGTAATCTCCAAGTGTCACGAACAGTCCTGTCAAAATAAAATTAGAAGCACATAAGTTATCTACATGTTTGACGTAATCTTCTACCATAATGATACTATCAATTTAGCATTATCAACTTGTCACATAAACCTCAATATTGCAGCAAAAAAAATGTAACATAAAAATAAAGAAAGGGAATGATCAGCTTTCTATTTTTGGATGAGGAAGCCAGTTTTGAGCTGTTTCTCATATCAATGGAGGCAGACGTTTAATAAAATTAAACACATGGTTATGAAGTATATATTCCAAAAAGATAAAAAAAATTAGTAAGTAGGCTTTCCAAAATTTAATTCATGTTCCATGAGGGCATTAATGACCATGACATCATTCTCAAATCCAAGAAACTAATCAAAGAGGTCCATCATAACACAACAGGTGGCACCAAACAACCATCAGGTCATAGTTAGTGCACTGTAACTTAAGCTCTACAACAAAATCAACTAAGCAACAACCAACAAAGAGGCATCATAAAATATGGCTAATACCAAAGCTTTAAGGTAAGACTTTACCTACCCGTGAAATGCAAAGAAAGTATGAGCTAGTAGCTACCATCTGGCAACCATTCATTACAAATTAAATTTCCTCTACTAGCCCCACATATAAAATTATTTGTACTCATCTTATTTTTTTTCCTTTGTCCTTATTGCATGGTACAAACTACAAATTAAAATTCACAAGATTCAACTTTTCAATTCCCAAGTGTTGAAGGATTTTCGAAAGAACCTAAATAAAAGTGTGTCAATTAATATACAGGTTTATTACCAAATATTTTGTTCTAATAATCATAGTGTGCCCTTGTTGCTTTAGGCCACGTCTATTCTTGTTTGAGCTCAAACTACAAGCCAGAATAGTGAACTCTCGTAGGAAATTTTTTTTTTTTACACTATTATCACTTAAACAGAATATAACACTAATTAGAGCATAAAATATAATTGGTAGTTCTGCAATTGACTCATATATTCTTACCAAACTAAAGGGAAACATATCTTTCAAGAATCAGGAACACATGACCTGAAAATATACAATGCCTACTGCATTCTAATTGAGCCTTCATATCAGTTGAGAATCGTACTTTATGCACATTTTGCAGGAGCTAAACTACTACTGCCTAGGTTCAATAGTCATGCACATTAAGCAATATCTGAAAACCCAAGGAAAGAAAGAGCCCACTTTCTTCTAGTAATAAATGATTAAATGAAAATAACATCTTCCTCGAATTTCTGGTATTCATTTCACACATTTAAAAGAAACATTTTATCAAATGCAATTCATTGGTTAGAGTTTCTCAATTCCTTAGCTTGAGGAATGTCTGAATAATTCATTTGTGAAATTGCGTGCAGGTGAAACTATGGACATTAGTTCTTGGCCTCATATCCACACCATGTTAATGACATATACCAGCAGATTGAGAAGTTGGCATAGATGTATTAGCAGATGAATCTTGTATTATTACTTCAACCAACTAATAATCTTTAATCCAATATACTTCAACCTCCAGATATAGCAACTGTAAACAACAACAAAAAAAGAAAATGCACTAAAACGACAAGCATGAGAGTGCCATTCTCACAACATGTTTTCTATTCGTTGCTCAAAAAACATGTTTAAGCTTATTAGGGAGATGGGAGTAGAAGAGAATGGCTAATAATTTATAATTTAATAAATTAAAAACGTATTTTAGTTTTCCTGCCCCTTGCTGATTGTAACATGTTTTGTGAACAATGAATGGAGACAAATCAGCTAGTTCCTACATACATATGATTTAAAAATCATTTTTGCTATATATATATATATATATATAGTGTAATTTATGAAACTAAAGAGGTCAATGTAATTTCATCAACATGATTCTCCCTTTTTAAAAATCTCAAACAGGAGGCAATTAGGAAGGCCAATCCTTATTTAACATGAGGGAAATAATGTTGGCTGATATGGGTGGTGGTGGTGCCTTTATTTTCTCCCATAAGACAAATAAGCAATATTCTCAAATTTAATGAACCCAAAGTAGGACTCAGACATGTTGCAAAACATGAACAACATAGGTAGGTTCAGTCAGAGACCTGTAGAGGGAGAATTGATCAGAGTAACAAATTCAATTGGCTGGAAACTGCAAGATCAACCACAATTATATCATTACAAAAACACAAGGTAAACAAAAATGAAAAGATCTATGCTAGAAGAACAGATACCTAGCTAGCAGTAAGTTCCTAATTTATGCCTATATGGCCAAATAGGCGCTAGTTGAAACTAAGAATTGCTTGATTTTATTTTGTAGCTTGCTTTCACAGGATCTAGTAGCACCGGTACGATTGTACTTGGGCTGTCTTCAGGTGTTGAAAGTGGTACTACACTTGAGTCTGGTGGTCAAAGGATTGGCACCTAAGGATACTACATCCAACCCACTGTTTTCTCAAATGTTCAGGCACAATACTTATAATAATATCTTTATTTCTAGACCAGTAGCAAGATAATGCTAAAACAGAAGTAAATAACCAAAATGATTTCCTCCTTATTATTACAGGACAACATGTTGATAGCAAAAGATGAGATTCAACTTACAGTTAAATTGAACCCTCAAATTTATCAATCGGACAAAATAAAATAAATTTGTCAAGCAGCTTATGAGCATGTTCATCAAACCTCGGACAATGAAACAATAAGCTCTATAAAATGAGATGTTCTAACTTGCAAAGAAATCACAAAATAGAGTAATAACTCATCATGTTAATAAAAACAACATAGGAGATAGCAGGAAAGGGAAATCAAACACATAATAAAACAAAGAATCTCAGCCACTCATAGTGAGGTAGCAGGGTAAATCCAAAAGGGAAATCCAAAAGGGGAAATCAAACACAGTGGTTGTTAGAGTTGCAAAATGAACCATGAGAAGGGATAGTTGTTCCCGCTGTGGTGGTCACTGAAGCGTCGTTCGTGTCCGCGCCGCGGTGCTCGCCATTTGTGAATGAGGGGGGAGAGGGATGACCGTTCGTGCTCGCCGTTTGATAACTCAGCCTCGGTATCGTCGTGACGACGTCGCGGTGGTCTCTGTTTCGGTCTCAGTCTCCGTCACGGTGGTCTCCGTCGCGGTTTCCTGAGAAGGGTTTGTGTGTTTGGGAGATGGATAGGATGAGAGGCGGCGAGAGTGAGACTGATCCAGCAGACTGTGAGGTGGGTTATTTGAACACTAGCGTCGGTCAGCCGACGCTATGATTAATAAATTCAGGTAGCGTCAGCCTATAGCGTCGGGCCGACGCTATAGCATTAAAAAAATTAAAAAATATTTTCGCGTCCTCGCGACGGCTTAGCGTCCAAGAGGCCGACGCTAACTCCCGAAATTAGCGTCGGAGTCGTAGCCGACGCTAAAATTTTGCAGTTAAATGAATGTTTTCTTATAGTGGACAAGGCTCCCCAAGGTTTTTTGGTGAGCTCGACTTGAAGTAAATTGAACAATAAGTTTAGTAGCTAACTCATTGAAATTATTAATTGACGAAGAGGGAGACAGGTATACCGTACTAGCGCTGCCCCTTTTAGGGAGGTTGGGAGGATCTAACACTTGCATGTGTCAGTTGTTGAGGTGACTCTCATGATGGTCTTATACTCAGCTAGATGTTCCATGGGGTCGATGTTTCCATCATATTTGTCTATCTGGATTTGATTAAAGCTTCCCTGGAACGGTGTTTGGGCTATCTCATCCGAGAAGGGATGATCGAACATTGATGTATCATCTGTTGTGGTGGCGGTAGAGGTGGATGACGGTTAAGATTCCTTTGTTGAGGATCAACTTGAGAGTTTTAGCTACCTTCCTCTGTGATGTAGCTGTTCGATTCTTCCCTCTGGCACAACAGTTGGTCCATTCGCTTTCTCATGGTCGCATTTTCCTGGCAGACCTGGTTTAGAGCCGCCACCAAAGTTTCCACCGTTGCTAGGTCTTCTTGCTGCCCAGGATTTGCTTGAGGCTGAGGTAGGTGCTACTTTGACCCCCTCTTCGATCCGCCTGCGCTCCGTGTTCAAACCATGTTGAAGTTCAAATATGTGTGTGGCTAGGGAAAAGTTTTACTTAGCCCCTAGGTGGGCGCCAATTTTTCCAGCCTAAGCGGAAATAATACAAAAAGAATATTGCAAGGGTCCTATACTCAAGTGTTCTCATAGTCTGATGAGAATGTAGAAGATGATAATCCCTTCCACGGCTAGAGCATTGCTTTTATACTCTCTTCAGGCATATGAGGTTGTTACGTTCGGCGTGAGGTTGTTGCCCATGGTGTGAGGTCGCTGTATAGGATGTGGGCCCCAGGCCGTTAGCGAGATATCCAGGCGTGTGGAGATATCATATGTTGCATGCTTTCCTTGCTATGTCATGCGATACCCGATGAAACAAGCGTACAATGATCCAGAAGAGTGGATGGGTACACCTCGAAAGAGAGCATGTATTGCAGCTCGGAACTCGGGGTGACTGGATCATCTTGAGATGGGTGTTCCCAACTCGAGCTTCCCCTTGATTACTTTAGGCCGAGTCCGAATAGGAAACTTGCCTTATAATGGATCAATTATGTCTAGGCAGAGTTTGTTTAAGGTAGGCCTTTGTCCATTGGGCCCAAACCAAATCCGGGAGGAACAACTATAAACACCTTTTTCAGACAGGGAAGACTGATACCGATATGGAAGTATGGGGCAGGGTTTAGGGTTTCAGGTTTTGGGAGGGTGAGTGATAAGGGTATTTTGTTCACGTTCTATGCACTTGACAAATTCTGTTAGTAATTGACCCAAAAAATTGACGGAGGATTTCATTTGCACCTTTTTCAAACATTAGGGATTGGAATACACAGTTTTAAACATTAAGTATTAGGTTATGGCTTATAGTTCAGAGGGGCTAAATTGCTATTTCCCCTTAAATATGTGTATGAAAGAGTTTAGAAAAGTTTAAAGGTTTTTTCTCCGAAATTGAAAGTTTACGTTGACTACTTCAAAACAATATAAAACTTAGGGGTTATATTTACATTTTCTTTTATTTATATAATAAATTTCAATTGATCAAATTTTATTAAATAATTCTACAGTGAAACATAGGACTTGACAATTCATTGCCACAGTACTGTAATATTACTTTCTACTACAAGGACTATCTAGTTTGTTGATGGTTGGTGGGTTGCTTCAATTTAACATAATTGATTTTGGGCGTGAGGTTGTTGCGCATGGTGTGAAGTCACTGCATAGGGTGTGGGGACCAGGCCGTTAGCGAGATATCCAAGCACATGGGGATGTTATCTGTTGCATGCTTTCCCTGCTATGTCATGCGCTACCCGGTTAAACGTGCGTACAATGATCCATAAGAGTGGATGGGTACGCCCCGGGAGAGAGCATGTGTTGCAGCTCGGATCTCAGGGTGACTGGATCATCTTGAGATGGGTGTTCTCAACTCGAGCTTGCCCCCTCATTACTTTAGCCCGGGTCCGAATAGGAATCATGCCTTATAATGGATCAACTATGTCTTGGCAAGGTTACTTTAAGGTGGGCCTTTGTCCATTAGGCCCAGACCAAATTCGGGAGGAACAACTATAAACGTCTTTTTCAGATAGGGAAGACTGATACTGAAATGGAATTATGGGGCAGGGTTTAGGGTTTAAGGTTTTGGGAGGGTGAGTGATATATGCACTTAACAAATTCTGTAGTATTTTACCACAAAATTTGATGGAGGATTTCATTTACACAATTTTCAAACTTTAGGGATTGGAATACCCATTATTAAACATTAAGTATTAGCTTATGGCCTATAGTTCAGAGGGGCTAAATTGCATTTTACCCTTAAATATATGTATGGAAGAGTTTAGAAAAGTTTAAAAGTTTTTTTCTCAAAAATTGAAAGTTTATGATGACTACTTCAAAATGATGTAAAATTTAGGGGCTATATTTACATTATCACCTATTTATATTTCAATTAATCAATTTTAATTAAATAATTCTATTGATGGTGAAGTTAAATTTTATTTATTTATATGATAAAATGCACCACACAGTGAAACATGCGGCTTGACAATTCATTGCCAAACTGCAATATTACTTTCTACTACAAGGATTATCTAGTTTGATGATGGTTGATGGGTTATTTCAATTTAACATAATTGGTTTTGGTTGACAGGGCAATCAAAAGCTCTTATTGTTTCCATTCCTCTGGCGGAAGCAACCTATACATGATAAGCTTTGGCAAAATCCAAAATTTCTTTTCTCAAATTCGAGATTTTCATAAAATGTGGTGGCTCTCAATAGCTGCTACAATTATGTCTTTCACCTATTCCATAATTGGTCTCGCTTTTGGAATTGCCAGGATTTCAGGTTATATTCCTACTTTAATTTGTTTGGTACAGGTTTTCTTTCACTTGGTTAATATTTTTGGTTTGTTGAAGTGTACATAGTCTCTCTTAACTATGGATCAATTGTAGAAAATCTTTTACGATTCAAAGTTTAGCAACTTGACTGTTTAAGCTATCAGGTTGCTCTTTAATGTATAGAGCAGATATGTGTATGTAGGAGGAGGGAATATTGATGTATCTGTATTTATTAAAAGACTGATGTAATTTTTGTTTTTATCTGGCTTTAAGCACATGATAGGATGAATGCTTTTCAACCCTTCCTAGAAGATGGGGAAAATATTCATTTTGATGCTTAAGTTGGATCATATTAATGATATATTTACTTATCGAAGAAAAAAAACTTATAAACACTTGTGAATAGAGTAAATTTATCTATTTGTACATATGCAAAAAAAAAAAAAAAACCTTATAACTAATTAATATGCACTATTTAGTAAATTCAAGTTTTAAGTTTTAAACGGTAAAAGATGTTCTAAATTTGATTTATAATTGAAGGAAGAATCCTTACCATTTAGGCTATTTTGTTTATTTGGTTCATCAACAGAAACAGGTGCTTTTAAGGGTAGCCTCACAGGAGTGAGCATTGGAATTGTGACAAAGGCACAAAAAGTATGGAGAACTTTCCAAGCTCTTGGCAACATTGCCTTCGCTTATTCATTTTCTCTCATTCTCCTTGAAATACAGGTACTTCTTTATTTATGTTCAAAAAGGTTAAAAAATACATGAACTAATAAATATAAAATATTTTGGCTTCACAGGATACCATAAAATCTCCACCATCTGAAGTAAAAACTATGAAGAAGGCTATAAAGATAAGTATTGTTGTGGCAGCAATATTTTATATGCTTTGTGGCTGCATAGGCTATGCTGCTTTTGGAGACATGGCACCCGGGAACCTGCTCACTGGATTTGGTTTCTATAACCCATATGAGCTTATTGATATTGCTAATGTTGCTATAGTAATTCACCTTGTGGGAGCATATCAAGTGTGTGTCCAACCTATCTTTGCCTTCATCGAGAAAGAAACAACAAAAAGATGGCCCAAAGTTGACATGAAATTCAAAATTTCAATCCCTGGCTTTCCTCCTTACAATCTAAATGCATTTAGGTTAGTTTGGAGGACAATGTTTGTTATCATAACCACAATTGTAGCAATGTTGATTCCTTTCTTCAATGACGTTTTAGGAGTGATGGGAGCAATAGGGTTTTGGCCTTTAACAGTATACTTCCCTGTGGAGATATATATCTTACAAAAGAGGATCTTGATACGGAGTAGGAGATGGATCTATCTTCAAATTTTGAGTGTTGTTTGCTTTATAGTATCTACTGTGGCTATTGTTGGCTCAGTGATCAATGTCTTACTCGACCTTAAGAAATACAAACCATTCAGCTCAAACTACTAAATCCCATATTTACTATTGCCTCTTTGCAAATGTAAGAAACCATTGGAGTGTCGTCAGGATTGGCTTTTGTGTTCCATTATCTTCTTAGTGTAGTCCTATTTCAATATATTATTCTTATGATACAACTTTTCAACTAACATGAAATTTAATAGATATTTACGTATCTTCAATTCTCCTTGACATGACAAATTATTCTTTTTTTTTCCTTTCATTTTCCCCGTTAAAATTTTCTTTAACAAAAGTTATATTCATTTTTTCTTCCCCTCTAGGTGTATGAATAGGCCACTTCTTACCATATTCTTGACATGCAACTTGACTTATTAAACAAATAGGTCATATTAAGATTTTTTGAAAAACCTATTACTATTTTTTTTTGTAAAGATCAATATAATTAATTTAAGACGCGATAATAATAACCAAGAAACAATTTAAATATTCATATACCACACATTAATACGTTCAACAAATAATAAACAATTTTTTGTTTTAAAAAAACAAATAATAAACAATTTTAAAATATTCTAATGAAGAATGATCATGGC
The DNA here is from genome assembly GCA_039655645.1 of Ammopiptanthus mongolicus. Classification (NCBI taxonomy): domain Eukaryota; kingdom Viridiplantae; phylum Streptophyta; class Magnoliopsida; order Fabales; family Fabaceae; genus Ammopiptanthus; species Ammopiptanthus mongolicus. The sequence continues at coordinate 23,205,639 of CM077345.1, read as the reverse complement.
GCACTATTTTTAGTCTGAATTTGATCGTTTATTAATGTTTTTAACTGCTGTTTCTATAATTCGACGTTATTTATAATAAATGTGATTAATTATATTCCATTATTTATTTCTAATTATATAAATAATTTTATTTCTGATTAATTATTTTTAAATATAACTAATATTTATTACATATTATATATTATATAGCAATCATCATACATTATATTATACCACGTGTATTAAATTAGTTAGCACACGCTTTCAAAAAAAAGAAAAAACTAGTTAGCACAAAAATAAGGTGATAAGTACCATAAATCCAGAGTGAATCAGCATGTCAGAAAATTTTGTGCGCCTTTATTTTTCTTTAAAAAATTTCCAAGCAACAAGTCATCATAATTGATAGATAATTGAGTTTTTTGACCATACTGTTAGAGGTTCGATTCCTATCGTGTGTATGAAAAAGAATTTGTTGGGAGAGGCAAAACTCACTTCGATGATTTCTACGTCTCTTGAAATGAATTAATCTTCAACTATTATCAGAGCATATCTTGATAAAAAAAATTCCAATACTTAAAATTTAAACCACTATAAATACCATTTCCACCCTTTAACCTCGAAGTTTGTGTCAGTATCGTTTAGCTTACGTGGTGCGTATATTAAAATTCGCGGAACCTCTTTTATTAGGGCACGTTTTATAGTTTGTTTGTGATTTGTTAGTGTAACTCTCTTAATTTTATTTGCTGATTTTGATACTGGTAAAAAAAAGATGGTTGAAAACGCAACAAGAATCAGCCTTATCCATCGTCAAGATTCTGACATCAAGGAGGACTCCATAGATGGTGTGCCTTCACAAATTGACTCCAGATACTATGACGACGATGGCCATCCTAAACGAACAGGTACTAATTAATTGATGATCTATATCTTTGGTTTTACATTATCTTTGTTAATTTCTTTGATTGAATAAGAAGACATACCATATATGATGTCCTCATACATATATGATATATGAGACAGGAACTGTATGGACTACAAGCTCCCACATAATAACAGCTGTGATAGGATCTGGGGTACTCTCCCTAGCTTGGGCCATAGCTCAGATGGGTTGGATTGCTGGTCCTGCTGTGATGCTCTTCTTCAGTGTGGTCACTTTTTATACTTCATCATTTCTAGCAGATTGTTATCGTATGGGCGACCCCATTTCTGGAGAAAGAAATTATACTTTCATGGAAGCTGTTAGCTCCATTCTAGGTAACATAAATATAAATGTAAATTATTAATATTAATATGGGTACCACTATATAACACGAAAATTTTCTAAGGAATTAAAGTACCAATGACATGCTTTAGTAAAAAAAAAAAAATGAGTAATATTCATAACACACTCTTTAGTATACTCCCTTCAACATATAACATGTCTTTGGAGACTAAAAACATGCAAGAGTGAGTGCGCATTTGCAAGAAGCTAGTGAGTAGCTTCCGCATAAAAAACGCGATTCCAGCTTTGAGAGACGTGGTTCCACTTTTAAACATGCTAACACTATTATTTGAATGAATTTCACGTGGATCCGATATAAAATTTTTCCGATAATAAAAAATGTGTGTTGTTAGTATTTTTCAAAAATGATTTATTTTTCCCAACGTCAGCATGCACTGTCTTCTCAAAATTTCAAATTAACACGTTTATAGCTGAATATGTTAAAAAATAAAAGCTTTCGTATGAATTAACGTTTCTGTGTATATATTGACACGCACAATCTTTTTGACATGGAATATGCTTGCACGTATGATGTACCAATTGGTTCTGTTTGTAGGTGGATTCAATGTAACGTTTTGTGGGATCATTCAGTACGTGAATCTTTTCGGAACTGCAATAGGATACACAATTGCGGCTTCCATTAGCATGATGTGAGTTACTACATACGGTTTATTTGAAATCATAAAATTTACAATTTTGTTATATTTATTGAATGAAGTATATTTAGAAAGTAATCAAATAATTAGAATTAATTTAGTTTTAAGACTACCTGAATTTTCGTTATATACATATAGAAATCAGATTTAAGTGGAATTTGCTTGATTTTAGTTTTTAATTATTTAAATAGACAATCTTGTTCATGTTAATTTTGTTATTTAATTTAATCGGTTTTAATTAAAATAAAATAATAGAATTAAATTATTGAAATAAAATGAGTTTTAATTTATCTTTAATGTATTTCAAATATTGACAGGGATTTACAAATTGATTTAAAGAATACTTTCCAGAAAAAATGCCAAGAAATCATCTAACATGTTTTGAAAAATGAGTACCTTAAACTTTGAAATTGGGTCAGGATCCTTAATGTTTTATTTGGATAAGGAAAGAAGTAATGTGAAAAGTAGGGGAAAGAAGAGAAAATGAGTAAACTTTTAAGTTGTTTAAATTAAAAAAAAGTAGGAAAAAAAAAAAAGAAAAATTGAGTTTTCTTGAAAAAATATAGAGTAAATACTCAATTTGGTCCTTGAAATTATAGGGTCGTATCAATTTAGTCCCCACATTATCAATATTTCAAAATTATCTCTGGAATTGCAGAAAATTAATCAGATTCATCCCTTCATTGATATTTGCATGGACTATAATGACATTAAGTTGGTAATGTTAGGGATTCAATTGAAACTAAGTAAATAATGTCAGGGATGCATTTGATATATTTTACAATTTCAAGGATCATTTAAGAATATTGATAATATGAGGAATCTAACTTGATACGATTCTACAATTTCAGAGATCAAATTGAATATTTACTCGAAAAAAAACATATTTATAAAACACAGAGCAAAAGGTTAAAAGTGTAAAAGTGCACAAAGTTGCACCCTCTCTTCAAAATCTCGCCTGACCATAGGAGAAATAAAATCAAGTGGAACCCATCCAAATTTAATTTCTCTGGAAGTCTGGAACCACCCAAATTTAATCTCTCTATGCAACTTCTCTTGCTTCCCAAACCGTAGAAAATAACTTTTCTCCCTCAACTTCTACCATCTCTTCTTCCTTCTCTCTATTATCTATTCAAACAGTGTCAATTTTTTAAAACATACAAATACATAATAATTAAATTAAAATCAACCATAGCAAATAAATAAATTAATTAATTAAAATCAACCATTACGTATTATCAAAAAAAAAAAAAAAATCAACCATTACGTGATTTGCATGTATTAATTAATACACATTACAGTCGCTACTTTGTCCATATTGTTTTTGTTAAAATTTTGTATCTTTTTATTTATTCTTCATTTTCATGAAATACATAATATAGAATTTGTTAAAAATAAATTAAATTAATGGAGGAAACTTTACCAAATCATCAGTCCAACTCAAAATTTGCTTGAGCAATTGATAAATTGAAAAGAAAAACTAATGGAGAAAAATTTATCATGTTTATTAATTAATAATCATATGATGAACTATTTTTGTTAAACTTATGTATGGAAGAGTTTGGAAAGTTTGACGTCCTTTCTCTGAAATTGAAAGTATGGTGAGTGACGACCAACATATGGTTGCTCTCAGTTGCAAGAGACTCAGATACCTTAAACAAATGGTCAGAAATTCGAATCTTGACTCTTGTGCATGGAGAAAATCTATCTGGTTGGGAGGGAAGAATCCAACTTATGTGACCAACAGGTTCCCTGACGGAGATTAGTCACTGCTAACGACGGTGGATACTTCGTACTTATAACATGGTTACAAAAAAAAAATATGGTGACTACTTCAAAATAATATAAAATTAAGGAAGTTTGTTTTCAGTTTCTTCTGTTTTTATAATAAATTTCAATTAATTGACTTTCATTAAGTTAATTCTATGAGTTTAATGGATATGCACTGACAGTGTAAAAAAAATTTATACTGTCATCCAATCATATTTTACTATTGTATCACTTTATTATATTACTTCCAAAAATATCTCAACAAACATCTATATGGTGAAATATGATTGGATGACCGTGTAAAACATTTTATACTGTCAGTGCATATCCATTAAACTCTAATTCTATATCGTAAAGTTACATTTTATTCTTAAGTGTATTAGAATGTACCACACACAATGAATCATGTTGCTCATCATTGCCACTTTGCCATATTTGTTTGGCTTAATTGCACTTTTGGTTCCTCAGATATTATGATTGTGCAATTTTAGTCCATCAGGTTTTAATTGCACCAATTGGATCCTTCAAATATCACGATTGTGCAATTTTGGTCCCTCAGGTTTCAATTGCGCCAATTGGGTCCCCCATGCATCACGATTGTGCAATTTTGATCTCCCAAGTATCACAATAGTGTAATTTTTAACGCCAGTAGCCTATGTGGCCCACGTGAGACTAATTTGGCATTTAGTGAGGTCAACTTGACAGCTTACAGAACATTCTTATGTGTCGTCATTGACATCTCCCAGACTATAATGGTCAAATGCACATCACTAAGTGCCACATAGGAATGACACGTAAGCTGTAAAGCTGGTCTCACTAAGTGCCAAATCAGTCCTACATGTGTTTTGTAGGCTATTGGCGTTAAAAATTACACAATATCGTATTACTTGGGGGACCAAAATTGCACAAATGTCATACTTGATGGACCAAAATTGGACAATTGTGATACCTGAGGGATCTAATTGACGTAATTGAAACCTGGGGGACAAAAATTTCACAACCGTGATACTTGGGGGATCCAATTGACGCAATTAGAATCCGAGGGATTAAAATTGCACAATCATGATATCTGGAGAACCAAAAGTGCAATTAAACCTATTTGTTTTCAGTGCAAGGATTGTTAGTTTGATGGTATTGGTTGAAGGAATCTTTCGATTTAGCATAACTGCCTTTCATTGACAGGGCAATCAAAAGGTCTATATGTTTCCATTCCATGGGCGAAAGGAACTCATGTCCATCTTCAAGCAACCCATACATGATAAGCTTTGGTGCTATCCAAATTTTCTTTTCTCAAATTCCAGATTTCCATAAAATGTGGTGGCTCTCTATCGTTGCTACGATTATGTCTTTCACATATTCCATAATTGGTCTCGCTCTTGGAATTGTCAAGATTTCAGGTTACATTCCTAAAATTTGTTTGGTATAAGTTTTCTTTAAATTAATTCTTTGTAAATTTGTTAATTAAAACCTGTTCCGACTAGTAACCAAGAATCAACCTCATTCTGGTCCTGATTAAGTCATTTAACTGTTTGGATGGTTAGATCGGTCACAAGTGGTCAATTATCGAGTTTGACCCCTACAAAGTGGGTCTGACTAAGGTTTGTTCAATTTTTTTTTTTTAAATTCATTATTGATTCCAAAATGCACTAGATAGGAATCAAACCTAGATTTGTGCCATGGTAGGGAATGATCCTACCACTAGACCACTGGTAATAAATGTTATAATAGGCTTAAGTAAATAAATTTATTATGTTGTTTGTTTAGCTTTTCAGCTTTTTGATTTTTTCTTTTCTTATAACCGAGATTTCCTTGAACTTAAACCAGTCGGGATCCTTTCCCGTTTGCTATCCGGTTCGTCTTTAACAATTTTGCTTCTTGGTTGATATTTTGTTAAAACATATATAATCTCCCTTGATCATAGATGATCAATAGAAAATCATTTATCGTTCAAAATTAAACAACTTGATTCTTTTAAAAGAAAATTTAGAAAATCGTGTAGAATATAGTAAATTTAACTACTTTGTACATATGCATAAAAACCCTTATAAATGATCAATATGCATTGTTTTGTTTACCAACGGAGGTTAACACAAGTGGTGTGGACTTGTGTCCCTTAACTAAGTGGCTGGGGTTCAAATCCCATCTCTTGCATATGGAGCGATTTTATGCTGGGAGGGGGTTTCTCGCCTTCAAGTGCCATTCACCCCCCCGCAGGAGATTAGTCCCCGCTTCCGACGAAGGATACTCCTGCTTGAGGACCCAAAAAAATATGCACTGTTTAGTAAATACAAGTATTTAAGTTGTTAAATTTTAAACTACAAAAGATTTATTACAATTGATGTATAATTGAAGGGGAATCCTTAAAATTTGGCCTATTTTGTTTACTTGATTCATGGACAGAAACTGGTGCTTTCAAAGGTAGCCTCACTGGAGTGAGCATTGGAATTGTGACAAGGGCCCAAAAACTATGGGGAAGCTTCCAAGCTCTTGGTGACATAGCCTTTGCTTATTCATTTTCTTTCATTCTCCTTGAAATTCAGGTACTTATTTATCTTCTGTTCAATTTTTTTTCTTCAAAAAACAACTAAACTAAAAAATATACAATATTCTAACTACACAGGACACCATAAAATCTCCTCCATCTGAAGTAAAAACAATGAAGAAGGCAGCAAAGATAAGTATTGTTGTCACAACAACATTTTACATGCTTTGTGGTTGCATAGGCTATGCTGCTTTTGGAGACATGGCACCTGGGAACATGCTCACTGGATTTGGTTTTTATAACCCATTTGGGCTTATTGATATTGCTAATGTTGCTATAGTAATTCACCTTGTGGGAGCATACCAAGTGTTTGCCCAACCTATCTTTGCTTTCATCGAGAAAGAGGCAGCAAAAAGATGGCCTAAGGTTGACATGGAATTCAAATTTTCAATTTGTGGCTTTCCTCCTTACAATCTAAGCGCATTTAGGTTAGTTTGGAGGACAATGTTTGTTATCATAACCACAGTTGTAGCAATGTTGATTCCTTTCTTCAATGACATTTTAGGAGTGATGGGAGCAATAGGGTTTTGGCCTTTAACTATTTACTTTCCTGTCGAGATGTATATCTCACAAAAAAGGATCCCAAAATGGAGCAGAAGATGGATTTATCTTCAAATGTTGAGTGTTATTTGCTTTATAGTATCTATTGTGGCTGTTATTGGCTCCACGATCAATGTCTTCCTCGACCTTAAGAAATACAAGCCATTTAGCTCAAACTATTAAATCTTATGTAAATACTATTGCCTCCTTGGAGATGTAAGAAACTATTGGAGGATTACGATGATTGTGGTCTGTTTATCATTATCTTCTTACTAGTCCTATTTCAATATCATTATTATGTTAAAACTTTCCAATTTCCATGAAACTTAATAGATATTTACTTATCCCGAATTCTTCTTAAACTTTTTACATTCTTCCTTCCATTTCCCTCTCATTAAAATTTAGTCAACAAAAATTGTATTCATATTGTTCTTCCCTTTCCGAGATTATGAATAGGCAGGATTGCCTACGACCTAAAATATTGTTCAGATACATAGGCCTAACTTATTAAACAAACAAGTTAGATTTAGATTTTTGAAAACCTATTTAACTATATAAGCTAAGAGTTAGGTTTGAAAAAAACCTTATTTGGCACAATAGGCCAACCTATTTATTTAATATTTATAATATAATTAAGAATTTATAATTTCTACATACTTTGCTAATTATTATATATTATAATAAATTAATTTTATATAGTATATAATAATTTCGGTAAAAGTTTTATTTATTTAACAATTCAAAATATTAAGCTTCTTAATTTTTTTGAAAGCTTTTATGGAATATATGTCTTTTATGTAACTTTTCTTTAGTAGGTCAGAACAAGTTCCCAAAAATGTATATGACAGGTAACTAGACTGAATCAGACCGAACGCTATGGATAAAACCTAAACCTATTTGGAACCTAATCGAGCTCATTCCCTCTTTTATTCCCTTTCCTTCCCCTTCCTAGCTTTCCTCCAAACATAACAGTACGAACTGTTAAGTCCCCATTTTACCAAGGTTTGTTAAACTAAGGTTTTAATGAAAGCAAACAACACAAGAATGAACCCGATGAATATTGTTGATGAGCTATTTTAAGTTGCAGAAGATTGATTTAATCAATTAATCTCAATATAAGTAATAACTTACTTATATAAGTCTAAGTTAGTTTTAACCAAGCCAGGATAAATTATAAGACGCTCGTCTTATAGCTTCAAGACTCAGCAATAATGATGAAGGAGTCATCATGTCATCATGTTCAAGACTCATCACTCATCTTATGTATTGGTTTAAAGTCAAAGTCAATTGAAGGAGTGCGCGTAAGTCACTCGTCTTACCAAATGAAGATATTTCCTTTCACATGTCTGAAGGATAAATCATCTATTTAAATATTATCAACAAAAATGATCACATACGCAAGCAGAATTCATCGAAGATTCTGACTTTGTTGAAACGTTTGAGGAATGCAAACAGTCAAAACATAAACAAGTATCGTCTGAAGGCTTTATGGGTCAAAGCTGAAAGACGCGTCTCAATGTATATTGGAGGAGAATATTACTCAAAATAGTTATATATTCAAGTCTCTAGACAAGCGTCTGATCTAAGTAAACAAGATAGTCAAGTACACAGGGTCGTCCCAAGGGGGATGCTGGTGAAGCTAGGGCTTAGGGCCTCCCAAAAAAAAACTACCTATTTTAATATTGTTTAAAAAAAAATGTTAAGAGTCAGTTGAACTAAGTCAGCTGCACAAAAGACTCTTAATTTTCCTCACTCACCACTCATCTCACGTAATTCTGTCACACCCACATAATGACTCATTATTATAATGTAACATTATTATTTTTAATATTTTATTATTAAAAAAAGTTGTTTAACATCAGTCTCTTCACTCATCTCTCTGTGACTGTTAGTGTCTCACTCATCTCTCTCTCTCTCTCTACTTTCTTTCACGTCACTGTGTCACTCTCTTATTGACCCTCTCACTGACGCACTCACAAGTCTCACCATTTTTACAATCTATTTCAACTTTCAATACATTATTCATTTATTTGTTATTTTGTTTCACAAAAATTCAAAGTTTCAATTTTCAAACTCTCTCTGGCTCTCTCATCATGTCATTATCGCTGGAGCATCAATTCACAAATTGGTGAGATGATTTAGTTTTAGGGATGTCTGCTTGATATTTTTTCTCTCTATAATTGAATTGTTTATTTATTTATTTTCTCAAACTATTGCATAAATCTTGTACCTATTCTTATTGCATTTTGCTCAATAAGCAAGCACCCAAAATTGTTAGAAGAATTTTCTTGACAATCAGATTTCATTGTTCTAACTTTTTTCTTTACTCTTTAGTCCTGATTTATATTAATTTAATTTTGTGAAATATACATTGCTTTTTTTTATTTTAACATGTAGAAATGTCAACTAAAAAATTTGAATCAAGTAATTTGAAACTTAAAAAAAAAACTTGAAACTTTAATTGAATCACAAAAGGGGGCTATCGATTAACTTTTCAACAAGAAAGTTGAAAATACAGGCGATTGCTTATTGAATGAACAAGTTAATAATGAAAATGAAAATAGAAAAGAAGAATTGTGGACCGGCTTTATTATTGATTGAAAAAGAATTTTTAAATGAAATCGATTACAATCATTTAATATATGATTTGGCATCCCAAAAAGCACGAAAGATAAACTTTAAATAAAAATATATTAATTTTAATAAAATTTTATTGTTTGTTTAAAAAAGACGTCAATTTAGAGTTCGCTTTAGGCCTACATAAGTGTTGGACCAGCCCTGCAAGTACGGCTCTCTCATCACATCGTCTACGGGTATACGCCAAACATCTCTAAGAATGCTCTAAAGAAATTTTCAGTGGCAACGTGTCTTATTCTGAACGGCTGTTGTATCTGAAGAAAGCAGGCTAAGTGAAAGTTAAAGTTTAATAAAGCAAATAGCCATCTTCGAAGATTGAAATATCTCTCTGGATATTACAAAAAGACTTTTCCCTGTACTATCTACAGCTTGTACCGAAATAGCAAATGAGTCTACTGCCATAGTAAAAGTCTCTCTTCCCTTATGATAAAAAGACCAACGGAATTTCTCATCAGAAATTATCAACACGGATCTATTATGTACGAGAATACATAAGCCACTTAAACTCAACAACTATTTCTCAATGGTCTCAATTTCTGAGAACCATATATATAGCAGATTGGAAAAGAAGAAAGACGAAGAGTAATATAGCAACATATGCTGCAAGACTGTGTAAGCATATTCTGATGCTCATAATGACTACATGAAGAAAAAGCAGAGCAAAAGAAAAATAGCAAACGATAAAATTGAGGAGAATGAAGTCTCTTGAAGAAGACTAGTATTATCATCATAAGTGAGAGAAAGAGGATCCTGTCTCAGATATCCTCATAAGCTATGAGAATCAACACTCTAGACAAAATCATTTCATCATAGCTGGAGGAGATTACTCGTCTCATCTCAAAGAAGGACATCTACTCAACAATTTCAACACACAAACATTCAATAGAATGCTTTTGAGTGAGATCCTTATCAGTTCTCGTGTACTTCACTATAAGAACATTATCTTTGTATCTAATTGTAAACACACTCTGTGAGTGAGTGAGATATTATTTTCAAAATGTAATCATCAAGCAAAATTTATGAGAGTCTGAAGAGGCTAATCAAAAAGAATATTGTCAATAGTATGAAGAGACTAGTTAAGAATAATACTCGTCTGGAGCCTTGAGAGGCTATGAGAAAAGAATACTAAACGGATCGGAGAGGTCCGTTAAGAATAATAATCGTCTGGAGCCTGAAGAGGCTATGAGAAAAGAATACTCAACAGGCAGGAGAGGTCGGTTAAGAACAATACTTGTTGAGGCTGGAGAGGCTAGGTGAAAAGATTACTCAACGGCCTGAAGAGGTTAGTTAAGAACAATACTTGTTGATCGTGGAGAGGCTAGATGAAAAGAATAATCAACAGTCTGAAGAGATCGGTTAAGAACAATACTTGTTGAGCCTGGAGTGGTCATGTGTGCAAAAAAAAAATACTCGATGACCTGGAGAGGTCGATGAAGAACAATACTAGTTGATCGAGCCTGAAGAGACTAGGTGTGCAAGGAATACTTGAGCCTGGAGAGGCTAAGTGTGCAAAGAATGCTCGTCTGTAATATGATCACTTATAGTAAAATCTTGGTGAAGCCATGGACTGGATGTAGCCACATCAAATTGATGTTGGTGAACCAGGATACATCAGTGTGTGATTTTATCTACTCCCTTATCTACTTTAAGCTTAAGCTAAAGCTTAAGTTTATACATACATATATATATATATATATATATATATATATATATATATATATATATATATATATATATATATATATACTAACTGGGATTGAGTTTGATTAAACTAAACCTAGTTTTGAATTTCTTCATATCTTGTTTATCTTAGACGAATCATGCATTTGATCATTTTATATAACTCTGCTTGTATTTATAAAATGATTTGCTGGTTTGCAAAAGGTTTTAGGTAATCATTATTCCACCCACTTCTAGTGTTTATCTTGTTGACCTTCACGAACCATACATCGGCTCAAGAGATAAACTTTAATATAATGTCATCAGAGAACAAATGAAAAACACTTAACATTTTTTAGGATATCAGAGTTAAATGTAACACCCCGATTTTTCAAGCTTTCTAAGATCAGTAAACTGTATAAACGAGTTTGTATTTTATCGGAGGTTCTAGAGAGTGAATTTAAATAAACTAAGACCATATTCACATTCTACGCTATCGTAGGGAGTTACGGTTAAACTTTGGGTTGAAAATTCAGACGGAGCCCGATCTGTGTTTTCACTGACAGTAAGATTTTACTGATCAGAAGACCTAATTTTGATTCGTGAACAAAACAGTTAGGTTTAGAATCGAATTTCCAACAATTTTGATAAATTTAGTTTTTCGTACTAAAAAGTTAAATAATATAAGTTATCCGGACGAAATCTTAAATCGGGTGAAGAACAGATTTGAATATGGATTTACCGGGACCCGCTAAAGAATAAACTTGAAGTCACGTCAGGTCAAGTCACCTAGGAAAGCGTGCCATTACTCACCAGTGTCATGGTGAAGTTTGAAAATATCTGAACGTGTTCACATTGCGAAAAGACCAAAATACCCCTAACCTTTTTCTTAATTACAAATTGCCCTAGGATGAAAAGATCATTTTGCCCCTTAAGTGAAACTTTGTGGACCTCCTAGTCCCTCCCTTCACCTCACGCCCCCACCTTCATGAAGAGCCCTCCATCCATTTCTTCTTCATAACTTCACTTCTCCTTCACTTTCTCTTTTTTTCTCAAGAAGAACTCAAGGATTTTTGTAAAGAAAAGTTGGTGATCTTGCTCATTTTCATCCTCCAAGAGGTATGAACTCTTCCTTTGATCTCTTAAACTTCATGTTATTCCCTTGAAATCTTGTTTTTCAACTATATTCAAGTTTAAACCCCAAAGTTCATAAATCCTAGAAAATTGTAGAAAATTCCTATGATCATGAAACCAATTTTTATGAACCCTCCATGATGTGTAGATTGAGTACCTGGAAGCTTGAACACAAAAGAAATTTCCTCCCTATTTTTCTCAGCCATGGCCGAAACCTTGAGCATGAGGAACCATGAGTTTTTGTTTCAAATTTTTGAGTAAAGAGACTTGTTTTAGTGTTAGGTATACCTAAGAATCATTCATCCAAGAGATAGGAAATTTTAGACATTTCTAGCTATTTTTGGGAGCAAGAGGCCGAACCCTAGATCAATGGATATAGGGAAATTTATGTTGTAAAATGTTGATGTTTGGATTGATTATGTGAATGTAGTTGGTGTTGAGTGTTCGGACGTATCATAGGAAGATTCACGGACCAGTCAGACAACTTTCATTCGGAGGATTACTTCCAGAGGTAAAGGGAGATAACCTAAGGAATTCAATTTCCGATGGCTATGTATTGTTCGTGTGGAGGAATGTAAATTCGTGGTGTATTATATTTATTTGTGGAGTGTTTTACTTATTGCTCAATTATGCTTGATTGTGTTTAATTGTGCTTAAGTATGTTTGCCTATGCTTAATTGGGCTCAAGCATGTTTGATTATGTTTATGTATGCTTAGCAAGATATGTTGACTAAAAAGATGATTGATATTGTGCTAAGGAACCTAATATCGGTTAGGGTTCAAAAGTGAGTAAAGTTAAAAGCTTCAATAATCTTGGGATGTAAAGTAAGTAAATAAAAGGTTAAGAGTTTTTAAAAGGATTTAGAAAACCAAGTGGATTGACATCATTTTGGGAGTAAGAAAATGACATATACTTCATTAAGAAATGAGAAGACATAAAGAGGAGAAATATCCTTAGTTCAAGAAAAGTAAGTTTTTAAGAATAAAAAGTGCTTTAGAAATCATCAGTCATTTTTACAGCGTAAAACGAATCATTTCAAGCAAAAGTAATTTCAAGTGATGCAATTTTGAAACAAATTATTTTATCCAAGAAAAAGGGTTTTTCACGAACCGTATTTCAAGGTTTTGATAGTTTACCAAAGTTCTTCAAAAAGAAAAGTGATTTCGACCAAGAGTTTGTTTTTATGGAAAATCGATTCCGAAGACTTTGTGTGTAAGCTTCGGAGATATGGGTTTTGTTTTTGTATTTCAAGAAGAGAAAAACTTGTTTTGGATGTGAATCTAGAAACCGAGACATCGGGGTTCTAGTGTTCTGCAGAACATGTGGATCAAGGATCCGTGTTAGTGAATTGGTCCTGTAAGCTTGTGGACAATCTATGTGGTCCTGTAGGCTTGTGGACGTTTTGTATGCCCTAGAATCCAAAATCCGAGACTGGTGCATCGGTTGAGAATTTTTGGATTTGGGCTGTTGGACTATGTGTCCTTTTTTTTTGGGTTTTGCACAGCGTGTCCTTTTTGTAAAAATGTTGAAAAGACTTGAGAATCTAAAAGTTGTGGTGGTTGATAGCTTTGTGCTTCGACGAGGAAATAATGATACGACAAGGAAAAACTGACGAAAACAAATATTTTCTCATGTATATGCTTTCTGGCAGACGTGCCAATTGAAATGAGGGGACCTTGATGGCAAGGAAACCTGGGATGACTTCGGTCATTGTGTATCATTGTGCCTTGATGGATAATGGTGTCATACGTGTTCTGGGAACGTATTGTGCCTTGAGTTGGACAATAAAGTATGACTTGATTACAATTTGTTAAGTACCTCTGATTGCTCCCCCATGTGAGAATCGCGTAGTGTCATGGGATTCATGTACTTGTTTATAGCACCGTGGTGCTAGGCATTGTTGCCTGAGGGCCAATGTATTGAGATTCTGATCCGCTCTTTGAAAGGTGATGGGATTTCCGGAAATTAAGAATCAAATATTAGATGATATATGTGGAAGTGCCATGCATACATTTTGAAAATAACGATGACTGTTGGGTACGATACCCTTGTGTTTTATCTTTATCATTATGATATTCTGTGGTATATTTATCATGTTTAAGAATGATGTTTGATACATATATCTATGAACTTGCTGTTTGTGCTTGATGTATGTGATTGTCGTATTTTGAGCTCATATATTGGTTTCTCACCCTTGTTGTATCCTTGGATATGCTGTTTTTCTTTTGGCATATATTATTATTTGTGTACATATGGAACCAGAGAACGAGAGCCTAGCTCACTCGGGGTTTCGCTCCCTTATTTTTTATCAGCGCGAGGACTATGTTGAGTGGGTCATACACCCGGGAGCCAGTAGCGCGGCCTACACTGGACCCATTTACACTGTGCGCGGGAATGTCGAGGTGGGACCTCAGGAGAGGACGTATACCGTGGAGACCACCCAGATTCCCCTGCCGCCGATCTAGATGATACTGCAGTATCTGGTAGATCAGGGGTCATTACAGCACGAGATCCCAGCTGCCCAACCCCTGCAGCAGCAGCCGCCTTTGACTCCTCCCACTTCGTTCGTCCTAGTAGTAGAGGGGAAGGAGGAGGAGCGGGAGGAGGATCCTGAGGATGACCCTCAGGAGGCTCCTCAGTATCAGCCTCAGGAGAACGGGGATGCTCCGGCTACGGGAGCCAGGGAAGCGAGGATGATCAATGGGAATGTAGATTCCCTTTATCTCTCTTCCGATGTTGACGTTGGACCCTCCTTTGAGGGACTATCCAACGGGTTTCACTAGATGTAGACCAGCCTAGGGTCTTCTTTTGAGGTAGTGATTTTTGGGTAGTTAATTATTGGCTACTGATGGCCATGAGTTTTAGAGATATGATTTCCAGATTGTCGCTACCTAGTTTTTAGTTTTGACAGTATTTTTACTTTTCTATTAGCTATCTTCTGAAATGGACATGTTGTCTAAGGTTCCTTTCTGTACATGTCGCGACCGTCCCGTCCGGGCGCCGCGAAAAAAGGTAAAAAACAGAGGAGTCGCCACCAATATTTTTATTTGGGAAAACACTGGAAAACCCAATTATTTAAGGCAAAACTGGTCCCTTAAAAAAAATAGAGATTTGAGTCGGGAGTCGGTTATGAGTAGGGAAGGTGTTAGCACCCTACGTCGCCCGTTCAAAGAACGGTACCTCAAGTTAATCGTGCAAAATGTTTAATAACCTTTGAAAATATTATTTTACCCAATTTTTAAAACTTAGGAAATAAACACAAAAGAAAGAAAATAAAATTTTGGCTTGACAGAATGATTATTCTGCTCCTACGTATTCCCCGGTGCTATGGGAAACTCAAAGCCACGTAGTTCTTAATAGAAAAAGTTTGATTGGTTGGTTGATTTTAATTTTTTTTGAGAAAAAGATTTGATTTTGAAAAAGGATTTTATTTGTTTGTTTTTTCTGAATAAACTTTGTTAAAATAAAAGATAAAAGAAACATTTTTGGATTTTAGATTGTTGAAGGCAGCTTTTATTTTATTTCATTTGGAAAGATTTTTTGTTCTATTTTTTTAGACCCAACCCAAAACTAAAAACTACACTCAGGTCACATAGTTAGCCCACTAAAAGACCAGCCGATTAACCACAAAACCAAAAAAACGCAACAGCACAATTAAACTAACAGAGAAAGAAGAAAAAACATTAAAATAAAAGAAAGAGAACCAGAAGTCCAGAACTGGTTCACATACTCACAAAACGTGGAAGGTGAAAAAGATGATGGTAGGCAGCAGGCTGAGCACGGCGTGGTGGACGGCGGCGTGAGCGTGGTGGTGACTGGAAAAGCTGAGCTCCCGTTGGCGTTAGCGTGGTGTCTCTGCGGGGTGGATGGGCCTGCGCGTTGCGGAGTGGTGGATGGGTTGGCGGCGATGGTGGTCTCCGGTGGGAAGCTCGGGCCCGCGGGGTGACTCGCGGCAGAAGAACGACTGAGGCAGTGATGTGAGTTGGCAGGGGCCACACGACGGGGAACGGTGGCTCTAGTTCGGAGGTTGACGGAGGTGGGACCGAGGTGGTGCACCGGCGACGCGTTCGCGGTGATTCTCCGGCAGCTGGTTTGGTAAGTGATGATGATGCAGGAGCGGCGGAGGATCTGGGACGAACGAGGCTGCGGTGGAGCTGCTCGCGATGGCTTGCTGGAAGGAGGTCGACGACGGCACTGCGACGGCGGCTGCGAACTCATGCAGTGGTGGTCGGTGGTGGACTTGCGGCGGCTGTTCATAGTAGTGTCTGAGGAGAATGATCTATGACTTGATGTCCTCTTCTTCCTTGTTCCATTTTTAATGGTTGATGGATGTTGTTGTGATGTGAGGGAATGGAGGGAAGGGGCATTGATGAAGAGGAAAAGCTTTGCTGCCTTGGTGGTGTTTGACAATTTGTTTGAATGAAAATGGGAACTCAAGTGGGGTTTATTATCAGCTTTTGTGTTGTGGGTTGGTGATGGGGGCGGAGAGGATGAGTGTTTTTCTTGGGTGAGATGGTGATGAAGTGTTGTTATGGCTAAGATGATGACTTATGGAGGTTTGTTTAGGTAAGGGAAGAGGGAATTGGATTGAAGCTTTGTGAGTGTTGAAGATGGGTGAAATTATATGAAGATATGTTGAGGAATGAAGCTTTCATGGCTTTTGATTTATGGGTCTGTGAGGGTGATGAGAATGGGTAAGGGTGTTTGGCTGATTATTTTCATGGTGAGTGGTTAGGCATTTGGCTGTGAAGTGTGTCAATGAATGATGAGAGTTGAAGTGAGGCAAGAGTTTTTCTGATGAAGAATGGTTTAGGCCCTGAGAATGGATTTTCTTTTTCTTCCCCATATGAATACGATCCTGGTCCTTTTATCTTCATACAAGTCCAATGTCCCTCTGCTATGTTACATTGCAAAGTCCTTTTCTCTTTTCTATTCTCATTGCTTCTCATACTGTTGTGCTCTTCTTTTGTTCTGCCCTTTCCTATTCTTGATGTTAAGTCCATTTTGTTCTTTGATTTTGTTTAGAAGCTGCATAGGAGATTGCATACTATTTTCCTATTTCATGCTTTGATTTCAAATTCTCCTTTCTTTTTCTTTGCAATTTGCATAGGGCTTGCCTTGCTTTTAATTCTGAAGCAAAACAAAAGTCTCTTGTCTTTATTTGGTTTCCTTTGCGACGTCTCTCTCCCTTTCTTTATCTTTCTTATTATAATTTTTTTATTTATTTTGTTGCAAAAGGATTCAAACTTTTTATTCCTTTCTTCTTCTTCTTCTTCTTTTTTTTTTTTTATTGTTTTTCTTCTTTTGAATGGGCTTTGGGCTAAAAGAAACATGGTCCAAAAAGAAAGGTTACAATTTTTGTATTTTTTTCAATTTTCTTCTCTTATTGTTTGTTTTCTCACATTTTAATAAAAAAGATAAGTAAAAAAGAAAGAACCCGGACAAAATTGGATGTTCACAGTACATAACAAATTAATCATGCATATTATATATATATATATATATATATATATATATATATATATATAAATTTTATCACGATTTTCGAAGTAAGTAAGATCTAAGCAAAAAAAATCTGTTTTCCGAAAGTAACCAGCAAACTTTTATATAGCACTTTATGTTGTTTTCGGGTCACCATGTGATGCCAGATTAGGGTATCACATTAAACTTCAAAGTTATTCCTAGTAACAAATATAACAGTTGGACAACCTAAATTGAACACCACTAATAACAAACAATTTTAACATAAAATATATGCAGAAACTTGTAAGTGAAGCGAAATAAAGTCACTATAAACAGGGTTGACTGGTGACATTTTGAAATATTCTAACTTGAACACAAAGTAAACTTCTAATTGTCTGCTCAAGATTAGAACTTGGCACTCAAGAGGTTGCAATAACTGTTAGCAACTGACTTAGAAAGTGACCTTTATGAGGATATTAATAAATTGAAGTAAATGCTAACTTAGTTTCTGAATATCAAAAACATTCTTAGTGATCTTTTTGAGTTGTAAACAAAATTATCTGAAGTAAAAGGAGTATTATTTATCACTCAGAAATTTGATCAGAAGCTTCAAATAAAAGGCAATGCTCAAAAGCTTTTAATGAGAAAATTACTTTTAACTAATTTTATGAGTAAAAATAATTTTCCAGACAACAATGATAAATACTACATGCTTAGTTCTGAGAGTTTGATAAAACAATGAAATACTTTGAAAATGCTCAAAAACTTGTTTTTGAACTTAGAAGGTGTTCAGAAGCTGGAAGTATAAAATAACTATGAATAACATAAATCTGAAAGTGAAGAATGTGAAGAGTTCGAGACATAGAGATATTGTATAGCTGATTTTATCTTGATTCACCCAAACAACCCTTGGGCTATGTCCATTCCAATACATTGTGGAATTTTCCACTAAACAATCAACAATTATAAGTATTCTTTCCTCACAAACTCTTCCAGCTATTCACAGTAGTATTTTTTACTCCCCATGCCTTTGCAGGCTTAAAATCAATCTCAAGCCAACACTAGCTCTCACTAACTAGCTTGGGAGAACATAATAACGAGATTACAGATGAAATGGTGGGTAGCACCCTTTGGACAACTTCTAAAGCACTCAGAGTAGATGACGTTTTAGAAACAAAGCTGTAAATCACTCCTTTTAAACTTTACAGAATTGATAACACAATATTAGAGTAAAAAGAAAGAGAAGAGTTGAGCAGAGTGACTTAGAAACTTCAGCGAACTTTGTAGAATTCGTTTGCTAAATGCTTTTTTTGATTTCTTATGTTCTGAGTCTTGATTTTATGTTATCATCCATTAATTAAAGAAATCCAAGGTCAAACTAGTCGTTTGTGACCGTTAGAGAGGATTTTGTATTGAGTAAATACCCAATTTGCTCCCTGAAATTTTAGGGTCTTATCAACTTAGTCCCCCACATTATCAATATTCCAAAATGATCCCTAGAATTACAGAAAGTTAATCAGATTCGTCCCTCCGTCGATATTTGCATGAACTATAATGACATTAAGTTGGTAATTTCAGGGATACATTTGAAACTAAGTGAATAATGTCAGGGATGCATTTGCTACATTTTGAAATTCCAAGGATCATTTTGGAATATTGATAATGTGGGGGACTAAGTTGATATGACCCTACAATTTTAAGGACCAAATTGAGTATTTATTCATTTTGAATTTGTTTTCCAGTTGTAGCAGGTCAGATGTCCTTTTTCTCCTTTCTTGTAGCAACTTTGACTTTTTGCCTGTTCTGATGGAGCTTCTAATAATGATCCTTTGAGATGAAGCTTGTGATAGTTAAGGAGTAGCTTTCTGAATATCATAAACAGCTTCAAGTGATATGAATTTGTTTCATAGAGCTGTATGAGGACAATGGTTGATCATTCTTCTAATTGCATTACGTTCAAAAGCTTCTTTTCATATATCTGTCAGCAGGTTCTGATGAAGTTTTTGATAGGCTTCTAATAGTAAGTCCTATCTTATGAAGCTTGAATGAAAACTTATGAGTACCTTCTCAAGTCTCTGGTTTATTCTTCTTGATAGGAGATGGCTTAACACATCTTGATTTGATCATCTGATTGTTGCGAAAGTTCATTACTTTTTAGCCAGTTTATGAACCTTTTTGAGGAAGCGAGCTTTTGAATTTTTTTACCTTTCTAAGCATAAAGACCTCCTTTCTGATTCAATCAAATTATTATATTTCTTATATGACATATCTCATGCGAAACCATTAGTCCTTCTCATATCATAAATTTGCTTTAGAAAGTTTGTTTCATTAAAACTTTTGTTCAAGGGGAATTTTGTCATCAACAATCTCCCTTTTCTTTATAATGACAAACTTTCAAGTTTCTATGGAGAGCATTAAAAGATAATTTTAAATCAGATTCATGTATATGTCCCCCTGATTTAGTGCTTTACTTATTAGTTCTAAATTCACAATTAAGCACTGATATTCAGAATTTGTGCAAAAAGAATAAAGACATTGTTGCATTTAAAACACACTTAAGGGCAGTGGACCCTATCGCAGAAGTAATATAGGATGAAAGTCCAGATATCGTACCCAAGAAATTAATTTGATACAATAATGATAAAGCAAGTACTGGAATAGAGAAATTCTTATGATATTTAGACCAATAAAGAACTTGGAAAATAAATAAGAATAGAGCAATGTTAAAGATAATCGCAAAAGAGTAAAAAGAGAGTTTAGAGATCAAGAGTTAAGAGCCTAGAGCCGTGGTTTCACTTGTGCTTTCAATACCCTCTACAAAAACTATTAATTGTTTGTCAGGCATATAATATTCTTTTCCCCAAATAAACCCAATGGTTGTCAGGCAATGAGTTTAAGTGATTAGAAAGCATTAAGCACAAAGAAGTTGAATGATTAAAAGGAATAAATCACGTTTTCGCAAATCTGGAAGGATGCGCAATCCTAATATGGGATGAAGAACGATAGAATAATACTATTCAAATAACAACTTTAAAACCAAATAGAATTGAATTAAAGCTAAGACATAGCGAAAGGAGTTTCTACTAACACAAGATCCACCACAACTCTAGTGGTGAAATTAGCTACTTATAGTAATAGAGAAAACTAAAATCAACAAAGGGAAACGCATCCTGAATAGTTGAAGAGGGAGAAGTGTCTCCAACTTAACCTCCAGATGCCAAATCCTACTCTAGAAATCAAAACTATAGAATAAAACTAAAACAAGGTATAATACTCAAAGAAATAAAGAGATGAAAGAAAGTGCAAAAGATTTAAAGATTAAGATGTCTTTAGAGTGGCACGAAGCGCCTCTATTTTTAACACAAAATGCGGACTGGGCCTTGATTCTGGTCTTCTATTTCATTGGCACGAGTGTGCTCTTCACTTGGTACGGGCGTGCTCTTCATCATATCAGGCCGTGCTTAAATATGTCTGGGCTTACTGACTTCGTAAATCAACGTTCTAGTGCACGGGTTGTAACACGCGCGTTCTCTTCAGTTGGCACAGCCGTGCTCTTTGCGATTGGGGCCATGCTAGCTTCTGTCAAGCCTTTCTTTATTGAGTCAGCCCTTTCTTCAATATGGCACGGGCGTGCTCTCGTATGGCATGGCCATGCTAAGTCTTCAGAGGTCAGCTTCGAGCTTTTTCGTAAGGCTTTGTTTGGATGGATATCTTTGCGAGGTTGGCACGGGCGTGCTCTAGCATGGCATGGCCGTGCCCACAGAACTTCAGTATTTTGCCCAATTTAACTTTAAAACTTTCTTTTTCTTCAAAAGTCCATCAAACTGTCTCCGAACATCAATTCTACCAAAATTTATATAAAAGGGTGAAATACAATAATATTTATCTTAAAATGCTTCAAAATTTGACCCAAATACCCCTTATAAAATGCACATAATTGAGGTTTATTAAACTTCCCACACTGAAACATTGTTTGCGCGCCCTTAAGCAATTATCTGGCTTAAAATAATTTTCAAAAAAAGTTTCAGACTTAAATCAAGAGAACCCAAAACAAGAAGAGTTTTCAAAATTGAGAGGATAGTCAAACAAGTATAATTTTCAAAAGTATGCCAAAAGATTACCCAATTGGAACTTTTAAATTCCTTGAAATCAAACTTTTTCAAAAGACCAAAGGTCGCTCCTCTCATAGTCTCTCAGTGTATGGATCAAAAATATAAAGACACTCAAGATTCTTAAATAAATACATTACCATAAGCTTGTCCATTGACTAAATCTCCATAATATGAACTACATGCATGTAGAAGAAGGAAGGGGTTTTTCGTGGGTTGTAACGGGACCAATGTATTAATGTTAGGTGAGGTAGATAAAGAAAAGGGATAATCAAAAGGCTAAAACAATAAACAAAGTAATGACCCATAGAAGAATAAAAAAACAAAAAGTGTATTGGCATCTTTTTCAAAATATATATATTTTTAAGGATCTGTTACTTTTTCTTCATCCTTTCCTTTCTTTCTTTAGCTATAAGCTCTTTTTTCTTGCCTTTTCTCTAATCTTTATCTATATTCATATTTTTCTTTTCTTTTTCTTTTTCTTTTTGAGAAGAAAGAGGTAATATATTTTTCTTTTCATTGCCAACCTATTTTTAATATTTTTATTTTTGGAAAGGGATCCATCACCGTACATTTTTCCTGCTGCTCCATTATACTTCCAAGGGGTCTCCAAAAATAATTTTAATTTTTCAGAATTGGGACCAAGAAGAGAATTTTCATAAAAGGCTCAAAATTGGGCAACTGGGGGAGAAGTGTTTTAACAAAATATCTAGGTCGGAAAGAATACCCAAGAGTGCCCCAAGCCCCCAACCAGAGTTCCACATTCATAAGTCAAATTTGTCTTGAGATGGTCTCAGGATAAGTTCTAAAATATATATTACCTGAGAATATATATTACCTGAGAATCACACTTATTAAAGAAAAAGGGTTAATATCAGAATATTTGGCAATGTAATTTAATCTCATAAAAAGCTCAAATCTCACATTTAGAAGTTAAGTCTAATGAAAAAGTTTTAAATCAAATAATTTATCTGCCGATTATCAGTTTTCAAAAGACTAACTTTTCCAATCACACTAATGAGACTATCAAGCAATTTTTCACAAAAAATTTTTTGTAAGAGGTTTCCTTAATTTTAAAAGAAAGTTAAGCCAAATAATTGGATGCAACTATAAAAATTATGAATATATTTTTTCTTCTCGCACTTAACTTATGCAGTATCCTCAATGCACACATTTAATCATCAAATACAGGTGGAGAGAGAAAGGAGAAGAGAATATTTTTTTTCTTATTATTATTTTTTCTTTTATTACGACTCTAAAATTAAAACGAACTATCCTAAAAATAAATAAAATAAACTATCCTAAAAATAAAACTAACAAATTAAATAAAATAACTCGGGTTACCATTCGCAAAGCGTTTGTTTAACGTCACGAGCCTGACGACCTGTTTTTAGGAGAATCAATAAGGGGGCTCTCCAAGTGCAGCTTTTCCTTTTAATGCTCCGCCCAATTTATCCTTCCCCCTTGCTCTTTTTCCAAGTTTCTTGTGATTGATGAGCTTGATAAAGTAATGAATCGTGGTCCTCTAATGTAGGAATTTTCTTCAAGTCATCTTTTTTTTTTTTTAAAATCATGAAACTTTTTAGAAATAACCATATTAGAAATATCTTAAATAAAGTGATAGGGAGCAAAAGAAGAGAGATTTTTAAATGAGTTCAGAACTTTAAAAATAGGCTCTTCATTACCCAACCGCAAAGTCAATTTCCCTTGTCGGACCTTAATTTTGGCATCCCTAGTAGCTAAGAAAGGTCGCCCTAAGATAATTGGGACATCCTCATCTTCCTTGATATCTAAAATAACAAAATCTGAGGGGGAAATAAAATTGTCTACTTTGATTAAGACATCCTCCACTATCCCACGTGGGTGAGCAATTGTTTTATCTGCTAACAGTCGGCTGAGGTTCCTGCATGCCAAGTTTTATCAAAACAGACAGAGGCATTAAATTTATACTGGCACCTAAATCACATAATGCTTTTTCAAAATAAGAATTACCAATAGAGTAAGGAATTGTAAAACTCCCTGGATCTTTTAATTTTAGTGGCAATTTCTTAAGAACAATGGATGAGCATTCCACATTTAGTTTTACTATTTCAAAGCCCTCTAATTTCTTTTTATTAGAAATTAGTTCTTTCAAAAAATTTGCAAATTGGAGCATTTGAGCAATGACTTCAGCAAAGGGAATATTGATATGCAATTTTTTTAATATTTCTAAAAACTTTTTAAATTGTTTATCATTATCCCCATCTTTCATGGTATGGGATTTTTCCCTTTTTTGGCTTACTGACGGTTGTTACCTGTTTCTGCTCACTGGGCAAGTTGCACGGCCGTGCTGGAGGTGTTGCACGGTCGTGCTCGTCTTCAGCATCAATTTTTTCGCCAGGAGTATCTTCTGTCATGGGTGCAGAGCCTTCCTTCTTATGGCTTTGCTTCAATTCCTTGCCACTCCTAGTAGTGATGACATCGACTCGTTCACTTGGATTAGGTTCGATTTTATTCTGCAATATACTCTGCAGTGTCTAAGTTAATAACTGAGCAATATTAGACATCTGAGCTTCCATGGCATCTACCCTTTTATCAATCTTCTCTATGTACTTCATCAAAGGATCCTCGGATTTTGGTTGCCTCTCCTCTTGGTTAGCATGGTTTTGTAAATAAAGGGGCCTATAGACATTCGGATTTGATCCTTGGCTATTTTGATGATCACTCCATGAGAAATCAAATCAATCCTTCCACCCTGAATTGTGTGGGTCATTCTGCTCTTGGGGATACTCCCTATGTAATTCACCTCCTCAATTTGCTCGACTTTAGATTTGGTTTGTGATTGAGCTTGCATTAAGATCTCCATTTGTTTTGAAAGTGCTTCAAGTTTGGACTCTAGTGCCATGTTGGCATTAACTTGATGAACTTCAATTGGCTTCTTGACAATATGATTATCTCTTTGAGACCACTAGTAATGGTTGGCTGACATTTCTTCGATCAAGGTGTGAGTTCTTCAGGTGTTTTCTTTAAGATAGAGCCTCCGCAAGCAGCATCCAAATTGGATCTAGCCAAAAATTGGCAAGTCAGTTGGTTTCAAGTAGTGATGGAACTGACAGGTAGAGATGATAGCCATTGGTCAGCTTTGTCTGAAAGAGAGAATGTGAACAGCCTCAATCTGATAGCATATGTGGAAACTCCATCGTACTTGATCAAATCTGTGACCCTCAAGAATTTCTTCAAGTGAGCGTTAGGGTCTTCATTGGGTAGTCCAGTAAATTGTTCAGAGCTTTGGACCATAGACACCATTGCAGGCTGGATTTCAGAGTTGTTGGCATCCACCGCAGGGTTGGTGATGCTATTTACCACCTCAGCAGAGGGGGTAAAGTAGTCCATCAATGTCATTCTTTCCCCCATGGTGTTCTCCTCTCTTGCCCGCCTCCGCAGCCTATGAAAAGTCTTTTCAACTTCCCTATCAAAAACTAGATCAGGATTTTTAGAACGCGTCAGCATACAAAGAGAGAGAATAAAAAGGAAAAAAAAATAAATGTCGAAATTAACTAGAATTTATTTTCTTCCAATATTACTTAAAGATAAAAAATATCAAAAATTAATCCCTGACAACGGCGCCAAAAACTTGTTGCGTTCAAAATACACTTAAGGGCAGTGTACTCTGTCGCAGAAGTAATATAGGACGGAAATCCAGATATCGTATCCAAGAGATTAATTTGATACAATAATGATAAAGCAAGTATTGGAATAGAGAAATTCTTAAGCTATTTAGATTAATAAAGAACTTGAAAAATAAATAAGAATAGAGCAATGTTAAAGACAATCGCAAAAGAGTAAAAAGAGAGTTTAGAGATCAAGAGTAAAGAGCCTAGAGCCGTGGTTTTACTTGTGCTTTCGATATCCTCTACAAAAACTATTAATTTTTTGTGAAGCAATTAATATTCTTTTTCCCAAATAAACCCAATTGTTGTCAGGCAAAGAGTTTAAGTGATTAGAAAGCATTAAACACAAAGAAGTTGAATGATTAAAAGGAATAAATCACGTTTTCGCAAATCTAGATATTAAACCTCGGTTATCCTATAGTTCTAGCAATTTAATTGGGCTTGATAGCCAAAATGTCAAACAATTGATTATAAACATACAAAGGGTGCGCAATCCTAGTAAGGGATGAAGAACGATAGAATAACACTATTCAAATAACAACTTTAAAACCAAATAGAATTGAATTAAAGCTAAGACAAAGCGAAAGGAGTTTCTACTAACACAAGATCCACCACAACTCTAGTGGTGAAATTAGCTACTCATAGTAATAGAAATCAACAAAAGGAAACGCATCCTGAATAGTTGAAGAGGGAGAAGTGTCTCCAACTTAACCTCCAGGTACCAAATCCTACTCTAGAAATCAAAACTACAGAATAAAACTAAAACAAGGGTATAATACTCAAAGAAATAAAGAGATGAAAAAAGTGCAAAAGATTCAAAGATTAAGATGTCTTTAGAGTGGCACAGAGCGCCTCTATTTATAACACAAAATGCAGACCGAGCCTTGATTCTGGTCTTCTATTTCATTGGCACGAGCGTGCTCTTCACTTAGCACGGGCGTGCTCTTCATCATATCAGGCCGCGCTCAAATATGTCAAGGCTTAGTGACTTCGTAAATCAACGGTCTAGTGCACGGGCTGTAGCACGCGCGTTCTCTTCAGTTGGCACGGCTGTGCTCTTTGCGATTTGGGCCGTGCTAGCTTCTGTCAAGCCTTTCTTTACTAAGTCAGCCATTTCTTCAATATGGCACGGGTGTGCTCTCGTGTGGCACGGCCATGCTAAGTCTTCAGAGGTCAGCTTGAAGCTTTTTCTTAAGGCTTTGTTTGGATGGATATCTTTGGGAGGTGGGCACAGGCGTGCTCTAGCATGGCACGGCCGTGCTAACCTTTGGTCTTCAGTATTTTGCCCAATTTAACTCTAAAACTTTCTCTTTTCTTCAAAAGTCCATCAAACTGTCTCTAAAGGTCAATTCTGTCGAAACTTAAGTAAAAGGGTAAAATGCAATAATATTTATCTTAAAATGCATCAAAATTCGACTCAAATACCCCCTATAAAATGCACAAATTTCAGGTTCATCGGTCATTAATCAAATTGCTGAATGAATACAAATAACATCATTATAAAAGGACATTCATGTAGAATTCAAAAAATATATACAAAAAAACTTGTTCTGATTTCCCTAACTTTTTCTAGCTACTTCTTCCCTTTTTGTCATTGATAAAAAAGATGACATGGGAGGGAAGAGTATTAAAATGATGAGGCATGTTTTAATGCAATATAGGAAGGATAAGGTACAATGAGGGACTGAAGGAGCAATAGGTGCCACTTTTATGCGTGTTTTATCAAAGTACCATCTAGCAAGATGGTACACAAGATCAATGAGGTGGCTCATCTACTTCTGACTGTCCCCCAAGCCAGCATACAGTCCCCTATATCTCCATTTATCTTTCTCAGTTGCTTCATAATGGCAAGGGATCTTGGAGAGTGGTTCCCTTCTTATCTTCCCCTTTGGCTCTGGTTTTGGTGAAGTTGAGTCTTCAGCAACCTCAACACGTTGTGGAGGTATGGCTATGAAGCTTTCTCAGATTCAAGCAAGTTCATGAAAGTGCCAAGTGAGCTAAATTGAGATAATTCAGGGAGAAGGACAAATATTGTGGAAGGTATGTTTCTTGCGAGGAATCAAAGACTAGTGAAGCCATAAAACCGGCCAAGTAGGATGTATCAATGTAAAGCTGGGAAAGGGAGCTGTTGTCCCAAGTGCATGTAGCTTCACTTCTGCTTCTTCTTTCTCTCCCTCTCCCTTTCCCTTTCCCTCTTCCTCTTATTCCTTTCCTTCCTCTCCCTATTCTTCTTCTCCTCCTCCTCCTCCTACTTATTCTTCTTCTCTTCCTCCTACTCCTCCTTCCCCTTGTTTTTCTTCTTCTTCTCCACCTCCTCCTCCTTATGCAACCTCTAATCGTTCTTTTTCTTTTTGCTCAAAATTCTTGTCGTATCAGCTTGAGCGGAAGGTTTGTTTCCTCCACTGGTTCTTCTCCAGTTGGCTCCCCCTCATCAACAACTTCTTCCTTATTTCCTTCATCCTTCTTCTCTTCCTTATCCTTGTTGTTCTCCTATTCTATTTTATCAAATTATTTAACCTTATAAGTAGTATAAGGTTGAGCAAGTGCTTCAGCAACCACAATATCTTCTTCCTTCATTTTATTCTTGGCTTTTTTTCAGGCACAATCCATTAATTACCTTCTTTTGCCTTTCTTCACTTTCTCTTCAGAAATTGTCTTAAAAGGCAACACAAATGGTATTCTAACTGTAAGGCTTTGACTCTTCTTGCCAAAATATGTTTTCTCTTCATAAAATTCTTCATATTTTAAAGGAACCTTGTAGTAACTACATACCTTTGTCAACAACATACCATATAGCACGCAAGAGGTTATCTTGATGGCCTTTAAAGTCGCCATTATGTGATTCGTTAAGACATTTCCAATCTGAAGTGTTTGACCTATTTCTTTATTTGATATATCACAAGAAATCCAAGTCAGTAACCTTCTCATACTTTCCTTGTAATGGCCCAAACTGCTTTCAGGATTGCCGACTGTCCCCACAAACCAATAATAGTCTTTTCAGCATGCTTTGTCTTCACTCACACGCTTTCTTTTCTGGGAAACTTCCCAGGAGGTCACACATCCCACAAGTGCTCCAAGTTAAGCACCCTTAACTATGGAGTTCTTATGTTCTGGGCTCCCGAAAAGAAGATGCACTTTGTTGCGATAGGTAGTACCAATCAATTTTTATAAGTCTTCCTTTAACTGTACAGTCTCATACCTGCATAGCCTTAGGATCACTCTAATTCCGATGTGAATCCGATTCATTCATGTGTCCCTTTGCCTAAAAACTTGGTAGGAGCCGCTCCTTGTTTGATCCACAAGCACCGACGATCACTCTCCGCCCACGTCAGCCTCAAGCATCACATGCTCACTAGCTTCCGCCTGATTCATCCCCGAACCACATCGTACTGGGAGAGGTCCTCTCAGATACCCTTTGTAACGGCCCGAACTGCTTCAGGATTGCCGACTGTCCCCAAAAACCAACACGAGTCTTTTCAGCGTGCTTTATCCTCACTCACACGCTTTCTGGGAAACTTCCCAGAAGTTCGCCCATCCCACAAGTGCTCCAAGTTAAGCAGGCTTAACTATGGAGTTCTTATGTTCTGGGCTCCTGAAAAGAAGATGCACCTTGTTGCTATAGTTAGTACCAATCAATTCTTATAAGCCTTCCTTCAACTGTACAGTCTC
Organism: Ammopiptanthus mongolicus; assembly: GCA_039655645.1. Lineage (NCBI taxonomy): Eukaryota > Viridiplantae > Streptophyta > Magnoliopsida > Fabales > Fabaceae > Ammopiptanthus > Ammopiptanthus mongolicus. Next base: position 23,176,569 of record CM077345.1, on the reverse strand, counting down.
ATTCCTACACAACCTTTGGATCCCTCTCATTCCGATGTGAATCTAATTCATTCATGTGTCCCTTTGCCCAGAAGCATGCCAGAAGCCGCTCATTGTCCTTGCCTCAAGCATCGGTAATCACTCTCTGCCCTCGTCAGCCCTAGGCATCACATTCTTGCTTTAGGAAGAATGGTGTGAATGCTTAGGTGGTGCAGTAGTTCTCCAAAATTGTTCAAAGATTTGGCTTTGACATCTCTCTTGCATCCTTGCAAAAGGTCCTGAGCACCTTCTTGTTTGTCAGGCCAACATCATAATATCAATCTTATTTGCACAAATATTTCCAATCTTAAAGATTCCTAGAGCTTCTGACAGGTATTCGGGTTTTAGGACCAATGCGACTCATTTGATGCAACTTAAGATGCAGTTGTATTCCTTATGTACCTTAGCAACAACATAAAACGCTCTTACACGCCTTTAATATACCTTTTCTCCAATATTGAAGAACTCGGACCACTTCATAGAATCCAACAAGTGAATGAGATCTCAACCTTCTTTCTTGATTTCCTCTAACCAGAAAATTCTTCCAACCACAACTCGATTCAATTCCCACTTTCCTTTGCACCTTTTTAGAATCTCAGCAGATTTAAATAATTCAGAAGTACTACTCTATTGTTCAGCAGCTTATTGAGCACCTTTCCTTTTACCTCCTTCTTCTGCTTCTTCCTCATACATTCCCTCTTTGGTGAGAACCTTATAACTATCCCCGCAGGTTTCTTCTAAGGGGACTCAGATTTTGTGTCCTTAGAATCTGATTTAGAGACTTCAACCACTTTTTATTTATCCTTATCCTACTTTCCATACGTTTTAGAGACTACAACGTAAACTCTTTGTGATTTTCTCCTTCCAACTCCCGTAGCAATGTTGGTAATACTCTTTAAAATTTCTTCTGGTGTAGGAGGCTTTGGAGCTATGATGCCCCCTTCCGGCATCACATGGTGACTCAAAAACAACATAAAGTGCGAAATAATAGTTTGCTGGTTACTTTCAGAATACAGATTTTCTTAACTTAGACCTTACTTACTTCGAAAATCATGATAAATTTTTTTCTTCTTACAATGGTAAATAACAAATACTCAAAAGAACATCAGAATAACTTATATATATATATATATATATATATATATATATATATATATATATATATATATATATATATATATATATATATATATATATATAGAAGATACGTAAAAGAAAAGTAAAAATACTATCAATCCTAAAAACTAGGTAGCGACAATCTGGAAACCATATCTCTAAAACTCATAACAGACTACCAAAAAATCGCTACCTTAAAAGAAAGACCCTAAGCTGATCTACATCTAGTGAAACCCGTTGGATAGTCCCCCAAAGGAGGGTCCAACGTCAATGTCAGAAGAGAGATCAGGGGAATCTACATTCCCGTTGGTCATCCCCGCTTCCCCAACTCCCGTAGTCGGAGCATCCTCGTTCTCCTGAGGCTGATCCTCAGGAGCCTCCTGAGGGTCCTCCTCCCCTCTGCTACTAGGACAAACGGAGGGGGAGTCAAAGGCGGCTGCTGCTGTAGGGGCTGGGCAGCTGGGATATCATGCTGTAACGACCCCTGATGTACCAGATATTGCAATATCATCCATATCGGCGGCAGGGGGATCTGGATGCTCTCCACGGTATGCGTCCTCTCCTGAGGTCCCACCTAGACATTCCCGTGCAGAGTGCAAATGGGTCCAGTGTAGGCAATGCTACTGGCTCCCAGGTGAATGACCCACGCAGCAGGGTCCTCGTGCTGATAAAAAACGAGGGAGCGAACCCCCGAGTGAGCTAGGCTCTCGTTCTCCGGTCCCATATGTACACAAATAATAATATATGCCAAAGAAAAATAGCTTATCCCAGGATACAGCAAGGGTGAGAAACCAATTATGAACTCAAAGTACGACAACTACATATATCAAGTACAAACAGCAAGTTCATATATAGCATCAAACACCATACTTAAATATGATAATCATATCACAGAATATCATAGTAATAAGATAAATCACAAGGGTCTCCTACTCCACAGTTATCGTTATTTTCAAAACGTATGCAAGACACTTCCACATATATCATCTAATATTTGATTCTTAATTTCAGAAATCCCATCACCTTTCAAAGAGCGGATCAGGCTCACAATACATTGGCACTCAAGCAGCAATGCTTAGCACCACTACACTATAGATAAGTACATGAATCCCATAACACTAGGCGATTCTCACATGGGGGCGCAACCAGAGGTACTTAACAAATTGTAATCAGGTCATACTATATTGTCCAACTCAAGACACAATACATTCCCAGAACAAGTATGACACCATTGTCCATCAAGGCACAATGATACACAATGACCGAAGTCGTCCCAGGTTTCCTTGCCATCAAGGTCCCCTCATTTTAGATGACACGTCTGCCAGAAAATATATGCATAAGAAAACCTTTGTTTTCGTCAGTTTTTCTTTGTCGTATCATATTTTCTAGTTGAAGCACAAAGCTATCAACCACCACAACTTTTAAACTCTCAAGTCTTTTCAACTTTTATCAAAAGGACATGCAGTCCAAAACCCAAAAGAGAACACATAGTCCAACATCCCAAACCCAAAAATCCCCCACCGATGCACCAGTCTCGGATTTTGGACTCTAGAGCATACAAAACGTCCACAAGCCTACAGGACCACACATATTGTCCACAAGCTTATAGGATCAATTCACTAACATGGATCCTTGATCCACGTGTTCTGCAGAACACAAGAACTCCGACGTCTTGGTTTCTATGTTCACATCCAAATTAACTTTTCTCTTTTGAAATACGAAAAACAAAACCCATATCTCCGAAGTTTACACACAAAGCCCTCGAGATCGCTTTCCATAAAAAAAAAACTCTTGATCGAAATCACTTTTCTTTTTGAAGTAATTTGGTAAACTACCAAAACTTTGAAATACAATTCGTGAAAAACCATTTTTCTTGGATAAAACAATTTGTTTTAAAACTAGATCACTTGAAATTACTTTTGCTTTAAATGATTCGTTTTATCGCTCTAAAAACGACTGATGATTTCTGAAGCACTTTTTATTCTTAAAAACTTGCTTTTCTTGAACTAAAGATATTTTCCCCCTTTATGTCTTCTCATTTCTTAATGAAGTATATCTCATTGTCTTATTCCCAAAAAGATGTCAATCCACTTTGTCTTCTAAATCTTTTGTTTTTTTTTAAACTCTTAACCTTTTATTTACTTATTTTACATCCCAAGCTTTTTGAAGCTTTTAACTTTACTCGCTTTTGAACCCTAACCGATGTTAGATTCCTTAGCACAATACCAATCATTATTTCAGTCAACAAATCATGCTAAGCATAAATAAACATAATCAAGCATACTTAAGCATAATTATGCATAAACAAGCATAGTTAAGCAATAACTAAAACACGCTACAAAATAATTACACAACCACAACTACACATTTTCACCCAATACTGACAGCACATAGCCATCGGAAATTGGATTCCTCAGGTTATCTCCCCTTACCTCTTGAAGTAATCCTCCGAAAGCAAGTCGTCCGACTGGTCCGCAAATCTTCCGATTATACGCTTGAACACTCAACACCAATTACATTCACACAATCAATTCAAACATCAACATTTAACAACATAAATTTCCCTATATCCATTGATATAGGGTTCGCCCTCTTGCTCCCAAAAATAGCTAAAGATGTCTAAAATTTTCTATCTCTTGGATGAATGATCCTTAGGTATACCTACCACAAAAACAAGTCTCTTTACTCAAAAACTTGAATCAGAAACTCATGGTTCCTCATGCTCAAGGTTTCAGTCTCTCTTTAAATAAATAGGCTAGCAATGTCTATTCATTACATGCTCATGGACAATGAAAGAGGATGATGAAACTAGCTCATAGAAATTGGTTTCACATTAAAAGGATTTTTCTACAATTTTCTAGAGATTAATGAACTTTGGGGTTTAAACTTGAACATAGTTGAAAAACAAGGTTTCAATGGAAGAACATGAAGCTTAAGAGATCAAAGGAAGAGTTCATACCTCTTGGAGGATGAAAATGAGTAAGATCACCAACTTTTCTTCACAAAATCTCTTGATGCTTTCTTAAAAAAATAAGAGAAAGAAAGGAAGAAAATGGAGTTGTGGAGAGAAGAAGTGAATGGGGCTTTCATGAAGGGGGCGTGTGAGAGGAGAGGGTAAGAGTGTCCACAAATTTTCACTTAAGGGGCAAAATGGTCTTTTCATCCTAGGGTAAATGGTAATTAAGAAAAATGTTAGGGGTATTTTGGTCTTTTTGCAGTGTGAACGCGTTCAGATATTTTCAAACGTCATCATGACACTGGTGAGTCATGGCACGCTTTCCTAGGTGACTTGACCTTACGTGACTTCAAGTTTATCCATTAGCGAGTCCCGATAAATCCATATTCAACTCCGTACTTCACCCGATTTAAGATTTCGCCCGAATAACTTATATTATTTAACTTTTTAGTGCGAAAAACCAAATTTATCAAAATTGTTACAATTTGATTCTAAACCTAACTGTTTCGTTCACGCGTCAAAATTAGGTCTTCTGATCAGTAAAATCTTACTGTCAGTGAAAACGCAGACCAGGCTCCATCTGAATTTTCAACCCAAAATTTAACCGTAACTCCCTACGATAGCGTAGAGTGTCACTATGGTCTTAGTTTATTTAAAATCGCTCTCTAGAACCTCCGATAAAATACAAACTCGTATATACAGTTTACTGATCTTAGAAAGCTTGAAAAATTGAGGTGTTACAGGAGCTTCTTGCTTAGAAACAGAGTTGGGTTCAGGTGTAGGGGATATGGTAATTTTGAGTTGATCACAAGAGTATTATTCTGAAGGAGATTTGGAATCATTGGAAGATCCGGAAGCATGGTGAGTGCTTTTTATTGCACCTATTTTGAATCTTATGGTGTTTTTACGTAGGGTAAAACAGAAAAAGTACAAAGCTCAGAGTTATTAGGGTGAGAGGAATAGTGATTCAGAAAGTGAAAATTTAGTGGGTAAGTTCCTAATTTACAGTTGAGGAAATAACCGTTGGAAAAGAGAGAAAAGCGAATCAAAAAGGTTCCTTTACACAATTCATAGAGAGTCTTGTTTAGCAAGATTCTGATGGTGGCTCCATTTAAGATGTAGCATGAAGTGGTCAAGCTTCAGCCTAAAAAATACTTCTGAATACCACAATCATTCAGAATGGTTCTACCCATATCTTGTAAGGTTTTATTTTTCTTTTCCATCACACCATTCTGGTCAAGTACAAGAAAAATAATGGTAAATGTGATTCTCATCACAGAAGGCAATAAATAAAGAGTTTTCAAACTCCCCCATGATCATTCCTTACACAAGAAATGTTAGCTTCTTTCTCGTTCTGCACCCTTTTACATAAGTTTCGAAAGATTCAAAAGACTAATCCTTGTGAGCAAGGAAAAATACCCTTTTATATCTAGAGTAGTCATCCATTATTACAAAACCATATATTTTTCCCCTTAAGCTTGCAGTCTTGTTGGACCAAACAGTTCTAGATGTAATAGTGCAAGAGGTCCTTTTGTTGATATTATATTTTTAGAATGAAAACTTGATTTTGTTTGTTTTCCTTGAACACGGGCTTCACAAACTTTATCTTTTTCAAATGGTTTTCGTATTAAGGTGTCCTACTCTTCTGTGCCAAATCTATTTGTTATTTTCAGAAAGGTTCTCTAAGCATGTGCTATAAAGGTTTTTGATTGTTAAACCATAAAATAAATCATTTCCCGAGGATGGCTCTCTGCTCCTCGAATTCCTGACTTGCCTAGTGTTGATCTAAGGCCTCCCTAGACATGGGGTTCCATCACCTCCCTTTATCTTGGCTGGTTCTGAACTTGTGCATTGCATTTTCAAAAGCGAAGAACCTTTGTGCTCAAAATCGGCCCGGATGGCGTCCTCATGTTACGTGTGCCTAATGCCAATTTAATAAATACATACTAAACCAAAATTTAATGCCATCAGGGACCTTTCTCCAGTTCGGCCACGGTTCCTCAAACTTTTGCCTGATGATTTTTTATATGACATACAGGCCCTTCGAAGGATAAAGCTGTGGGAACATTAAACACTGCTATAAAAAATTAACCAATAAAAGAATCATACTTAAATAATGATATTAAAAATTAACCAATAAAATGAAATTAACCTACTTTAACTTGCCCTTAGGTCTAATCCAAGTCCTCTAATAAGCTGGATCCTGGTATCCAAGCGAAGAACACATTTTTGTGAGAAGAATGATTCTAAGTAGTTTATAGTTTTTGTTAGAAAAAAACTTGGGGTATAGCAACCCCAAACCATTATTCAGAATGAAGCCCAAATTTGTAACGCCCCGATTTTCACGTTTTCTAATTCTTCAGTATTTTAATGTCTTTATTTTATTCGAGGTCTTAGGAATGGAAATAAAATATTCTGAGACCATAGTCATGCTCGACGATATCGTAGGAAGCTACGATTAAGTTTTGAGTCGAAAACTCAAACGGAGTCCGGTCTGCGTTTTTACACTGATAGTATGATTTTACTGCTCAGAAGACCTCAGATGGACCCGTGAACGAGACAGTAAGTCTTAGAATTCGATTATCTACGTTTTGGTTAAATTTCGCAAAAATTTCAGAAAAATAACTTCCTGACCTTCGTTCGGGCAGAATCCTCAATCAGGTGACGAATGGAGCCACATATGGATTTACCGGGACTCGCCAAAAGATAATCTTGATATCACATCATCCCAGGACACTTGGGAGAGTATGCCAGAGTCATCATGACGTTCGGAAATATCTGGACGTAAAATGACCAAAATGCCCCTAACCTTAGTCTTTTACACTTTTACCATTTTACCCTTTTGGGAAAATGACCTTTTTACCCTTAAGTGAGCTCTTAAGAGCTGAACTCAGCCCTCACCCTCTCATTTTCGCACAGCCCCCTTCCCAAAATAGAACTCCGTAGTTGTTCTTGAGAGAAAACTCCATTTTCATCCTTGAAAAGCTTGAATCACTTGTTGGAATCACTTGATTCCTTGAGCAATCTTCCTTCATTTCAAGGTAAGATCACTTCTATGATCTCTTAGCTTCTTGAATATTTCTTTATTTCAAGATCAATCTTCATTTTCATGAAAAGAAATTCTTAGATCCAAAACTTTGAAAATCCATAGGAAATTGTAGAAAAATCCTTTTGAGGTAAGACCAAGTCCTTTGAACTCACATCATCATTCTCTACCTAAAACCAAGAGCTTATGATTCAACTCCCATCATAGCCCAAAATCCCTTTTTGGCCGAACCCTATTTGAAGATGATGAATAGTGTTTTCATCAATTTTTGATTTCTAACACTTGATTTCATCCATAGCTTTCCTAATGCCTTTGAATCCATGAAATGGGAAACCAAGATCAATTCCTAACCTTTTTAACCTAGGGTGGCCGAAATCCTCTTTGTTAGAATAGTTGAGATTGGCTTTGATTGTTGTTTAATGTTTGATTGTTGTGTTGTTGTAGTTGTTGACGATTGCTAGGAGGTTCACAAATCGATCAACCGACTTTGATCCGGGAATCTGCTCATCAACAGGTATGGGGGGTGAACCTCATTCACACCAAGATGGTGGTAGTGAAGATGGTTGTTTAAGTTATGTGTGGGTGAAACCTTTTAGTTTGGGTTCACTTGTAATGGTCAAGTTGTGTTATGTCCTCTTGGAGAACAATGTGTGATATTTGTAGTTATGCTTGTATGCCTTATCATGTGTTGTATGATGATGTTGTCTAGGTGAGAAAATGATTTCTTGCATGATGAAAAACCTACTTGATTTCTAGATCAAGTATGGACTTTTGTGCTTATGTGCTTATGTATGAACTTTTGTGCTTATGTGCTTAATTATGATGCAATGTTGTGTGTTATTGTAGATCATAATTGTGTAAGTTTTGTGAGCCATACTTTGATTAGTTGGTGAAGTAAATCTTCACCTTGAGAAAAGGAAGAACATGTGTAGTTCTTGAACAAATTAAGTTTTGATGTAAAGAAAGTGTTTTAATAACTTATGTTTTTCAAAGAAAAACCTAAGTGACTTTGATCCAAAGATCAAATGGAATTAAATCTCAAAGTGTTTTCACCAAAGTGAAACATGTTTTATACCTTATCCTTAGTCCATCTAGTTAATCAAGTGACTCAAAATGAGAAAAGAAGTGGTTTCATGAAGAGAATCAAAATGGTTCCATAAGGTTAATGTCTTGTTTTAAGGCAACTTTTCGCTAAGCGAATTTACCTTCGCTAAGCAAAAATTGAGGAATTCTAAGTTGGGCATCACTGCCTCACTTTCGCTAAGCGAATTAATATTCGCTAAGCGATTACAGAGAATTTCGCTGCGCTAATTATGTTTCGCCGAGCGATCCAGAGGAGTTTCAAAGGAGGTGTAACCGCCTCCATTTTCGCTAAGCGAATCCATATTCGCTAAGCGAATACAACACATTTTGCTACGCGATTTATGTTTCATCGAGCGATGCAGAGGAGTTCCAAAGGAGGCATTACTGCCTCAATTTCGCTAAGCGAATGTAATTCCGCTAAGCGAATTTCATGTTTCAAAAAATGCTAAAAAAATAGAGTAAGTAGGTGGTTCAAAAATTATTTCAAATCAAATGAGTTTCAATTGAGAAGTCGTTTTGGTTTACAAAGGAGTTTTAACTCAACTCGTAAAGTTTTACATACAAAAACCTAAGTTAAGTAATTAACTTAGAGTCGAAGACAAGGGTTAATTATGTATGGTATGTGGTGGAACAAGACCATATGCTATACCATTGATGACTTAGTACATCAATGACTTCATAAGACATAAATACAAACATGAAACGTTTTGGGTTTTGAAACAGTAGTTCGATGACGGACCGGTGATTCGGACCCCGATCAGTCGTTCAATTGTTTCAGTTTTGTGATGACTCGATCCCGGAGGGATCACGAGATTTAGCCTGTGGATAAAGTTTTTGTTTTTCAAAAGACGCGTATAGTTCCTAAGGAAGAGAACCTTAGTGGAACTCGAGGTTTACCCGGGGGGTAGACATTGCTTGATCGCATCTGCTTTGTGTAAGCATTGGCATTTCATTTGCATAGTTGTAAGGCCTTGAGCCTAGGAGTTGAGCTTACATCTTGATGCGGGTGTGAATCTTACGGTGACGATCTTCAATGGTCTTTTTGGAGGTATCAGGGTTGGAAGGGCTTACATGTGGCCAGTCGGTAGCTCTTCTGTGTCGTGGCGAATCCGTGCAATACACTGATATCCTCTACTAGATGCCGTACTGTTCATGTTTGGTCGAGAGTGTTTCCGTTAAGCCAGATACGTACACGTTACGAATGTTGTAGCATCTTGCTCATGGCTGGCAGAAACCGGAACATGTCCTCCCATTCACTCTCTCCGAACGTTTTGTTAGCTCTATGGAGTAGGGGTCAGAGTAGTACCCAGTGGCATTGCATTGAGTCATATACATTGCACTGCATTGCATGGCTATTGATGTTTACATTTACTGTTATACATCGCTGTACTGTTTAAGAATGCCTTATATTTTGCCTTATATTGAGAACCTTTGTAAGCATGTTGGGTACGTTGTTACCCGGTGAGTCGTCCCGTTTTTACTACTGCTGTTTTGTTGTGTTGATGAACGGGAATTTCACCCATATCTGTATGTTTTCTGTTGGTACTTGCTGTTGCTGCTTGAACAGATGGACGTGATGATGGTTCAGTTTAGTAGTCTCCTTGAGCCTGGAGGTGGACTCTTTTTGCTGTTTTAGTTTTGTTGTCGGCCAAACTATGTCAGTTTTTTGTAGTACCTTTTGGGAGCTACGACTCCTAGTATTTATTTTATTTCTTTTGTCACTTATACATTAGACCTATGTCTGTATATAGTATTATTTCTATTTTTGTTTCTGTTCCGTGTTTATTATACAGCATGTTCTAGAACTGCATGGCGAACCTAAGTTCGTTTATTAGTAGTATTTACCTTTACTAATCCCATTATATCTTGTGAAAAGAAAAAAAAAAAAAGAAAATCGTATTTTCCGCATTAATAAATATTTTCGGCCTTATAAAGGTTCGGGAATGTGACACTCGGGAAAGGGTGTTGCAAAATCCATTCTTCAGAAATTTTTGCATGGATGGTGTTGGATTTTCATGAGATAAACCACTTTTAAAATAATGTCTCAAGGTTGAAGAAAACCATATACTCATGGATTGTGCATTACAAAACATGAATCACATAATGGCTATTCGGTTTACCTTTTCTAGTGTGCTTTTCGAATCAACAATACCGCAAAGGCATAACATCTCTACTCAATCCACGCGAGCAAACGTCTGTTGAAGGAATGCATCTTGTGCTAGCTGATGGATACAGAGTTTGGCACGATATGAGGAGTGAAGTGAGTCTAACTAACAACTGTATTGTATGAGTGTAGCGTCAAAAAGGAGTGTCTCACTAATTTAGCGGTCTGGGAGGCACATACTTACTATTAAGTTGTAGCGCTCATTCACCCTACTTGCCATAACCCTGATGGACTTGTACATTACAAGCCCAAATTGGAATTGTTTATTAAATCATATTTAATAAACTAATTCCTCTCCAACTATTTTCTCTATGCGTGTGACCTTATAGGTTCCTACTAAATTTGCAATAATATTAATATTATAATAATATCAAATATTAATTATAATATAAAATATTATAAACAATGAGCGGCATCTAGCAATGCATCACTGCTACCCAATTTATGAGAAAATCGATGACTCGATTTTAACCCTACTGCAATCAAATTACCGTGTAGTAAATATCCCTTCGTGCATATGTCATAATTGAACACAAGACATAAATGTATCATCTTTATTAAGTCCCTTCTCCTCGATCTCGGAGCAGATGTGTAATAACAAACGGGCCCAATATCTCATATTGGTGCATTTTAGCATGGCATGCATTTTCCACATCTCATTCTATTTACATCACTCACATACCTCAACATGATTTATTGCAGCCCCAATAACTACCTTTATAATCATCCTGTTAAGGATGACGTTTGATAGCATTAAAGCCTATAACTCCACATATAGGAATCGTAGTGACTTCAAGTCGAAGGACTACTTCACTTCACTATGGTCACCATGAGAAACGCTTATGACACTTACATAACTATTATGCAACATTCTCATAGTGGGTCAATCCAGTATAAATATTACTCTAATATTTATACCTATGTAAAAAAATGATATCTCATATCAATAACCCATTAGAGATGGTTATCATTCTACTCACATAATAGTCTCTATGTATTATTATTGTCATAAATAACAATAATATTTGCCTACGGATGATTTAGGAATAGTGTTCGAATGTTCAATAGGGTCTCACGATCAAGTTCCACTTGTTCTATTGAACTAAGCTTACTATTCTAAGGACTTTATTATGTACAAAAGAGATAACATAATAAATTAAAGTAACTTATATTATAAATAATATAAATCATGGTCATGATACAAATGTAAATCTAATAAATAGATTGGCCATTCGGACTTACACCAATATCCTTCCACTAGAACTAGAATCAATCGGGCATAAATCTAATACTCATCGATCTAGTATGAGCGTCATGCTTCTGCTAAGAAAGAGGCTTGATCTACGGGTCTGCGACATTGTCTAGTGTCGGTACTCTACATATCTTCACATCTCCTCTATCGATAATATCTCAAATGAGATGGAAGTGCCTAAGTATATGTTTGAACCACCGGCGAGATCTTGGTTCCTTGGCTTGCGCGATTGCTCCATTATGATCACAATAAACGTCAAACGGGTGAATAATGCTAGGAACAATACCAAGTTCGTTAATGAATTTCCTGATCCAAACGTCCCCCTTGGCTTTATTGGACGCAGCAATATACTCAGCCTCTATAGTAGAATCAACGACTCTTTCCTGCTTTAACTCTTCTAGCTAACAGCGCTACCATTCAAGCAAAATACAAATCCAGACTGCAATCTGGAATCATCCTTATCGATTTGGAAGCTAGCATCAGTGTAACCCATTACAACAAGCTCTTCCTCACCACCATAGACCAAGAATGAATCCTTAGTTCTTCTCAAGTACTTGAGGATATTCTTGACTGTAGTCCAGTGACTTTCCCCGGGATCAGATTAGTACCTGCTTGCCATGCTCAAAGCATACGAGACATCTGGTCGAGTACAAATCATAGCATCCATGATAGATCCAATTGTCAAAGCATATGGATTCTTGTTCATGTGTTCCTTCTCATCTGATGTAGTAGGTGAATGTCCTTTGGACAGGTATACACCATGTGACATAGGCAAGAAACCCTTCTTGGAATCATGCATGTTAAAGCGCCTAAACATTTTTTCAACACATGTACTCTGACTAAGGCCCAACAATTTCAGCGATCTATCTCTATAGATCTTGAGTCCTAACATGTAGGAAGCGTCGCCTAAGTCCTTCATCGAGAAACAATTTCCTAACCATGTCTTCACATTTGATAGCGTAAGAATATCGTTTCCGCTAAGCAATATGCCATCCACATACAATACGAGAAAGACAAGCTCACTCTCACTAACCTTCTTGTACACTCAAGGTTCATCCTCGATCTTGATGAATCCAAATTGTCTCACAACTTTATCAAAATGAAGATTCCGGCGTCCTTTGGTTCGACAAAACCCTTGGCTTGTGTCAAGTACACATCTCCGAGAAGATTCTTGTTAAAGAATGTAGTCTTGACATCCATCTGCCAGATCTCATAGCCATAGTATGCTGCAATAGCAAGTAGGATCTGAACAGAATTAACCATTGCAACTGGGGAGAAGGTCTTGCCATAGTTAACATCATGAATTTGCTTGAAACCCTTCACGACATGTCGCACCTTAAAGGTATTAACCTTACCATCCATGTCAGTCTTCTTCTTGAAGAACCATTTGCACCCTACAGGTTTTACCCCTTCGGTTAGCCAACCAAGGTACACACCTAGTTGGTTTACATGGACTCCATCTCGGATCCCATGACCTCAAGTCACTTCTCAGATTTTGGGCCAATTACGGCCTCCTGGTAGGCTACAGGTTCATCTTGATCCATGAGTAACACATCACCTTTCTGAGTTAGGAGAAGTCCATATCTCTAAGGTTGGTGACGTGGCCTGCTAGACCTACGCAATTCTTGTGTTACTTAAACCATTAGTTGAACTACAACATATTTCAAAACCGGTTCTTTTTCCATTGCAGGCGAATCAATATCTTGTGCCACTTGGATTTCTCCAAGTTTTACATTCCTCACACTGGCTCCTTTAGAGATGTATTCCTTCTCAAGGAACATTCCAGTCCTAGTGACAAACACTATGTCCTCGAAGAGGGAATAATATCCTTTGGTTTCGTTAGGATATCCACAAAAGTACGTTTATCTGATTTGGGTCCAAGTTTTTATGTCATTAGACATTTTACATAAACCTAACAACCCCAAATCCTTATAAATGACATATTAGGCATTCGGCTCATCCATATCTCGTATGGAGTCTTTTCAACCGCCTTAGATCGAACACGGTTAAGAGTGAAAGTAACTATAAGTAAAGTGTATCCCCAGAAAGAGTTAGAGAGGCCTAAATGAGTGATAATAGATTGTACCATGTCTAACAAGGTGCAAGTCCTACTTTTGGACACGCCATTCCATTGTGGTGTTCCAGGAGGTATGAGTTAGGACACTTTCCCATACTCCTTCATATAATCATCAAACTCCTGGCTTTAGTATTTACCACCGCGATCTGATCGTATGACCTTAATACTTTTGCCAAGTTGTTTCTCTACTTCATTATTGAACTCTTTGAACTTTTCAAAGGTTTCCGATTTGTGTTTCATTAGATAAACAAATCCATATCTACTGAAACCATTAGTAAATGTAACGAAGTAGGGAAAACCACCTTTAGCAGATTTGTTTAGGCACCCACATACATCACTATGCATCAAGCCCAAAAGATCACTGGCATTTTCACCTTGGCTGGTGAATGGGGCCTTAGTCATCTTCCCCAACAAGCAACATATGCACACATCAAATTATTCATAATCGAATGAGTCCGAGAGCCCATCCTTGTGGAGCTTGGTGATGTATTTCTCACCTATATGGCCTAAACGACAATGCCAAATATATGAAGGATTCAAATCATCGGGTTTGATCATTTTCCCATTTATGTTGTATATGGGCATATCGAGATCAAGGATATAAAGTTCATTACTCATAGGTGCACTAGAAAAGAAAACATTATCCAAATAAAGAGAAAAACACTTGTCCTTTATCATAATATAAAAACCTTTCTTGTCCAAACAAGAAATATGAATATTGTTTCTACTAATGGTCGGAATAAAATAACAATTATTAAGTTTTAAAATAAGTCCAGAAGGCAAAGTAAATACTTAAGTCCCTACAGCTAATTCATCAAACTTTGCTCCATTTCTCACTCGTAGGTCGACCTCGCCCTTAGTCAATCTTCTACTACTTCTTATTCCGTACACATTAGTACAAATGTGAGAACTACATCCAATATCTATTACCCAGGATGCTGAAGTAGATAAGCTAACTTCAATAACATAAGTACCTAAAGCGGAAGTCCGACTTCCTTTCTACTTCTTGCCCTCTTCTAGGTATTTCTGACAGATCCTCTTCCTATGTCCGACTTGACCACAATGGAAGCAAATGCCTTCCTTATCCACCCTGCCCACATGCTTCAAGTAGGAAGTTCCAGGCTTGGAATTTCTTTTGCCTTTCCCTTTCTGCTTGTTCACGGGCTTCTTAGGCTGCTTCTTGCCCTTTTTAGCTTGGACCATCATAATGGCCTTTCCCTTTCCTTTTTTATTGTTATGTTCAGAAGTTCTCAACATGTTCAACAGTTTTGGCAAAGGTTGGTCAAGATATTTTATATTGAAGTTCATGACAAACTGACTATAGATCTTTGGAAACGATTGCAGAACTAAGTCGGTTGCCAACTCTTGGCCCAAAGGAAAACCAAGCCTCTCAAGATTCTCTATGTACCCAATCATCTAAAGCACATGAGGACTCATAGAGATTCCCTTTGCTCGTTTACATTGGAAAATGGCTCAGGAAACTTCGAACCGTTCATGCCTTGCTTTCTCTTGGTAGAGAACTTTGAGGTGTGCGATCATATTGTACGTCTCCATGTTCTCATGTTGCTTCTAAGCTTAGAGGTCATGGAGGCAAGCATAAGACAACCAACATCTAAGGCATCATCCTGATGCTTCTTATAAGCATCCTTTTTATATGACATCGGTAGAGGCCTTCAAAGAGTCTATTATAAAAAATTAACCAATAAAATGAGTCATACTTAAATAATGTTAATAAAAATTAACCAATAAAATGAAATTAACCTACTTTAACTTGCCCCTAGGTCTAATCCACGTCCTCAGATAAGCTGGATCCTCGTACCCGAGTGAAGAACACATTTTTATGAGAAGAATGAACCTAAGTAGTTTTTATTTTTTGTGAGAGAAAAACTTGGGGTACCGTAACCCCAATCCACTATTCAGAATGAAACCCCAATCTGTAATGACAAATGTTTAAAAGAATGAAACCCGGATCCATTATTCAAAATTTTTTGCATGAATGGTATTGAATTTTCATGCGACAATCCTCTTTAAAAATCATGTCTCAAGGCGGAAGAAAACCATATACTCATGGATCACGCAATACAAAACAAGAATCACATAAGGGTTATTGTGCTTACCTCTTGTAGTGTGCTTTTCAAATCACCAGTATCGTGAAGGCTCAACACCTCTACTCAGTCCAAGCGAACAAACGTCCGTTGGAGGAATGCATCTTGTTCTAGCTGACGGCTACAAGGTTTGGCATGATATGAAAAGTGAAATGTGTCTCACTAGTGTAGCGATGAGGGTGGCACCTGCTTACTATTTAAGCTATAGCGGTCCTTCATTCTACTTGCCATAACCCTAGTGGGTTTATGCACTACAAGCCCAAATTGGAATTATTTATTAAATCATATTTAATAAACTAATTCATCTTCGACTATTTGCTTTATGTGTGTGATCCTATAAGTTCCCACTAAATTTACAATAATATTAAATATTATAATAATATCAAATACTCCCTCCAGTCCTTATTATAAGCAAAAAAGTCCCAAAATTTTTGGTCAAATATATAAGCAAATTTCAACTACTTTCATCCTATTTAATGACATTGTTCCTAAAATACCCGTCATTTAATACCAATTTTGTTTTTCAATAACTCAATGTGAGATGCATTTAATAAAAATTGAAGTTTTCTATGGAGGTTACTTTAGGTAATACCCTTAATTTTTTAACAACATTAAATGAGATTAACCAACTTTCTTAATATGTGTGTTCCATTTAAGTTTTGCTCATAATAGAGACCAGAGTAGTACTAATTATAATATCAAATATTATAAATAATAAGCGGTATCTAGCAATGCATCAGTGGTACCCACTTTATGAGAAAATCGGTGATTTGATTTTAACCTTACTGCAACCAAATTTTTGTGTAGTAAATGTCTCTTTGTCCATACGTTATAATTGAACACAAGGCATAAATGTGTCATTCTTGTTAAGTCTCTTATGTGTTCCTCGATCTTCGAGTAGATGTGTAATCACAAACGGGCCCAAAATCTCATACTAGCCCATTTTAGCATGGCCAATTGGCCATAAATTTTCCCATCTCACTCTATCGAGAGGCCCACTCCATAATTCCTTCTATGTAGGAGGGACGAATCCTATCTACATCACCCGCATCCCTCAACATGATTTGTTGCAAGCCTAATAACTACCCTTAAGATCATCTTGTTACAGATGATGTTTGATAGCATTAAAACCTACAACTCCACATGTAGGAATCGTAGTGACTTCAAGTCGAAGGACTACTTTACTATGGTCGCCATGAGAAGCACTTTTGACACTTACGTAACTATTATGTAGCATTCTCATAATGGGTCAATCTAATATAAATATTACTCTAATATTTATATCTATGTGAAGACTTGATATCTCACATAATAGTCTCGATTTATTATTAGTGCCCTAAATAACAATAATACTTGACTATAGATGATTTAAGAATAGTATTGTCATGTTCAATAGGATCTCACGATCAAGTCACACTTGATGTTCTATTAAACTAAACTTACAATTCTTAGGACTTTATTATATACAAAAGAAATAACATAAAAAACTAAAATATCTTATATTATAAATAATATAAATCCTAGTCATGATACAAATGTAAATCTAATAACTATGTTTGCCATTAGGGCTTACACCAACAAATGGTTACTAAATGAAACCCCAATCCATTGTTCAGAATTTTGTTTTGAAATTTTTGGAACAAAAAAGAGAAGGACAAAGAAATGAAGACAGGAATGAAGAGAGCATACCATTTTGGTGGAGCCAAGAGAGGGAGGTGGAGCCGATGAAATAGTGGAGCCGCAGGAGGACAGTTGAAGTTGCGGTGGTGGACGGACTTTTGAAAGTAATGGTTGACTCTTCAAGCATTTGATGTGTTTTTCTAGTTTTGATGACCCCAAACATTTGATTGATGATTAAAGTGAACCTTATGAAGCCTTCTAATAAGTTTATTAAGTTTGCAATTATCTTGTTAAATAAGACATGAACCCTGTGTGGAAAACATCTACATAAGGCAGATTTGACTAAACGTCAACCCAGTCCAAGAGTCTGTTCAAACTACTTCATATACAAAAGTATCAAGCGTATAATGAAGTCTACAAGAGTATAAAAGCAAGACAACTGTCAAGACTAAACGAAATTCAAAAGTGCTGACGTGAGACTATAAAAAGAAGAAACTTTATGTCACCTTTTTGGATGCAACACAAAAGTTCTTTATCCCTGTCAAATCTAGAAATTGCACAAAAAGAGTAAAACCTGCTGCTGCAAGTACAAAAGCTTATTTGTCATATCTCTGATACTGCTTCTACTTTGATAAAGCACAAGTCTTCTCTATCAAAGTACAACCAACGTTCTCAGCCATTAAATGCATTCTCAGAATGACTCTACTGCATTAATGGAGTTTCAGAATGTTTGAAGTAAAACAATGATTCGAGGAAGAATGTCTCACAACAGGTTTATTTCTCTGAAGCCTATATAAAGAAGACTTTGAAAAACTGCTCAACAACCAGCAACTCCACACATTCAAAGCTTAAGCCTTTATTCTGAGCATTTAATTTTTCATTCTTTCATTCTTTGATTCTTCTCAATCATTTCTATTTATAAGAGAATTTATTAAGCAATCATACCAACCTTCATATTTATTCACTCTTTGAGTGTTCAACTGGTTGACTTGCAAAGTGTAAAACAAATCCTTTTTATGCACTACTCTTTCTGAGTGTTTAGAGCCTGAACAGGCTAGGTGGGAAAGAATACTTGTTGGGACTGGAGAGGCTAGGTGTGGAAACAATACTTGTAAGATTAAGTTTAGCCTGAAGAGGCTAGGTGCGGAAAGAAAACTTGCGTCTGTAACTTGAACAGTTATAGTGGAAAAACTTGGTGAGGCCAAGGACTGGACGTAGCCCAAAGTTGAAGGTGAACCATGATAAATTTCTTTTTGATTATCTCTTATCCCTTAATTTTTTTATCATTGATTCATTATGATTATCTATGGAGCTAACCTAGGGTTAAATTGTATTTCTCTAAATAAGCTTCTTTTTTATAAAGATCCTTATCCGCTTGTTTTGAAAATACTTGTCTAGGACAAGCCTGAAAACTCTCAGACACATGCAAACGTCTATAAGCCTTTTAAATGTCTGTGCCTCCTTGTTTTTAAAGAACATATGTTTTTCGAAAAGACTTAGATAAATAGAATTCAACCGCGCTTTTCGTGTTTATTATGTCTGTTTCAGTAATGACAGGTTCATGGAAGACAAATGAAGGACGTAGGACAATGCTTGTTCTCCCCGAAGACGGAGGATGAATGAGAAATGAGGAGAGATTTTTTGAGTTGCTGAGTGACAAAATGGGGAATAAAGGGGGCTCGGGGTGCATAGTTAGGCATTTTACTTTGGCGACCAAAGATATTAGTCGCTAAAACAGTCACAAATAACTAAAAAATAAAAGTAATCACTATTAGGTCACTTTATGGCTACCCTGACTTTTGATTAATGCGTCTTCGCGACTGATATGAATTCGGTCGCTAAAAGGCACCACAATTCAGTCTACCCCCATGCATTAGCGACATATATTAATTTGGTTGCTAAAATAGAGATGTTACATCTTTTTTCAGTGGCTAAATTAGTCGCTAGTTGGCCAATTTTGCTGATTTTCAGAAATGACAATGTAGCGACCGATCGAATTGCGACCACCCAAATCGGTCGCTAACTACACTCTAGCAACCAGTTCTATAAAATAGCTCTTCAGTCGTTATTTCGGTCTCCATTTGCGACCGACCCAATATGGTCGCTAACTTTGGTTGCTATTTGACCTTTTTCTTGTAGTGTAATATCGATTGTGTAATAAAAAAGAGCAATCATGATGGCAGCGTCGGCAACGTTCTCTAGAGGAGGTGGTGGCGCAACATGAGGTTGGATCTGCAGGTGATCGAAATAAAAACTCAAACTTCGCATCCTACTTTGCGTCAGCTCAACAATCTTTGCCTCCATTGACCTCTCTCTGGATTCCTTTGCAGCGAGCTCGTTGTTTAGTCGTGGGATAGTCTCCCTCATCTGCTTTATCTTTGCTCTGGATCAATAACGGTCGTGTAAGACTGACTAGCTGACAAGGCCAAGAACTGATCGCCCAGCTCAGCAAGCCCATGCATGTGCCTTTTCTTATTCCCTCCTCTAACAACCTCCAAAAAAATGGCGTTGTCTTCGTTAGAGGCTTGAGAGTGCTGCCCTTGACTAGAAGCACCCTTATGTGAGGCACATGATATGGCCTCATCTCGACACTGTTGGAATGCTTCCTGCAAATTATACAATTGAAGATCATTATTTACTATTATTAACAAATAATAAACTATACTATTAACAATTTTAATTATTATTGTTTTTATAATTATGACAATCTCACGGGCCTTGTCGTTGACTCAATCTCCCGTCAAAAGCAGACAGCTGTTGAAAATACCCCATTTTGACCAGGTCAATTTTAGTTTTCTAGGGGAAAAAACCAAAAAATGGAAAAAAATAGTTAAAATCATAAAATGTCAAATTTTGGCAAAAAAATTAAAAAGAGTTTTTTTTTAGTTTTAGCTTTATTTTTTGAAAATAAAACAATTTAAAAAATAATTCATTTTTTAATTACCTTAGCTTATCTCATTAATAAGAATAAGGGAGAGAGAAAAAAAACAGGGGGTTTTGAAGAGAAAAGAGTATAATAAACGTAATTTTTTATGAGCTTAAATGAACATATAAAGAGTAGGACATATCGTGAGCTACACTAGTCCAAATAAGGTGTTCTTTATGTCGTTGGAAAGTTAAGAGAAAGATCTACAACTCTTATTTCACTTCTCAAAGCCAACATCAACCTCTATTCGAGTGAAAAATCCGCTGCAAGTTTGAGATGTGGTTTTGCATGTGTGATTTTGAGTGTTACTTATGTTGACAATATCTTGAGTTGTAGATATTCTTTTGGGATAAAATTAGTGTCATTGGAAAGCTAGCAACAATGTCTATAATTCTCATGAACATCTTAAAACCAAATAATGTCATTTTGAATGTCATATATTTGCTAGAAGTTGGATATGTAGTTGTGATGAATACTTTAGAAATTTCACATTTGGGAAACTCTCTTAACCTCACTATTGAAGTCTCACATTGACCAAACCACTCCCTTTCAACCTCTTCTTCTCCTACATAAGGAGTACACTACCAAGCACTAAAGGGGACCTAAGAGTAAGAAGTCACATGAAAGCAAATTCTACTTGTTTTTCTAATTTCAGGTTTGAGGAGCTCGTACGGCTCAACACATTGCGCCCATTAAGGTAAGTAAGTCAAGCCCACCCCTTATTTTTCTTCTTTTCTCTATATTATGTTTTTAGTTTAAATATATTTATTGTTATCTTTTTTTATTGATTGTGTTAAATATTTTTGTCGTATTCGTAATTATTAATCATTGTTACTATTTTGAAAAATAATATTTAACAAAATTATGATCAAATTATTTTAAGGGATTGAGTTGGCAGTGACAAATAAGTTAATTCTACGTTTTTTCTAAAATATATGAGTTGTGACAACTTAGAAATCCTAAAGTCTTTTTAATAAAATAATAAATAAAATTAAATAGCCTCATTTTCAAAAATAATTATTTCAAGGATTAAGTTAGTTGTGACAGCTAAGTTGATTACATTTTTAAAGTTGTGACAACTGTGAAATCCTAAGTCTCCCTAATAATAATTAACACTTTTCAAAAAATAATAAAATCAATCAAATCCTAATCATTTTCATAAGAATTATGTGGTTTTGAATTCCTCATGACACCAGGGGATACGTAGGAGCGGAATCCAAATTCTATTGGGTCAAAATTATTTTTATTCATTTGCTTATTTCTTTTTCTATTTTAAGATGGGGTAAAATAGATATTTTTAAAGGTTATTTAAAAAAATTGCACAATTAATTTAGGTAACCATTTTTTTAATTGATGCATCAGGAGTATTGTGGGGTTAAGTTTTTATCCTTCCCTATACGTCATCGCTCCCGAATTCAGTTTTGGTTTCAACGATAATCTTTAATAGATTTTTCAAATTTTTCAAAATTAAATAAAATTAATGACGATTCCTAATTTTTTCCTAAAAACCTTAAAGTTCTCATTAATCCCCTTTGCCATTTCCGTCGCAGCAACTGTTGATGACGGTCATCGGTGGACGGCACTGGTAACAATAGTCGTATGGCACCCCCAGGTGAAGATGATTAGAAGGTATTGCTAGAATGATGGTTGGAGAGTGTTTTAGTGATGTTAGTCAACGGATGTCATAGGCAAGTTAGTTGGTATAGGCAACAATGGTTATTGGAGTATACAATACTGATAATAAATAATTGTTATAATATATTATTTTTAATTTTTGTACTTGTAATTCTTAAGGTCAAAGGGAATTGAATTGAATTGAAATTTGTTTAATTAGAAATATTGAAATTCCAGTTCAAAGGCACACACGAAACAATTCATTTGAAATCGGAAGGTCCCATTTCCAAAAAAAAAAAATCTCAAGCCTAATCCCATATAACAACGGGTACCTTATTTAACTAACGATTATTGCATAAATCAAATTAATAATCTTAATTACTTTAAAAAAATAAACTATAATATCTATTTCAAGATTAAATATTTTTGTATAGTACTAGCAATACATTCTCTAACATCCTCTTTCCAACATATATCCTCTAATTAGTTGAAATTCATATGGGTTCCACTTGAATTTTGTAAGTCCCATTTGAATTTCAACCAATAAAAGAATATTTTGGAAAGAGAATGTTAAAAAGTATGTTGTTAGCATTTATCTAAATTTTATTTAGATTTATTTAATTAGACTTGTCTGAGAGCGTATATTAATCAAACTCAATAAAATTTTACCTAGTTTCCTCTTTCCATAATTCAATTTCTAAGAAGACAATAACGCATTGGGCTAAACAGAAAAGCTAAGAGAGTCTAACCCTAGGACTTATGGATCAATAGATAAAGGTAACGATACAATGGAAAAAAACCGAAAACAGTTTTAAAATAATAAACCTTATTTCTTTCCAAGAAATGAGAATGGGAACAAGGGGTGGGAAGAGGCTAGGCCAAATTAGGTCCTGACAGGTCTGTATTTCAATCTGAAGGCCTGAATCTGACCTATTAGTCTGATAAATGCCAATTTTTAAGGTTTGGTCTGGCCTACTTCAAAGTCTAATCTAACTTGGAATCCTATTTAAAAACCTACTTTTTAACAAGACCTTTAAATATGCTTCCACCTATAAATAGTTCATAGGCATTCACTTATGAATAAGCTTATAATCATCTAATAATAAATAGGTTAGTAGGCTTATACTGATAAATAAGCTCTTAGGCATTCACAAATAAATATGCAAGTATATCTCTATATTTAAATGAGGCAATAGGTATTTACTTTCAAATGTTATAAATATTATTATAAATAACATATTATAGTATTATATATTAAATTATATTATATATGTGTGTATGTTTGTGATAAATATGCCAACCTAATAGACCTAATAGGCTTTTTTTAAAGCCTTAGTCTGGCCTTTTTAGTTATATAGGTTTTTTAAAAAACTTTAACCTGACCTTTTTGTTAAATCGGCTAGGCCAGACTAGACATTAAATATGCTAGGCCATAGAGCCCTGATAGGCGGCCCGACCTATTCCCACCGCTAATGGGAACTTATTTACGTTCTTTATTTATCTTAATTAATTTACCTATTGTATTATAATTATAAAAATATTGAATTTGGACCATCTCCTATTTTGGAATAACATTATACGAATAAGTTGGGATCCTCTCCATTTCTCAAAAGAAATGGAGAGCTCCATTTAAGTGAAAGATAGACACAAAGAATTTTTAATGATTTAAATTATTTTAGATGATAAAAAAAATTTGAAATATCTCTTCTTTGTGTTTATCTCTCTCCTAAATGAAACCTTCATTTCTTTTGAGAAATGGAGATGATCCCAACTCTGAAAATTTATATACATTATCCATTACACTTATCCTTTAAAATTCATATTACATTTATATCTCTTACAACATAAACCACATGAGGAAAATAATTTAATTTCTGATATAAAAATATCGAATTTAATTAAATTAAATAGCAAAGAAGATTGATGTAATTTCCTCTATTTAAAAAGTAATTAATACATCCATTTTATTTTTAAAAAATGATTAGGTTAATCATTTAATATAATTTGTTATTAAAGTTTTATTATCTTTTATATATTTTTTAAAATTTTGGCTAAGATACACTCTTAATCCTGTATCTTATTTTTTAGTTTCAAGTTGGTCTTCTAAGTAATAAAAGTTTCGATTTGTCTTCTAAGTTGTCAACGTTACGCGAAGTTAGTCATTTTCGTTAGATTTGTATTAACGGTGTTAGATTTCTCTCGCTAGTTGTCAGAGACTCCCTGAACTCGTCGGAATCTGGAAATTTTTGTCGTAATTTGGGCTTCCTCTCGCTCTTCCCCTCTCTATCTCTCTTCCCCTCTTTCTCTTCCTCTCTCTTCCATTCCTCCAACTCTAATTGTTGTTCCTAGAGTTTGCAGAGAGAGAGAGAGAGAGAGAGAGAGAGAGAGAGAGAGAGAGAGAGAGAGAGAGAGAGAGAGAGAGAGAGAGAGAGAGAGAGAGAGAGCCCAAATTCAGGCAAAATTTGACACTATTAGTGCAAATCTGACAGAAATGACCAACTTGGTATAATGTTGGCAACTTACAAAACCAAATAAGAACTTTTATTACTTAGAGGACCAACTTGAACTAAAAAGTAAGATAGAGAACCAAAAGTGTATTTTAGCTTAAACTTTTTTTTTCTGCTACAGGGAGAAGTTACTATAAATGAAGACAATTTTATATAGTATGTAATTTTTTTTAATATAATAGAAGATGTCCTTATACCTCTTTTTCCTTTAAAAAAATTTGAGTACTTTTTACTATTTCTTTAAAAAAAAATTGAAAAAGAGAAAGTATGTTAAAATTAGGTAACATTTTTGGATTTGGATCCTCTCTTGTTTTGGAACAAGATCAAACTATGATCATGTTTGGGATAGAAAGATACAAACTCTTTCAAATATAATCAATGGATCCTACGACTATATATGGTGGGTCCTTATATGAAAATAATTGTGTCTAAAAACTCTTTGTGTCTATCTCTCTCCTAAATGGAGCCTTCTATTTCTTTTGAGAAATATAATCAGTGGATCCTAAATTATTAAAAACTATTTGTGTCTATCTCTCTTAAATGAAGCCCTCCATTTCTTTTGAGAAATGAAAAGGATTCCAATCTAAATTTTATGTGAAACCGATGTAATTTATGAAATAATAAAAGTAAAAGGGTGATTAAGGGTGCGTTTGATTCGCATTGAAGTATAAGACAAGGAAAACAACACAGAACAAATGTTTGAGTCACAACACAACTCTTATCCCTTTATAATATATTATATTATATTAAATAAGTATTATATATAAGACATAATAATATGTTATAATATATATATATATATATATATATATATATAAAGAGAGAGAGAGAGAGTTTAATTGTTTTTTATATTGTCAACCAATCAAAAATCATGATATGAATGACTTTTAAGATAATTAGGATAAGACTCAAGTATTTAATCTTATGTGATAATCGCTTGATCGACTTGCCTCGTATATAATTCTCCCACCACATTTCATTGGTGCATGTTAGTTGTTTGTGATTTGTGAATTCTGAATACAACTCTCTTAATTATATTTGCTCTGATTTTGATTCTGGTCCATATAGAAGATGACTGAAAACACTTCCGGAACCAACCTTAGCCACCATCAAGGTTTTGACATCAAGGAGGACTCCATAGATGGTGTGGCTTCACAAATTGACTCCGAATACTATGACGACGATGGCCGTCCTAAACGAACAGGTACCAATTAATTTGTGTTGGGTACATAACTTTGGTTTTACATTATATTTGTTAATTTCTTTGATCAAATAGGAAGATATATCATATAGTACATGATGTCCTCATATATATGATGAGACAGGAACCGTTTGGACTACAAGCTCCCACATAATAACAGCTGTAATAGGATCTGGGGTGTTGTCCCTAACTTGGGCCATAGCTCAGATGGGTTGGATTGCTGGTCCTGCTGTGATGCTCTCTTTCAGTGTCGTCACTTTGTATACAACATTACTTCTAGCTGATTGTTATCGTAACGGAGACCCCAATTTTGGAGACAGAAATTATACTTTCATGGACGCAGTTAGCTCCATTCTAGGTAACATAAATATAAATATACACTAATATTATTATGAATCTCGCTAACGAATGTCTTAAGGATATAGTTAAGGAATCAACCAAAACAAACTTTGTATATATTGAAAAGATAAGGATAAAATCTTTTAATATAATAGGTATATTAATTTTTATACAAAGTTTCTTTTATTTTATTCCTTAACCATAACATGCATGTAATGTATTTTGTTTTGTAGGTGGATTAAATGTTACGTTTTGTGGCATAGTTCAGTTCACGATTCTTTTCGGGAGTGGAATAGGATACACAATTGCGGCTTCCACTAGTATGATGTGAGTTAATACTTACGGTTTCTTTGAAATCATTAAATTTACAATTTGATTTTTTTTATTAAATAAATATACATAGAAAGTAATACAATACCAGTAAAAAAAATAAAGAATTAATTTAGTTTTAAGAGTATTTAATTTTAGTTGTATTGATATGGAAATCAGATTTAAGTGGAGTTTACTTGATTTTAGTTTTTAAATATTTAAATTGACAATCTTGTCCATGTTAATTTAGTTGTTTCATCACTAAAAAAATATACTTCATCGCCTTGAAGTTTATTAAAATAACAACAAATCCCAAATTTGACTATATATTATACTTCACCCCATTTTTTAGTATTGACACTAACTATTGATTTAAGATTGTTAAGTTACTGGCAAAAAAATTTATAATAAGTTATGTGATATTTATATACTAAAAAGGGTTATTAATCTTAGATTTTCTTGTTTACCAAATAAAATAGATAAAATAGATATTTTAATTTAGAAATAAAATATATAATTTGAAAGTCTTATAAAAAGTAAAAAGGAGTATAAATTATATAAGTATTTATTTTTTCAATCCATTATATATTTATTTTACTTAACAAATATTTTTTTAGGATAAATTCTAGCAAATGATGGATATTAAAAGTGTACCTATTTTAAGAAAATATTTTTTCATTATATTCTTTATTTAACTCCTTTAGCTCAACAATTTCTAAAAATTGCATGCTTTCAATTATTATATCTATAGAAGATATGATTTATTACAATAGTTGTTGTTGATAAATATGACATAAGTGTCGTTTGAACAAACATATTTGAGTATGAAACTGAATATAATTAAGTTTGTCAAAAAACTAAGAATTAATGGAGGAAGCGTTATGTGAACACCCAATTTTGTCCGGGTTAATTAATCTTTTGATTAGGTGATCAGAAAAGGAAAGAAAAAATTGAGTAGGCTTTGGCCCGTAATCCCATTTTTGTTTAACCCACATAAAAGCCCATTTCTTGTTCAAAAAAAGAAAATAAAAAAATAAAAAAACGAAAATGATAAAAAATAATAATAATAATGAAAGGGTTCTGCTTTTACATTTCTGGAAGTCCCCTCCTTTTTCTTTTTCTTCCCTTTTTTGTTTTCTTTTACTTTATTCCCTTTTCTCCTAAGCAACCACAGCAATGGCCACAGCAATGGCAAGGACATCTGCTCTCTAGCACCTTTGCCTCCCCAAGGACAGGGAACAAGGCTGATCTGCCCCCTCCTAAGGCACTGCATTGTACATTTCCTGCACCAAGCTAACAGAAAATTTTGGCATTACTCCCTCATAATTTTATCTATAAATTCAACACTTCACAGAGAGCAAAGGGGGGATTTTTTCGAGCAGCATAAGAGGGGGGTTCAGAGAGCAGTAAAAAAAAACAGAAAAACATCAAAATACATCATAGTTATTTTTCCTTCATAATCGTAAACCGGCTGGAGCACCACCGTGAACCGCCGGAGCACCGCCGCGCGGACACCGTGCCTCCACCCACGAGCGGCTGCGCCCCGTTCAGAACCCGGATCTGTCATCCCTTCCCACAAACCATCACCGCCCAGTCCAGATCGTGACCCGGAGGACCACCGCGCGTCCCTTGCCCAGCACCGCCGCCCACCGCGTCACCTCCGTGGACCAGCGTCGCCGTCCCACTCCGCCGTTCCCGCCGTAAGCAGCACCGCTCCGTCGCGTGACCCGTCTCCCATCGCACAGGTCCCGTCGACCTCCATCCAGCCGGCCACCGCAAGTCGTCCGCGCGACACCACCGCCCAGCCAGCCGCACCGCACGAGCCCCTCTCCCCTGGTCTCTTTCTCTCTCTCGTGATGGCTTGGGGGGAAGGCAGAAGCCTTCCCCTTTCTCTCAGCTTAACCCCCTTTTCTCTTTCCCCTTTTATTTTCTTTTCTCTATTTTTTCCTTTTGTTCTAGGTTCTGGGCTGTGTTTGTTTATGATTGGGCTTGGCTCATGAAGTTTGTTGTGATAGAAAAAATTGTTCAAAAGTGGAAAATGGAAAAATAATAATGGCTTTCAAAGAAATTCACGCAACAATCTACGACGTTGGTGTATGAATTTTTTTTTCATCCTCAAGTGTCGCATGAATTGTAAGGGTTTATCGTATAGTTTTGCTATCTTTAATCCCGTGCAAAAGTGAATTCTTCTTTAAGTAAAATATTTTAAAAATTCGCGCGACAATTTATGACGTTGATGTATGGTCTCCCATCCTCAAGTGTCATAAGAATTGTAAAGGTTTATCGTATAGCACTGCTATCTTTAACCTTGTGCAAAAGCGAGCCAGTTTTGAAATAAAATCCTTTTTTGAAATCGAATCCTTTCCCAAAAAACTAAAATCAACCAACCAATCAAATTTTTTCTATTAAGAACTACGTGGCTTTGAGTTTTCCATCGCACCGGGGAATACGTAGGAGCAGAATAATCATTCTGTCAAGCCAAAATTTTATTTTTCTTCCTTTTGTGTTTATTTCCTTTTTTGTTTTAAAATGGGGTAAAATAATATTTTTAAAGGTTATTAAAAATTTTGCACAATTAACTTGGGGTACCGTTCTTAGAACGGGTGACGTAGGGTGCTAACACCTTCCCTACTCATAACCGACTCCCGAACTCAAATCTCTGTCTTGTTTTTTAGGACCAGCTTTCCTTAAATAATTGGGTTTTCCAAAGTTTTCCCAAATAAAATTTTGGTGGCGACTCCTCTGTTGTTTTTTCTTACCCCCCCTTTTTTTTTTCGTGGCGCCCGGACGGGACGGTCGCGACAGCTGGCGACTCCGCTGGGGACTTTGGAGAGTCAGGCCCATCATAGTGGATTGTGCAAATCTTTAATAACTTTTATTTATTTATTTTACCCTTTTTTTGTTGTTACCTGGTACTTTGTTTTGTTTTTTTATTTTATCTATTTATTGATTTATTTATTTATTTATTTATTTTTCTTTTCTCTAATACTTTTTTGTATATATTCTTGCAACCTTAGGATAGCAAACCATTGTGCTGTGGGTTAATTCTTCTTGCAGGTTTGGGGAGTTTTTGTTTGTATAGGATTTTGTACAGGTTTGTATGCTCTCAGCACACACCGCACTATCACTTGCTTCACACACTGTTGGGCTCTATACCCGAGTCCTGGAATGCCATAGGATTAGAAGGGGTTTCAGTGGTGTTATTGTGATGCTTTTGCATCCCTGGCAGTCACTGATTCTCCCGCTCAGATTGCTACCGGTACATGGACGGCCATATTGTGACTTATTTGTCCCTGTGGTGAGGTTCATAGATCCGGGTCCTTATCTTTTTAGATGAGGGTAATCTGGGGGCCTTTTAGGAGTCTAGATCTATGCCAGGAGTCCTGCACATAAGTTGCCAATAGAAGCCGTCCGAATTAGGGTTTTAACTTCAGAAATCCCAACCATAGGATGCAACCTGTGTAGGACAAAGAAGAGCACATTCCGCTTTTCTTACTGCTGCATACGTATTCACATCTATCATGATTACGAGCATATTACCCATTTTCATGCATTGTTGCGCCTAAGGTTAGGCTCGGATGACCAATGTCGTCCTTGACTTGAGCATTACGCTACGTTTCCATTGCACTTCGAAACGCAGTCAATTGCAAGGACAGTCATGCACTAGTAATACCTGGCGCACCCTAAGGGGTTCACAACCCTTTCATGTGTACCTGCACCCTCATTCATTCATAAAGTGCATTCATTTTCCAATTTTGCTAATAAAAATTTCCCTTTCACAGATTAATTTGGTGAGAGTTAACCCTTTCTTTGATAAACAAGAGATGGAAAAAGCCAGGCACACTAGCAAGAGCTCCAAGGTGATAATGAACTCGCTGGAGAACCTGAGGGAGCTAAGTCGGGCATTACCTCAAGAGAATCGAAGAAGCTTTGTCAAGAAGTATGGAGGGATCCTGGACCTTATCTTTATACCAGTTGAAACTGCCGTTTTGAGCACTCTGAGTCAGTATTGGAACCCGCAGCTCAGATGTTTTGAGTTGCCTCACATGGACATTACCCCTACTGTCGAAGAATATGCTTGTCTGTTAAAGTTACCGATGCAGACCGAGCCTGTCATTTATTTCCATATGGGGCAATACCTGACCGTCACCAACATAGCAGGGTTGCTGGGGCTTCCTGAAAAAGACGTCCACTTGACCGGACACTCAAACTCGTGGGGATTGACTCGAACATTCCTTGAAAATCTCTTGAAAAGGTTGAAAGATCAACGAGATTGGGGGACTTTTGAAAGGGTATTGGCACTTGTCATCTATGGGTTGGTTTTGTTTCCATCAGCACTGGATATGATCGACCAAGCTGCACTGGACGTATTCTTCACAGTAGGGAGGAAAAGGAATCCAGTGCCCGCGATACTAGCTGAGACGTTTCTGACCTTAGATTTTTGCCAGCGCCATCAAAAGGGGAAGCTTCGATGTTGTGCACAACTATTGTATGTATGGGTCGTCACTCACATGTATGCAAAAGGCCATGTCAGCCGACATTCAGATCCACTGAGAGGTTTCCACAATATCCCAGTGAAACAGCAAAGTGAACAAGAGTGGAAAAACGAGTTTGACAAAGTGGATGGCAGCTCTTTCAAGTGGGTATGCCCATGGTACGAAGGTCAACAAGGGCAAGATATCATTTACAGTTGTGGCGAGTTCCCAAATGTGCCTTTAATGGGCCCGAGAGGATGCATATCTTACACGCCAACCATAGCCCTGCGACAGCTTTGCTGGACACAAACTATACCGCGAGAAGAACAACTCGGTGGATGTTGTTTCCGATATGAAGACGGTGAAGATACCAAGTTGTCAGCAAAAAGGGTCAGAGATGCATGGAAAAATGTGAAGATGGCAGGGAGAACCGAATTAGGCAGGCCGATCTTAATCATTGTCTCAGAGTATGAAACATGGAGAAGAGCAAGGAAGGTTCCCATCAGCACTCCGAAAAAGGATCAGAAAGACGAAGATCATTCCCTTTTGGTGACTCAGATGGCAGAAAAATTAAAGATCATGGAGGCACAAATGAAAGCGGTGGAGCAAGAAAAACAAGATGCTGAGCTGAAGGCAGTCACCAATCAAAGGCAGTACGAGAAGTTGGCAAGAGAAAATGAGCACTTAAAAAACATGTGCGCCGACATCACCACAACCTCAGGTGTCAAAAGAGCAACAGACAAGGTTCCAGCGAGCCTCATGGCCAGAATCCAGAAACTTGAAGGGAAAATGTTGACTTTGACAAAGGATAAGCTTCAACTAAAGGAGGAGACACGCCAGTTGAAAGACGAAGTTAATCGGCGAGATGAGAAAAGAAAGGCATTAGAGGCAGAAATTAATCGACAAAGGGAGGCCAATGATGATTTAAAAAACCAGATCTGTACACACAACAGGGTGGAGGCTGGATTGGCACAGAAGGTCGAGGACCTGAATGCCTTGCTGTTCGAAATCAAACAAAGTTGCGACCTAGGGTGGACGTCAGCCAAACATTATCATGACCAGGTGACGCGAGCGGTGAATGCCATGAAATGGTGGAGGGGAGAAGCCGAAGAGCGAGGATTGGATGTCGACATCGGGAGGAAGAGGTACATAAGTATGACTAATGAGCTAAGTCATTGCATCCCGACCTTTGTTCAACGCTTTGAGAAGGCTAACAAGCGGATTCGCGTGAACCCTATGCTACGTCTCCCTTCGGAGTTAGAAGATTTCATGCAGATGTGTGATGGGCTCACCCGGGGCCTAAAAAGGAAAAGATCAAAGTTGTTGACTTTAGGATAAAAGCGTTGTTGCGAATTTATGTTTTGATGTTATTTCAATCTATGTACTACCCTTGGAGGTTTCAATGAGATGAAATGCATTCTCTCGCCTTTACTTTCTCTCGCTCTCCATCTCTTATACTTGATTCGTGACAACGCCTATCGTGGAGCGTAATCTCCCTTTAGTATGTTGCTAACTACGTCCTTGCCTTATAGGAGTTATCCTTCTGTGTAAAGCATAGTTGTTAGTTCCTCGACTCGGAATCAGCAATGCTAGTGTGCCTAAAGACGACATCTATTGTGGAAAGGATCCTCTCCCCTAGATTCGTTGTCAACCCCACGCCGTCTTATGGGCAAAACGCCCTCAGAATGGAGTGGAGGGGCCATCTCTTGTCAATCATTGGGGCGTTAACTCTCTGAAAAATAAAATTTAATGATTTCAAGCATCTCGAAGGGGTTAATACGTTTTCTGTGTTTTCTTATCCCTTTTTGGTCTTTATTCATTTTGTTTTTCGTTTGTTGTAATTAAACAGTGATCTTTTGAATCATTGCTCCGCGACACCCTTACCGCACTCGTTCACAGGCTAAAGTTATGGCTGACCTAGAACAAACCCAAGAGATGAGAGAAGAGGTAGACCAACTCAAGGAACAGATGGCAAAGATGTTGGAGTTGTTGCAAGCGATGCAAAAGGAGAAAAGCGCAGATGAGAACCCTTCGGCCTCGAATGAAGAGCATCCGGCTACGCCTCTTCTCCCACCTGGTTTCACTCAGGTTCCTGTGCAAATGCAAGGATTCAACCAACAAGGAGTCATGGTGCCTTTCACTATTTATCCAAACCACCAGACTCATTCCTCAGCTGCCAATCATCATGAGTCTACTGTAATGAACCATCCTCCATACGGTCTTCCTCCAGGTTATGTGCCGCCAACTGCTGCTGGCCCACAGGACAATAACCCTAACCACCAAGACACTGCCCAGGTCCCTCAAAATTCTGTCCTCACATTCCCAACACAGGGGGTCCCTCCGCCACAAAACCCTCCGGAAGGTAGTGCCCCGGCAGTGATACCTTCTCCTAATCCAAAGCTCCCACCGTACACCCTGCACTTTGGACCCAATGGGGCTCAAGCGGCACCAAACTTCACATCCGCCTACATGCCACAGTACCTTCCACAGAACATGTACGGTGAAGCTCATGTGGATCGGTCCGGCGAGAACCCCCGATCTAGGGAAAAGTTGGAGACACTAGAGGAAAGATTAAGGGTTATTGAAGGAGCAAGTAGTTATGGCCTCAGAGATGCCTCGGAGCTTTGCCTTGTGCCCAATGTCGTAATCCCACCGAAGTTCAAGGTCCCAGATTTCGACAAATACAGGGGAACCACTTGTCCCAAGAACCACTTAACCATGTATGTCCGAAAGATGGCATCATACGCGCACGATGATAAGTTGCTGATTCATTTCTTTCAGGACAGTTTGTCTGGGGCAGCTTCGAGTTGGTACACGCACCTGGAGAGG
Organism: Ammopiptanthus mongolicus; assembly: GCA_039655645.1. Lineage (NCBI taxonomy): Eukaryota > Viridiplantae > Streptophyta > Magnoliopsida > Fabales > Fabaceae > Ammopiptanthus > Ammopiptanthus mongolicus. The sequence continues at coordinate 23,142,932 of CM077345.1, read as the reverse complement.
GCACATATTCGATCTTTCAGGGATTTGGCCGATGCCTTCTTGAAGCAATACAAGTACAATGTTGACATGGCGCCTGATCGGATGCAGCTGCAAAATATGTCTAAAAGAGACACAGAAACTTTCAAGGAATATGTGCAGCGTTGGAGGGAAGTGGCAGCCCAGGTAGAGCCCCCGTTGGCAGAGAAAGAGATTGTTGCGATGTTTATTGACACACTTCAGTTGCCCTTTTATGATAGGATGATTGGTAGTGTATCGTCAGATTTCTCAGATATGGTCGTTATCGGTGAGAGGATTGAAGGTGGAATGAGGAATGGCAAGATTGTCGAGACTTCAGTCGGGGCACCTGGCCCGAAGAAGCCCCCATTTGTAAAGAAGAAGGAAGGAGAAGCATATGCTGTGACTTTTGACCAAAATAAGCCTGGCCAGTGGAGACCAAACTTGATGCCTGTCCATCCTCAGCAATATTTCCAGACCCAGTATTACCCACAAACTCCGTACCACCAAACTAACCATCCATATATTGCCGCCACCTCACAATTTCCACACCCCCAACCTCAGCATCCAATGACACCTTACCGGCCATCATACCCTACCCATCACCAAACACTTCCCGCCACACCATCCCAAACAGTTCAACCACCACATCACAACCCGAACACAAACCAGAGAAGGCCACCTCATGACCTGGAAAGAAAACTTGTACATTTTGATCCGATACCCATGACCTACACCGAGCTGCTACGCCAACTCGTGAAAAGCTCTATGCTAGCTCCTATCCCAACAAAACCAATGGAACCCCCGTATCCAAAGTGGTTTGACCCAAATACTAAATGTGACTATCACTCAGGGGCATCAGGTCATTCCACCGAAAATTGTAGAGCTTTAAAACTTAAGGTGCAAGAGTTGATTAACGCCAAGTGGTTGAGCTTCGAGCAGCCTAATGTGGGGCAAGATCCTCTACCAAATCATGGGGGTCCTGGCGTCAACGCCATACAGGACTTCATGGAGTATACTCTCATCAGTCAAGTCTCCAAGGTCAAGACCCCCATGAGAGTTATTTTCAGGGAGATGTGTAGGCATGGGATGATGCAAGCCCCGATTGAGGAGGAAAGTAACCTTGACAAAGGCTTAAGATGTGACTTTCATGGGGAGAAAGGTAATGCAATTGAAGATTGTGCAGAGTTCAAACAGGTTGTACAACGGTTATTAGATATGAAGATGATCCTGATTGGTTGCCAGTTGGATGAGGGAGGCATAAATGTGGTTTCTGAGTCTACAGTCTCCCCGATGCGGGTCAATGTAACTCCTTTGACCATCCGGGTCGATCCTCGGCCAGTTGTTGAAACAATCGTTCCAAAACCGCTGGTGATATGCTATATCAAAGAGGTACCATCACCTACTTCAAGTGGGCCGAGGCCACTCGTCATCCAAGTTCCACGTCCTTTTCCTTACAAGGACACCAAAGCAGTACCATGGAAATATGACGTGCAGGTTCAACCACAATATTCTGAAGATACCACTGTAGTCACCAATGTCTCGGGAGTCGGCGGGATGACTCGGAGCGGTCGTGTTTATACCCCGGAGGCGTTGCGAAAAGAAGATACAGAAAAGGAAGGAGGAAGTTGCAAGGGAAAAGGAAAAGAAACTCTTGTTGAGGAGGGCGCAAGAGGGAATGGATACAAAAAAGAAGTATCCGATGAAGAAGTCTCCGAATTTCTGAAGTTCATCAAACAAAGTGAATATAGGGTGGTGGACTAGTTGAATCGAACTCCGGCCAAAATATCTCTTTTGTCTCTGCTCATGAACTCTGAACCACATAGAAAGGTGTTGATGAAGGTTTTGAATCAAGCTCATGTTTCTCATGACATCACTGTTGATAAGTTTGATAACATTGTGGGCAACATCATCGCCGATAATTATGTAACCTTCACCGATGATGAAATACCTGTTGAGGGAATGGGGCATAACAAGGCGTTGCATATCTCCATGAAGTGTCGGGATCATATTATGGCTAGAGTGCTCATTGACAATGGATCTTCTTTGAATGTGATGCCAAGGTCGACCTTGTCTAAGCTGTCTTTCGATGGGACCCACATGAAGCCGAGCTCAATGATAGTAAGAGCATTTGACGGTACGCGAAGAGAGGTCATTGGTGAGATCGAATTACCTATTCAGGTTGGTCCTTGTACCTTTGAGGTCCTTTTTCAAGTAATGGATATCACACCGACCTACAGCTGCCTCCTTGGGAGACCTTGGATCCATTCTTCTGGAGCTGTACCCTCCACGCTGCACCAAAAGGTGAAGTTCATCATTGATAATAAATTGGTAATTATTTCTGGAGAAGAAGACATGCTGGTGAGCAAACCAACAGCGACCCCTTACATTGAGGCAGCAGAAGAAGCCCTTGAGACCGCTTTCCAATCGTTGGAGATCGCCAATACTACCTACGTAAGAGAGGGGGCTTTGCTTTCAAAACCGCGGCCGTCAAAAGCATCTGTCATGATGGTGAAGGTTATGCTTAAAGGAGGATATCGACCTGGGAACGGATTGGGAAAAAGCAACCAAGGGGTTCCCGACATCATAATGCTTACTGAGAACAAGGATAGGTTTGGGTTAGGATACAAACCCACCAAGGCGGATAAGAGGAGAGTTCTAGAACAGAGGAAAGAGAAGAGGCTTGCTCGTTTGGAAAATCGTGAGTACGAGGCTGAAAGGGTTCCTATCTGTGACATACGACAAAACTTCCGCAGTGTAGGGTTCGTGTTCCTTGACCAAGTAGCAGCCCTCGGAGATGATGATTCCACCAATCGCAGTGTCAATCTTGTTTATCCATGCTCTCCTGATACAGAGCTCAGCAATTGGGAGACCATTGAATTCCCGAGGACCATAGAATCTTTGTCAAAGTAATTCTGTAATGCTTATCCTTTAGCTCTGCCCAAGGCTTTAGGATGTCTTTTGTACCGGGCTTACTTGTTTCTATTTCAGTATTAACTTATCAATAAATGCATGTGTTCGGTCCCTTTTTATTCTTCCGCCCTTTGTTGTTTTGTTTCCCTAATAATTATCAATAACACAGCTTTCGCCTTTTCCCCTTTATTTATTCACCTTTCCCTGATAATCATCAAAATGCAGATCTAAAAGTGACTCTCTTGAAAATGACAGTGTTAGTGTTCCCGCATACAATTTCGATTATCCCATTAATCATGCTGACGAGGATATTGGTGACAGCGAAGAAATTCCCCCTGAGCTAATGAGATTAGTAGAACAGGAAACCAAAGAAATTCGACCCCATGAAGAGCCGACTGAGGTGATCAACTTGGGAACAGAAGACGATAAAAAAGAGGTCAAGATTGGTATTTCCCTAAAAGAAAGTGAGCGACACAGACTGATCAAGTTGCTACTTGATTTTAAAGATATTTTCGCATGGTCGTACCAAGACATGCCGGGGTTAGACCCTAGCATAGTAGAACACAAGTTACCTCTAAAGCCCGAATGTCCTCCGGTGAAGCAAAAGTTACGAAGGATGAAAGCAGAGATGTCGTTGAAGATCAAGGAAGAGGTCAAAAAGCAATTAGATGCCGGCTTCCTAGCAGTTGCGAAGTACCCTCAATGGGTTGCAAACGTTGTCCCTGTTCCAAAGAAGGATGGAAAAGTTCGGATGTGTGTCGATTACCGGGATCTGAACAGAGCTAGCCCGAAAGACGACTTCCCTCTCCCTCACATCGACGTTCTGGTGGATAATACCGCTCATCATGCTTTCTTCTCTTTCATGGATGGATTTTCGGGATACAATCAGATCAAAATGGCTCCGGAAGATATGGAAAAGACCACGTTTGTCACTCTGTGGGGTACCTTTTGCTACAAAGTTATGTCTTTTGGTTTGAAAAATGCAGGGGCGACATACCAGCGGGCTATGGTGACCCTGTTCCATGACATGATGCATAAGGAGATAGAAGTTTATGTGGATGATATGATTGCAAAATCCAAATCTGAAGATGACCATGTTGACGATTTGAAAAAGCTTTTTGAACGGTTGAGAAAGTTCAAGCTTCGATTGAATCCGGCCAAATGCACTTTTGGAGTGAAATCGGGCAAGCTTTTGGGATTCATAGTTAGCCAGAAAGGAATAGAGGTTGATCCCGATAAGGTGCGAGCGATCATCGATATGCCAGCACCTCGCACTGAGAAAGAAGTTCGTGGGTTTTTAGGGAGATTGAACTACATTGCCAGGTTCATCTCTCAGTTAACCGCGACATGTGAGCCGATTTTTAAGTTGCTGCGTAAAAATCAGGTGGTAAAATGGAATGAGGACTGTCAAAAGGCGTTTGAAAAGATCAAGCAGTACTTGCAAGAACCTCCAGTATTGGTACCTCCAGTCCCTGGAAGACCGCTCATCATGTATTTAACAGTGCTAGATGAATCTATGGGTTGTGTGCTGGGGCAACATGATGAATCAGGAAGAAAGGAGCATGCCATCTATTATCTGAGTAAGAAGTTCACGAGTTGTGAGGCCAACTATTCATTGCTGGAACGCACATGTTGTGCTTTGGCATGGGCAGCTCGTCGTTTAAGGCATTATATGCTGAGTTATACTACCTGGTTGGTGTCCAAAATGGACCCGATCAAGTACATCTTTAATAAGCCTGCTCTGACTGGAAGGATTGCCCGCTGGCAAGTCCTGCTATCCGAGTACGACATCGTCTACGTCACACAAAAAGCAGTAAAAGGAAGCGCTCTCGCAGATTATTTAGCCAACCAGCCCGTAGAGGATTACGGATCGATGCAATGTGACTTCCCAGATGAAGACATAATGGCTTTGCTTGAGCAGGGGCAGTCGTCAGAAGAAGAAAAGTGGACCCTATTGTTTGATGGAGCTTCTAATGCACTGGGGCATGGGATCGGAGCTATCTTGATTTCACCGGAAGGTAATTTTTTCCCAATCACCGCAAGACTTTGCTTCAGTTATACGAACAACATCGCCGAGTACGAGGCTTGCGCGCTAGGGATCCATGCAGCAATAGAATCAAAAGCAAAGGTGCTAGAGGTATATGGGGACTCTGCTTTGGTCATTCACCAACTAAGAGGGGATTGGGAGACTCGGGATGCCAAGTTAATCCCGTATCATGATTACATCAAGGGTTTGATTGAGAAGTTTGATGAAGTTACGTTTCACCATATTCCCTGGGAGGATAACCAATTAGCCGATGCGCTATCTACCTTATCCTCAATGTTCAAAGTAAGCGCCGAGAGAGACTTGCCACTCATCAAGATGGAAAGTCGTGATCATCCTGCGTATTGCCAAGTGGTAGAAGAAGAACCTGATGGGAAGCCTTGGTACCACGATATCAAAAGTTTTATCCGAAAAAGAGAATACCCGCAGGTGCTTCAGAGAATGACAAAAGGACTCTAAGAAGACTTGCAATGAGTTTCTATTTAGACGGGGATGTCCTCTACAAGAGAAATCATGATATGGTGCTTTTAAGATGTGTCGACGCAGAAGAAGCGAAATGGTTAATCAAGGATGTGCACGAAGGATCTTTTGGGACTCACGCGAGTGGACATGCCATGGCAAGAAAAATCTTGAGGGCTGGTTATTATTGGTTAACGATGGAGGGAGATTGTTTCTCTTATGCAAGGAAGTGCCACAAGTGTCAGACATACGCCGACCGGGCTCATGCGCCGCCAACATCCTTAAACGTCATAACGTCACCTTGGCCATTTTCGATGTGGGGAATGGATGTCATTGGACCGATAGAACCAAAAGCCTCGAACGGGCATCGCTTCATTCTGGTCGCGATTGATTACTTCACAAAATGGGTTGAAGCTGCATCTTATGCTAGTGTGACTAGGAATGTGGTGATTAGATTTGTCAAAAGAGAGTTGGTTTGTCGTTATGGGTTGCCGAGTGAAATCATCACTAATAACGCGACCAACTTCAACAACAAGATGATGACAGAGGTATGTGAAAGTTTCAAAATAAAGCATCATAATTCCTCCCCATATCGTCCGAAGATGAATGGGGCCGTCGAGGCAGCTAATAAGAATATCAAGAAGATTGTTCAAAAGATGGTGGTGACGTATAAGGATTGGCATGAGATGTTGCCTTTTGCCTTGCACGGCTACCGCACTTCTATTCGTACTTCAACTGGAGCAACTCCATATTCCCTGGTTTATGGGATGGAAGCAGTACTCCCAATCGAGGTAGAGATCCCTTCACTAAGGGTGCTGATGGAAGCCGAGTTAGAGGAAGCTGAATGGGTACAAGCTCGACTCGAACAATTGAACCTCATTGAAGGAAAGAGATTAACCGCGTTGTGTCACGGCCAGCTTTACCAAAAGAGGTTGATGAAAGCTTATGAGAAGAAGGTGCGCCCAAGGCAGTTTCGGGAAGGGGACTTAGTGCTTAAAAAGATTCTACCCATCCAAAAGGATCACCGAGGGAAGTGGACTCCAAACTATGAGGGACCTTACGTTGTGAAAAAGGTCTTCTCTGGAGGAGCTTTAATCCTGACAAGGATAGATGGTGAGGATCTGCCACTCCCTATAAACTCAGATGCGGTCAAAAGGTACTATGCTTGAGCGCACTTCCAAAATAGCAAAAGAAAAGAAGAAAGAGAAAGAGAAAAAAGATGGCTCGCTAGGCTGAAAACCTGAAAAGGCGGTCTAGGCAAAAGTTAGAGCGACCCGCTAGGCTGAAAACCTGAGAAGGCAGTCTAGGCAAAAGTTAGGGTTAAAATACACCAATGCAAACGAAGGAAGTGTCATCAAGCTAGTAAGCTGGGGCAATGTTCAGTCTTGACTGGGGCAAATCATGTTCTTTGAAGCTGATTAATGGGTATTCGAGGTTAAATGCGGGATACTAGCTCTGGTCATTGTAGAAGGTGTCATTAAAGAGATGTGATTCCACACTACAATCTTGCTTGTTAAACTGAAGTTTCTTTGTTCTTTGTGATATTTACCTTGTACACCTTTCCATTTTCAATAAATGACATTTCCTTCCATTCCTGTTGTATACCTCTCACCTTTCATTATCAACTGTGTGCATTCATTATGATAAGCGTATACTGAGCTAGAAACACGTAATCATAAAAGCATTTAGATTTCTTTGAAGGTTTTAAAGTTCGGGAAGAGCGCGGTGGTCTCCCTACCAGGGATGCTGTGGAAACAACAGTTTCTCCACCATCAGGACAATCATCACGGATGAAGCATGCCTTTAGCAAACATGCCAAGAGTAATGGGCTTTGTTCTAGCTCATCCTCAAGCCCGCTGTGATCGAATCTTAAGGGTCGAGGATCAAGCAATGATTTGAAGAAACCAAATACCAAAAGTAAAGAATAAAAAGAAAATTTTAAGAAAAAAATCATAATGGTTTCATCAAAAGCATCTCTTGCATATCACACCATCTTTTTCATCAATTGCAAAAGCAGGTTTTACATCATGCATCATAACATCATTTTTCAGGCCAATCATTGCATTGCATTTGTTAGCCTCAGCGGATACCCGACTCCGCAAGTTTTGGTACCTTTCTTGTCGAGCTTCTAATGGGCGAACCATCCCATAAGCTCCTTATCTTTTGTTCGAGCTTCTAACGGGCAATCCACCCCGTAGGCTCTTTTTTTGTTTCCGTTCGAGCTTCTAACGGGCAATCCATCCCGTAGGCTCTTTTGGTTTCTGTTCAAGCTTCTAACGGGCAATCCACCCCGTAGGCTTTTTTTATCTCTGTTCGAGCTTCTAACGGGCAATCCACCCCGTAGGCTCTTTTTTGTTTCCGTTCGAGCTTCTAACAGGCAATCCATCCCGTAGGCTCTTTTGGTTTCTGTTCAAGCTTCTAACGGGCAATCCACCCCGTAGGCTTTTTTATCTCTGTTCGAGCTTCTAACGGGCAATCCACCCCGTAGGCTCCTTATCTATGTTCAAGCTTCTAATGGGCAATCCACCCCATAGGCTCCTTATCTTTGTTCGAGCTTCTAACGGGCAATCCACCCCGTAGGCTCTGTTTGTTTATGTTCAGGCTTCTAATGAGCAGTCCATCCCACAAGTTTTTTAGTTTGAGTCTCGGTAGGCAGTCTGACCTTTGGGAATCTTATTTTCCCGGACAAAATCGAAGTTCAAGTCTTTACTCGTTTCTTATAACGATAAAAGGTAAACTACGGTTACACCTATTATCTAATAGGAACCTAGTAAAGAGGGGCAGCTGTGAACACCCAATTTTGTCCGGGTTAATTAATCTTTTGATTAGGTGATCAGAAAAGGAAAGAAAAAATTGAGTAGGCTTTGGCCCGTAATCCCATTTTTGTTTAACCCACTTAAAAGCCCATTTCTTGTTCAAAAAAAAAAAAGAAAAAAACGAAAATGATAAAAAATAATAATAATAATGAAAGGGTTCTGCTTTTACATTTCTGGAAGTCCCCTCCTTTTTCTTTTTCTTCCTTTTTTTGTTTTCTTTTACTTTATTCCCTTTTCTCCTAAGCAACCACAGCAATGGCCACAGCAATGGCAAGGACATCTGCTCTCTGGCACCTTTGCCTCCCCAAGGACAGGGAACAAGGCTGATCTGCCCCCTCCTAAGGCACTGCATTGTACATTTCCTGCACCAAGCTAACAGAAAATTTTGGCATTACTCCCTCATAATTTTATCTATAAATTCAACACTTCACAGAGAGCAAAGGGGGGATTTTTTCGAGCAGCATAAGAGGGGGGTTCAGAGAGCAGTCAAAAAACCAAACAGAAAAACATCAAAATACATCATAGTTATTTTTCCTTCATAATCGTAAACCGGCCGGAGCACCACCGTGAACCGCCGGAGCACCGCCGCACGGACACCGTGCCTCCACCCACGAGCGGCTGCGCCCCGTTCAGAACCCGGATCTGTCATCCCTTCCCACAAACCATCACCGCCCAGTCCAGATCGTGACCCGGAGGACCACCGCGCGTCCCTTGCCCAGCACCGCCGCCCACCGCGTCACCTCCGTGGACCAGCGTCGCCGTCCCACTCCGCCGTTCCCGCCGTAAGCAGCACCGCTCCGTCGCGTGACCCGTCTCCCATCGCACAGGTCCCGTCGACCTCCATCCAGCCGGCCACCGCAAGTCGTCCGCGCGACACCACCGCCCAGCCAGCCGCACCGCACGAGCCCCTCTCCCCTGGTCTCTTTCTCTCTCTCGTGATGGCTTGGGGGGAAGGCAGAAGCCTTCCCCTTTCTCTCAGCTTAACCCCCTTTTCTCTTTCCCCTTTTATTTTCTTTTCTCTATTTTTTCCTTTTGTTCTAGGTTCTGGGCTGTGTTTGTTTATGATTGGGCTTGGCTCATGAAGTTTGTTGTGATAGAAAAAATTGTTCAAAAGTGGAAAATGGAAAAATAATAATGGCTTTCAAAGAAATTCACGCAACAATCTACGACGTTGGTATATGAATTTTTTTTTCATCCTCAAGTGTCGCATGAATTGTAAGGGTTTATCGTATAGTTTTGCTATCTTTAATCCCGTGCAAAAGTGAATTCTTCTTTAAGTAAAATATTTTAAAAATTCGCGCGACAATTTATGACGTTGATGTATGGTCTCCCATCCTCAAGTGTCATAAGAATTGTAAAGGTTTATCGTATAGCACTGCTATCTTTAACCTTGTGCAAAAGCGAGCCAGTTTTGAAATAAAATCCTTTTTCGAAATCGAATCCTTTCCCAAAAAACTAAAATCAACCAACCAATCAAATTTTTTCTATTAAGAACTACGTGGCTTTGAGTTTTCCATCGCACCGGGGAATACGTAGGAGCAGAATAATCATTCTGTCAAGCCAAAATTTTATTTTTCTTCCTTTTGTGTTTATTTCCTTTTTTTGTTTTAAAATGGGGTAAAATAATATTTTTAAAGGTTATTAAAAATTTTGCACAATTAACTTGGGGTACCGTTCTTAGAACGGGTGACGTAGGGTGCTAACACCTTCCCTACTCATAACCGACTCCCGAACTCAAATCTCTGTCTTGTTTTTTAGGACCAGCTTTCCTTAAATAATTGGGTTTTCCAAAGTTTTCCCAAATAAAATTTTGGTGGCGACTCCTCTGTTGTTTTTTCTTACCCCCCCTTTTTTTTTTTCGCGGCGCCCGGACGGGACGGTCGCGACACATTATCATGTGTATTAATTAATGGATTTAAATTCTCCGCGTTAATAAAGTGACTACAAAATATCCTAACCTTACAATTGTGTATCAAAAAATAATGATACCAAAAATATTCTATCCCTCTTCATGACCATAGGATCATGAATACACATTCCTGCAATATTTTTTTACTATAGAAAATCTTGTTCCATTAATTAATACATAATAGTCAATTAATCATATGTTGAATGATTTTTGTTAAACTTATCTATGAAAGAGTTTAGAAAAGTTTAACGGTCTTTCTCCCGAAATCAAAAGTTTATGGCGACTATTTTAAACAAGGTAACATTTTGGAAGGGTTTTTACATTTTTCAACTATTTTTATAATAAATTTCAACTAATTGATTATAATTAAAGGTTTAATTATTTTGTAGGTCCCTGAATTTTTTGACAAAAATAAATAGTTCCTTGAACTTTAAAAGTTTGTAATTGACAATCCTTCATACACATCTTCGTTAGTGTTCAATTAAGTTTCCATCAGGGTTCGTTAAGTGATCTACCAACTCATGCATTGGTGGATCCCGGAATTTTCAAAAAAAAAAATTCAAATAGATTCATATACTTTTTGAAAACCCTAAAGGATATTTGTATAAGGGACACAATTATAAATTTTTATAAGTTTAGAAACTCCATTACAAATTTTTAAGGTTCAGATATCTATTTAAATTTATTCAAAAAATTCATGAACCTATAGAGTAATTAAACGTTAATTCAATTAATCTTATTCATGATATGATAGAGTTCATTTTAATAATAAGTGTATTAAAATGTACCACACTCATATGTGAAGTGATAGTTCATTGCCATGTTTGAACAAAAAAAAAAAAATCATTGCCATGTCATAATATTTCTTTCTACTCCATTGATGGTTGTTGAGTGGTTGTTTCAATTTAACATAAATCGTTTTGGTTTACAGGGCAATCAAAAGATCTAACTGTTTCCATTCCTCTAACGGAAAAAACCCATGTGACATTTCAAGCAACCTATACATGATTAGCTTTGGTGCCCTCCAAATTTTCTTTTCTCAAATTCCTGATTTCCATAATATGTGGTGGCTCTCAATAGTTGCAACAATCATGTCATTTACCTATTCCATAATTGGTATCGCTCTTGGAATTGCTATGATTTCAGGTTACGTTCCTACTTTAATTTGTTAGATACAAGTTTACTTCTAATTCTTGATGATATTTTGTCTGTTAAAGTATAAATAGTTTTCTTTAAGTTATAGATCAATTGTAGAAAATATTTTATGCTTTAAAATTCAGCTACTTAACTTTTTTAAAAAACTTATAAAACTATGTAGAATAGAGTAAATTTAGTTATTGATATGTGTAAAAAAAAAAAAAACTCGTTATGATCAATATGCACTGCTTAGTAAAATCAAGTATTCAAGTTTTTAAGTTTTAAACTACAAAATATTTTTTTACAATTGATGTATAAGGGAAGGAAGAGTACTTACAATTTAGCCTATTTTGGTTACTTATTTCATGAACAGAAACCGGTGATTTCAAGGGTAGCCTCACAGGAGTGAGCATTGGAATTGTGACAAAGGCCCAAAAAGTATGGGGAATTTTTCAAGCTCTTGGCAACATAGCCTTCGCTTATTCATTTTCTATGATTCTCCTTGAAATTCAGGTATTTCTTTATTTTCTGTTCAAAACATTTCTTTAACACAAAAACTAATAAATAGATAATATTCTGACTACACAGGATACCCTAAAATCTCCACCATCTGAAGTAAAATCAATGAAAAAGGCTGCAAAGATAAGTATTGTTGTGACAACAACATTTTATATTCTTTGTGGTTGCATAGGCTATGCTGCTGTTGGAGACATGGCACCTGGGAACCTGCTCACTGGATTTGGTTTCTATAACCCATATTGGCTTATTGATATTGCTAATGCTGCTATAGTAATTCACCTTGTGGGAGGATACCAAGTGTTTGTCCAACCTATCTTCGCCTTCATCGAGAAAGAGACAGCAAAAAGATGGCCCAAAGTTGACATGGAATTCAAAATTCCAATTCCTGGCTTTCCTTACAATCTAAATGCATTTAGGTTAGTTTGGAGGACAATGTTTGTTATCGTAACCACTTTTGTAGCAATGTTGATTCCTTTCTTCAATGATGTTTTGGGAATAATTGGAGCAATTGGATTTTGGCCTCTAACTGTTTACTTCCCCGTGGAGATGTATATCTCACAGAAGAGGATCCCAAAATGGAGTAGGATTTGGATTTGTCTTCAAATGTTGAGTGTGGTCTGCTTCATTGTATCTGCTTTGGCTGCTGTTGGCTCTGTTTCCAGTGTCTTAATTGACCTTAAAAAGTACAAACCATTCAGCTCTAACTATTAAACCTTGTATCATTACTATTACATCCTTGTAGATGTAAGAAGTTGTAGAGGGATGTGACGATTATTGTCTTTGTTTCATTATCTTCTCAGTGATCCTATTTCGATATTACTTTTATGTTATAATTTTCCAATTTATATGTAATTTAACAAAATTTACTTATTCCAAATTTATCTTGTTGGGATAACTCATTCCCCCTTTTCCTTCCATTTCGCTCGTTAAAAACCTACTCAACCAAAGTTTTAATCATTTTTCTCTTCCCTTAGAGAGGTGAAAATAAACTAGACGACCTTTACCTAATCTATGATTTAACTTATTTTTTACCTACATAGGGTAAACCTATTTAGCAAATAAAATAAAATTAAACTTTTCAAAAGGCTCGTTAAACTGTGCAACCTAAGGCTAAAAAAAGTCCTTGTAGCTTGTTAAATCAACCTATTTATTAAATATTTGTAATATAATTAAAATTTATAATACATACTTAATTTACTATTATATATTAATGAAATATAGTTATCTAACATAAATAGTAGGCTTAATTGCAGTTCTAATCCTCCTACTATTGGTCATGTGCGATTTTAGTCCCTGTAAATTCAGCAATTCCATCCAATGTCCATCAATTTTTCAATGATTAATAGGGAGGAACAACTGCTCTAAGCGCATAGAACCTCTGGTTGAGCTTCAATGGTAAAGGACCAGTGGTGAGACCAAAAAATAGGTCCCGAAAAGGAAAGACAACTAGTAAATAGCATCGATGAATCATTGAATCGTGTTGAATTTGAGAGCCAGATGAGGGAGAACTTCAACCAAAGCTTTTATGCGCTTAAAGAAGTGATTCCTCTATATTGATCATTGAAAAAACTGACAGACATTGGGAGGAAGGACCAAATTTGCAACATTTAAATAATAGGGGGACCAAATGTGCACAAAAAAAGATATAGGGACCAAAATCGTACATGATCAATAATCGGGAGACCAAAAATGTAATTATGCCTAAAGCATAATAATTTTGTTACAGATTATATTTATTTAAAATTATAAAACTTAAATTTCTCAACTTCTGAAAATCTTCATATCTTTAAATAGGTTGTAGGATCATGTTGGTTTTAATAAAAAGGCCTGGCCAAATCTAAAAAAATCTATGATAGATAACAAAATATACTATATATTAAAGTTAATTGTTATCTTGGAATAAAGCTGCCTTGTGTAAACTTTTGTTTGACTGTGATAGTGATGCTATTTCTTCTGCTTGTTGTAGATTTGAGGAGCTTATGATTGGAGGAGTCTGTCAGTATGGCAGGTTCCATATCGTTTTGTAGATTCTTGGTGCTCGAAAAGACTGTTGCAAATTCGGGATGAGTTACTTCAAGCTGCTAATGACACTAAGAAGAGGCTCTTTCATGTGCTTCTCTAGTAGCTCTTTTTACAGCCTGCCTTGCCTTTTCTCTTTCCCTTTTAAGTCTGTGGTGCTCCTTTACCTCCCTCTCCTTTTGCTTCCACTCATGGTCTAACCTTTCTTGTCTTCCTCTCTCCTCCAGCATTGTGTTGTCGTCTTTTTCCAATTGAATAGCTTCCTTGCTTCTAGCATCCTTCATATTCTCTCTCTCTAGCGAGCTTCCTTTCAATGCCTAAATTTAGCTTCAGCTCTGTCCATAGCCTCCTTCATATCTGCAACAGCTGAGTTCATCTCTAATTCTTCATCAGTAAGACCATGTTAGAACCAAAATGGTTATGGTCCATAAACTCCTTAAGATTTTGATGCTAACAATAGACTAATTTAAGTGAACAAAGATTTGTTATGGACTAATGCATTTATCTTAAGTGTGCAGGAAATTCTAAGTCCAAAGACGTATAGTTCGTCCAAAGCCTAGTTTCTCGCTCACGCTAGACTAAAAGCTTTAATCTTTTATTTGAGTCCGAAGACTACTTTTAGTAAAAGTTTCTTTTACTTAGTCCAATGTATTGTCCATCAGTTTGTATAATCAGGATTTCTTTTAGCGCGAGCTTGTACTTATAAATGTTTGAATTTATTATTCTTCGTGTAAAAACCTTATATCTTTTAGACAAATACTCCTTGTAATCTTCATATCCACAAAAGCGTTGAAGCCAATCTGTTGTTGACATAAGGATTTGACTATCTCCAAAAGGAAAAACAAAAGACAACTTTCTGGTACAAGGAAAAGGTATCAGTGCTACTTTGAGCTATCGCCTGATAGTCTACTTTGCTTTTCATAAGACCTTCAACAAGTTCTCAGACTTAACGGGATAATGCATTTAATGTATGAACAGAACGATTCTTTTTTCATCCGTTGAAGACTGAAGATTGCCCAAGTCTTGAAGGCTATAAATACCCTCAAGTTTGAAGATGCAAAGTTCCGGAACAACGAACGAATCTTTCAATACAAGCAAAAGTAAGCCATCAAAAGAAATCAAAAGCTTACAAGCTTACTCTGTTCTTAAATTTTCATATCACTCTCTGTGAAGAGTATAGTTTCAGAGTTATGAGCTTAAGTTTCAAAACCTCACACATAGTGAGTTAGTAGAACAAAACTCTTTTCAAACCTTAGTTGGTTGATCTTGAAGAGGCTTGTTTGAAAAAGAATACTTGCCTGAAGAGGTGTTGAATACTTGCCTGGAGCCTGAAAAAGTGTTGAATACTTGTAACAAAGTTTTTGTTATAGTGGAAAAAGCTCATAGATAGAGGAGACTGGATGTAGCTCTTTGGTGAAGAGTGAACCAGGATAATATCCTTGTGTCTCTCTTCTTTCCCTTATCTTTATCTTAGTTTGTTTTTAACTAACTCTTTGGGATTGAATTGTTTTCTTAATGCGCGTGTTTTATAAGTAAACATTCACAGCGAGCATCCAACCTTTGATTGTACACACTCTCTTCGTCCAATCCTTTGTGAAAAATATATCTGCTTGTGAAAAAGTTTTAAAAAACTTAAGAAACACAATTCAATCTCCTTCTTATGTTTCAAACAGGTTCCTTCAGACCATTTCCACGTTCATTATCATTACCATGACTCCTACCCAAGGCAAAATCTTCAAGTTCATCAAATTGAGATGCATGGGATAACTTTGCTGCAGCAGGAACAAATTTATGACCCTGGGAAAATCGAGTGGAACTTGGGAAAGAAGAAAATTCATTATGCTTCTTTCTGGGATTGGCAAAAGTTGGCGAACCTATTCCTGACTTGGGGATATGTACTGGTCGTGGGGGAAGCGGTCTTGAAGGTGGTGGAGCAGCAGTTGGACTTGGTTGTGTAAAAAGAGGAATCTCTGATACGATGAGCCATATATCATGATTTGATTCCAAATTTTCTTCATATTTTGGAGACATGTCCACCTGAATATCGGCCTGTCTAGAACTATCATTATTGTTGAGAAAGACTCAAAACCCCAAGGCTCTGTTCATAGGCAATTCGCTAGGCGAATGGATCGTCACGACGCGAGACAGAGGAGTCCATTTTTCGTGGTTTGCAGCACAGAGGCAAGTCACTAGGCGAATGAGGTTTCGCCGCACAAATCGAGTGACCAGCTTTGGAGCTCTCTGGCTCGCCCAACGAAAGGGCAGTCGCGAGGCGAATTGATCAGAGGTCAGGATCTATTTTGGCAGTTATAATCAGTTGGGAGTTGGTTAGTTGGTTTGAGGCTTCAAACTAATTTGGATCTTAAAGCTTCACAATGATTGGTGGTTTGAACTTCACATGGATTGATGACTCATCAAAGAGCTATTAATGATTGATGTATATATAGATATATATCAAGTTACTCCAAGAGTAACTTTAAGAGAGTTACTTCCAATCACATCCATCCATTTATTCTAATCCAATGGATCTATATAATTCATTAAAGAAGTTACATGACCTTTGTTGGATTAGAATAAATGGATGGATGAGATTAAGAGTAACTCTCTTAAATTTACTCTTGGAGTAAGTGTATCCCTCCTTTTATATATATATATATATATATATATATATATATATATATATATATATATATATATATATATATATATATACATATCATGTAATAGGCTTGATGGGATGAGAGGGTTTGGGGAGAGAATCATAGAGTGATTTGTAAGAGATTGGGAAAGTGCATACGAGTAGAAATGGCTATCTTGGGGTAGTTCTTGGAGGCATGATATGAATCACATGGATGTACAAGAATAAGAAAGATAGGTAGAGATTTATATTGTAAAACTTTGTATCTGATGTAGGTCACATTAATTGAACCACGTAAAATCCGGTGTTCATTTTTCTTTACTTGTTTCATTTCTTATTTTCGATTGTTCTTTGTTCTAATTTTATTTGCATAATTCTTTCTTCCATTGTTATACTTTGTGTTTCATGTGCATATAAACTTAAATGTTGTTTCGTGACCTTCATTTCATAACAACTGTCATATGAACGGGAAGTAGACCTTTGCCCAACTGGTTTATTAGAATCCGATGAGTATGTAGGCACGTCGAATGGAGCTTGCTGAAATTCCTGATCATGTTCAACGGGAATTTGTTTTGTAAGGGCCTCTCAGGACTCCTCACAGTTGATTTCTCAAATGATTCTTTATCTCTAGACTCTAGTCCAACTTGAGCTAGTAGATGATTTCTCGCTAGTTACCTCTTATGAGAATGTCGGCACAGATTTTCCAAGCCCATCGAAGGTATCAATATCATCATATATTCCACCATTAGAATATCAGTTATTCCTTCCAAACTCAATTATAAACAAGTAAAAAATGAGTTATAATTATTAAATTATCTTGATATTAATTGTTTTGAAAAAATAAAAAGAGAATTAATCAACGGTATTTTTGGAATACTAACCTTAAATAGAATTGATTTTATTGGATTTTGCTTATATTTAAATCTACAAAATATAAATACTTTTTTATTTATATTTGACTCCAGAATGAGTATTATCATTTTTTGTGCATCTAGAACTACTCAATTTACTAATTTCTTCCCATGAGTCTGTAAAATGGTCTGAGAGTGAATCCATTGCGGCTGAAGTCGATTCAAATACTTTGAAAGGGTCTTCTGTCGAACTCAAGGATTTTTAGATGCATTTATACTATGTTTTAAGAACCGAACTGATGAAACCTCTGGATCATGATTCAATTGGTTCAACTAATGGTTGAACCGGATAACTAACAAATAAAAACTAAAAAAAAATTATACAATATATATAAGTATAGAAATATATGTATTTCCCAATATATAAATAAATATATATATTTATATAGTTTTCAATATATATAGTTCAGATTGTTCCTCATATAAATAAATACGGGTTAAACATGTTTTTTGTCACTATAAAATAGCGAAAATTCTTTTTTAGTCTCTCACTTTTAAAGAGTCCTTTTTTGGTCCCTCGATTTTCAAAATAATTTACTTTTGGTTCCTATTTTGAAAATTGAGCTAACGATAGGGATCAAAATGAGCTATATTGAAAATTGAGGGACCAAAAAGGACATTTTGTAAATAAGGGACTAAAAACGAATTTGCGTCATTTTATAAGGACCCTTAATTATATAAAGTGCATTATAATTATATAGTTTAAAGTTGAAAACTATTTGATAGGTGAGTAAAATTTATTTAAAACATTATATTTTACAAGATTTTCTTTAAATTGATATGCAGTGTCAGTGTAAAGATTTTTTCATAGTCAACCAATCAAAAATTAACACATAGGCTAAAATGTTTGACTCTTATCCTAACTATATTAAAATTCACTCATACCATGATTTCTGATTGGTCGACAATGTAAAAAACTATTAAACTCAATTTTAATCCTTAATAGAATATATTTATAATTATATTTTTTATATTACTTTAAATTATTAAATGAATAATTGACAATGATAATTTAAAAAACAAAAATAAGACACTGAGATGGGAAATCATTTTTATAATATTATGGATGAATAATATTAATTCTCTTTACAAAAAAAAAACTGAAATTATCCTAATCAAGTAAATGACTAAAAAAAGTAATAATTTTGACTTATTACAATATATATATATATATATATATATATATATATATATATATATATATATATAATATTTGCAAAAAAAAATTTATTAGTAAAAAATTAATAAATTTATGATATGGTTATTTAATTTAAAACACAAACTATAGAATAATTATATTATATGATTATTTGCTATTCGTATAGAAAAATTATGATTTGTATATCCTTTTAATTAAAATTCACAAAAAAATTAATGAATAGAAATATTACAAGAATTAAATATGTTTTTGGTCCATGTAAGATCGAAAATTCATTTTTAGTCCCTTATTTTTAACATGTCCTTTTTTGGTCCCTATTTTGAAAATTGAGAGACCAAAAAATGACATTTTAAAAATGAGGGAAATAAAAACAAATTTTCGATATTTTATAGAAACCAGAAACATATTTAACCCAATAAATAAATATAGTTCCAATAGGTCCATGTAGTTCCCAATGTTTAATTCCCAATTATTTCCAATATATAAATAAATATTGATAGTTCCCAAAATATTCCTTTCACACTCTCTCACTGTCCACGTATGTAAATTTGGAAGACAAGCACACAAAAAAAATGAAGCCTAACTATGCCTTTCTTCTCTCTTCACAACTTTTCACCTTCTTCAATACCCACAAACCCCATTCACCTTCACAAATCTGCCTAAATTCATTTCCCCAACCTCTCTCTCTACAATAGCTTCTCTTTGCGTCGACTCTTCCCTAACTCTCTCTGAGGTGGAGCGTACGACGTAGGAGCATGGGAGAGTAGACGTCGTCGGCGTGGATCAGAGGATCATTGTCGAGGTGGAGCAGAGGATTGTCGTCGACATGGAGGCTGGGAGGAGTGATGATGAGGGCTTGACTGAGCAACAACGTGGAGGCTGGGAAGGTTTTTTTGGTGAAAAGAACGTTGATTTTTTGAGCAGTTGGTTCTTAAAAACCTGCCTTGGTTCGACTATTCCTCCGGTTCTATCTGGTTCCAGCGGTTTATTGACAATTCATTGAGAATTCTGGTTCTTGGCACCCAACCGAACAACAAACACGATCGGTTCCCGGTTCAACCAGTCGGTCCGGTTATGTTCTTAAAACCTTGACTCATAGTAGGTTCTGATGACAACCCAATATCAGGAGTGGGCCTGTGAATAAAACAATACGTAAAAGTGATTACGATACATCATCCAATACATGAAAATAAGGGATTGGATTGTCCCTTCCTCTATTTTCTTTACTAATTCCATATTGTTCTGTTTAACCAAATGAAATGCTTAGCAACATTACAGTTATAAGAGTCTCAATTCCTAGCTCCTAATAGACAAAAATAACTTCCTTCTGAGTAGACCTGCCTGGTATTATCATCAACTAGATAAAATAATGAATTTCCTAGATATAAATGCACAACAAATAAAAATTATTACCAGACATCCCAAAAGTTATTATTACTGAAAGGATAAACCCTTGAGCTGGAAACAAAAATATTGAACTAATCTTCTTGATTATGGATGTTGTGAAGAAAGAGGTGAGCAAGCTGCTGCAAGCCGGTATCATTTATCTTATCTCGGATAGTCAGTGGATGAGTCAGGTACAAGTTGTCCCAAAGAAGATCGGGACAACTGTGGTGGTTAATGACAAGGCAGAGTTGGTCCCAACAAGAGTCTAGAACAAGTGGAGAGTTTGTATTGACTATCGGAGGCTCAACAGGGCCACTAGAAAAAGATCATTTTCCATTTCCTTTCATAGACCAGATGTTGGAGAGACTGGCATGCAAGTCGTATTAATGTTTCCTAGACAGTTTCCCGGGCTACTTCCAGATTTGCATAGCACCCGAAGACTAGGAGCATACCACTTTCACTTGCCTGTTTGGTACATTTGTATATAGGAGGATGTCATTTGGGCTATGTAATGCCCCAGGTACATTTTAGTGGTGTATGATAAGCATTTTCTCTGATTTTTTAGAACAGTGCATGGAAGTATTTATGGATAATTTTACAGCGTATGGCTCCTCATTTGATGCATGTTTAGATAGCCTTGATAGGGTGCTTGATAGATGCATTGAGACTCATCTTGTTCTTAATTTTGAGAATGTCATTTCATGGTAGAACATGGTCTAGTCTTAGGGCATGTAATTTCAAGCAAAGGCATTGAAGTTGATAAATCCAAAATTGATGTTACATGTGCGTTTTTCTAGGTCATGCAGGGTTTTACAAGTGTTTCATCCAGGATTTTAGCAAGATTGCACTTCCATTGTCCCGACTACTCCAAAAGAAGGTCAAGTTTGACTTTGATGCCTCTTGCAAGGAGGATTTTGATCACTTGAAGATGCATTTGACTTCTGCTCCTATAATTCAATCCCCGAATTGGGAGTATCCTTGTGAGCTGATGTGCGATGCATCAAACTATGCGATTGAAGCTATCCTTTCACAACAAGTGGAGAAGAAACCTCATCTCATATCTTATGCCTCTCGTACTTTGGACTCGACCCAAGCCAACTACACCACTACAGAAAAAGAACTCTTAGCTATTATTTTTACCTTGGATAAATTTAAACCATATTTGTTGGGCACTAAAGTAATTGTCTTTTCTGATCATGCAACTTTGAGGTTCTTGTTGAAGAGGGTTGAGGCGAAGCCTAGATTGATTCGTTGGGTGTTGCTCTTACAAGAGTTTGATATTGAGATAATAGACAAAAGTAGAGATGAAAACTTGGTGGCTGATCATTTGAGCCACATCCCACAAGTGCTGGAGAGTCTTCCCATCCGAGAGACCTTTCCCGATGAGCGGCTTTTGCTGCTCTGAGGAATGGATCCTTGGTTTACTAATTTGGTAAATTATTTAACTGCATCTGAGTTGTCTGATTGTCCTAAGCATCACATTGATAAACTTAAGAGTGAAGCTAAATATTAAATTTGGGATGATCCTCACTTGTGGAGATTGTGTGCTAACCAAGTTGTTAGACATTTTGTGTCTGATCATGAGTTTCAGTCTATTTTGCAATTTTGTCCTACTCTTGCATGTGGTGGTCACTTTGGTCATACGCGCACTGGTAGGAAGGTTTTAGATTGTGGTTCGTACTAGCCCACCTTGTTTCATGATGCACATGCTTATTGTAAGAGTAGTGAACAACGCCAAAGAACTGGTAATATTTCACGTAGGAATTAGATGCCCTAACAACCTTTGCTGTTTTGTGAAATATTTGATGTTTAGGGCATTGATTTCATGGGTCCATTCCCTAGTTCCATTGCCTTTGTTTACATTTTGTTGGTTGTTGATTATGTATCCAAATAGGTGGAGGCCAAGGCCACTGACTGATGATTCACATGTTGTTGTAGATTTCATTAGATCTAACATTTTCTGTAGGTTTGGCATTCCAAGGGCCATAATCAGTTACCAAGGTTCGCATTTTTGCAACAAAACCATGGGTGCCTTGTTGAAGAAGTATGGTGTGGTTCACAAGGTCTCAACTCCCTATCATCCCCAAACAAATAGGCAAGCTGAAGTGTCAAATTGGGAGTTGAATCAAATTTTGGAGAAGAGTGTGCAACCAAATAGAAAAGATTGGAGCAAGAGACTTGAGGATGTTTTGTGGGCTTATAGGACTGCCTTCAAGACACATTTGGGGATGTCCCCCTTTAGGATTGTCTTTGGAAAAGCGTGCTTCCTTTCGGTGGAGCAATGCAACCTTAACTTAAGTCAAGTGGGTTCCCAAAGAAAGCTCCAACTTCAAGAACATGAGGAGCTAAGGTTGGAGGCATATAAGAACTCCCCAATTTACAAGGAAAAGACCAAATTGGTTCATGACAAGTTGTTGTGAAAGAAGGAGTTTCTCATTGGTCAAAAAGTTTTTCTCTACAACTCTCGCCTCAAGTTCATGCCCAGTAAGCTTCGGTCTAGGTCGATTGGTCCTTTCATTGTGGTTAATGTTTTTCCTCATGGGGCAATTGAGATAAACAGTGAGGCCACCAACAAAGTGTTCACATCGCCTCAAGCACTTTTATGAGGGAGCACAAAAGGACACGGTGGAGGACCTCCACTTGCTTGATGCGATTTACCTTGATTGATTGGGAAGTTTCTTACCTCTCATTTTATTTTTACTTGTCCTATTCATTGGTTTTGAGTTTCACATTGAGGACAATGAAGAATTTAAGTTTGGGACGAAAAATGCATGTTTAGTTTTTCGTTTTTATTTTGTTTTTCATTGAATAAAAGTATGCTTTATTGTTTGTTTTTGCTATTTTAATTTTACTGTTTTCTGTTTCTGTTTACTGTTTCTATTTTTGCTGTTGTTTCTGTTTTTGTTTTTCTACTGCCATTTTTTCGTTTTTCTGGTGCTATTTTCTGTTTTCGCTGTTTGCTATTTGGACTTTTTTTCCACGGTTTTTGATGTTATTTTGCTGTTTTAGTGTCGTTTTTGTTGTTTTGAAAAAAGAAAAATAGAGTAAATGATTTTTACTTTCCACTTGGAGTTTTTGGAGTTGTGAGAGTTGTGGGTTTGAAACAATTTAAGTGAAAAGAGTCATGACATAAATGAATAAATTCTTTTTCTTTGTGATTTTGACAAGTTTGGTGATGTACATTGATTTGATAGATTGAGTTTGATAAAAACATGCCCTGTGAGATTTTTGAGCCTGTAAATTATCTTCAATCTTGTGTGATTCTAATTCATGAATTTGGTTGCTCTAGAACTTGCTTTGATTCTTTTTGAGGCTACATTGTGCATGCACATTTTAACATAATGAAGGCATTTTTGTTCTAGTTAGCCACTTAGCCAAATAGCTAACATTACATATTTTTCCATTGATTAACCCCCTTGGGCCTTGTTGATCATTCTTTGTTTTTGAGCACATTACAAGCTTTAAAGTGAAAAACCATGTCTCTACCTTACCTTAGGGAATAGGGGAACATTGGGAAGCTTTTGAACAAGTGTGGGCGAAATTGATCTTTGTTATGCAAGTGTTGATGAAAATAAAAAAAATATAGAAAGAACGAAAGAAAGAGTTACACAAAGAAAAAGAAAAAAAAATGTATAGCTGCAATTGTCTTAAAGAAAAAGAAAAAGAAAAGAGAAGGAAAAGAAAAATAAACACGAGGGAAGGAAGGAGTTTGAAAAGAGAGTTGATTGGTGCTTTTGGGTGAATTGGGTTCTTTGTGATTTGGTTGCCAATGTTCCTCCATTCTTTTGGGTCTTAACTTGCCATATCCATTCCATTCCATTCCTCAATCTTGACCACGTTACATCCTTGAATAAAGTCATTTTGATTTTTGTGTGCATGTGTATGAGTGGGGGAGATTAAGAAAATAAGCAAGCTTATAGTAGTGTCAATTTTCATCGATTGATTTGAGTTAACCACTTGCCATCTAAACACTTGATTTGTTTTTTTCAATGGAAATTGCATAGCTTGTTGGATGAAGATGGAAAGAATTTGCTTCATGAATGTTGTGATTTCTTGAATCTTTGGTTGTTTTTCTTGCTCATATATTCTTTCACTCTTGAAGATCTTTTGGAAGTGAATCCTCATTTGTTGTCCCTTATCCTATGCTTTGGTTGATTTGATTTTACTCGGGACGAGCCAAAGCTAAGTGTGGGGGAATTTGATGAATGTAATTTTGGCATATTGTTTGACCCTCATACTTGCTGTTTTAACCATTATTTGTGCTTAATTGTTGGGCTTTGGGTGCATTTAATGAATTTGGGCATAAATTGGGTCTAATTGCATTTTTGGCATTATGCCACATTGACAATGCTTCTGTATTTTGCGCATAACTTCGGTTTTAGATACTAAAAAATTGTGATTTTAATTTTGTAGGAAAGCTAAGACAATTATCTACAACTTTCATGCGGAGCTCGAGATCCAATTCGGATTATAAAATGTTCAAATCCGGTCTGAAATTGATACTATAGGTGTTGTTGCGGAAGTTTGGACTGAGAACAGTGTTTGGACCATAACTTGAGTTGTAGAGGTCGGATGCACATGAAACCAAGACCAATATGAATAAGACAAAATTGGATACAACTTTCATGAGTATCACTTAACAATTTGATGTAGTTTTGATGGTGTAATTTGTTTTGTAAAGTAAGTATAGGATCCAGTAGTATCTTGAAGTATTTTGGGCCTAACTCTCTCATTAGAGGTCCAATTGGGGTGTTTTTGGTGCCCAATGAAAGCTAGGCTCATAGGACATGTTTGGAATTAGTTATTCGCATTTGCTTTTGATACCCCACTTATTACAATTCTTACCTCCCCTTCCCATTTTTTCCCAAATAAATTCCTAAAATAACCTTCTATCCTTTCACCTTATACTAACTCCTTTTTCCACAATTAACTTTCGGCATTTGCTTTTCATACCCCATATTCGTACCCCCTCCTCATTTTAAAAGCAAATGCCTTAAGTTTCCTACTTGTAATCAAACTCCTCCCACCCCCTCTATTTCTTTTTTTCTTTCTCTCTCCTCATATTTTATTTTCTTACTCCCAACTCAATCCCACCGAACCCATTGTCACCTCTGGAAAGCTGCAGAGGGGAGCACAACCAATAAGATAACGAGCACAACACAGTGATTATTTTTTCGGGAGAGAACGCGTATAAGGATTCGTTTTTTTCATGCATGTTGCGCAAGGATTCAGAGGTTTTTCCAAATTACACTATCATTTTTCGTAATGCACCAAAATTTGGGTACTAAGGTATTCTAAATAAAATACCTTATGGAAACAATAGTTTCCGTAATGTAAAAAAATTGAATATAT
This sequence comes from Ammopiptanthus mongolicus, assembly GCA_039655645.1. NCBI lineage: Eukaryota > Viridiplantae > Streptophyta > Magnoliopsida > Fabales > Fabaceae > Ammopiptanthus > Ammopiptanthus mongolicus. Next base: position 23,117,676 of record CM077345.1, on the reverse strand, counting down.
TATGTAAAAGAATTGAATACATTACGAAAACTATAGTTTCGGTAATGTAAAAAAAAACTACAGTTTCCATAATGTAAAAAAAATTAAATATAGAATACATTAAAGAAACTGTAGTTTTGGTAATGTATAAAAAAAAATTGAATACATTACGAAAACTATATTTTCCGTAATTTAAAAGAATTGAATACATAATGTATTCAATTTTTTACATTTTTTACATTATGGAACTATCCGCAATGTATTAAAAATTAAAAACTGTATACATTATAGTTTCCGTAATGTAAAAAAAATTGAATACATAATGTAAAAAAAATTGAATACATTACGGAAACTGCAATGTATTAAAAAAATTGAATACACTATAGAAACTATAGTTTCCGTAATATAAAAAACTTGAATACATTGTTTCCGTAATGTAAAAAATTGAATACATTACGGAATGTATTCAATTTTTTACATTTATACATTATTGTTTCCGTAATGTATTAAAAAAATTGAATAAAAAAACTTAAATACATTACGGAAACTAATGTATTAAAAAAATTGAATATATTACGGAATTTATTTGGGAAAAAATGGGAAGGGGAGGTAAGAATTGTAATAAGTGGGATATCAAAAGCAAATGCCTTAGTTATTTTGTTAAGTTGGTCAGTTTTAATTACAGAAAAACAGCTGAGAACAGTGGAGCATTTATCTTTGTTGCTTATTCATGTTCATGTTCAATTTCATTTTTATTTGTTTTCTTATCTTTGATTCTTGATTCTAATTTTATTTGGTTAAATGAAGTTGAGTCTTGAATGTATGTGTTTGTGGCTTCATTAACTCTTTTTTAAAGAGAGAAGGCAGAATCTAGATGTTGCATTGAAAGGGTTTAATATTATGTCTACTCTTCTTATGGAGGAGGGACGAATCCTATCTACATCACTCACATCCCTCAACATGATTCATTACAGACCCAATAACTATATTTATGATCATCTTGTTACGGATGACGTTTGATAGCAATAAAGCCTACAACTCCACATGTAGGAATCGTATTGACTTCAAGTTGAAGGACTACTTCACTATGATCGTCATGAGAAGCGCTTATGACACTTATATAACTATTATTCAGCGTCCTCATAGTGGGCCAATCCAGTATAAATATTACTCTAATATTTATACCTATGTGAAGACTTGATATCTCATATTCATAACCCGTGAGATGTGGTTATCAGTCTACTGGATCACATAATAGTCTCGATGTATTATTGTTGTCCTAAATAACAATAATATTTGACTACAGATGATTTAAGAATAGTGTTCTAATGTTCAATAGGATCTCACGATCAAGTCACACTGCATGTTCTATTGAACTGAACTGAATATTTTAAGGACTTTATTATGTATAAAAAAGATAACATAATAAACTAAAGTGCCTTATATTATAAATAATATAAATCATAATCATGATACAAATGTAAATCTAATAAATATATTAGCCATTATGGCTTACACCGACAAATGGTTACTTAATGAAACCCCAATCCATTGTTCAGAATTTTTTTTTTGAAATTTTTGGAACAAAAAAGAGAGGGACAAAGAAACGAAGAGAGGAATGAAAAGAGCTTACCATTTGATGGAGGGAAGGGGAGCTAATGGAACAGTGGAGCCGCAGGAGAACGATTGAAGTTGCAGTGGTGGACGGACTTGTGAGAGTAATTATTGACTCTCCAAGCGTTTGATGTGTTTTTCTAATTTTGATGACCCCAAACATTTGATTGATGATTTGAGTAAACCTTATGAAGTCTTCTAACAAGTTTATTAAGGCATATTTGACTAAACGTCTACCCAAAGCAAGCATTTGTCTAAAAGATCAAGCAAAGCGTCTCTCAAAGATTAAGTATGCGTCTGATATAATCTGTTGACTACAAGACCGGTATACTCCTAACACCCGCTCAAACTACTTCATATGCAAAAGTATCAATCGTATAATGAAGTCTACGGACAACTGTCTGTCGCGACCGAAATCGCGAAGTAAAATAACAAGGAAAAAAAAGATGATGATATTTTAGAAAGAGAGTAGAGTCGTCACCAATTTTATTTAACTTGGGAAAAAATTGAAAAACCTTTAAAAAATGGTCTCTAGAACCAAATCTGAATTCGAGAGCCGATTGCGCATAGGAAATAATGAAGATTTAACTTCACAACACCCCTAGTGCACCCGTAAAATAACGGTTATCCAAATTAATTGTGCAAATAATTAATGAATTTTAACATATTTATTTCACCCTAAAATATTTACAAGAATATAAAAGGACTGTGCATTAGTATTTTATAGAAAACAAAGACTTAAATAGAAAATTATTTTCGATTTGCAATCCTAAACGAGGTTGAACATGACATATGAGTTCATAGGGCAATCTCGAACCTAAGGGATTAAGCATGACACTTTTCATAGAGTAATCCCAAAAAGCAAGTTCGAATGTTTTAATTAATTATTTAAAAGAACTAAAATAAAAAATTTATTTGGTGACCTTTTATATTTTATATTTATTCTTTAAGCATCAACAAATCATAAGCGAGATTGAACATGATATGTAGATCCACAGAGCAACCTAAAATCTAAGGGATCGAACATGGCACTCTCCATGGAGCGATCCCAAATAGCACAAGCTCAAATATTTGAATTAGTTACTTATGAACAAAAAAATAAGAAAAATAAGAAAAAAATAAAATATAAAAGAAATGATGATGAAAATATAAGAGAAAAAAATACTACTACAACACAGTACCTTATACTTATAAGCTCCCAAACTCCAAATGGCATTCTTGCATCAACCTCAAGCTATTCAGGCCATTATACAATTAAAACGACCCAGATAAAAGAAAAGGCAATGCTTGATGGGAAAAAAAAGTTTTAGCCTTATATATGATCACTGTGAGTCAATGTGAATCACCTGCCATAGGGAAATTCAACAAATTTGAGAGTAACAAGCAGAAAAAAAATTGTATTCCACGGTTAGAAAGAAAAAAAAGGAAACAACTATTTCTAGCCCTCCTGCAGTCATTGACAAATGCTTTTTAACAAAGAAAGTTCAGAGAGAAACAACATGTTGTAAATTCCTCATTAAAATCAGATTTCATTGCATGATAAATTTAACATGTACTAGATCCAATATGTAGACAAGTCTCCTGCAATTTTATGGTGTCCATATAACAAACCTCTTTTTAAATTTGGAAGCTAGCACACTTTGCACACTCTTCGTACCTTTATTCAGATTTTAAGCAAACTCTAATGAAAGACAGAAAAGTATTATCCAGACCATTCGCTAACCAAATACATAACAATTCAGTAACTATTTCATTTATCTTCAACATCTTCAAACTATCATCAATGGAAAGAGATTCTTAAGAGACCTCTCATGAGCGGGATAAAAAAAAATCCATTATGCACTCAAAGCAAAGACCAGATCAAGAGAGTAAGAAGACAAGTAGGGTTATCATAGAAGCATTTGAAAATTTGTCAAAATACAAACCACTTCAGCAATCTTACACATTTCCTCATACACTTTGTATGCATCCCAGTAAAGCCAACAAAGAGAAGTGACACGATTTCACAAACCAACAATTGGACACAAATCAGATTTCCATCAAAGAGTCCAGCATACATTAGAGAGGCATCAAACACTTAGTTTTTAGGGAAAAAAATCTCATTCACGCGGTCGCCATGTCAATTGGTTTTTCAGTTAACAAGAGTAAGATGGAAGAGTGTTAGTCATTAATAGGCATCCAGCAACTCAAACATCAGCGCAAATGAGCAGCAAACATCCAAAATTCCTCATTAACTGAATTATTAATCGACAGAGATATCATCATTCATCATTCAGTCTTTTTCTCAAACAAGTGGTGTGCAAGAATGGAAAACAGAAAGAACTCTCTCATGGGGTTTCTCAAATACGATTAAGGGTGCGTTTGGATATACAGCTTATTTAAGCGCTTATGCAATAGGCTCTTTTTTAAATAAGCTAAAAACAGCTTATTTTCATAAGCTTCTCTGACAAGCTTATGGAAATAAGCTAAAAACAGCTTATGGAAAGATCATAAACTATTTTCATAAACTATTTGTATAAGTTTAATTTCATAAGCTATTCTCATAAGCTCTCCATAAGCTCTTCCAAACGCACCCTAAACCAATAATATGGAAAACATTTAATCACAATGCTCAATAGAGAACTCACAAAAGATAATTAACCAACTCAGAATTTCAAAATCCTGAGCCTGAGGCTCAAACTCTCACCAATTTCATTTAGATAAAAATTTCTGTACATAAATGGCGAAGAGAGAAAATGGGAGGGAAATGAGATGACCGCCTAAGATATCTCTTCAAATGGATAAAAGCCACAACTAAATTGATCTCCACTCTCATAAATATTTGAACCCCAGCTTACAAATTCTGTCCCCAAAACTAAAACTCCCCCTTCTCTGTTTCTACAGTTTTTGGTCTGTGTCTCTCTAATTCATGCAATGCTATCCCCCTTTTCGAGTTGCCTCCTTTATAGCGCTCCAATACGTTGCTGAATCTGCAAAATGAAACGCGATTTGGAAGCCAGAAATGGAAGGACTTATGCTCAGCTGTTGAAAATGACGGATTCAAGGCCGAAAATGGGGCGATTCTGGTCAGGGTAGGCCAACCTACGATTTGAGTGGAGAGAAGAATGGTGCTCGACTCAAAAGTGAATGAAAAAACATGAGAAGTGGTGGATCCGGGTCATGGAGTAAGTAAGGGTTTGGTTCTGGACTTGGATTTTGGCCCATAATACTCTATTTTTATTTCTTTATTAATAAGATATGAATAAATAAAATATTTTTATATTTTATTTTCCTAAGACAAACTGTAATAATAAAACATTTTTGTGATTTTCATTTACTCTAATAAAACTATAAAAACTCTACTTTTTTAATTTTTCTGAAAAAAAATGATATTTTTATGATTTTGACTCTTTTTTTCATTTTTTTGAATTTTTATAAATTTAGGCAAAAAAAAAATAAACAGGATCCGGTTAAAATGACGTGTTTACAGTCAAGACTAAACAAAATTCAAAAGCGCTAACGGAAGACTATAAAACGAAGAAACTTTATGTCACTCTTTTGGATGCAACACAAAAGTTCTTTATTCATGTCAAATCTGAAAATTGCACAAAAAGAGTAAAATCTACTGCTGCAAGTACAAAAGCTTCTTTGTCATATCTTCGATACTGTTGCTACTCTGATAGAGCACAAGTCTTCTCTATCAAAGTACAACCACTAATCTCCACCATTTAATGCATTTTCAGAATTTTGAGTCTATTGCATTAATAGAGTTTCAGAATGTTTGAAGCAAAACAATCATTTGAGGAAGAATGTCTCACAACATATTTATTGCTTCGAAGCCTATATAAAGAAGACTTTGAAGAATTGCTCAACAACCAACAACTAAACGCATTCAAAGCTTAAAGCCATTATTTTGAGCATTTAATTCATCATTCTTTCATCCTTTGATTCTTCTCAATCATTTGTATTTATAAGAGAATTTATCAAGCGGTCATACCAACCTTCATATTGATTCTCTTTTTAAGTGTTCAACTAGTTGACTTGAAAAGTGTAAGACAAGTCCTTTTAATATAATATACTCTTTTTGAGTGTTTATAGCCTGACGAAGCTAGGTGAGAAAAGAATACTTGTTGAGCTTGGAGAGGCTAGGTGTACAAACAATACTTGTAAGTTTGAGTTTAGTTTGAAGAGGCTAGGTGCGCAAAGAAAACTTGCGTTTTTAACCTGAGAAGTTATAGTGGAAAATCTTGGTGAGGCCAAGGACTGAACGTAACCCTAAGTTTAAGATGAATGAGGATAAATTTCTGAGTGATTATCTTTTATCCCTTAATCTGTTTATCATTGATTAATTATCATTATCTGTGGAAATAAACTGGGGTTAAACTTTATTTCTCAAAATAAGCTTCCTTTTGATAAAAATCCTTATCTGTTCATTTTTAAATACTTGTCTAAGACAAGCTTTGAAAACTCTCAAATGCATCCAAACGTTTATAAGCCTTTTAAGTGTCTGCGCCTCTTTGTTTTTAAAGAACATCTATTTTTCGAAAAGACTTAGATAAACAGGATTCAACCCCCCTTTTCATGTTTATTATTGTGTATTTCAGTAATGACAAGGTTTATGGAAGACGAAAGAAGGACGGAGGACGATGCTAGCTCTCCCCAAGGACGAAGGACGGGTGAGAAATGAGGAGAAAATTTTTGAGTTGCTGAGTGAGAAAATGAGGAAGAAAGGGGGCTCGAGGTTCATAGTTAGGGAATTTACTTTGGCGGACCGAAGATATCAGTCGCTAAAATGCTAGCAAATAACTAAAAAATAAAAGTCATCACTCATTAGGTCACTATATGGCTACCCTGACTTTTCATTAACGTGTCTTTGCGACTGATATGAATTCGGTCGCTAAAAGGCACCACAATTCAATCCACCCCCCGCGCATTAGCGACAAATATTAATTCGGTTGCTAAAATATAATTGTTACATCTTCTTCGGTGGCTAATGCAGACGCTAGTTGGTCAATTTAGATGATTTTCAGAAATGACAATGTAGTGACCGAATTAGTGATCAATCAAGTTGCGACCACCCAAATTGGTCGCTAACTACACTCTAGCAACCAATTCTATAAAATAGCTCTTCAGTCACTACTTCGGTCTCTATTTGGGACAAACCCAGTTTGGTCGCTAACTTCAGTCGCTATTTGACCTTTTTCTTGTAGTGTAATAGTGATCGTGTAATAAAAAAGGGCAATCATGATGGTGGCATTAGCGGCATTATCTAGAGGAGGTCGTGGCGCAACAGGAGGTTGGATCTTGAGGTGATCGAAAAAAAACCCAAACTTTGCATCCTGCTCTGCGTCAGCTCATCAATCTTTGCCTCCATCGACCTCTCTCTGGATTCCTTTGTAGCGAGCTTGCTGTTTAGTCATGTGATAGTCTCCCTCATCTGCTCTATCTGCTCTGGATCAATGAGGCTCGCGTCAGACTGACTGGACGACGAGGCCATGAACTAATCGCCCAGCTCGCCAAGCCCATACATGTGCCCTTTCTTATTCCCTCCTCTGACAACCACCAAAAATATGGTATCGTTATCGTCAGAAGCCTGAGAGTGTTTCCCCTTGACTAGAAGCACCTTTATGTGAGGCACGTGATAGGGCCTCATCTCAACACTATTGGAATGCTTCCTGCAAATTATACAATTAAAGATCATTATTTACTATTATTAACAAATCATAAACTATAATTTTAACAATTTTAATTATGATTGTTTGTATACTTATGACAATCTCACGAACCTTGTCGTTGACTCAATCTCCCGACTTAAATTTCTTCTTCCTTTTCATAACGTCAAAAGCAGTCGACTTTCGATGACGATCACTAATGGACGCCACTGGTAAGATCATAGTCGAACGACACCCTAGGTGAAGATGATTAGAGGGTATTGCTAGAATGATGGTTGGAGAGTGTTTTAGCGACGTTAGTCAAAGGATGTCATAATAGTTGTTGAAGTATACAATATAGATAACGAATAATAGTTATAATATATTATTTTAATTTTTGTACTTGTAATTCTTAAGGTCAAAGGGAATTGAAACCAATCGAGGTGCCGAACAAACTCCCGCGAGAGATTAGTCCCCATCTCAAATTGACAGTGGGATACTCCTCGAAGTAGATAAAAAAAAAAGGGGAATTGAAAGTTGTTTGATGAGAAATATTGAAATTCTAATTCCAATTCAAATGCACATGAAACAATTTATTTGAAATTGGAAGGTCCCATTTCCAAAACAAAATTTCAAGCCTAATCCCTTATAACAACCGGTACGTTATATTTAACAAACGATTATTGCATAAATCAAATTAATAATCTATCGAGAGTGCTATCAACACACTCTCTTTCTAACGGGAATGGATTCTCTCAATTTGCAAAAAACTTGAGAGTGTCAATTTGCATGATCTCATCATTGATAATTTTAAATCTCACTTTTAAAATGAAAATGTATTATATAATTAATGGTGGGATCATATAAATTGACACTCTCAAGTTTTTTATAAATTGAGAGGATCCATTCCCCTTTCTAACACATCATATTCTATTGGTTAAAACTCAAATGGGTCACACTATTTTGGAATCGGGTCCCACTAATTCATGTGGGTCCCACTTAAATTATGTAGGGCCCACATGAATTTCAACCAATAAGAGAGTGTGTGTTGAAAAGAGAGTGTTAAAGAGTTTGTTACTAACATTTTTCTAATCTTTTTTTTTTGAAAAAATACGATAATATTTTATTTCAAGATTAAATACTTTTGCATAATAAACTTTATTTAGATTTCTTTAATTAGACTTGTATCAGAGCGTATATTAATCAAACTCAATAAAACTTTAGCTAGTTTCCTCTTTCCATAATTCAATTTGTAATAAGACAATAATGCATTGAGTCTAGGACTTTTGGATCACTAAATAAAGGTAACGATACAAAGGAAAATCCAAAAATAGTTTTAAAATAATAAGCGCTGTTTCTTACCAAGAAATGATAATGGGAACTTATTTATGTTCCTTAAATATAGAATTTGGAGCATCTCCTATTTTGGAATAACATGATATGATCGTATTGGAGAGATAAAAATACAATTATTTTCATATAAAGACCCATCATATATGATTGTGGGATTCATTGATTATATTTCAAACAGTTTGTATTTTTCTATTTCAAATATGATCATATATATTTTGGTATTTTTCCAAAATAAGAGAGGATCCAAATCCAAAAATATTAGCTAATTTAAGTAGAGGAAATTACATCAAGCTCCTTTGATATTCAATTTAATTAAATTCCATTTTTTTATATCATAAATTAAATTAATTTCCTCATGTGATTTATGTTGTCAGAGATATAAATGTAATGGCAAATATAAATTTTAATGGATAAGTGTAATTGAATAATATTTTTTTTTTAGTAGAAAAGTGTAATTGAATAATATAAGTTTTAAAGGAAACCGATAAAATTTATGAAACAATAAAAGTATAAGTGTGACTAAACACCAAAAAAAAAAGTGTAAGTGCGACTAAGTCAAAAAAAAAGTTAATATAATTTCATTTTGGATTTAATTGGTATATAATGTCAGTATAAAGATTTTTTACACAAACAATCAATTAGAATTTGTCACATAAGCTAAAGTGTTGGACTCTTATCCTAACTACCTTAAAAGTCACATACACCATGATTTCTGATTGGTTGTCAATGTAAAAAAATTTTACACCTACAGTATATAACAATTAAACTCAATATCTTTTACCACAGGAAGAAAGGATTGTTTTCATATTAAAATGGTTTTAATTGAGAATTCTTAAATCTAATAGAAAGAGAACATATCAATCCTTTTTTCGCTGAGAGATCAATTTTATTTTTAGTTTTGGCATTTCAGTCCCTTTCAAATTTTATAGGTTCATTTAAATAAGGATGATTATGGATAAAATAAAGTGATAAGCTCAAAAATAAAGTGATAAGTACAATAACCTCTTCTGAGAGTGAATAAGCATGCCGAAATTATTTGGCTATGTTGTACTTTTCATTCCTTATAAGTTAAACCCCAATAAATACCATCCATCCATTTTCACCACATAACAATCTATTTGTGTCGCTATCGCTTGGCTTACCTGGTGGATATATATTATAATTCTACCAACGTCTTTCATTAGTACATGTTAGTTGTTTGTGATTTGTGAATTCTGAATACAACTCTCAGTTATATTTGCTCTAATTTTGATTCTTGTCCATAAAATATGTCTGAAAACGCTTCCAGAACCAACCTTAGCCACCATCAAGGTTTTGAGATCAAGGAGGACTCCATAGATGGTGTGCCTCCACAATTTGACTCTGAATACTATGACGACGATGGCCGTCCTAAACGAACAGGTACCAATTAATTTGTGTTGGTACATAACTTTGGTTTTACATTATCTTTGCTAATTTTTTGATCAAATAAGAAGATATATCATGTAATATATTATTTCCTCATATATATATATATATATATATGATATGATATGATACAGGAAACGTTTGGACATCAAGCTCCCATATAATAACAGCTGTGATTGGATCTGGGGTGTTGTCCCTAACTTGGGCCATAGCTCAAATGGGTTGGATTGCTGGTCCTGTTGTGATGCTCTCCTTCAGTGCCGTCACTTTGTATACTTCATCACTTCTAGCTGATTGTTATCGCACAGGGGACCCCAATTTTGGAGACAGAAATTATACTTTCATGGACGCAGTTAGCTCTATTCTAGGTAACATTAATATAATTTTACACAATAATTTTAATATGAATATTGTTAACGAGTGTATTAAAGGTACTGATTAAGGAATCAATAAAAATTATTTTTATTAAATTAATAAATCTAAAACTTTTTAATATAGTACACAATTTTCCTATACAAAATTTTCTTTTTTTGATTCCTTAAGTAGTAATATCTTTGACATCGGTCAGCATTCTCCTATAAATATATGAGTACCACACTATATAGCACGGAACTTTTTCTGAGAAATTAATGTAATATGCTTGCATGTATGATGGACCATAACATGCAGCGTAATGTATCTTGTTTTGTAGGCGGATTAAATGTTACGTTTTGTGGGATAGTTCAGTTCACCAATCTTTTCGGAACTGGAATAGGATACACAATTGCGGCTTCTACTAGCATGATGTGAGTTAATACTTAATACTTATGATTCCTTTGAAGTCATTAAATTTCCAAATTGATTTTTTTATTAAATAAATGTATACATAGAAAGTAATAAAATACCAGTAAAAAATAAAAAATTAATATAGTTTTAAGAGTATCTTCACTTTAGTTGCATTGACATGGAAATCAGATTTAAGTGGAATTTACTTGATCTTAGTTTTTAAACAGATAAATAAATGCTAGAAACACATTATTATCATATTCATCTTCAATACATTCTCTATTATTGAGTGGATTTCATGTGAGACCCACCAAAACACATGGTCTCACATGAAATCCACCCAATATTGATTATGTGTTAAGAGGAGTGTGATAAAGATTATGATGTTAGCATTGCTCATTTAAATATTTAAATTGACAATCTTGTTCGTGTTAATTTAGTTGTTTCATCACTTTTACTTTAGAGTAAATTACATGCTATCATATTTAAGTTTATTAAAATAACAAAAAACTTCAAATTTGACTATAAATTACACTTTACTCCATTTTTATTGTTGACTAACTATTGATTTAACATTATTAAGTTACTGAAAATTATTTATAATAAGTAATTCAATATTTATATACTAAAAAGAAGGTTTTTAAAGATTAATCTTATGTTTTCTATTTTAAAAAATAAAATAGATTTTTAATTTGAAAAATGAAATATATATAATTTGAAAATCTTATAAAAAATAAAAACGAGTATAATTCATATAAGTACCTATTTGTTCATTCTATTACATATTTATTTTACTCAAGCAAATATTTTTTTAGTATACGTTCTAACAAATAATGGATATAAAACATGTATATATTATGTGAAAAATAAATTTTTCATTATATTCTTATTTTTTTAGTCATTTAGCTCAACAATTTTTAAATAAATATAATGTTTTCAATTATTATGTCTATTTTTTTGTGCTCAATTATTATTATGTCTATAGAAGATATGATTTAATATACAATAGTTGTTGTTGGTGAATTTGACAACAATGTCGGTTAAACATGCATATCTGTGTATAAGATTGAATATAAATTTGTCAAATATGACATACAAAGTAAATGACATGATATTTGTTTAGAAATTATTTTGCTAAATGACTCAAAAAAAAAAATATCATATTTTTTCATATAATAGATACAAGTTTAATATCTCTCATTTATTAGAGTGTAAACTCGAAAACCATTTATTTGAGAAAAGTATATATACATATATATATATATATATATATATATATATATATGATAGATTGAAAAAAAAAAGTACTTATATGAACTATATTCCTTTTTATAATATTGTAAAATGTACATTTTATTTTTCAAATTAAAAAATCAACCTTATTTTGTAAACAAGAAATTCTAAAATTGATCTTTAAAAACCATTTTTAATGTATAAATTTCAAATAATTAATTATCAATAATTTTTTATATTTTAAGTAACTTAACGGTGTTAAGTCAAAGGTTAATCAACACTAAATATTGGGATGAATGTAATTCATGATCATATTTGAGGTTTGCTGTTATTTTGATAAACTTTAAGATAGTGAAGTGTAATTTACTCTTTAAGTTGTAATAATAAAATAAAATTATTGAAATAAAACAAATTTAAATTTATCTTAATATATTTCAAACATGGACATTAATTGATTCACAAATTGATTTAAGCCATACCTTGTCGGGTGCAAAAAAAAAAAACTGCTAGACATCCTTTGAACTTTCGCTTATTTTGAAATAGGTACCTAAAACTTTGAAATTCGGGTTGAAGGTCTTAAATTTTTGTAAAACTTGCAAATAGATACTAACTAAATTAAGAATCAAACATTATGTGACTTGTATGAATGAATTAATTAATACACATTACAATCACTAATTTCTATATATTATCTTTTTAAAATCATTTTATTTATTTTTCAATTTTATGAAATAGAAGATATAGAATATTTATAAAAGAAATTAAAGTAATAGAGCAACCTTACCTAACCATTATCTTTCAGCAATTGTTCAAAAAACCAACAATTAATGGAGGAAATGTTATCATGTGTATTAATTAATACATAATAGTCAAATTAATCATATGTTGAATGATTTTTGTTAAACTTATCTAGATTTTAGAAAAGTTTAACTGTCTTTCTCCCGAAATCGAAAGTTTATGGCAAATATTTTAAAATAAGGTAAAATTTTGGAAGCGTTCTTACATTTTCAACTATTTTTATAATATATTTCAACTAATTGATTTTAATTAAAGGTTTAATTATTTCGTAGGTTCCTAAATTTTTTGGAAAAAAAATAAAGAGGTCCTTGAACTTTAAAAGTTTGTAATTGGGGGTCCCTAAACTTATAAAAATTTGTAATTGAATCTATCATATAAATCTTCGTTAGTGTGCCATTATGTTTCTATTAGGATTCCGTTAAGTGATCCATCAATTCATGTATTTGTGGGTCTCTGAATTTTCTGAAAAAATTCAAATAGGTTTATATATCTTTTGGAAACCCTAAAGGAGATGTGTATGAGAGACTCAACTATAATTTTTTATAAGTTTAGGAATCCAATTAAAATTTTTTAAAGTTTATAGACCTATTTAAATTTCTCCAAAAAAGTTCAGGAACCAACAAAATAATTAAATGTTAATTAAAATAATCTTATTCACAATAGAGTTCATTTTATTAATAGTGTATTAAAATGTACACACTGATATTTGAAGTGATAGTTCATTGTCATGTCATAATAATTCTTTCTAGTGGATTGTTGATGGGTTGTTTCAATTTAACATAAATCATTTGTGTTTACAGGGCAATAAAAAGATCTAATTGTTTTCATTCCTCTAGCGGGAAAAACCCATGTCACATTTCAAGCAACCTATACATGATAAGCTTTGGTGTCGTGCAAATTTTCTTTTCTCAAATTCCAGATTTTCATAATATATGGTGGCTCTCAATAGTTGCAACAATCATGTCATTTACCTATTCCATAATTGGTCTCGCTCTTGGAATTGCCAAGATTTCAGGTTACTTTCCTACTTTAATTTGTTTGCGTTTTCTTCTAATTCTTCGTGGATATTTTGTTATATAATGTGTAAATAGTTTCCTTTAATTATAGATCAATTGTAAAAAATATTTTATGGTTTAAAATTTAGCTACTCGACTTTTTTAAACAACTTATAAAACTACCTAGGATAGAGTAGATTTAGTTATTAATATGTGCAACAAAAAAAGAACTCCTTAGGTTCAATATTAACTGCTTAGTAAATTCAAGTATTAAAATTGTTAAGTTTTAAACAAGAAAAGATTTTTTTTACAATTGATGTATAAGGGAAGGAAAAGTACTTACAATTTAGCCTATTTTGTTTACTTATTTCACGAACAGAAACCGGTGATTTCATGGGTAGCCTCACAGGAGTGAGCATTGGAATTGTGACAAAGGCTCAAAAAGTATGGGGAACTTTCCAAGCTCTGGGCAACATAGCCTTCGCTTATTCATTTTCTATGATTCTCCTTGAAATCCAGGTACTTCTTTATTTTCTGTTCAATGACGTTTTTTAAACACACAAACAAATAAATATACAATATTCTATCTGACTATACAGGACACCGTAAAATCACCACCATCTGAAGTAAAATCAATGAAGAAGGCTGCAAAGATAAGTATTGCTGTGACAACAATATTTTATATGCTTTGTGGCTGCATAGGCTATGCTGCTTTTGGAGACATGGCACCTGGGAACCTGCTCACAGGATTTGGTTTTTATAACCCATATTGGCTTATCGATATTGCTAATGCTGCTATAGTAATTCACCTTGTGGGAGGATACCAAGTGTTTGTCCAACCTATCTTTGCCTTCATCGAGAAAGAGGCAGCAAAAAGATGGCCCAGAGTTGTCATGGAATTCAAAATTCCAATTCTTGGCTTTCCTCCTTACAATCTAAATGCATTTAGGTTAGTTTGGAGGACAATGTTTGTTATCGTAACCACTTTTGTAGCAATGTTGATTCCTTTCTTCAATGATGTTTTGGGAATAATTGGAGCAATGGGATTTTGGCCTCTAACTGTTTACTTTCCCGTGGCGATGTATATCTCACAAAAGAGGATCCCAAAATGGAGTGGGAGATGGATTTGTCTTCAAATGTTGAGTGTGGTATGCTTCATTGTATCTGCACTAGCTGGTGTTGGCTCAATTTCTGGTGTCTTACTTGACCTTAAGAAATATAAACCATTCGGCTCAAACTATTAAACCTTGTATAATTACTATTGCCTCCTCGCGGATATAAGAAGTACTGTTGGGGGATGTGGCAGTTATTGTTTGTGTATCATTATCTTCTCAATGATCCTATTTCGATATTATTTTTATGTTACAACTTTCCATTTTACATGTAATTTAAAAAATATTTACTTATTCCCAATTAATCTTGGTGGGATAACTCATTCACCTTTTTCTTCCATTTCCCTCGTTAAAAATCTGCTCAACAAAAGTTTCAATCATTTTTCTCTTCCCTTCCCTTAGAGAGGTGAAAATAAACTAGACGGCTTATACAAAATATATGCTTTAACTTATTTTTGACTTAGATAGACTAAACCTATTTAACAAATAAGATAAAATTAGATTTTTCAAAGCGCACATTTAACTATGCAATCTAAGACTTAAAAGAAGTCCTTGCAGCTTGATAAATCGACCTATTTATTTATTATTTATAATATAATTAAAATTTATAATACATACTTAATTTACTATTATATATTATTAAAATATAGCTATTTAATATAAAACATAATAATTTTGTTAAAAGGTATATTTATTTCAAATTAAAAAACTTAAATTTCTCAACTTATATTTAAAATCTTTATATTTGTCTTTAAATAGGTTGTAGGATCATTTTGTTTTTAATAAATAGGCCAGATCAAATCTAAAAAAGTCTACGATAGATAATTGCATGGTGTAGTTGGATTAGAGCTTATGATTTGAGGAGTTTGTCAGTATGACAGGTTCCATGTCGTTGTGTAGATTCTAGGTGCTGGAAAAGACTGTTGCTAATTCGGGATGAGTTACTTTAGCATGTTGAAGACAACACTGAGATTGCTAGTTTGAAAGGAGTTCCAGGTACAATTAGATTGCAGAGGATGCATAATTTATTTCATGTTGTTGTTCCTTGGGCAGCTGTGGTTGGGAATGGTTTTTCTATTCCAACAATATCTTGTATTGCCTGGTTAGCCTTTCATGATAGATTATCTACCAAGAACAGATTGATGAGGATGCAATTGTTACAGGAGGACTTTTGTGAGTTCTGTCATTCAGTCTCAAAGTCATGATCACCTCTTCTTAAAGTGTACTATTTCTGCTGGGATTTTACATTTTAGAGAGTTTGATAGAAAAGGTGGATTTTATTTTAATTAAAAAGGTGGAATAGATAGAAACATAAAAAATAATAATGAGACATTATGAATAAAAATTCGCGATTGATCTTATTTTAAAAATATGTATCAAACAAATTTTCTATATTTTAATTTTCAAAACATTTTGAAAACAAGTTTTCATTTTCTCATCTCTAAAACAGTTTTAGAAAATAAGATTATCAAACATATTTTTTTTTAATTCTCTTCTTAAAAAAGATTTTTATATTGATTTATAAAACAATTTTTTAAATTGATTCATAAAACAATTTTTTAAAAACTAAACCAAAACTTAATCAAACAGCCCTAGGTATTTTTTATGTAAATATAAATGCCGAGTTACTTTAGCTGAATATACATACTTCACTTTTCTTCAAAGAAAAAAACAACTATATCATAAAACAGGTCTATACCTACTACCTATTTAGACAAAGCCTATCATAAACTAACTCATTTCCACCCATAATCCCTTTCCTTTTCCTCCTTAGCTCTCGTCCAAACATTTTAAGCTTCACATATCATCCTAGAACAAATGAAAAATGCACTTAACATTTCCGTAAGCTATCAGTGTCAGACTTCAGACTTAGTCTCAGTAAAAAACAAAATAGTTGAACAAGCTCAATTGAACACCACCGATGGCAAACAATTTTAACGTAAAATGCAGAAAATTATGAGTAGATCCTTGGACAAATTTCAGCTCAATCGTACACTGGAATGCATATCAATATTTTGATGTCAATCCACAGATGGTATCATATATATATTCAGGAGATTGTACTATATCACAGGTAATAAAATAGAGAAAAAAAAAAACAAAAACAGACCGCTCATGAGCTCCCACTCGATAGGAATAATGAATTAAATTGACAGAGATGCCCACAAAAAAAAAATATTTTACATCAACAAAACATGCTATATTCATAAACATATGTATAAACCAAACAACCCCCCTGGCAGAACATCAACTTACACCCTAGTGTGACCTTCTGACGCCACACAAGGAAAGCTATATTTTACCATCGATGCAATATAACTTGAATCAAGACAAATATGCAGTGGGGGAGGCAGCTGAAATAGGGTTGTGGTCCCCTCTCAACAGAACGGGCTAAGCGAACTACCTTGAAGTAGTTAAGTTTATCGGACATTAGAAAAGCTCCTCTGAGTTGAACTTATTCCATGCTTCCTGTTATAAATTATCAAAGCTTTTAGGCAAAAATAAAGCCATTGTAGTACTCAGGACTTAGCAACATAATAAACGACATTACTCAACTACTAGTCTCTTGGCACGAACTCATGCGCATGTCAAACAACTTAACTCGCGCCGATGTCTATCGACTTATCTATTTTTATTTTATTTTATTTAGAAGATAAAGGGTTAAAAACTACAGAAATAATGAAACTGCAAATAACTAAAGGGCGACTCAATGCACGAGCCTCCCACCCAAAGTTATCAATTGCAGATGACGGACCATAGCGGAAGGCCAAAAATCCGCCATTTTAAGCCACCTCAAAACGCCATTGCGGCCATGGCGCCGCTATCCTTCATAAATTGGCCATAGCGGTTGGCCAAAAATCCGCCACCGCATTCCGCCATGGCGGTTTTTTGATAACACTGCTCCCACCTGGTGGAGTCTAGGGAGAGTAGATATACGCGGCCTTACTCCCGCGAGCGGGGAGGCTGTTTCTGGGATTTGAACCCATGCCCTTCAGGTCACAAGGCAGCAACCTTACCATGCGCCAAGGCTCAGAAACTGAATAGCAAAAAGTTTTTTTTATTGATATTTATATATCAGAGACACCATAAGACCAAACCCTGCTTAGGCCATGTATATTAGTATACAACATGTGGACAGTCGCCAGCAGAAGGAAAACACCCCAAGGTTCATGAATCAAGGTGAGAACGAGGAACAAAAAAAAGAAAATTATGAAAAGGAGCGGATTTATTTGTGAGGGCAGCACATCATAGAAAACCACACCCAGCCACTTACAACTGGACAAGAGACAGCATAGATACTGTAATTCCTGTCTTTACATGCACAGCATTTGGCCACAAAATGTTACGTAGAAACTGACATTTAGAAGCCTTTAAAATAACGGTAGCATAATCTTTATTCTGACTTGATTGCCCCCACTGGCAACTACTTTCTTTATAAAGCATTGGTTAGATAAAAATTATATAAAAGAGCCTACAATACCTTGAGTAGATCAAACACTTTCTCTGCAATATATTTCTGTTGAAGAGTGGCGCCCTTCTGCTGCACTTTATCAGGGTGAATGCACAACGTTGCTTTCCTATAAGCCTTTTTAACAGCAGCAGCTGTAATCAAATCAGTCAAAGAAACTGGCTGCCAACCACATTCAGGCCACAGCACCTGATCATCATTCATGAAGGAAACGAGTTAACATAATAAACACAAATTATAGAAGAAAAACAATACCACCTTAAAAAAACTTAAAAACCAAGGGACTACTTGGATGCTTCAAGATTCAGATGCGAAACTTTTCAGAGTGTTTTAAATTATGGAAACAAGTTGCTTTGACTCTTGTTTCATCCGGATTGACTGTTATTGATAACAAGTACATATCAAGCTTGTTTCCATAAGATGTGTCTTCTGATAGTAAATATCCAACTGGAAATTGCTAATATGGAAAATATTTATTCGAGGAAATTGAAATACTGGGGGAAGCTGTAATGAGCAAAGTGGTAGAGACCAATAAAATCAATTTCACAATATTAGAGTAAGCACACCTATGCACTTCTAGCCCTAGGTGGTAGATTGATGATCAATGGAGACACACGAGAGAAAATCCAAAAACAAAAAATTCCAGCATGCCATATCTTAAAATTTGGACCCAAGCATTTAAAAAAATGAATAACAAAAAAGAAAAGATAATGCAAGCCTACATACTTCTGGGCATTATATGGATCTGGAAGAGAGAAAACTCAGATAATCCAAAGGGCATATACAAAGTACATACATATTGCATGGTGGAGAGCAAAGCACGCAAGTTCCCTTCTTTTCCAGCAGACCAGCGCTTAACTTCGAAATCTAGTGTTTCAGCAAGCCTCTGAAATCAATGGACAGATAAAATTAGATAGTAAAAATAAAAAATCAACAAAAGCTTTGCAGATTAAGATAGAACTGAGAGGTAACATCCAAACAAACCACAAACAACTATCATAACAAAAATCCATTCATCATTAAATATATAAAGGTAAACAAAAGAGTGGTTGACATGGCCAGTTTCCACACCATCCCCACAACAACAAAAAAAGGAAAACAACAAAAGAAACTACTTACATGTCTCTCAGCTTGCTCTCTTTGAGTTTGTAGGTCCCGTTGATTCTTCTCAGCCAACGCTTTTGCCTAGTATAGAATGACGATGGTCATAAGTAACATAGTCAAACAATTTAAAAATATTTATGAAGAATGCATGCCCTTCCACATAAATTCACTGTCAAGTTGGATCGAAAAGGGCACATTCTTCACCTATTCTTTGTACCGAGAAACAATGAAGAAATCAAATTAAGGAGCAAAATACAGTAACACATACCGCACGCTCCTGAGCCCTCTGATGGCGTTCCAACCTGGCTCTACGTCTTTCTTCACTTTCCCCTTCAACATCCTGAAATTCTCCAGATGATGGAGCAGCTTCAAACCATAAAAGAGAAAGGACAAAAAGAGACAAGTAAGCATTGAGACAATAATTCAAATAACTTTGGCATCAATAAAAAAATTATATTGAACAAGCAAACCTACCTCCAAAAATAGAGGAAAGATCATCAACAATATTAGTGGATGATGATGCTTTCTTCATGCTTGAAGATGCAGCTGTGGATTTCCTGGTTACATCTGGCTGAAATTGGGCGTCAAATAAAGAGTCCTAAAAGCAAACAGGTTCAAGCAATAGTATCATGCTAGCATTAATGTATGTAAATCCACCTGCTGTTTTTTATTTAAAATATGAAAATAATTTTAAAACATTAAATAAATACATAAACACCCATTCGTCAATTTTTTATGTCATTTTTATTTCGAATAAAAAAAGAAAAGAATAAAATAACCCCATTAACTGTATCTTCCTAATATTTTAGGATAAATTTTGTATGAAGGGAAGAGACCAACCTCCAAAGCCAAGTGTTGGCCACTATATATTAGTATATAAATAATTGTCTAGCTAAAATAGGTACTCACTGAAGAGCTAGGCCTAGGAGGCCTTGGAGCACTGTTGGCTCGTGCGCCCATGCTGAAGAACGATTCAAGATCATTCTCATTCTTTTGTTGATTCATCCTTGCAGCAGCTGCAGCTCTTTCATGGGCCTCTGCAGCAGCCCTTTCTCGGGCCTCTGCAGCAGCCCTTTCTACAGCAGCACGTTCTGCTTTAACTCGTGCTTCAGCTTCCGCCCTCGCAGCTGCAGCTCTTTCCCGCGCTTCCCTCTCCTTTGCCTCTGCAGCAGCCTTTTCAGCCCTTTCCTTTGCCTCAGAAGCAGCCCTTTCACGGGCTTCAGCTTGTGCCCTCTGAACTGCAGCTCTTTCAGCACGCTCTCGAGCTTCAGCATGAGCTTTTTCCACAGCAGCCCTCTCAGCTCTTTGACGAGCTTCAGCAGCTGCTCTTTCACGTGCTTCTCTAGTAGCTCTTTCTACAGCCTGCCTTGCTTTTTCTCTTTCCCTCTCAAGTCTCTGTCGTTCTCTTTCTTTCTCCTCTCTTTCCCTTTCAAGTGTGCGTTGCTCCTTTTCGTCCCTCTCTTTTTGCTGCCGCTCATGGTCTAACCTTTCCTGTTTTCCTCTCTCCTCCAGCACAGTGCTGTCGTCTTTTTCCAATTGAATAGCTTCCTTGCTTCTAGCAGCCTTCGTATACTCTCTCTCCCTAGCTTCCTTTGCATGCCTAAATTTAGCTTCAGCTCTATCCATAGCCTCCTTCATAGCTGCAGCAGCTGAGTTCATCTCTAATTCTTCATCAGGAACACCATTTCCATGTTCACTATCATTACCATGACTCCAACCCATGGCAAAATCTTCAAGTTCATCAAACTGAGATGCAGGGGATAACTTCGCTGCAGCAGGAGCAGATTTAGGACCCTGGGAAAATCGACGGGAACTTGGGAAAGAAGAAAATTCATTATCCTTCTTTCTGGGATTGGCAGAAGCTGTTGAACCTGTTCCTGACTTGGAGATATGTACTGGTCGTGGGGGAGGCGGTCTTGAAGGTGGTGGAGCAGCAGTTGGTTGTGTAAAAAGAGGAATCTCTGATACCGTCAGCCATATATCATCATTTGATTCCAAGTTTTCTTCATATTTTGGAGACATGTCCACCTGAATATTGGCCTGTCTAAAACTATCATTATCATATGAAGGGGAAGTAGACCGTTGCCCAACTGGTTTATTAGAATCCGATGAATATGTAGGCATGTCAAATGGAGCCTGGTGAAACTCATGATCATGTTCAACAGGAATTTTGTTTTGTGAGTGTCCGTCAGGACTCCTTACAGATGATTTCTCAAATGATTCTTTATCTCTAGTCCAACTTGAGCTAGTATTTGACCTTGGGGTTGGGGAACTGCTACCCTTCCCGCTAGTTCTCTCTGATGAGAATGCCGGCACAGATTTTCCAAGCCCATCGAAGGGATCAATATTATCATATATTCCGCCATTAGAATTTGATGTACTATCATTTTTTGTGCTTCTAGAACTACTCAATTTACTAATTTCTTCCAATGGGTCTGTAAAGTGGCCTGAGGGTGAATTCATTGGGGCTGAAGTTGATTCAAACACTTTGAAAGGGTCTTCTATCGTACTGGAGGCTGTTTTAGATGCACTCATAGTAGGTTCAGACGACAAACCAATATCAGGAGCGGGCCTGTGAATAAAACAATATGGAAAAGTGATTATGATATATCAATCAATACATGAAAATAAGGGATTGGATTGTCCCTTCCTCTATTTTCTTTACTCATTCCCTACTGTTCTGTTTAACCAAATGAAATGCTTCGCAACATTAAAGTTACAAGAGTCTCAATTCCTAGCTCCTAATAGACAAAAAATCCTCATGACAACAATAATTTTTTTCTGAGTTGACCTGCCTGGTATGATCAGTAACCAGATAAAATAATGAATTTCCTAGATAGAAATGCCTAGCAAATAAAAATTATTAGCAGACATCCCAAAAGTTATTACTACTGAAAGGATAAACCCTTGAGCTAGAAACAAAAATATTTAACTTAATCTTCACAGGATGCAAGGCATTGTCAAACTCTTGAAGTAATTTAGGTACAAGATTTTACTACAATCACTAGTACTCTTTTCTATTAAAAAGTTATATGTGACTCAAGGGTGTCCACCTATAAGGACCCAATTCGAGAACACCAGACAAAATTAAACCACTGGAGAAAATCAGCTACTTGGAGCCTCTTCTAGTTCTACCTCTTCCAAAGTCCTTTGAGCTTCATTCAATTGTCTGCTTTTACAAATAAAATCAGCAATTATAACTGCACCTTATCTTTCAAGCAAAGCCATGTCCACTTAAATATCTAATTGACAGATTACCACAAAAACTGATAATACAAAGAAAGAATAACTTCAGACTGATGTTTCAAAAATGCACAAGACAGCCAATGTGCTTGAAAGACCTACTTAACAAGAATTAATGCACAATCTACAAAGTTGAATTCCTTGAGACAATAAACCTGAAACTTCAATGCCAAACACACAGTTTGTTACAAAATCAGTAAAAGCCATCCCCTTACCGTCCAAATCAGTGCCGTAAGCTAGGCATATTCCAGAATAGATTCTGACAATAAACCTATCAAACACATTAACAGATCAAACTGGGGGCACGTAATTCCCTATTTAAACTCTTCAATGCAACACTCTGTTCTAATTTGTGCATGTTAAATTCGAACATAGCTGTGGATACGAAAATTTTAATCTAATCTGTTCCAAATTAAAAAAAACTTAAAATTTAGCATTTATCACTCATCTTTCCAGTTTATTATTATCTCTCAGTTTCACATGTAATTGTTAACATACTAATAGGTTTTCCAATAGATCACTAAGTAAACCTCATGTCCCACTACACAACATTCATGTTAAAGAGCTATACTTGCATATCAAGTAAAATTAAACAAACAAGTTCAAAACAAAGCACAGAGTGTTAACCAACCATACCTGTCACTAGTGTTCTTACTACTCCCAAATCCAGGTATCAAATCATCAAAATCAGCAACACCTTTCTCATCCTTCTCCGATCTCGAACTCTTCGCCTTACCAAACCCTCCGAGAAGATCATCAAACGCACCACCTCCACCGCCGCCGCCTCCTCCTCCTTTGGTCGAATCCATCGACGCAAACACATCATCGTAGGTAACCTTGGAGGAGCTTTTGAGTCCCGGTATGCCGTCGAAAATGTCATCGTCGTATACAGGCTTATCGTACACAGGCAAGTTCACCGACTTGGAACCGAAATCGGTAGAGCCGCGAAACATCGCGTCAAGATTGAACGGCGCGTCGCGAGGTTCCGGTTTGGCGGAGGAGGCACCGAAAAGATCGGCGAAGGCATCGGAGTTGTGGTTAGGTTTGGAACGAACGTCGTCGTTTGGAGTGGATCGGGAGGTGAAATTGGAAGATCCTTTTGATGCGGACATTGGAGCTGCTCTTCCTTGGGGTTTCAACCCGAAATCGGAAGCTAAGAGACCATCGAAATCGTTCATGATCTCACACTCACTCTTTCGTTCAAAATATTAATAATTAGTAGTAAAATTTAATAAATAAAAAATATTATGAAGAAAAAAGAGGAGAGAGAGAAAGAGAGGGGGATGTGGTGGTTGTGGTGTGGGTGAGTGGTGGTATCCTCCTTGCTAGTGCGGTGGATCCGCTGGAGAGTGCGGAGAGGTTAGAGGATACAGGTGATACTGGAACATGACCTGTTCGACCATTTATTTTTATTTTTATTTTTTATTTATTTTTGCCTTCTTCTTGGTTAGTGGTGTAACTCCTGGTTTAGTCCTCCGCGCCCTTGTATGTTGTTGCTTGCTTCCTTTCTTGGGTGTCTTTCCCTTTGCCTTCTTCAACAATTTGTCCAAAGGAATAAAGGTTCCTCAAATTATGTTTTTTTATACTATATACTTTGGGGTTAAAGTATATATTTTCATTTTTTATTTAATTATAGAACTAGAAGATTTCTTTTATTAGAGAAAGAGGTTAAACATTTTATAAAATAAAAAATTACAATAACGGGACGAGGTAAGGTAGCCCTATTGCGTCCGCGTGAAGAAGAGAACTCAAGTTTAGAGAAATAATATAGTATAAAGCTCCTGATAGCCATATTTATTACCATGTATAGAAAAATTAGTTCGAGGAAGTTAGTTTAGACTAGTTAATTCTGATAGTTAGTTAGTTGGTTACAAAGTTTATTATGACCGTTGTATAGATGGCTCGTTTGTATCTAGCTGTGTGAGTTTTGCTTTTGGGATTGAAGCTTATAGTTATATAAGCTAAAAGCTCTAACTATAATTTTCAGATTACTTTATCAAATGGTTTTTCGCCAT
This sequence comes from Ammopiptanthus mongolicus, assembly GCA_039655645.1. NCBI lineage: Eukaryota > Viridiplantae > Streptophyta > Magnoliopsida > Fabales > Fabaceae > Ammopiptanthus > Ammopiptanthus mongolicus. The sequence continues at coordinate 23,092,959 of CM077345.1, read as the reverse complement.
CACTAAGATGACACCTAAGCTTTAAAAAAAACAAACTTTGCTTCAGTATTTGTTTTTGCCTTTCCCTTTTTTATTTTCTTTCACTTTCTCTCCTTTTTTCTCGTTGATCAAGCTTTCTTCATGGTTAACTAGAGCTTCCTACCTAACTTTCTCACCAACCTAGCCAATTGATACTTTCTCCATCCCAAGGAGAATCCTTCAATGGTGTTGGTCTCTCCTCCATTGAATGCCAAGAAATGCCATCCTTGGGTATGAGCCATGAAAGTTGCTCTATTGTCCAAAAACAAGTTGAAGTTTGTCGATGGTAGCTCTGGCCTTCCAATGATAGTTGATCCAACCCATTGTTCGGTGTGTGGAAACTTGAGACATGATGGTTCTTGTATGGATCAATAATTCAATTTAGACTCCATGATTTAATCAATTCTAAGGATTGATTGAGTTTTAGACGCCTAGAATGACCTTTGTGATTGATTCTCACAAGAAGTTTTGAATCCTAAATGGAAGGCAAATACCTATCATCTTCAACAAGGTGATCAATTAGTTACCGGATTTTTCACTCAATCGAAAACTTTATATGACGACTTAGAGAATTTTAAACCTCTTCCTCTTTGCAAATGTACAATTCAATGTACTTGTGGTGCATTTCAAGTCATTTGCGCCTATATATAACAAGATCAAGTAATTAGATTTCTTAAAGGTTTGAACGAGCAATATGCTCATGTACGATGTTAGATCATGTTGATATATCCATTGCCAATTATGAATAAAGTGTTTTCAATGTTAGTACAGCAAGAAAAGCATAACTCACATTGCTAGTTATACATGTGCTAACTATACAATTCTCATAACAAACTTTGTAACTAACTAACTTCCCACATCTGATTTTGCTGTACGTGGTAGTAACTCTAACTATAATTCTCGGATTTAGTAACAAAATGGTTTTTCACCATCACTAAGAATATTCCTTAGTAAGAATCCAATTCGCCAACCAATCAATACATCTATTATCTTTCCTCCAAGTGTGCATAAACATATCTCCAAACTCCTCTCTTTCTAACTCATAATATTGTGCCAAAATGGCCATTGTGAGTAGCACCTAAATTTTGTATGGTAAGGGAATGAATAACATAGGCAAAGTTGGCTTCCAAAATCACCTTTCTGAAGCAATTTTCATGCCATCTCCATGCTTGTCCAAACTCCGGATAGCACCTTTCTAAAGCCAATGCTCCATACCATTTACATGCTCGTCCAAATTCCCCAAAGTTCCACTTTGTATGCGAAGCATTTATCGACATGACAAGCAAACCCTCTGATCCAGGCATCCTTTGCTCCCTATAAACCCCTTCCTAAATAATATATTTAATTTTTCAACAAAAATTTAAGTTTTGTTGATTTCTTATAAGAGCATTGGTTGGTAAGACTCTAAACATAAAAGATATTTTGCATCACCTAATGTATAATATTTTAAAAAATAAAAAAATAAAAACAGAGTTGCCAACTTGAAAAGTCACATCCAGTGATCTTGGGTTCGGATCCAAGTCCAGAGAACGCAGCAACATTAAAACTCTTGAGAGGGAGCTTTGTTGCCCTTGTGGTCCTACCCGACTCGAGGAATTAGTCTCCACAGTTGCTCACAGTCGTAGAAAACCAAAAAACTTGAAAAGCCACACACAAGGGACCAAAACAGCTTACTTTTGTTTATCTCTCTCTTTATTTATGGCCACACTACAAATGACCGATTTAGTCTTGACTCTGGGCGATCCATCATTGCCAATGAATCCATTTTTTCACACAATAGGAAGGAAAAAGGAGAGGGAGTTGGGTAAATTTCATTGACCGATTCGCATGAACAATATCTAAGGAAAGCCTAATCATTACTTTTGAGAACTTTTTTTAGAGTACATTATTTTCATCTCTCAGAAATATGAAGTTAACATGGGTCCATGAATGATAATTGACTTCCATTTAGTCCCTTAATTATAGAAAATGATATTAAAATTATCCTTTTGCTAAATTTATGTCATTTTCTATTATTGAGCCAAGGTTCAACTTTTACCCCCTATTTTTTCACCTTGGTTTTAGATGTGCTTATTGATCATATCCAAGAGCTAGTGTCACAGAATCCTAATGGGAGAGTCAAAAGAGTAAATAAATGGGAAGTTAGAGATGTGGAGACAAGTTTTAGAAGCATATGAGTTTCGTTTAACTAGAAGTAAGACAAAGTACATGGAATGTAAGTTTAACAAGAGACATACTAATCTTAGCTTAAAGGTGAAAATTGGACATCAAACCATACCACAAGTCACACAATTAAAGTATCTTGGGTTCATCATACAAAATAACAGGGAAATAGAGGGGGATGTGAACCTTATGATTCAAGCGAGTGATGAAATGGAGGAGTGTTACAAATGTTATTTGTGATAGAAAAATATCACTTAAGTTGAAGGGAAAATTTTACCACACAACTAAAAAACCTGTGATGTTGTATAAGACTGAATGTGGGGCGGTAAAAAACCTATAAGAAAATAAACTCAAGGCAGCATGTTGGAACCAAAGTGGTTATGGTCCACTAATCCCTTAAGTTGTGATGTTAACAAATGACTAATTTTAGAAGAACAAAGATTATCTATGGGCTAATATTTTATCTTAAGTGTGCAGGATAATATATATAAGTCCAAAGATTTTATAAGTCCAAAGACTTACGCTCGTCTAAACTTCAAAATGGATTAGCTCTCGCTCAGTCCAGACGATAAAAAGTCTTTTTAAACGATAGTATCTTAAGTCCAAAGACTTTTTCTATTTTGTATTGTAATCATTAAAGTCCAATAAGCTTTCTTGTTTTAAGCGCGAACACTCTTGTAATCTTTTGAATTTATTATTCTATGTGTAAAAAGTTTATATCCTTTGGACAAACATTCTTTGTAATCTTCGAAAGCTGAAGTCAGTCTGTCCCTGACACAAAAAGGTTTTGACCTTCTCCAAAAGGAAAGACAAAAGGCAACTTTCGAGTTCAAGGAAAAGGTGTCAGCACCTCTTTAAGCTATCAAGCCTAATAGTCTACTTTGCTGATCAAAAGCCTTAACAAGTTATCAGACTCAACGGTCCAACGCATTTAATCCTTGATCAGAATGGATTCTTTTCCAAACGTTGAAGACTGAAGCTGATCAAAACAAGATTGCTATAAATATCTCACATCTTGAAGATGCAAAAAAAAAAAAAAAAAAAAAAAGAGATGCACAACTGAATCAAACCTGAAAGATATTCAAGCACCCAAGAAAACAAAGCAATCAAGAGAAAATATAAAAGCTTGCAAAGCTTACTCTGTTCTTAACTTTCAAATCACTCTCTGCGTAGAATATTTTTCAAGAGTTCTAAGCTTTAGTTTCAAACCCTCACACTTAGTGAGTTAGTAGAACAAAACTCTTTTCAAAACCCAGTTGCTTGAGTCTGAAGAGGCTTGTCAGTAAAAGAATATTTAGTGAATCTGAAGAGGTGTAGAATACTTGCCTGAAAAGGTGTTGAATACTTGGAATGAAAGGTTTTTTGTTATAGTGGAGAAAGCTCTCAAGTAGAGAAGACTGGAAGTAGCTCTTTAGTGAAGAGTAAACCAGGATAATATCCTTGTGTTCTTTTCTTTCCTTTATTATTGTTTTAGTTTATCTTCTAACTAACTCGTTGGGATTGAATAGCTTTCTTAATGCGCTTGTTCTTTTATTATAATCCTCCTAAGTAAGCGTGCAATCGGTGTTTGGAAACGCTCTCCCCATCCGTTATTGTTTTATTGTCCAATCTCTACCAAAATTTATATCTGCTTTAAGAAAAGTTTTAAAAACGTAAGAAACACAATTCAACCCCCCTTCCTGTGTTTCAAACAGGTTCCTTCATAGCAGAGATGAGATGTGACGTTAGATGAGTGGAGAAACTAAACAAGATATGATTAGAAAGGCATTCATTAAAAAGAAAGTTGACATGCATAGATAAGCCCTATAGAAGCCCCAATAAGGAGAGTAGATCAAATGGAGAGGGACCTAATCGCTAGGTACAAAGGGTGACCTAATTGTTAGACACGAAGGGAGACCAACAAAAACTATAGACAAAACCATTAAGGAAGATTTAGATATAAATGGATTTTTTATAAATATGATTTACATAGAACATTATGGCATTGTTTGATCCTTACAATCAACCTCACTTAGTGAGAAAAGACTTGATTATTATTGTTGTCGTTATTGTTCTATTAGGATGAACTCAATTAATGTTAACTTTATATAAATAAGATATTAAATAAATGTCATTTCTTTATTGTATCGAGATTAAGTTTATGTCATTTTTTTAAAACAAGTTTATGCCATTTTTTTAAAAGACTGAATTAGTACCACTTATCTTTTAACAGCCAAAGTGATATTAACTCAATCTTTTTTTAGATCAAAACAGTAATTTAATGGCTTAATTGCACTTTTGGTCCTTGAAGTATCACGATTGTGCAATTTTTAACGCCAATAGCCTACGTGACACATATGGGACTGATTTGACACTTAGTGAGGCCAACTTGGTAGCTTATATGACATTCTTATGTGGCACTTTTGACACCTCAAACATTTTAATGATCACTTGTACATCAAGTGTGTGTAGCGGTCTGATGTTTCTCTGTAGAGGACATTTGTGTCGTCCAATCCGTTTCTAGATGCAGGTCGAAGCCCTAATTTCTAAATATGCAAAAATATCCTTTGCAGTGAAACATTGGACCTGTTGTGGGGACAATCAGCAATCCTTAAAGCAGTCCAGGCCGTTACAGGACCCCTATACTCATGTGATGTACACGTGACCATTAAAGTGTGAGGTGTCAATGATGCCATGTAGGGATGTCACGTAAGCTGTCAAGCTGACCTCACTAAGTGCCAAATTAGTCCACATAAGCTATTGGCCTTAAAAATTAGACAACACGGTGACAGAAGGACCTGATGGTAACAAAGGGGATACATTGGTGACATAATTCGCACAATTGGAACCTCGGGATCAAAATTGCACGATCATGATATCAAGGGGATCCAATTGGCATAATTGGAACCTGGAGAACCAAAATTGCACAATCGTGATACTTGGGGGACCAAAAGTGCAATTAAGCCTAATTTAATTTTTTAAGGATAAGACTGCTCTAAAGTGAATTTCTCTCTAAAGTGAGCAAATAAAGGTGTTTTCACCCTTGATTTAATAAAGTACATAGAAATCTTGACTCACTTTATTAAATTAAGGATGAAAATATTCTTACTTGTTTACTTTTGAAACATGTTCACTTTAGAGGGTATTTAAAAAAAATAGGCTACTGCCTAATTAATTGGGACCACATAATCATAATTGTTATTTTTTTTATAGGGATTACTTTTAGAGTTGAATTGGTATGCACTATCAGTATAAAGATTTTTTACATTGACAACCAATCATAAATTGCCACATAAACTAAAATATTTGACTCTTATCCTAAATACCTTAAAAGTCACTCATACCATGATTATTGATTAGTTGACAATGTAAAAAACTTTACACTGACAGTACATATCAATTAAACTCTTACTTTTATGCGTATTCAAAAATGTACACGAGGTGTAAAATTCATTCGCGCATCTCTTTTATTAGAGGTGTACATGAGTCCGGGTCAACCCAATGAACCCGAGAAACCGACCTAAACCAAAGCATTTGGGTTAGGTATTTCTTTTGTTTGGGTAGAACCCGACCCAACCCGTATACATTGGTTCGGGTAACGGGTTTGCCATATACAAACCCGTGAACCCGTTCAGTAAAAATAAACATCTCCTTTCCTTTAGTTACCCTATTCTCTGGAATGAAAATCCTCTCATCATCTCCTAACAACAGAACGATTCAGTCCCTCACACTAGTCCCTCCGACCGTCGTCCCTGTCAACCGCGAGCTCCATTAGATACCGAAGCGCCACCGCCTCGCAACTCTGTGCGCGTCCTCAATGCGTCACACCAGACGCGGTTCGGATCTGCTGCAACTGTGCTTCGTTGGTGCTGAAAGGCAGTCATTCATTCCCCACCCATGCGCGCTGCTAGCACCATTTGTTGCTCCTTCAGCATCGGTAGTCCCCTTTTTGCCACCATTAGCATATCTGCTTCACTTGGCTCCTCCACCACCATGAGCCGCACAGATCTACTCATGCATAGATCTGCAACTTTCATTTACACAATAAAACCCTATCTTGTTTAGATTCCTCGTGGTGTGTATTGATTTGATAACATGTTTAAATTTTTTTCCTTTTTGTTTTAGCCTATTTTGGTTCTTCAATGTAACTATTCTGGTGGGCTTAAAAAGGCTAAAAAAAACATTGGACTCGATTGATCCGATCCGATCCAGCCCGTATTTGAACGGGTTGATTTGGGTCGGGTCCGTAAAAAAATGCATAAACCCAAACCGACCCCAACCCGTCAAAGGCTCTTTGGTTCGAGTAGCGGGTTGGGTGAAAATCGACCCAACCTGACCCGTGTACACCCCTATCTTTTACAAGCTTTTGTAGGCGACAAGCAACCAGAATGTAAATACAATAATATTAGTCACACACCACCTTACATTGATATACTTTTTATTGTATGATGATTATAATTAGTCCCATTTCATTGTTGATATGTCTACATTATTATTCTATCCTATCACATAAAGTGAGGTGATATACACCTAAATTTGTGCACAAATAAATTTTAATGATTTTTTTACATATTTAACAAGTAACTAAATATCAAACTATTGTAATAACTAAAAATTTTAAGTTTTTGTGAAAAATTCTAACAAATTAAATATATGACATAGCATAGTTCACTTATAGTATTATGCCAAAAAAATATGTATACCAAAAAATAGTTCACTCATAGTATAAATAAAACCCTTTCAATGTCAAGTAATAAAAAATAAATCCAAAAAAGAATCAAAATCAACTTGTGAGAGATGCATGACTCAGCATTAGTGAAAATGGCGTCTAGAAAACCCTAGACAATAGACATGTTGACAATGTTTTGACCTCTGTAGTGTAATTTGAGTGAAAAATTCCCAAACTAGTGCAACTTTAAAAGTTTTTCCTGTATGACGTATTTTTAAACGAGTCATGTTTGTTGACTACGACTTCGGAGTTTGTGATTTATTTTAATAAATAACATAAGTCATAGATAAAGACAACGACTTCCATTATTTATTTATTTATTTTAAATTTATATCAATCCAAGTCGTGTATTAAAGACACGACTTCCTCCAATATATATATTTTTTAATAACGCAAGTGAAGTCGTATTTCCTATTAACGACTTTGTTATCATATTATTTTTTTAAGAAAACCTAGGCAAGTCGTGTGTCTGACTTACGACTTGGTTACTATATTTTTTTTAGAAAACCTAGTGCGAGTCATATACAAATTGTACGACTCTTGTTCACTATTTTTTTCATATACTACTATATAAGTAGAGACAATGGTTTTTTTAGTGTCTCGTTTGCTGTTGTTTACTACTATATTAGGAGAGGCAAAGACTCTTGTAGTATCTCCTTTGCAGTTGTTTTAAAGCGTATTCAGTCATCAAAGTATATTTGAGGTATAGTTAAATTATTTTGTTTTTCCTACTTGACATTGGCATTGTTTTACACTACGTGATTGTTCTTTATTTATCAGATGACATCACACAACTTTCATGATGGTGTTTAGATTAGAGATAATGTCAATGAACTTAGTGAAGAAGAGGACTATGAGATACAAGATGAAGGTGCATAAGGAAGCGCAAGAGCTCTTTAAGAAGCTGCTAATCCAAGCCAAGCGACACCATCATTGTTTTGGTCTGATATTAATTATGAAGAAATGCACAATCCTAAATACCCAGATGGTTATGGAGTCAGAGGAAGAGGGAGTGGTAGTGTGAACATAGCTAATGATCTTTGGGTAGGCATGCAATTCGAATCTCAAGAAGCAACCGTTAATTCAATAAAGCAATGACACATACAAAAAGCATATGATTATGTTGTTGAATAGTCTAGGCCGAATAAATACGTTGGCAAGTGTATTACCTTTGGCCAAGGGTGGGAATGGAGGATTAGGGCGTCCTTCAATAAAAAGAAAGACAAATGAAAAATTAGAAAAATTAATGGAGTTCACACTTGCACATCTTCATTGATCTCTCAAGATCATCAAAAAGTAAACTCTGTTGTAATTGCTAATTGAATTATCAACTTAGTAGGTGTAGACCCTGGTATCAGAATAAAGACGTTGATTTCAGAGGTACGTAATAACTTCGGTTACAGTGTCACTTATAAAAAAGGCTTGGAAAGCAAAACAAATAGCCCTTGAAAAGGTTTTTGGGGGCTGGGAGGCATCTTATAATGAGTTGCCTAGATGGATGGATGTTGTCCAACAATGTGTAACAGGTACAATTGTGAAATATCGAACATTACCACTTGTGATAGATGACAATGAAGACCCTTCTAGTGTAATTCTTCAATGGGTGTTATGATCATTTAATCCATGCATCGAAGGATTTGCATATTGTAAGCCTATTATACAACTGGATGGGACGTTCTTGACTGAAAAATGTCGTGGCACTTTGTTGGTTGCTATTGCACAAGATGGAAATCGAAATATATTACCAGTTGCATTTGTAATCGTTGAAGGGGAGACAAAAGAAGTGTGGGCGTGGTTCTTGTATAATCTGCGAACATTTGTGACACCACAACCAAATTTTTGCATTATTTCAGTTATGGGAAAAGGTTTGCTAGCTGCATTGTGCAACCAAAGGGTTGGGTGGACCGAGCCCAATGCTCACTCAGTGTATTGCATGCGGCACATTTCAAGTAATTTTAATAAACAGTTCTGTAATTTTGAACTAAAGAAACAAGTCGTCAATATGGGCAAGAGTTGAATTACTCATAAATTATTAATTATGAATTTTTTTTTTTATTTAATTATCACCTAACTTATTGAACTACCTTCATTTGGCAGCATATCAGACGCGACGACCACGATTTGAGGCAAAGCTTCTGACAATCAGGTCAGAGTTTCGATAGGCTGAATAATATCCTAAAAGACAAATGGACACAAGCATATGACGGAGGAAAGCGATATGGACACATGACTACCAACCTTGCCGAGTGCATAAATTCAGTTATGAAAGGGGTGTGAGCACTGCCTATTACTGCATTAGTGAAAACTACATTTTATAGGTTGACGTTTTATATGGACACCATATGACTGACCAAAAACAAGGCGATTGATTAATTTTGATGTTCTTGCTGTTGCCGCTGCGATGATGCCCTTGATATGTTTTTCCATTGTCGAGTGGCATCTAGTAGATAAGGTCATGCATCAGTTTGGATTGCATTAGCTTATTCCGCGTGACCCTCCTAACTTTGAAAAACTTCACAAAATTGATATGTGAGGGAAAACTTATGTTTATCGACCCCACCGGCACGTAAGTGGATTGAAGTGTGGAACGGCCGTCATAATCGACTAGTTGAAGGTGCTCCTTATGACAGTCTTTTACACGAAAAATCTGCATATATGGAATGGTATATACCTCAAACTCGAAGGTATATTTCACGCGAGGGTTCATTATCTGGTGATGCGATAAGTTTACTCCATCCTTATTACATTCATTATTATGTTACTTTCACGTTATTCTCATACTAAGTAACTAACTATAACTATAATATATATATATATAAGTTTTCAATATTAATTTGTACGTTTGATTCAGAATTACATTCTCTCACCCACCACTGCTAATAATCCATTCCACACTATACATAGTATTAATTTGGCCTGTAATAGGATGTTGAGTGCTTTAGAAGATATTTATTCATCACCTTTCTCGACTCACTATGAGGAAGTTGCACCGACTCAACATTTTACAGTCCCAGCTAGGGGTGGGCATGGGTCGGGTTGGATGGGTTTTGGTGTATTTAAAGACCCAACCCAATCAAATAAATATGGGTTGGATTGGATCGGTTTCTTCGAAAATTTTCATGTAACCCAAACCAACCCAACCCAACCTCATACGGGTTGGTTTGGGTCGGGTGACCGGGTTTGGTAGTAAATTATTTTGTTTTTATCAAAAACAAATAATGGGGAAAAATAGGGAAGAAAAATAATACCAATGCATTAATTTGAACTTTCAAAAACAAAATGAAGCATACAACTTCAATTTGGAGCACAATATCCATTAAAATTAAACAAACAAGAGAAATCAAAATAAAAATAATGTCTTCAAACAATTTCACTGACTATGTTTTCAAGCTATTTGTGCATGTCTTCAAACTATTTATACTCATGTAACCAAAAAATGGTCACTCCAATTTAGGCAGCTGAGTATTAAAGAAGAGTCATCAAATACAAGATAGAAGAGTCACTCCACGCTCCAGTAGCTGGGCTTATAATATTCCTCTCAATATGTGGGTTGGGTTGGGTTGAGTAGGTTTACAATCTTTGGATCCAGCACCCAACCCATAAGCTATGGGTCTACTTATTTAGAAACCAACCCAACCCAATGACCCGAACCAACCCAGTATTTATGGGTTGGGTTGGATTGGGTACACCGGGTTCGTGGGTCGACCCGTACCCATGCCCACCCCTAGTCCCAGCTGAGTCTCCTCCATCACAGACACAACATCACTCACTTGCATCGCAACCGCAAGCCTTCTCCGGTTATGTGCCCAAATTTTCTTTTCAGCATCCTTCGAGTTCAAATATTTTAGAATCAACTTCATCAATGTTTGTCACCACTTTTGCTACACTGCCGTCTGCATACCTTCAAACACTGTTGGAAGATTACTGTCCTATACTACCTGATCAAATAAGAGAAACAGTTGATGATGACGATAGTAGTAACGATGGTAATGGTGATGACATTAATGAAGAACTCATGCCCTTACCACAGAGGCGGTCTAGAACGAGAGGTGGGCAGACAAAACAGGTGGAACAACAACAAAGGATTCTACCACAACGTGAGAAAAGGAGACATGATTGTGGGACATCATCCTACCACTGATAATGCGTTGTATTACTTTTTTAATTATGTTTAAATTTATTATTATTTTTAAATTTCCATACAATGTGTAAAAAACAAAAGGCTTAATTGCACTTTTGGTCCCTTAGGTATCACGATTGTGCAATTTTGGTCCCCCGGATTTTAATTGCGCCAATTGAGTCCTCCAAGTATCACGATTGTGCAATTTTGGTCCCCCATGTTTCAATTGCACTAATTGGATCCCTCACGTATCATAATTGTGCAATTTTGATCCCCCAAGTATCATGATTGTACAATTTTGGTCCTCCAAGTACCACGATTGTGCAACTTTTAACATCAATAGCCTACGAAGCACATGTGCAACTGATTTGACACTTAATGAGACTAGTTTGACAGCTTATATGTCATTCTTATGTGATACTTAATGATGTGCATTTGATCATTAAATTGTGTGAGATGTCAATGATGTCTTATAAGAATGTCCCGTAAACTGTCAAGTTGACTTCACTAAGTGTCAAATCAGCCTCACGTATCCTATGTAGGCTACTGATGTTAAAAATTGCACAATCGTGATAATTGAGGGACCAAAATTGCACAATCATAATACGTGGGGGACCCAATTGGCGCAATTGAAACTTGAGGGACCAAAATTACACAATCGTGATATTTGGAGGACCCAATTGACGCAATTAAAATCCGGGGGATCAAAATTGCACAATCATGATACCTGGGGGACCAAAAATACAATTAACCCAAAACAAAACCAACAAGTCTTTCGGCTCTCCTTTAGTAGGAAAGCAAAAAAAATGACACAAAAAAGTCGTATCTACTATTAACGACTTGGACTAGGTTTATATATATATATATATAGCAAGCAAGTCGTAACTTAGAAACACGACATACTTAGGTTTTCTTAAAAGAAATATAATAATGAATTCATGAATAAAAAATACGTCTTTACTTACATTATTTAAAAAAAAAAAAAAAAGAAATTCACATATGCCATAAACGAGTTCTTCTATATATAAAATAAAAATAATAATAATATAAGTCATTTCCATTGTATACGACTTACATTATTTTATTTTTTTAAAATTTCAAAACCTTCCAAGTCGTGTTCACTATACACAACTTGTCTAAAAATATATTATACAGGTAAATACTTTAAAACTTGCACTACAGTAATTTTTCATTGAAATTATACCACAGAGGTCAAAAAGCCACTTGTTGACAACCTCAGCCATCATGTTCTTGGACCAAACCTTTACACGCGAAGGACAACACCTTATTCATATTTCTTTTAAAAAGTAACCGTTAGAAAAATTATAGTTAAATTAATCTCTAAGCCCATGCACTAGTTAAAATTTTTCAAAAAAAGTCACTATACGTTAAAAAATTTGTAATTGAATCCTTGAACATATAAAAAACTTTGCAATTAAATCTCTTATACACTTTTCCGTTAGGATTTCGTTAAATATCTAGAGTTCCGTTAAATAATCCGTCCACCTATCATTTGTGGGTCCCTAAACATTTTGGAGGTCCCTATACTTTTCATGAAAATTCAAATAGGCATTTCTACATTTTAGAATCCTAACAAAACACTAACGAAAAAGTATACAGAAGATCCAATTATAATTTTTCTATGTTCAGGGACTTAATAACAAACTTTTAAAGAGACCTATTTGAAAATTATCAAATAATTCAGGGACCTACAAATTAATTAAATCAAAAACAATGCAGAACATGATATGTTTAGCTATTTTCTCATAACTCTTAAAACTTAAATGACTAATTCATAGTACTACTTAACCATTCACCAGTCATATAAACTAATTGACCGACCAATTCTGAGTCCAAGATCTTGCCAAGACTTGATTTTTCAACAAGTCTCACATAAACTCTACTCAGCAACTGCTTTGTATGTCTTCATCTTTTTTTATAAAAAAAGTTATACATTGTAATTGCTCACAAAATTTGCCAATTTCAGGCTAAAGTGAATGGTTAAGCCCCTTTCAATGAACAAGTAAAACGCAGCATCATAAAACAGCTCGAAATAAAAATTTCAAACTAGGGTATGCTAAATGCATCCTTGCTAATTGATAATATATAGAAGAAGGAGATCACATGTAATGTTTCTCATAATGTAGCTAACTACAATTTACACTCATCATGTTGAAAGCCAAATTATTAGTAGTGTTAGCTGACTGGCTCCTTCATGGACTGACGAGGCATAGACACCAAGAGGATGCATCACTCTCATATAATGGAAATTTAGTATATTAAACTCGAATCCGTTTGGCATCGCCTTCTGGGACGCTAACATCAACCCTATCTCCCTTAACCTGCCAAATCATACAAGTCAGCGACCTAATATGCTATTCATATCTTGGCATGAAACGCATAGCTCTCATGCCAAGTCAAATAAATGAGCATGTACACTCTTCCTAAACTTCTCACATTACAGATAGTTCTCACAGGCTGAAATTATCCTTTTCAAGGTTTACTAAACTATGAGAAAAGATCCATATTATTCCAAACATATTTTAAGTCACCTTCACTACAGTACTAACCAATAATGTTATTCTTAAAACAAGATACTTACAGTTTCATCTGGAACAACTGCATATCTTTCAGAGTGGGAGACCCAGGTTTTCCCTGTTTAAGGTAAAAATAAAACAGCCAGCATGATGACAAATTGTTGAGGCTCCGTTTATAGCGGTATAAGTCAAAAGACATTCTTACATCCATGAATAACTTTTCATTAAATAAGTTTCTTATAAAATCAACTGTTGGATTAAAAACTCCTATGATATAGATTATATATTATACATATTATATATAATATATATATATATATATATATATATATATATATATATATATAGAGAGAGAGAGAGAGAGAGAGAGAGAGAGAGGAGGGATTTACATTCACTTACACTCAATCTAAGCCCTTGATATTATTTTCATCCAACAGTTACTAAAAGTTAAAATCACAAACACTGTTGGATGAAAATAAAATCAAGAGATGAGACTGAGTGTAAATAAAAAATGACTTATATTGGTATATTTCACATCGATCCGAAATTGTTTAGTATTTCATTGTTATACATCAAAATTAACGTAATATATACTTTTAAAATATATGAATTGATGTTCAAATTTTCCAAAATTTAATATAGATGATCTGGATGATAAATAGTTATAATTCAATGGTTGGATCGATAAAAAAATATATTGTATAAAAAGTTATTGGGTGGTATAAGACTTAACAGTCTTACACCAGTGTAAGTTGATCCTTCTTGTATATATGATTCTAAATTACATGATCAAAGGAACATATTATTGATGAGTAGAAGAAAGCACCTGATAATGGATCAGTGTTTGAGGATTCTATGTGCTGCCCGCTAGATCCCTCAACACTCAATGCCTCAATAATCTTTGGAAAATTCCTACAAATTCAAAAAATCACATCATGAATGTAACGGAATGCACCCACTACCTGAGGCACTGTTTCTGGTTAATAAGTTAGATAGGCAACATAACCACTTGTGCTGAAATGAACATAACCATAATTCCAAAATGTTGCCATAACATCCAACTTCTTTGTGAGGGCAAACAGAAGCACATTTAAAGCTATATCCTAACAATCATGATTGGGAAAGAAATAGAATTTGATAAAAAAAGATAGGTTAACAAGATGGCCCAAGCAATGTTGTTAGAATAAGCTCTATTCTAATGGTTAACAAAGTAACCATGTGCTTGCTACGTTATACAAGCTAGCTTTTGCTTTCCAAACCCCAGTTAGTTTAACCACATACTTCATGAGTGGCATAAGTACCACCCAATACCTCAATAATTAGAAGAACTTCATGACCAAGATAATTGATCCAAATTGTAACAGATTTATAGCAGCAGTGGTGACCAAAAGATGATGTCATACTCTATTCTTAATTGATTCATAGATCAAGTTTTAGAAGTTTCTATAAAGCATTTGCGTACAAATTAAAGATGTTTGAAGCAATTAGTTAGCACAACTAGCAAGGCACTAGGACTGGGTTAGTAGTGAGGGGTTTGGAAAGGTTACAGGAGGAGGTGATAGGTTCAAACCCCCATGGCATCATAACTCCAAAAAAAATGTTAAAATTACTAAAAAAATAACTGTTTTCAATATGTTTATGACCAAATTAAAAAGAATATCTCCTAAGTGCCTTCTCAAACATATGAAAGAGATAAAACAATAAAGTGAAAAATGAATGTGCCTGACAATCAAAAAAACAAATATTCATGTTGTACATGCAATTACCTGTCAACGGTTTCCCCATGCCCAAGTTGCCCATTTGTGCCTCTCCCCCAAGAATATACATTTTCTCTTTCAGTAACAGCAATTGTGTGTCTCCACCCACATGAGATCTGAATTATTTTCTGCCAAACCAAACAAAAATATGCAGATGCAGAAATAAGAACAGAATAGTTTATCGTTATTGGAAGAAAAACAATGACCTTTTGCAGGATAAAGGGAAAAAGGGAAGAAGAGCTTTGCATTCAAGTACCTGATCACAGGGAAACTTCACTTGCACGGGAGAGGAGTGATCAACGTTGTCACCAACTCCAACCTGTCCAAACTACATTTGAGGGAGAAACAGGTCAAAATTTTCCTAACAAGTGTTAATAATAAAAGTCGTGGTGGTATACATATAGAATACAGTCTTGCATCAATTTTTTTTCTTTAAAAAGTAGCATATATTTAGTTCTATGCAAACATTCATGTGCATTCTGTTACCAGCTACCAATTGTTATCCTCTGTTGTGTTCATAAATCAATTAGTATTTCTTGTTGATATAACCAAAAAATATCACATGATATACGAGGAGAACAAAAAATACTACCAACCTTATTCCAACCCCATCCATAAAGTAGTCCACTAGATGTGAGTGCCATACTATGCCTCCAACCACCTGCTACCTGAAAGAAGTCCAACCAAAGTTCAGAGACAAACAAGGACAACCATAATCACTATACCTCACACCAAATACATTGCACCCAGTTTGCAGGTAGGACAAAGTTCTGTTGGACCAATTTGGTAGTCTTTAACCAGAAGAAATCATATGCCAATAAAAAGGTGGAGCATAATCAAATTAATGTGAAACACTATATATGTTATGGAAGCCTTGTATGAGAAGTATTTCCAGTCCATCCCCTTCCAGAAAAAATCCAGCATTCCAAAATGGGGCTGGGGGAAGATATGACATACTAAACAATCAGAGTGGAAAAGCATGCAAATAAATGAAAAATTGCCACCTAGGCACCAACTCTGCATGAAATTAAAGGTCAACCTGACAAATTAACTTATCACTCAAGGCTAGAAGCTTGTGAGGCACAAGAGAATCCTCAAAATCTCCATGTCCTAGCTGTCCATATTTGCTCCATCCATATGAGTATAAGCCACCAGAAGATGAAACAGATATTGTATGCCGCCAGCCACAAGCAACCATGACCATCTTGTCACACTGCAACTTTAAACTAGCAAGCATAAGGCAAATGGGTGGGAAGTTGTAAAATAAATATTTTCCATACAATAGCATGCATGCACACCAATTATTCATCAATCTTAATATTTTATAGACAAATTTTAACACCTGGAAATGCTGCTTTTTATAATTAAAGTAAACAGCAAGTCAAAACTTTTTCAGAAATCAAATAATATATAAAATCACAGCTTCCAAATTCTAATTTATATAATCAGTCTAATCTGGAAAGGTAAGATGATACCAGTTTGAGGACATACATCAACGGAAGAAACTTTCTCAGGGAGCCAGCGATCATTTCTATCTCCCAATCCCAAGTTTCCATATCGGCCCCAACCCCATCCATACAGTTCTCCTTCTTCAGTAATGGCTACACTATGTTCAGCACCAGCGGCAACCATTTTGATAGGCAATCCCTACAACAATATAAAAGTTTACATGTGCCCAAGTGGGAAAAGGCTGCACACCATGTAGTCGACCCACCTAGTGAGAAAAGGCTTTTTTTGTTGTTGGTTTTTTCAGGAATCTAGGGCATATGGAAATGATCAGTGGACACGAACAGCTAGAAAGCAGGAAAGATAGAGCATCTCAAGCAAAATGGAAGGTAAGGAAGGCTATGTACTGAATGAGTCTCGAAAGAGTGCACTTAATATACAAGGTGTGAAATTCAAATCTGATTAGAGGGGAGAAATACTTATCAATTACCTTAAGGTCCCCAGCCAACACAGCAAAATATCATGTCCAAAATAGTCATGTTATTTACGGGGATGATATCTTACACTTCTATTCTGTTCATTTTCATTTAAAAGATTTAATTATTTACCAATTTCTTTCACTATATATCATGAGGCAAGCCAACCAGCTAGTGTTTTGGCCAGAACCAATAAGGAATCAATGCATTATAGCTTTTTATTTTTTGTTGTAAAATCAATGCATTCTAGCTTTAAACTTCAAAGAAGAAAGTAAATAAAAAATCAAACAAAAACAAGTAAACCTGGCTATTGTCAACTATTAATCCATCACATTTAACAATAAACAAGAGAGGGAGCATGATAGAGAGATTACATATCCTTTTTTACATTGATTTAAAACGGGGGTGGATAAGAAGCAATTAAGTAAATGGTAAAAGTAACTTATCACCGTGTAATGTATTGATAACTGACTCATAGAGCATTATTTATTATAGATAACCTAGATGAACAGATTTGAAAAGAGTACCTGGAATTTTTGAATTTTTTGTGGCACAAGAGAGTCCTCTGTGGTGCCAAGTCCAAGTTGACCATTTTGATTCCGCCCCCAACTTCAACAAGGAGAAATAACGAGGAAAAATACGAAGGTTAGATAAAATGAGAATAAAACAACCAATTTTATGATGAACCAAACGACTTGTGACATGCACCTCCATGGATCCTTCTAGGATTTATGTTTGCAAACAACAAACAGAAGACTTCCCTTGAGCTTTACAGAATAAATACAAGGATTTTATTATGCACCGATACCTTTCGAATGGAATGTTAATTAGACAGTATAGTCAGGTTGTAAGATAGTTCAAACTAAACTAGATGCACTGTACGTGGGCAATGCAGCAGACTCATCCATAAAGGGAGTATTTGGATAGGAAGTGTCTTTTTAGCAGTTACTTGAGAAAGAATATAATAAGAGTTTGTCCAAAGAATCAAATGGGCCAATTCAAAGCAACCTCTTTAACTCTTCATTCAGCAGAGAAAGGAATGAAATTAAAAAGATCAGGCATATGAATCAGCTTGCATCACAAAATGACTTTCTGGGATTGCACTCAGTTTCTATATATACACTCAATCAAGCAACTCAATCTTTATTAACACAGGAATAGTAACTAGTAGGTGGGGGGGAAAATAAAAGTTAGAACAGAGAAAGATAAAAAATTCGGCCAAGAGCTACAAACCTCTGCACCTCGCCTTCCATGGTAACTGCTAAACAGTGGCTATCCCCACAAGCAATTTGCTTTATCCTTAGACCTTGTAAAGCTCTAATAGGCTGGGGAATGAACAAATCACTAGAATTACCATGACCCAACCTCCCAAAGTCACCCCTGAAAAATTCAGAATACAATCCTTCGTGAAAACTTGATAACACCTCATATAACCATATATCAAAATACTATTGATAATGTGAACAAAAATGTTTCAAGTTTCCGGGTGATTGAAAACAAAAGGAAACATTATATGCCTAGAGTTGAAAACTTATTCTGCCTTATTGGTTTTCATAGAATCTAACATAAAATGTCCAACTAGAAGCTCGGATACGATACAACAAGGGCATAGGGACACGGAAAATTTTAAAATTTATAGGATTTAACATGGCTATAGTACATATATAATGTACATAGAAAATAGAATATTAAAAGAGAGAATCAATGTTTTAAAAGTCAGAATTAGTCAATGAAGACATAATAAGTACTATCATTTATCTAATTATAGTGGTACTACCATATGTATTGGTATAAGAACTCAAAAACCAAAAGTAAAAAAGTATGAATGCAGTAGTAATTAGTGTCCAAAGTGTCCATGAAGTATCCGACAAGGAGATGAAGTGTTCGTGCTTCCTAGATGTCCAGTCAATGGTTTAAAAGTCAGCATTATTCAATGAGGACATAATAAGTACCATCATTTATCTAATAACAGTGGTACTGCCATATGCATTGGTATAAAAACTCAAAAACTAAAAGCTAAAAAAAGTATAAAATGCAGTAAGGAGTGTCCAAAGTGTCCATAAAGTATCCGACGCTATTTTGAAGTGTTCGTGCTTCCTAGATGTCCAGTCTCTTGCTGTCACCCAAATCAAACTTGGATTCACCTTTCATACGGATAAATTATTAAGCACAAAAGACTGCTTAAAGTTAACAAAAATGTCCATTAATCAGCTGAACAAAAAAATAATGTGCTAGCCCTAGTATTCAGAGAACTGCTCACAAGTTCTGACATATAAATGAGAAAGAACATAAATATCTAACTTTAGGATGAAATCCCTCACTTACAAAAGATTAACTTCGTAATAGTTACAACTACGTATGATAGACAAGCCTTCCAAGCAACAAGGGCAAATAACTAACACCATCAGGATCACAGGATGTAATGAACTTGACATTTTTAAAGATATTGATTATAAAGATATAAGCATCATAAAACCTCTATCTTGAAGCTGAATCTAACATTACATAAGAGCATCTATGAACTTGTTTGGTCCCATTCTCACAAAACTGATAAATGATATTTCAGTTGTGATTCATGACAAGAACTTTTCCCTAGCAAAAAAAGAGTGCAATTCTCTTATTCTCAGCAGGGTGAACTTTCAAAAAATAAGTGAAGAGATGGAGAACAGACCATCCCCAACTATAAACTTCCACGCGTGACTCTGAATAAGCAATGGTGTGATCAGCTCCACAAATAACAGAAACTATGTCTTGGCCATCCAATGCACTGAGTTGTGTAGGTTTAAGTCTATCATCAGTATCACCATGGCCTAACTGTCCATCCTCTCCTCTTCCCCATGAACATACAACATTTCCAGCTGTAAATGATCAAAATTAATCAGTAATTACACAATGAGCAATATTATTAGAAGAGGTGTCGCAAAAATGCAAGAAGTTGTCCGAATCGGTTGTTCAAATCACATTTTTGTAATATAATAACACAAGTTAAACTTAGGTACAGATATACTAAGAAGATAATCCCTCAAAAAAATGTGGTACCAAGATAGAAAGCAACAAAAAACTTAACAAAAGGACAGATGACTGTGGAATTATAACAGTAGCTATGAGGATGGATGCCACTTTTCATAAAGCTGGATATTCATGGGGTTTCAAGTTTTTCAATAAAAATGTAAACTTGATTGCACTTTTCAGAACCCAAATGGCAGATTTAAAGTAATATTAACTAAAAGCAGAAAAGGGTACTTACAGAGAAGTGCAACGGAGTGGCTGGCACCGGCAGCTATGAGAAGAACACGACGAGGTGGAGGTGCAGCTGTGACTTCTACCTCCTCCATCATCATTCTCTTTCTTTTTCTTTCTCTTTCTCACTCAGTGTGATCTTAATAGCACAATCAGGTAGAAAAGTTGTTGAGTGAAATAATAAGATCCCAATGGTTTTTTTTAGGAGAAAAAAATGGAAATTAGAATTGCAGGGTTTACATTGATTTGAATGGGACAAGTGAGAGGACAATCAAAAGATGACAGAGGAAGTAGGAATTAGGGGGAAGAGACTAGACAATAGGTACAGAGGCAGGTAATGCAGAAACAACGGCATTGAATGTGGGAGGGGTCCCATGCCAACGCCAACGTCCATTTTTTTCCCTCTTCATGCTTCACTCCTCCCCCTCCCCACCCCTCATATTCCTTCCTTACCTTGCCCATTTTAGATTTAGTTTTGGTTAGGATAATAATATAATATTTAACACATTTTAAAAAAAGCAATCCGACTTCTAATGTTATGAAAATCGGATTGTATCATTAGGTTGGACCGATTGAACCATTAATCGAATTCTCATTCGATTATGATTATGATTCAAAATCATTTTTATAATGATATCATTTTAAATCAGTACTAAGGAGGATCAAATTACACCGAATTTGATCGATTTTTTAAAAAGAGGAAAATTTAAAATGTTTAAAATAATAAAAAATTGAAAAAATGAAGAAAAAAAAGATAAAATCTTATCGACTAGTTAATCCTCTATTCCAAATTAAGTAATCATTCATTCATAAATGTGATAATGCACAACAACAAAAGATCTTTATTTGTCCACTCATTCATCTCGTCTGATAGTGTAGAACGACAGAAGATTTTGATCTTGTGTGTTTTAACTATTTTCCTTACATTTTTTATTAGTATTGCATGTTATAATTTATGATAATATATATATATATGGCATCATCCGGTTAGATCATTCGATTAAAGCGGTTGAACCTA
Organism: Ammopiptanthus mongolicus; assembly: GCA_039655645.1. Taxonomy (NCBI): domain Eukaryota; kingdom Viridiplantae; phylum Streptophyta; class Magnoliopsida; order Fabales; family Fabaceae; genus Ammopiptanthus; species Ammopiptanthus mongolicus. The sequence goes on along the minus strand of CM077345.1, from coordinate 23,071,476 downwards.
AATCGAAACATTTTTTGGTTTGATGTTCGATCCGACTTTAACAACATTGATTTTTACCACACTCCCTTCAAAACATTTTTTTATTATTTCATGTGGGACCAACTGAATAGATAATGGATCTATGTGATCTAGTGAGTCTCACATAAAGTTTACTCAATAAGAAAGTGTGTTTAAAAAAGTTTGTCAAAAGAGTGTGATGAATAATTAGATATAATATAATTGGTTTTAAAATTTTGGATTGTGTGCAAAACACACAAGATTTTAAAAAATAATTCTTACTAAATTCATTTTTCAAACTAAAACTAATTCAATAAAAAATTTAAAAATTTAATTGGTGTGCATTGTTAATGAAAAAAATTTTACACTGCCAACCACTTATAAATTAACACATCGTTACAAATATTCGATTCTTATCATAACTACCTTAAAAAACACATATAAGATTATTTCTGATTAATTGACGGTGTAAAAAATTTTCACTGATATTATATCAAAATTAAACTCAAAATTTAATATTAAATTAGTTTTATTATATTCCATTTTTCATTATGGTTCCTATTGCTTCTCAGTTCTCACTTTTGTTATATTGTTTCATTGCATATCTATTTTTTTTTTGTGTTTCTGTATTTTGAATTTTAAATTTGATCATAATTTTAAAATTTACTCAAGACAAATTTTAACAAAAATTATCATATATAATTGTAAACTAGTTTTGAGTGTTGCTAAACTGGCTCTTATAATTAATTACAAAAAAATTTATATTATTTTTATTTTTAAACTTTTGTGCAGAAAATAAAAAAAACAAAAAAATTTATTTTCATTACTTTTTTAGCACGAGTTTCAAAACAATAATTTAAAAAAATAAAAGTAAATTACATCTCACCCCGTTGAGATTTTGTTAGAAGACACCCTATCCCAAACTTATATAAAAAATACACCACATCGCATTGACCCCGTTAACTGTTAAGTAAGTGAATAGATGCAAACAAAATAGAGTAAAAACTCAAATTGGTCCATGACAAAAAAACACGGTGACATTTTGGTCCATGAGAAATGGAAAATATTAATTTGGTCATCATGAATGTAAAATACAGCTCAAATTGATCCTTTTTAGGGTAATTTTTAGGGACATTGTAATCCCTGTCAGGGATTGTTTTGACTCGCATTTTACATTCTTGAGGACCAAATTGATATTTTTCATTTCTCAGGGACCAAAATGTCACCATAATTTTTTGTCAAGGATCAATTTGGATCTATACTCCAACAAAATATTCTTTTTAACCTGATTGACTTTGAAATAACTAGATAGAATGGTTAAAAAATTAAAATTTATAAATAAAAAATATATAATTTTTTCAGTAAGTTTCGGTTCAACATTGCGAACTGCTATTTCTAATTTTTCAACCCAACCGATCCACACTATTGCAAACCGTTATTCTTTTTTTTCGTACTGATAGAAATCGAAAGTGAAAATACTAGGGCCATTAGGGATTTTATACTCGCAGAGGAAGATGACCGAGGAGGAAAATATTGCGCCGAAAGTGAAATCGAAAGTGAAAATATTCCCCAAAAATTGGCGATTGGAAGATGACTGAGGAGGCTCGGGTGTGGGTGTCATGACCCGAATTTTGTAGCCATGACCGGCCGAAAGGAAAATATTCCCTTTCCCTTTCGCAGCCTCTCAAGCATACTAATTCGTCTCATCCAAAGTATAACGAAATATTATTCAATAATACATCATAAGATTGAATAATATTGTCAGAGTCCAACCAAAACATAACATAAATTACAAAGTACTGCTTACACTAGGAACAACTTAAAACCCAAGGATTCAAACCCTTCAAACTGTCCACATGACATCCAAGGCTTCCGACTGCATCGCAGATACCTACAGCTGAAATGTTAAATGTGGGGTGAGTCCACTGACTCAGTGAAAAAGTTTTCCCCTAAACACATGCAATCATACATAATCAAGAGCGAAAATAAAGGCACACAATCATGCAGAACTCTAGCTCAAACAAATAAATACTCATCTAAAAAACTACACATCACAACCTTCTAATCGTATACAAATATTTCCAAAAGCAAACAAGTTACCATATGGACCATGGTTGTCAAACTCGCGAGTCAACTCGTAGACTCGTACGAGTTTGCGATTCTACCTACCCAAAACGGGTGAAACCGGACTCAGAATCGTTTTTGGGGTAGACTCGCCTTGACTCGGGTGGAATCGGTAGACTCGGGGTGGACTCGCGATTCTGGGGCGAGTTAGCGAGTCTGAGTGCATTTTCAAATTGATGCACAAAATACCCAAAAAGCTGTGTTTGGGTTAATTTTTTTTGCCTTTTCCTCTCTTTTGTGCATTTTCGTTTGACCCTCTTGGACTCTCCCTCGCGATTTCGAGCTTCGGAAAAAACCTAGCACCCCTCTTCACCTCACTGACGCAAACGATCACCCTCCTTGCCGTGAACCACCGGCCTGCAGCCTCCACTTCGAACCCGTGAACAGCCACCCTCCCTGCCGCGAACCACCATCTTCCTTGCCTCCTACGTCCGCCTCTTCGAACCCGCGAGCCACCATCTCCCCTGCTCAAACCTTGTAGCTCTTCCCTGCTCGGGTTTGTTACAGGTGCAGCAGCAAGCAATTTTCCTTCCCTCTATTTTATCCTTCCTTGCTCAAACCCCCTGTTTCCTTCCCACTATTTTAGACATTTAGGAGTTGTTTTTTATGTTCATGTTATATACTTATATGTTTTGGTAATGTTTTGTATTTGGATTATGATACTTTTTAATGATTATGATGATGGTAGATGTTATTGGATTATGATGTTGCTATTTTGTTGGTTTTATGTTATTTATATATGTCATTTATAGTTTTTTTTATATTAGGTAGACTCTTACGAGTCTACGAGTCGAGTCTACGTGTCGAGTTTACGTATGCTCCACGAGTCTACCTAGACTCGCGAGTCTGACAACCTTGATATGGACATCTTGTCCCTTAATAGAGTACTTGTGGAATGGATTGCACATAAATTTTATTTTCATAACTCACGTTCCCGCTCATAAGAGGAGTAACATAGTATAAACATATTCATATTGAGTCTTTGATGTTCCAATTGGGGTTGCTCACTAAGGTTCCCTGCTTCTATAGTTTTAATTTTGTATCCCAGAGATACTGCCCCCTCCAACAAACATCAACATCCCTCCTAACCCTGGGGCATCTAACGGGGTCCCCTCATCCCCGACGATGATATTTATATACCGGAGCCTCCCGTTCCCCGGTCGGCCTACCCAATAATTCATAACTTTTCCTTGGCAATTCATTTCATCAAGTACTTTCACATGATATTCACAAAATAAACATACACATGGATTTAAATCCCTCAACATATATTATCAAAATAGGCAAGTCTAATACTTACCATAATATCCTCATATCCATAATTCCATCATGAAGAGAATTAATATATCTTCTCCAAAACACAATCATCAATTCTATATACACGAGTATTTATCAACATCTCAAATAATCATTTAAATTCCAAAATGTTCTCAACCAGAATATCAATTAAATAATCAAGAATAATCCAATAACATATCTAACAATCAAGTTAAGCACTTCTTAACTAAACGCAACACTTAACATAATTAGTATAAATACTTAACCCAAGTTTCAATTTTTATATAACATAATTCCTTTATAAGGATATAAACCATCATCAATAATAATCTATTAAATAATACACCAATAAAACTTCCAAGTATTATAGCATAACTGAAGCTTAATAATAAGAGAACCAAGATCCTCTTTCCCCATTCTAATCAATATATATATACTGAACCGTAACATTATTGCACAAAAATTGTAATTTTGGATGGTCATTCCAATACCACCGGGAACAGGGACGTGAGACCAACTACACATACATATATATAAATATATTATATATTATGAAATCCATTAAATATATATATATATATATGAAATCCATCAAATTGCATGTAGCCAGGAAAACCTAAAAGCAAAATTGTATATATATGAAACAATCCACCACGCCTACTGACAGGAAACAATGCTAAAAAAAATCATTGCATAAATACAACTATATGTCAGACACGCAACTTTCACAGCAGCATCGACAATAATCTTTCAAAGTAAAACAATTAAATACCAACAATCCCTCACCTTGAGGAATTTACCTAAAAATGGTGACAAACCAAAGAGGAAAAAGATGAGGCAAGGTTGAGACTTTGGAAAGCCTGGGAGCTCCTCTACAACTTTATCTTCATGCTCAAAATGAATTGGGATCTCATATCTCAAAAGTTCCCCCCTTTTTCTTTTTCCCTCTCTAAAGCTTTCTATTTTTCCCTTCCTAACCCAAGCCATTTTCTGATTTTATAAGAAAAATGAGAGGGGGAAAAGCCCTCTCCTTACTTAAATATAAACCTATGACATTAGACAATTATGTCCTTTACTAAAAGGGTATTATAATATTATGGGTAAGTTCCATAAATTATTGATATAGCTTATTAATCATACTTAATTATTTTACTAAGGATGTGCCAAATTATGCATTACTCTAACTATGTCTTAAAACTCTCATTTAATTTATTAAAGAATACCAAAGAACATTTTTAAATTATAATGCAATACATTAATTAAGAACATAATTTTAACTAAAAAAAAAAGAGGTATAACGTTCATATAAACGAGAAATTTTAATTTACCGAGTATGAAGTCATTTTAAATTTATTTTTAAATTATTAAAACTCATGGGTATAACAGCGGGACTTTGCGCTATTGGCAATTGGAAATTGGCGAAAGCTTTGCGCATTTGAGGAGGCAGAAATTGGAGATTTTGCTCTTCCTCTGATGGCGACAACGGCAATTATATACTTCCTCTGATGTATTTGCCGCCAAACGGTGGAAGATGAACCTTGTGAGCACTGCCACCACCGCAATCGCATCGCGTGCACACTCTCAAGATATGTTTTCAGCGTTTTACTCCTTTTTTCTTCCCCCTCTCTTGCTGTATGTGTTGTGTTTTGCTTCTAGCTTCTTCATGGTGGGTGATGACAGAGAAGACCGTTGCTTTAGATTTAGCAAGGTTTAGGTTGGTTCACAGTTTTTTTGGTTCAAGGTTTTTTTTGGTTTGATTAGATGTTGGTTTGAATTACGATCAGAATTCTGTACCTAGCATGGATTAAAGAAATTTCAATATTAGATGGTGGTTGAATTCTTTGTGGGACTTTGAGTGTTTTTGAATTTGTTTCAGTATCAAAATCATGTATTTGTTCCTAGATGAATTCAAGCTCATAATGATTTTTAGTATGACCTATTGATGCTCGTATGAATTAATTTCTTGTAATAATTTTTCGAAAGCAATGATGAATAAATGATTTTTTCGAGCCAAAATAATAAGGTTAAAATTATCGTATAATTTTTACTTAAATTTTAACCTACATTAAGGTTAAAATTTACTTATAAATTTTAATTTTTTTTAACCAGTTTGTCTTGTTATTTCAAAGTCAGTAAGGTTAAAAAGAATATTTTCTTGGCATATATTAACTTAGTTAACAGTCAACATGATAAACAGGGTGGGTGTATTTTTTAAGTAAGTTTGGGGTTGAGTATATTTTAGGGGGTGAGATGTAATTTACTCAAAAAATAATGTAATATTTTACAATTATAAGTGAAAATATATTAATTAGAAATAAGAATAAAAAAACGAATCAAACATTGGTTATCATTAATTCACCATAATACATTGAAAATGGAAGGAAAAAAAAGAAATGTTTTATTGGAAAATTACGTACATTATTCTTTCAAGTATTAAATACATAAGTTCCTAATGAAAAATTTCTTTTCTTGATTCCTTAATCATTGCCCTTAAAACATTGGTTAGCTTTCTCCATTAAATTAAATAACATTTATTAGAGAGTAAGTTAATCATTTATTCCACACTCTTCTAAAAATGACGTGTGCTATTTTTAATTTTACTTTCTCAAATAATAACATGTCTCATTCTTAAGTTCCTTTTAAAAAAACAGTTTAAATTCTCTTCCAACTCATTATACTCCTTCTAATCAACATTTTATTTAAAATTTTGGGTGAATTTAAAAGAATTCATGCAGTTTGCGATATAATTATTAGTTACTAATCAAAACCATTTATTTATTTTATGGTTAAATACATACATTCGTCTTAGAGGGATTCACTAGCAACTTGATTATTACCCCTTCTCTGATCTGATTCGTTTAGAGAAAGACCTTCAAAAGCAATATAGTGATGTGCTGGCCCAAGAAGAGCTCCTTTGATATTAGAAGTCTCGTGAAAAATGGTGAAGTTTAGGAATAGGACACAAAATTTTTCCATACTCAAATTGTCATTCATAGAAGAAGGAACAAGGTTACAGGGCTTAATATAGAGGGTACTTGGTGTATTGATGAAGAAGTTTTGAAAAGGGAGGCTTTGGCTTTTTCAAGCATCTTTTCCAACCCAATGGGCAGTGTAATCCCCACAGCTTGAAGTTGCAAAATATTCCTAAAATTGGAGAAAATCTTCACAGTCTCTTACTTCAACCAGTGTCTCTGCAAGAAGTCAAGGAAGCTTTGTTCTCTATGCACTCCTATAAAGCTCCTGGGCCATATGGTTTTCAACATGTGTTCTTTAAATCTTATTGGAACATTATTGCCAATGATGTTTTTGAGCTGGTTTCAAGAGCCTTTAACTCACCTAGCATTGATAAAAGCATGGTTGAAACTCTTATTGTTCCTATTCCAAAAGTCGATGATCCTGCTAGTTTAAAGGATTTTAGACCCATCAGTTTGTGCAATGTATTGTTGAAACTGATTTCTAAGATTCTTGTGAAAAGAATAACTCCTCATTTAGGGCCACTTCTAAGTAGCTTCATTCCTAATCGAGGTACTGCTGAAAATGTCCTTATTGCTCAGGAGATTTTTCATTACATGCATAAAAAGTTTTATGATATTGTTATGATTTGTTATTGATATTGTACTATTGTAATTGATTAGGCTTTTATGTATATGATTTCTTATTTATTCTCTTGCCTCCTATCCTACCCTATAAATATAAGAACCTCACTGTACAATGACAACACAATTGAATATACAAAAAAACACATTTCCATCTTCTCGCCTTTAGTTTCTACATGGAATCAAGAGTTTAGACTTACGATCCATCTTTTTCCGTTGGTGTTCCTGTTTCCTTCCGTTTTTTTCCTTCATTGGTTTAAAAGTTTCCATCGTCAGTGTACTCCAATTCTGCCCCTTCCAGTGACCGGTTCATCTCACCGCCCCTACCGTTGCAAACCTTCGTCGTTCGATCTACGATCCAGTGAAATTTCGCCGTCGTTCAACCAGAGACGCGCCGCCTAACCTTTCGCACGTGTGACCCACGCACCAGTGCTCCTGATCCATTTTTTACACCAGTTTTATGCTTTGGCCCATGTTTTGACCCGTCTCCTAACCCGTTAACTATCCCACCGTGTTTGACTTGTTGACCAACATATTGACCCTTTCCTTGGTGACTCATACTCCTTTTGGTGACGTGGCATTACACAGGTTGATGCTCCACCTGGATCGTGCATCAATTTATGTTCGCAATCCCCTTGTTGCATTTTCTTATAGAGTTTTTATAGGACTCAATCGCTTCCATTGGCTCGTTTCTAAGAGGTAAGCATGAGTTATTTCCCTTTTAGTTTCCAAATCTTGATACTAATGAAATTTCCTTTTTAGTTTCCAAATTGAGAGACGCAAAGTCTGAGGTTTCTAAGAGGAATGTCGCGATTCATTTCCATTCTTATGTCTTTGTTTGAATAAGGTAATCATGAGTCCTTTCTTTTTTAGTTTCCAAATCGTGATAATGATGAAATTTTCTTTTTAGTTTCGAATTCCAGACGCAAAGTCTGGGGTTTTTAAAAGGAATGTCACGATTCCTTTCCATTCCTATGTCTCCGTTTGAAGAAGGTAAGTATGAATTCTTTCCTTTTTAGTTTCAAAATCATGATAGTGATGAAATTTTCTTATTAGTTTCCGAATTGCAATCTTCGCAAAGAATTGTCTGTGTTTATGTTGAATAGCATTTCCTTGCTTTGGAGGTTTGAACACTTAATACAGGAAAATATGTTTTCTATTATAAAAATGGGGAAAAGATAGCGTCTCCTCAAGGAAGCGCTATTAAAGTGGATACCTTTAGTAGCGTGTTTTGAAGAAGTATTATCGTAGGTTCTCTACGATAATGCTTCACAAACACTATCGTAAGCGTAGGTACCCTACGATAACACTTCAGAAACGATATCTTTGGTTACCCCTTTAATAGCTCTAAGATAGATAATGCTTAGAAGCGCTATTAAATACAAAAATAAGAGCTATTGCAGTGTCGAACTTGAAGCCCTTATAAGATGCGTTTAAAAGGTTGAACAAACATCAACACGAATCTCAATGATAAGACCCAAGTGATCTTTTTTAACCAAACTTTACTTGGAAAAATGAAAAGAACTTACTCACCATTGCGTTCATACCCAAAACCTCACACAGAATCTCAAAACCTTTAACAAAAGCCCATTTGTTCAGGTGTAATTGAATAGGAGTACTTGACACTGAAACTCGACAAAAGGGAGATGAATGTCCAAGCGGCAAACAAGGTTTTTCACAAATTCGTAAAGGCGAGATCCTTTGTGGAAGTCGACGTAAAAACTTAGTCAATGTCAGAACAAAGTAAACACGTACGCATATCTTCATCTCCAGAATTTGAAAGCGAAATATTATTCCTAAGTTTTGTAATAGAAATCGCGGACTAATAAACCAAGTCTACCGTGAGTCCGTGACACCTCGTTTTTTACCGATAAATACAACAAGTCGGGTTTCTTCACGTATAGAAGGATTCTTAATTTTTCCTTTCCCCAAGGTCTGGGTGCTTGCTATTGGCTTTACTATTGACTTCACTATCACTAGGGCTCCCCTTAGTCCTAGAATGCTCGGTACCTCTCCTCCAGTCAGAAACCTCAATAGCAGTGTGCTTGGCCATTTTGGAACCAGAACCACAACCCACGCCATCTTCTAGAAGGCGTAAAAGATGATTCTACCCTAGAATCATTAGAGTTTCCCTCAATTGACATTTTTTTTATCAAACCCAGTAAGCCAGAAGCCAGATTAAAGCTTTAAATATCCGAAAGATGACTGAAAGGAGGAATGGTAAAAACAGAAAAGTATGAAGCTTGAACAAGCAAAAACAGGGGAGTTCTAAAGGATTCAAACAAACAAACAAAAGAAAATAAGTATAGAACATACCTACCAAAGAGAAGATGAATGAAGGATGCAGAAAGAAGATTCAAACGCAACAGGAACTTGGAAAATGGGAAAAGAGAGTGAAACGCAAGAGTGAAAGAATGTGAAGAAACTAAGAAGCAAATGATAACTTAAATACAAAGACATATCCAACGGCTAGCAAGAGGGGATGAATGGATCCAATAGTTCATAGAGAGGCATGTTTAAACGATGGAAATTGTTTTAGACATATGAAAGGGTACTAAAACCCATGGCTTGTAGATACGGTGACGTGCTTATGAAAGACGCAACATCTCTAATGAATGTCACATCTCATTAATGCATCGCGAATCCCCAAAAATCACATACAGATCCCAAGAGATGGATGGGAAGGGATGCGACTCTTGGCTTCTGTTTTCATACCGAGTGTGTGTTTGGATCAACTGCAAAAATTTGATTATTTGAATAATCGATTATATGCGTAATTAATTATTGTTATAATTGATTATAATAGAATCTGTTTTATATGTTTGGATGTGTTTGTTAAAAAGCGATTATAAGATAATTTATTTCGTTTGGGTTATGTAAAAAATCATTTATATATAGTAAATTGCTAAAAAGGGTATGCAATTATTTGTATAATTTAGTAATATTTGTTTGATAGTTAGTTTTGCAGGGGTGAAAATGGCAGAATGTTATTAGTTTCAAAATAATCTAACTGCTTTTTAAATAAACTTCAAACTTATCTAAAAACAAACTTTTTCTCATAAAAACAATTGTTTTTCAATTTAATCAGTTTACCTAAACATATCAGCTTCTACTGAAAAATAACTTTTACCATGAAAAACAGCTGTTTGGGTAAGAATAATCTTACTCAAACACCTTCCGAGTATCAGGAGTATCAAGAACGGTTAATAAATTCAAATATTTCAAAGACTCTTTTAGAACAAATTGAAAGATAGCCGACTTATATTCCATTAACCAAGTATGGGTACTCGACTACGACAATGTACAAATTATTAACATTGTTGAAGGATGCATGGTCACAATAAGCATTACATATAAGCTCTTTCACCATGCTTAGCTCAGAGCTTAAGGGCTCATGTTCCATCATAAGTTGCGAGTGGGCCTCAGCGAGGTAGAGAACATATCTCGTGACAAGGCATTTGGTCAGGGGCCTGAGCCAAACCAGAGTATTGGGCCAAGACCTAGGTCAAGGATGACCATCCGAAGCATTTAGCTGAGATGCACATCTGACCTTATGGGCTCGTCAGGCATATCCAAGGCATGGGAAAACACCTTCTACAAGCTCGTAACAACCCCAATCGAAGGCATCTGAAGACATTGACTAGATAAGGACCAACTTATCTCCCAACCGTTATTGAAGATCCTTCCGGTCAGAAGGGAATCTTGGCCTTATTACCACAACAACCTTTCCATATTCTATTATGTACACTTTATAAGCTATAAAATAAGGGGGAAGACCTTAGGTAAACCAAGTTCTAACTCTCTTTCTCTCTCTCCACTCCTCTCTCCCTTCTATATCACTGACTGACTTGAGCGTCAGAGTGAATTGCATGTATACTGTTGGGGTAAGCCCTAGTGGCCAATCTATTCTAAATAGATATTCGTTTGTATCATGACTTTGATCATATATTTGATATATGTATAAGGCATTTATTTATTATGTTATATTTGATGATCATAGTTATAGCATAATAAAGTCCTTAGAATAGGTAGTTTATTTAATGGAACGTCAAGTATGACTTGACCGTGAGATGCCATTAAATTATAGAACACTATTCTTAAATATCCATAGTCAAATATTATTATTAATAAGGACAATAATAATACATTGAGACTATTATGTGAGTGTACTGATGACCACATCTCACGGGTCATAGATATAAGATATCAAGTCTTCACATAGGTATAAATATTAGTGGAATATTTACACTGGAGTGACCCGCTATGAGAACGCTGCATAATAGTTATGTAAGTGTCATAAGCGATTCTCATGGTGACCATAGTGAAATAGTCCTTCGACTTGAAGTCACTACGATTCCTGACATATGTAGTTGTAGGCTTTAAATACTATTAAACGTTGTCTGTAACAGGACAACTATAAAGATAGTTATTGGGCCTGCAATGAAACATGTTGAGGAATGTGAGTGTTATAGATAAGATTCGTCCCTCCTACATAATAGGAGTAATGTCTATAGGCCTCTTGATGGTATACGACGTAGAAATGCATGACCATGCTAAGGTGGGACACTATGAGATATTGAGCCCACATTTATTTAACAGGGATGACACATTTATGTTTTGTGTTCAATTAAGACATTGTAACGAAAGGACGTTGACTTCATATTATATATGGTTACAAGAGGGTTTTAATTGCATCACCAATATTCTAATTAATTGGGTAGAAATGATGTATTGCTAGATGCCGCTCATTGTTTATAATATTAATTGAATATTAATATGATTAATAATAATTAATATTATTGCCAATTAATTGAGAACCTATAAGGTCACACGCATAGAGCAAATATTCAGAGAATTAATTTTATTGATTAATTAAATATGATTTAATTAATAATTAAATGAGGATAAGTTTAATGGATTAATTAAAATTAATTAATAATTAGACATTGGGCCTGTAGCGTACAATAGCCCAAGTGGGTTAGGTTAAGTGAGTGACAGCTATTAGTAAGCTGTGCACGCCACTTAAGTTAGACACAACACAGAGCACTCATAACGGCCGTTGTACACCCTTGACAGGCGCGCCCTCCTTTCTCTCTCTGTGTACTGTGTCTCTCCCAATCCTGATAGCTAGCACTATGTTATATCTGACGTTGGTTTGCTCGCTGGACTGGATAGAGGTATTGCTAATACTGGTGATAGAGAAGCTTTTTCTTATGGTGGTTATGACTGGACAGATATCGTAATATCGCGATCCGAGATTCGTTAACCGTTGGATCGGGCTGATTTTTGGATAGAAGGTTCGTGACATGTGGCTTTACATCTTCCCCGTTCAGTTTTGCGACACGAGTTCTGGAGTAAACGTTATGAGCATCGCAATGTGAAGAAGATTTCCTTCTTAAACTTGGCTGGGTTTAGATGATGACAAGATTGCGGATCAAAAAGAAGAAAAGCCTCCGATAGATCAAGTCAACGATTCTACAGAGACTTTAATTATATATTGTCAATTCTCTGTAAGTATGGTTTTATCTTTGACATATTACAAGCTGTGATTATATAACTTAGATGTGCTCAAACAAATCATTCCTTAAGTTTAAAACTTAATCTAAGTTATTTTCAAAGTTAAGTGTTGAAGCAATCCTTTTGAAATCTCAAGAAAAAACTTTTTGTTTTAATTGCAGTAATCGATTACCTCAAAGCTGTAATCGATTACCTAAAGTCTCGGTGATGAGGATGTAATCGATTACCTAAAAGGTATAATCGATTACATCAACTAAATTTTTGAATAACTGATTTTCAACGTACACATGTAATCGATTACCACAACGACGTAATCGATTACCACTGTTTCAAAATCAAATTTTCTGAAACGTTATGATTTCAAATGGTGTGTTTAGGTCCCTGGAAAGTTGCCAAATGATCACCTTGCTTCAGACACACTCTGATGATTATATATATACCTTTCTTTTACATCAGAACGGATACAACTTTCATTCTTTCAATCATAAGAGTTCAATATCATTTTACAAAGTTCTAAACTTTCAAAACTTTCTTGCCTAGAACTTTGATACTATTTTCATATTCTGAAAAAGTTCTTGAGCACTAAGTTGTATAGTTACAAAGTGATATTGATCTGATACAGCCATATGCTTTATCATTCTTCACAATTATTAAACTCATCCTTGTGTTGGGTTTTGGTTTGAAAAGATAGTGGGGTGCTATCTTGTATAGAGATTGTTAGGGAGCCTTGGGGTGAGGCTTGCTTGTAACAAGAATTTCTATCATAGTGAATTGCTCTGCAGGTGTCAGAAGAACTGGATGTACCCAAGTGGTTAGGGGAACCAGTATAAATTCTTGTGTCTCAATCTTCTTTCTTATCCTTTTACTTTTGTTTATCAATCAAACTCCATCTATCTATCCATAAAACAAAAGAACGAAAAATCTCTAAAAGTCACTCGAAAATCGTTCAACCTAATTCACCCCCCTCTTAGGTTGTATACCAGACTTACAATTGGTATCAGAGCAGGTTAAGGTAACCTGCTCCTTCGATCCATGGCTTCCGCAAGCAACAATCCTACTTTTAGAGATAGTGGCAGTAACAACAAGCCTCCATATTTCGTTGGCGAACACTATGACTTCTGGAAGATTCGCATGCAATCCTATCTTGAAGCACAAGGAGAAGAAATATGGGATGCTGTAGAGAATGGTCCTTATGTGCCTACAACAGTTATCAACAATGAAGTGCAAGATAAAGTCAAAACCTCATGGACGGATGATGACAAGAAGAGAGTGCTCTACGACAAAAAGGCCAAGAACATTCTACAGTCAGCATTAGGTATGGATGAATTCTTTCGTATCTCACATTGTAAAACTGCTAAAGAGATTTGGGATACTCTAGAAGTAACCCATGAAGGAACAGTAGAAGTAAAGAGATCTAAACTGAATACTCTATCACAAGAGTATGAAATGTTTAGAATGCAGCCCGGTGAATCAATACTTGATTTGCAAAAGAGATTCTCTCATTTGACAAATCACTTAATGGCTCTTGGAAAGACCTTTTACCAATGATGAGTTGAATCTTAAAATTCTTCGATCATTGACTCGGCAATGGCAACCAAAGGTTACAGCAATTTCTGAAAAGAAAAGTCTGTCAAAAATGACTTCTGCGGCATTATTTGGAAAACTCCAAGAACATGAATTGGAACTTGGAAGATTAGAAGAGACTGAAGTCAAAGAGAAGAAGAACAAAAGCATTGCCTTAAAGGTTGAAACCAGAAAACAACATGAAGAAGAAAGCACTGATGAAGATGAGAACATCACCCTCCTGGTAAAAAGGTTTGGAAAATTTCTTAAGAAAGACCAAAATATTAAATTTGATAACAAAAAGAAATTTTTCAAGAAAAGGGATACATCCACTTCAAATCAGAACTTCACATGTTTTGAATGCGGTAAGGAAGGACATATGAAAGCAGAATGTCCTAATCTGACAAAGAAGAAGTACTTCAAAGGGAAAAAGGAATTCAAATCCAAAAAGGCCTACATTGCATGGAATGACAATGAAGTAAGTACATCTCCGATTCAGAAAGTGGAGAATCTGAAGTCAAAGCACTAATGGCATCACATCACTCAGATGATGAACAAGAGGTTAGTTCTTCTATGTCTAATGAAAAACCATCTTATATAGAATTACAGAATGCATTTCATGAGTTACATGAAGAATGTTTGATACTTTCTAGAACAATTTTGAAACAAAAGAAATTAATTTTAGAACTAGAAAGAAGTTCTAATGACACATGTGTGGAGTTAGAAAATCTCAAAAATTCTGTATGCAATAAATGTTTAAGATATGAATCTAAGATTGGTGATCTAAACCAAGTGATCAAAAGATATGAAAAAGGTCAAATTGGTTTAGAAGAAGTGCTTAGTAGACAAAGATATTCAAACAACAAACATGGTCTTGGTTTTTCAAATTTTCAAACACCAAGTCCTAACAAAACTATATTTGTCAAAGCAAGCACAACTACCAACAACTCAGAATCATCTAAATTGCATATTGGAAACTCTTCTAAAGCAAACTCTGGAAATGAGGTTAAGAATGGAAATCATTCAATTTCTAGAAATGTAAAAAGAGACAAGCCTAGTAGTTCTATCACTAGTCATATTTATAAGAATTGTGATTACTGTATGTCAAAAGGCCATACCCCCAATGCTTGCTACATAAGAAACTTTGGAGTTCCTTATGGAGAATTCATATGGGTAAGGAAAGGCATTAACCCATCAGGACCCAAATCACTTTGGGTACCTAACGTACATTAAATATGTTTTGTAGAAATGCCTGAACAGTACCAGCAACACATGGTATCTTGATAGTGGCTGTTCGAGGCACATGACTGGTGATTGTACAAAGTTTACATCTCTGAAGCTGAAATCTAAAGGATATGTCACATATGGAGATAACAATAGAGGAAAGATTCTTGGGATTGGAAAGATTGGAGCTTCTCCCTTCACAACTATTGATGATGTCCTATATGTCGAAGGTTTGAAGCACAATTTGATTAGCATAAGTCAACTCCGCGATAAAGGATTCAGAGTAAACTTCATCAAGGAAAAATGTATCATTGAAAATGAAGCCCCTCCTGAAGAGAAGTTAGTGGGAAATAGAATCGACAACTCCTATAAGGTATGTCTAGATGATTTATCTTTGAAGATTAAATGTCTAGTGGTAAACAATAATGATGCATGGCTTTGGCACAAAAGAATAGCACATATTCACATGGAACATTTGAATAAGCTTGTCAAACATGATCTTGTTATTGGATTACCCAAAATGAAATTTGTCAAAGATAGATTATGTGACGCATGCCAAAAGGGGAAACAAACAAAATCCTCTTTCAAACCAAAGAATGTGGTATCAACTACAAGACCACTTCAGTTGATTCACATGGATCTGTTTGGTCCCTCAAGAACTAGAAGCTTTGGAGGTAATGTTTATGCTTTAGTTATTGTTGATGATTTCTCTAGATATTCTTGGACTCTATTTTTAGCACAAAAAGGTGATGCATTTAAGGCGTTCAAGAAATATACAAAACAAGTGCAAAATGAAAAATCTATGAAGATTGTGTCACTTAGAAGTGATCATGGTGGGGAGTTCCAAAATGCTCTTTTTGAGGAATTCTGTGAAGAACATGGTATCACTCACTACTTCTCAGCTCCAAGGACTCCTCAACAAAATGGCGTGGCAGAAAGAAAGAATCGATCTCTAATTGAGCTGGCTAGAACAATGCTCAGTGATTCAAGTCTACCAAAGTACTTCTGGGCAGATGCAGTAAGTACAGCTTGCTATGTTACAAATCGAGTCAATATCAGGCCGATCTTGAAAAAGACTCCTTATGAACTATATAAAGGAAGAAAGCCAAACATCTCACATCTTCATGTCTTTGGATGCAAATGCTTTGTACTCAACAATGACAAAGACAACCAAGGTAAGTTCGATGAGAAATCTGACGAAGGTGTATTTCTTGGCTATTCTCTTTCAAGCAAAGCCTATAGAATTTATAATAAAAGAACCTTAGTTATAGAAGAATCTATGCATGTTTCCTTTGATGAAACTAACCCAACTGTAGAGAAAGTTTCTTGTGACGATGATGATGATATAATGGAAGCATCTACAAAAGACACTACTAAGGATGCTGAGTCAGAATTACCTAAGGAAGACTCTGTCAAAGAAAAACAAATTAATTCAATCAATCACCAAGACGATAATCTTCAACAAGAGTAGAATCATCCTGATCTACCTCGTGAATGGAGAATTCATCGGGATCATCCTCTTGACAAAGTATTTGGTGATATTGAATCAGGAGTAAAAACAAGATTAAATCTGAAGGAAGCTTGCCTATACATGGCTTTTGTCTCTCAAATAGAACCTTCAAAGATAAATGAAGCTCTTGAAGACGATCAATGGATTCTTGCCATGCAAGAAGAGTTAAACCAATTTGAAAGGAATCAAGTTTGGGAACTTGTCCCTAGACCACAAGACAAACACATCATTGGTACAAAATGGGTGTTTAAGAACAAACTTGATGAAAATGGGATAATTATTCGAAACAAGGCAAGGTTGGTTGCTCAAGGCTATAATCAAGAGGAAGGAATTGATTTTGAAGAGACATTCGCTCCTGTTGCAAGGTTAGAAGCTATACGTTTATTACTTGGTTATGC
Organism: Ammopiptanthus mongolicus; assembly: GCA_039655645.1. Classification (NCBI taxonomy): domain Eukaryota; kingdom Viridiplantae; phylum Streptophyta; class Magnoliopsida; order Fabales; family Fabaceae; genus Ammopiptanthus; species Ammopiptanthus mongolicus. The sequence goes on along the minus strand of CM077345.1, from coordinate 23,054,269 downwards.
TTGCTCTCTAGATTTTCAATTATTTCAAATGGATGTCAAAAGTGCCTTTTTGAATGGATACATAAATGAGGAAGTTTATGTCAAACAACCTCCTGGGTTTGAAGATTTCAAAAACCCCTCACATGTATTCAAATTGAAGAAAGCTCTTTATGGCTTAAAACAAGCCCCTAGGGCTTGGTATGACAGACTTAGTCAATTCTTAAGTGAAAAAGGGTAAGGTAGATACTACTCTATTCATCAAGAGAATTAAGGATCACACTCTATTGGTCCAAATTTATGTTGATGACATCATTTTCGGATCAACCAATAAAGATTTGTGTGAAGAGTTCTCAATGGTAATGCAAGGAGAATTTGAAATGTCCATGATGGGAAAGCTGAATTACTTTCTTGGACTTCAAATCAAGCAAACTAAGAATGGTATCTTCCTAAATCAATCAAAATACTGTAAAGAACTGTTGAAAAGGTTTGACATGGATAACTGCAAAGAGATTGCAACTCCTATGGGATCTGGTACTTATATTGATCAAGATGAGTCAGGTTTATCAGTAGACATCAAGAAATATCGAGGTATGGTTAGTTCATTATTATACTTAACTGCCAGTCGTCCTGACATTATGTTTAGTGTATGTCTCTGTGCTCGATTTCAAGTCAATCCAAAAGAATCTCATCTTTCTTCGGTAAAGAGGATCATGAAGTATCTAAAAGGGACAACAAATGTTGGCCTATGGTATCCCAAAGGTAGTATCTGTTCTTTAGTTGGCTACTCAGATTCTGATTATGCAGGATGCAAAACTGATCGAAAAAGTACTAGTGGCACATGCCATATCCTTGGAAATGCTTTGATATCCTGGTCTTGCAAGAAACAAGCAAGTGTTGCTCTCAGCACCGCTGAAGCAGAATATATTGCAGCTGGAAGCTGTTGTGCTCAAAGTCTTTGGCTAAAACAACAACTCTGTGATTATGGAATCAATCATGGATGCATTCCTTTAAGGTGTGACAATACAAGTGCTATAAATATTTCAAAGAATCCTGTTATGCACTCTCGTACCAAGCATATAGACATTCGACATCATTTTCTACGAGATCATGTTCTAAAAGGAGACGTGGAGATTACATTTGTTGATACTCATGCTCAATTAGCAGACATCTTCACAAAGCCATTAGCCAAAGAACCCTTCTTCAAGATAAGAAGAGAACTTGGCATTTTGGATGAAAAGGATATATGAGACCGACACATTTGGTGACAGGTTCTTTCATTTAACCTATACGCTTTTATTGTGTCATTCTAGTGTATGTATGTGTTTTTTAATCATAAATCTATGTGATATGTATGTTATACATAGAATAGATACTCACACATTGCATGTTTTATCAATAATTTTTCATTTTTTACAATGTGTAATCGATTACAGTATCAGGGTAATCGATTACATGTTCCAAAAGTTCAGTTTTTCGCACAACAGACCCGACGTGTAATCGGTTACCACTTGGGTGTAATCGATTACATCCGCGAAAATTTGCGCACACTGACAGGTTTTCTACATAAAATCAGTTTACACATCATTTCATTCATTTCTTGCAATCGGTTACCTCTCATCCTTTCTCAACCACACACCTTCAAATCCTCATTTCTACCATTGTTGCTCAACTCCTTCACTTCTAATCCCTAATCCTCTTCCATTTTGTGGCCCTCTTCTGTTTTTTTTCCCAAATTTCAAATCCCTAAACTCTCTTTCCACACTATCATCACCATGGAACATTCAAGGAAGTTCAGAAGCAAGAATCCTTCTGTGAATGATGCAAGGAGAGCAAATCCCAATCCTCTGGACTTATCAAGGCTGTTGGCTAACACTGATCAACGAACTCGCTTCCAACAGTTCATTGGTAGGAAACTCATCACTCCAAAGTATGTGAGTCTTATTGCCTTTGCTGGATTCAATTTTCCTTCATTGCTGGAAAGTCAGGAAGTGACACCACTTGCTATTGATTTTGGAAAATATTACCCTGATCTTGTTAGAGTGTTCTATTGCAATTTAGAGGCTAAGGGTAGTGGTCTGGCTTCTTGGGTAAAAGGGGTTCCTATTAAATTATCCTTGAAGCAAATTGGAGAGTTTCTTGAAATTCCATTTGAGGGAGAAAGGATTCATACTGATTTCTTATGTGATTGGGAGGAGTATGACAAGAGAGACTTCTATTTATCCATGTGTCGATATGAGGAGACTGAAATTGCCCACAAAAGACAAAGGTCTGGTGCAGCCTCATCTGCTAGAAATATTCTCTCTGTAGGACACTTGAACGTTGATGATAGACTTCTTCATTATGTTCTCTGCTATGTCTTAGTACCTAAGGCCTCTAACTACTCTCAAATCAATGATTTTGAAATGCAAATCATGTATGCTATCAAGAATAACAAACCTATCAACTGGGCCTATTTGGTTGTGAATCACATGTTGTCACTGAAGAAGCGAACTACAAGTTTGCCTTATGCTAGACAAATCTCCCGATTGTTGGAGTGCTGCAATGTAGACACCAACAATGAGGTTTCTCTGGAAATGACACCTGCTGAAAATGAAATCCATATGGATATCTTACCAAAGATGGGTATAAACTGGGATGCTGCTGAACGCGTCTACAAGCATCGAAGCGATCTGCTACACCCTCCTGCACAAGAAGATGAAGCACCTCACGATGGTGCGGTCACAAATCAAATGATTTTGGGTGAGCTTCGGCGTGTCCATGGTTACATGGCTGAGAGGTTTGATCAACTGTCTGCTCGCCTGGACCGCCTTGAAGCTTTTGGAAATGACAATGAGGAGGAAGAAGAGTAGCCTGATTTGCTTCATCATGCATGCATCATATTATCATTATGTCATACTTGTTTATGTTGGATTTCTAGTTATGTAATTCTTTCTTTAATTTTACTTTGATTTCTGCTTTTTATTTGGACTTTACTCCGTAGGCCCTTTGCAATGTTTGTATGGATGTTTCATATTAAGTATTTAGTTTGTGTTTGCCTGAGCTTGGTAACTATATGCGCTTTCTTATGTTTATGTTTTTTTTCTTCTTTTTGATAATGTCAAAAGGGGGAGGGAGATATTATCTGTATATCTTGTAGTTTACTAACTTTTCAGGTTTCCCAACTCCAATACAAAGGGGGAGATATACAAGACAGGGGGAGCTTTTCCGTTCGCAAACCATTAACAAGATTGGTGTTTGTCATCATCAAAAAGGGGGAGATTGTGAAGAAGATTTCCTTCTTAAACTTGGCTGGGTTTAGATGATGACATGATTGCTGATCAAAAAGAAGAAAAGCCTCCGATAGATCAAGTCAACGATTCTACAGAGACTTTAATTATGTATTGTCAATTCTCTGTAAGTATGGTTTTATCTTTGACATATTACAAGCTGTGATTATATAACTTAGATGTGCTCGAACAAATCATTCCTTAAGTTTAAAACTTAATCTAAGTTATTTTCAAAGTTAAGTGTTGAAGCAATCCTTTTGAAATCTCAAGAAAAAACTTTTTGTTTTAATTGCAGTAATCGATTACCTCAAAGCTGTAATCGATTACCTAAAGTCTCGGTGATGAGGATGTAATCGATTACCTAAAAGGTATAATCGATTACATCAACTAAATTTTTGAATAACTGATTTTCAACGTACACATGTAATCGATTACCACAACGACGTAATCGATTACCACTGTTTCAAAATCAAATTTTCTGAAACGTTATGATTTCAAATGGTGTGTTTTGGTCCCTGGAAAGTTGCCAAACGATCACCTTGCTTCAGACACACTCTGATGATTATATATATACCTTTCTTTTACATCAGAACGGATACAACTTTCATTCTTTCAATCATAAGAGTTCAATATCATTTTACAAAGTTCTAAACTTTCAAAACTTTCTTGCCTAGAACTTTGATACTATTTTCATATTCTGAAAAAGTTCTTGAGCACTAAGTTGTATAGTTACAAAGTGATATTGATCTGATACAGCCATATGCTTTACCATTCTTCACAATTATTAAACTCATCCTTGTGTTGGGTTTTGGTTTGAAAAGATAGTGGGGTGCTATCTTGTATAGAGATTGTTAGGGAGCCTTGGGGTGAGGCTTGCTTGTAACAAGAATTTCTATCATAGTGAATTGCTCTGCAGGTGTCAGAAGAACTGGATGTACCCAAGTGGTTAGGGGAACCAGTATAAATTCTTGTGTCTCAATCTTCTTCCTTATCCTTTTACTTTTGTTTATCAATCAAACTCCATCTATCTATCCATAAAACAAAAGAACGAAAAATCTCTAAAAGTCACTCGAAAATCGTTCAACCTAATTCACCCCCCTCTTAGGTTGTATACCAGACTTACACGCAAGTATTAGCGTTTTTGGCTAACCGGTGTTGTTGGCGCAATCACAGTGTTCGCGGTAAAGCTACGCGTCAAGAGGTAAACACTTTATCCTTGTGATTCATGTGCAATACATGGTCCTTTCGTAAAGGGGTTTTTCCACTCAAGAGGTTTTTGAAAATTATCCCTCTTGAAACCCCAACAGTGGCATCAGAGCGTCTGGTCGTAGTTTACCATGTATCCTAGGATTGTTTGCCATTGTATGATAACATGTTTATTGCTTTTAAATATGATTTTATGTTTAAAAGCATGTTTGTATGATTTGTATGTGATATAAATATCTTTAAACATGTTTTGTGTGCTTGGTTGTGCTCCTGCTGCACCTTTTGGCATGGCCGTGCTCCCTAAAGGGATTGTGCTCTCTAAATGGAGCATGGCCATGCACGTTTGAATTATCATAGCACGGCCGTGCGTCGTTTGGCACGACCGTGCGACTTTTGAACAGCGTCAGCGAGTTTTCAGCACCGCCGTGCGTCGTTTGGCACGGTCGTGCACATGTTGAATAGCGTCATCGAGTTTTTCGCACGGTCGTACGTTGTTTGGCACGGTCATGCTGATGGACAGAATGTGATTTTGTCCCTTTTGCATATTTATAAATTGTTTGTTAAATGTGCAGTATATGGTTATGGCCCTAGTTTTTGTGTTTAATTTTATTTGGTAAATACAGCCTGCGTGTCGTGATTTATTGTATTTATTTTATAAATACGGCCTGCATGTCTTGACATTTACTTTATTTATTTTATTTTAAATTTTGTAAATTGTTTGGGTTGATATGGAGGCAACACCAAAATCATGACGCATGTGGAAGGAACTTTGGAAGTTTGCTTGAGGATCAAAGATTATAATAATTAGTTTTAATTATTGTACATTAGGAGGCCATAATCATAATACCTTTTATATGTTTTGTATGTCTATGTATGTGATGCATGAAATGTATGAGATGTATGATTTAAATTTGGAATTTAAATTGTATGATAGCATGTATGTCATTGTATGCTTAATATGTTTTGAATGTATGTAAGCTACTATGTCATGTATGCTATGAGAGACGTTTATATGATAAAGAAGCCTGTGAGATCACTTAATTATTAAATTCTCTTAATAAATTAAGTTATTAAATGCCTCCTGATGCGTGGCACTCGTCAAGGCCAGAATCTTTTAAGTGTGGGTCATGCCACAGTTGAGCACCTTAATATATTCCGGCGAGGCGCGAAAAGTGAAATAACCTACTGCCAACCATTAGGTTGAACTTAACTAAGTGTATTCAATAGGATTGAAATGGCTTAGAGGCATGGGGTTGGGCATTAATCCATATGATGGATTAGAATAAGGAGTTATTCACCCAACTGGTCCAAGAATTACATTGGATGTAATTTGAAAGGAGTTTCCTACCTAAATAGCTGAGTTCTGGGCGATCAGCCAAACTGACTCAGAACGAGGTGAAATATGGATCTTGATCCCACTAGAAAATCTTTCAACGAGATTTTACGAGTCAATGATGAGAGTCATTGATTTGAGTAAAATAGTGGGAGCTTATTTAATAAAAGACCTATTAAATATGTTTTAATCATGATACTTATATTCTGTATGTTTCTGTATTAAATAACTATGGCTACAAACACAACTATAATTTTATTGTTGCGATACATCCTTGAGAAGGATGAGTTATCCGGAATTAATTTTCTAGATTGGTACATATTTTGAGGATTGTCCTCAAGTACGAGAAAAGAACTGTAAGTTCTCAAGCAATTAATTCTCAAGCAATTGTTGCTGCTGCCATAAAGGTCGAAAGGGATACTTAATAGAAGCATCAAGTCGATACCATTGGTGTACGACATCGCATGCTTGCAATCATAGAGACGTGTGATATGATCATGCACCTTATGATGCTCTAACAAGAGCTAGCAAGGCATAAGAGGTACTAGAAAGAGTATAAAGACAAGAACGGAATTATGACTTCCTGTTCAAGCATATTTGTTATAAAAGTCAACACATCTACTCCAACATTATGGGTATTGGATACCGCATATGGATCTCACATTAATGTGAAAGATCAAAGGGAGTAGGACATTGACTAATAGGTAAAGGTCTACCCTATGAGTGGAGATGAAGCAAAAATTGCTACATTGACTATAAGAGTTTGAATTTACCATTAGATAAAGGTCTACCTTATGAGTGGAGATGAAGGAAAAGTTGTTACATTGACTATATGAATTTGAATTTACCATTAGGTAAAGTTCTACTCTATGAGTGGAAATGGAGCAACAGTTGCTACATTAACTACAAGAGTTTGAATTTTCCTTATGGGCATTAATGGAAGTAAATAACTGTTATTTTATTCCAGTTGATAATAGAAACATTATTTCTATATCTTGTATAGACAAGAAAGAATTTCAAGTTGCAATAAATGGACAATTGTGTTGTTCCATTTATTCAACTGATGTTTTCTATGCTTGTATTCATATGAGATATGGACTTTGTGTCCTTGATCTCGATATGCCCATCTATAACATAAATGCGAATAGGGTCAAACCAAGTGATTTGGCCCCTCTATGTCTTTAGCAATATCTTTAAACCATATAAGTAAGAAACACATTACTTGTTTGGAAAGATGACTAAGCTTCATTCACTAGTAAGGTGAAAGGGCTGGTAATCTTTTGGCATGATACATTGTGATGTATGAGGGTCTCTAAACAAGTTTGCTAGAAGATAAGTTTCCGTACTTCATCTCGTTTATTGATAACTTCAGTAAAGATGGATTTGTGTAAGACACAAGTCATAAATCTTTGAAATGTTCAAAGAATTCAAGAACAAAGTGAAGAATTAATTTTGGAAAAGTATTAAGATCATGCGATCAGATCGTGATGATAAATACTTAAGCCAATTGCTTGATGACTATCTGAAAGAGTGTGAGATTATATCTCAACTCACTCCTCCTGGAACACCATAATGGAATGGTGTGTCCGAGAGGAGAAATCGCACCTTGTTGGACATGGTACGATCTATGATGAGTCAATCAGACTTCTCCGACTCTTTTAGGGGATACGCTTTACATACAACAGCTTTCACACCTAACCGTGTTCCATCTAAGACAGCTGAAAGACACCATATAAGATATGGACTGGTATGCAACCAAGTATGTCTTTCATTAAGATTTGAGGTGGCAAGTTTATTGAAGCGTTTAGTCTCAGATAAACTTTGACCCAAGTCTGACAACTGTATCTTTGTGGGGTATCCTAAGGAAACAAACGGACGCTATTTCTACAACACCTCCGAGGACAAAATGTTTGTCGCTAGGACTGGAGTGTTCCTTGAGAAGGAACACATCTCCAAGGGAGACAGTGGGAGGAATGTAGAACTTGGATAAATCCAAGCACCACTGAGTACTGACCCGCCTGCAATGGAACAAAGAACCGGTTCCACAAGAAGTTGTGGTCCAACCACCAATTCAAGTAACACAAGATTCGCATAGGTCAAACAGGACATGTCATTGACCTAAGAGATACGGAATAATCCTAACTCAAGAAGGTGATGAACCGCTCATGGATCATGATGAGCCTGTGACTTACCAGGAGGCCATCATTGACCTAGATTCTGAGAAGTGGCTAGGAGTCATGGGATCCGAAGTAGAATCCATGTACATCAACCGGTTATGGACCTTGGTTGAGTCACTTGAAAGGGTTAAAACCCATAAGGTACAAGTAGGTCTTCAACAAGAATACTAAAATGGATGGGAAGGTGAATACCTTCAAGGCGCGACTGATTGCGAAAAGTTTCAAGCAAATTCATAGTATGGCTATGATGAGACCTTTTGTCCAGTTGCATTGACTCAGATCCCACTTGCTATTGCTTCATAGTATGACTATGAGATCTAGCAAATGAATGTCAAAACAGCATTCCTTGACGAGGAATCTTTTCGAGGATGTGTACATGACACAACCTGAGAGTTTTATCTATTCAGAGAATGCTGGAAAGGTTTTGTAACTTGCAAACATCCATTTATGGATTAAAGCAAACTTCCAGAAGTTGGAATCTTCGTCTTGATGTAAAATGTAAGACAAGTTTGAATTCATCAAGAACGAGGATGGATCTTGAGTGTACAAGAAGGTTAATGGGAGCATAATTATTTTCTCGTATTATATGTGTATGACATACTACTTATGGAAACAATATTCCTACACCACAAAAAGTGAAAACATGATTAAGGAATTATTTTTCAATGAAGGACTTAGGCGAAACGTCCTATGTAGTAGGAAAGAGGATCTATGGAGATAGATCGCTGAAATTGTTCGGCCTTAGTCAAAGGTATATAAATTGACAAAGTGCTTGGGCGCTTTAAATGTGTATGATTCCAAAAAGGTATCTTGCCTATGACACGTGGGGTATACCTGTCCAAGGGACAGTCCCTGTTACATCAGATGTAGAGGGAACGCATGAATAAGATTCTATATACTTCGGCAATTGAATCTGTTATGAATGCCATGATATGTACTCGAATAAATGTCTCGTATGCTTCAAGCATGATGAGAAGGTACCAATCCAATCCCAGTGAAGGTCACTGAACCAAAGTCAAGAATATCCTTAAGTACTTGAGAAGAACTAAGGATTCATTCTTGATCTAAAATGCTGAGGAAGAGCTCATAGTAATGAATTACACTGATGCTAGCTTCCAAACCGATAAGGATAACTTTAGATCGCAATCTGGTTTTGTATTTTGCCTTATGGTGGCACTGTGAGCTTGAAAAGGTTCCAAGCATGCGACAGTTGCTGATTTTATAACAGAGGCCGAGTATATAGTTGTCTTAAATACAGATTTAAAGGCCATTTGGATCAGAAAGTTCATTTAAGAACTAATCGAAGTTCCTAACTTTGTGAACTCCATTGATCTAGTTGCGATGATGATGGAGTAATCACCTAAGCGAAGGAAACTTGATCTCACCAGTGATCCGAGCATATACTTAGGTGCTTCCATCTCATTCGATAGATGATCGATAGAGGAGATGTGAAGATGTGAAGAATGACAACACTAAACAATCCACTATTGAAGTCTCTTGCTCGGTGGTAGCTTGACACTCACACTAGACCGTTGGGTGTTATATTGACGCCTGATTGGCTCTAGTGCTAGTGGGAGATTGTTGGGGTAAACCCTAGTGGCCAATCTATTTTGAATAGATAATCATTTGTATCATGACTTTGATCATATATTTGATATATGTATAAGGCATTATTTATTATGTTATATTTGATGATCATAGTTATAGCATAATAATGTCCTTAGAATAGGTAGTTCATTTAATGGAACGTCAAGTATGACTTGACCGTGAGATGCCATTAAATTATAGAACACTATTCTTAAATATCCATAGTCAAGTGTTATTATTAATAAGGACAATAATAATACATTGAGACTATTATGTGAGTGTACTAATAACCACATCTAACGGGTCATAGATATAAGATATCAAGTCTTCACATAGGTATAAATATTAGTGGAATATTTACACTGGAGTAACCCGCTATGAGAACGCTGCTGCATAATAGTTATGTAAGTGTCATAAGCGATTCTTATGGTGACCATAGTGAAGTAGTCCTTCGACTTGAAGTCATTATGATTCCTGACATATATAGTTGTAGGATTTAAAAACTATTAAACGTTGTCTGTAACAGGACAACTATAAAGATAGTTATTGGGCCTACAATGAAACATGTTGAGGAATGTGAGTGTTATAAATAGGATTCGTCCCTCCTACATAACAGGAGTAATGTCTATAGGCCTCTTGATGGTATGCGACGTAAAAATGCATGAACATGCTAAGGTGGGACAATATGAGATATTGGGCCCACATGATCGTACGTCAATTACTAGATCAAAAAATAAATAATTGAACTTAACATGGATGACACATTTATGCCTTGTGTTCAATTAAGACATTGTGACGAAAGGACGTTGACTTCACATTATATATGGTTACAAGAAGGTTTTAATTGTATCACCAATATTCTAATTAATTGGGTAGCAATGATGTATTGCTAGATGCCGCTCATTGTTTATAATATTAATTGATTATTAATATGATTAATAATAATTAATATTATTGCCAATTAATTGAGAACCTATAGGGTCACATGCACAGAGCAAATTTTCAGAGAATTAATTTATTTGATTAATTAAATATGATTTAATTAATAATTAAATGGGATTGGTTTAATTGATTAATTAAATATGATTTAATTAATAATTAAATGATGATAAGTTTAATGGATTAATTAAATATGATTTAATTTAATAATTAGACATTTGGCCTGTAGCGTATAGTAGCTCAAGTGGGTTATGTTAAGTGAGTGACAACTATTAGTAAGCTGTGCACGTCCCTTAAGCTAGACATAACACATAGCACTCATAACGGCCGCTGTACACCCTTGACAGACGCACTCTCTTGTCCCTCTCTGTGTACCATGCCTCTCCCAATCCTGATAGCTAGCACTAAGCTATCTCTGACGTTGGTTTGTTCGCGTGGACTGAGTAGAGTTATTGCTACTTTGCAATACTGGTGATAGAGAAGCTTTTTCTTATGGTGGTTATGGCTGGACAGTTATCATAATATTGCGATCCGAAATTCGTTAACCGTTGGATCGGGCTGATTTTTGAACAGCATTCGTGACATGTGGCTCTACATCTTCACCGTTCAGTTTTACGATACGAGGTCTGGAGCAAAAGTTATGAGCATCGCAAGTATCAGCGTTTTTGGCTAACCGGTGTTGTTGGCACGCCCAGTGTTCGCGGTAAAGCTACGCTTCAAGAGGTAAACACTTTATTCTTATGATTCATGTGCAATACGTGGTCTTTTCGTAAAGGGGTTTTTCGGCTCAAGAGGTTTTTGAAAATTGTTTTTAAAAATTATCTCTCTTGAAACCCCAACATATACATCCCCACTCATTCCATGTCAGAGTCAGATGGAGAGAAGGAGACCAAGTTCAAAGCCCGCCAACTTTCAAGTACTAGCTCAGAACACTAAACTTCTCTTACATACTAATTAAAATTAGGTTAAAATGTAAATGTAACACCCTTTAATTACAAGTTAATTGTAAAAAATCTCCTAAAGTTCAATAGTTTTTGCAATTTTAGTTTTCGAGCTTACAAAACCATACATGTTAGCTTCTTACCGATAGGTTTTGTAAACATGTACGGTTAAATTTACATTACTCCATCTCTAGTGGAAAATAGACTTTTCACGTCAGGCTTTTAACATCTGTTAAAGAAAAACAGATGTTAAAAATAGACGCGGTGGCAAACTTGTAAATAAATAGCGTATGGAGTACACTTTTAACATCGATTATAAGTAACCTGATGTTAAAATGTACTTTTAGCATCGGTTTCTGGTAAAACTGATGTTAAAAATTTCTTCCCTCCATTCCGTATTTACTGGTGCTAACTTTTTAACATCGGTTCTTAGTGAACCGATGTTAAAAGTCAATTTTTAACATCGGTTTTTTATATAACCAGTGTTAAATAAATTTTAACATCGATTTTTTTTAACAACCGTTGTTAAAAGTTATTAAAATGTATAACGTTAAATTTCTCAAACCTTCTCTGTCTCGCGCCCTACATTTCAACGTTACAGTGTTCTCAGTCCCGCGACCTACTTTTCTCTTCTCTTCACTGACCTCCTTCTCCTCCGTTCGTGAGCCACCGTAGAACCACCACCATAACTTCCTCTTCGCAAAGGTACGTAACTCTCTCTTCCATATTTTTATTTACTAAAACCCTCATTTGTTAAATACAATTTTTGCTAATATTTGCTCAGAACCATTTACAACTGAACCATCGCAACTGAACCACCCTAACTCCCACTCTTCTACAACTGACCACCGCATTTGAACTGCCCCAACTCCCCTTCTACTTGGTAATCCTTCTCTGTTAGTTAGTGTTTAGCATTGTCTCTGTTTTAATGATTTGAATATTTTATGAAATATTGAAATGCATTTTGAGTTTTTTTTTAAACTTAAACACTTTGATGTTACATATTGAGCATAGACTTTTAGGCTTTGCTTATAATCTCAATAGTCAAGGGGTTTAGGTTCTTTTAAAAAGTTAGGTCATCTGGATTGGTTTGATCAATTGTCGAGGGGTTTAGTTTCTATTATAAGACTTAAGGTTTAGGCCTATAATTTCAAATACTGCTCTTTGAGAGTTTCCCCTCTTGTGCTCATATTGTATAAATATGTGTATATCTACAGAACGTGGATATGGACCGTAGTTGGATGGTTAGTAAACGCACAAGTGATGAGTATCGGGAGGGAGTGGAAGAGTTTCTAGAATTTGCTCAAAGAAATCTTCCTGATAGTAATGGAAGATTTAATTGTCCTTGTGTTAGATGTTTGAATATGAGGAAATGTGAAGTTAAGCAAATACGTGATCATCTTATTTGTGAAGGGATTTGCAAGAGCTATACAAGATAGATATGGCATGGTGAAGACTTGTTAAACATGCCAAGTATGTCCCAAAGTGAAGAAGTTGATGTAGATATAGAGGACGATCGACTAGAGGACATGATCCGTGATATTGGACAAGAGTCATTTCAGCGAGCACGTGTGTATGATACTTTGTGCAGTGATGCGGATACGCCTTTGTATCCGGGGTGCACTACTTATACAAGGTTGTCGGCGGTCTTAAAATTGTTCAGTGCAAAGGCGAGAAATGGGTGGAGTGATAAAAGCTTCACTGAATTGCTTGAGCAACACACTGCCAGATCATAACTATGAGGCGAAGAAGATACTATGTCCGATGGGTATGGAGTATAAGAAGATACATGAATGTCCTAATGATTGCATACTATACAGGGGTGTGTATGAAGGGATGCACGACTGCCCCAAGTGTGGGGTATCGCGGTACAAAGTGAAGGATGATGATTCTAGTTGTGATGTGATCACAAAGGGTCCTCCTGCAAAGTTGTTGTGGTATCTTCCAATAATTCCAAGGTTCAAGCGATTGTTCACTAATGTAAATGACGCAAAGAACATTAGATGGCATGAAGATGAGAGGAAACGTGATGGAATGCTTCGCCATCCGGTTGATTTTGTGCAATGGGAGAGAATTGATAATTTGTTTCCAAATTTCGGAAATGAGCCAAGAAACCTTAGGCTTGGACTTGCTACGGATGGAATAAATCCGTATGGTACCTTAAGTAGTATCCATAGTTCATGGCCTGTTCTCCTCGTAATTTACAATCTACCTCCTTGGTTGTGCATGAAGCGCAAATACATGATGTTATCTATGATGATTTTAGGCCCAAAACAGCCAGGAAATGATTAGATGTTTATCTAAGTCCCTTGATTGAAGACTTGAGAAAGCTGCGGGTGGAAGGTGTTGATGTGTTTGATGGCCATTACAAAGAGACTTTCAAGATGCGTGCCTTGTTATTTTGCACCATCAATGACTTTCCAGCATACAGGAACTTGTCCGGGTATAGTGTTAAGGGGCATAAAGCATGCCCAATATGTGAAGAAGGCACATGTTTCACACAATTGCAACATGGAAGGAAGACAGTTTACCTTGGGCATCGGATATTTCTCAGATGATCACCCATATCGTACACTGAAAAAAGCTTTCAATGGATTCCAAGAGAATGGAATTGCTCCGACGGCCTTTAATGGAGAGAAAGTTTATCAAAGGTTGAAGGACATTAATGTTATGTTCGGAAAGGCTCAAAAGAAGGCTATTGAGAAAAACATATGGAAGAAGAGGTCGATCTTCTTTGATCTTCCATACTGGTGCAAACTTGATGTCAGACATTGTACTGATGTCATGCATGTGGAGAAAAATGTATGTGATAGTCTAATTGGAATGCTTCTCAACATTCAGGGTAAGACAAAAGACGGTGTGAATGCTCGTCTAGATCTGGTTGCGATGGGTATACGAGAGCAGTTAGCTCCACAACCAAAGGATGGTAAGCGGACATATTTGCCTCCAGCATGTCATACCTTGTCAAAAAAAGAGAGAACAAGTTTTTGTGAGTGTCTACGAGGCGTCAAAGTGCCACAGGGTTACTCTTCAAATGTCAAGAGACTTGTCTCAAATGATCTAAAATTGGTTGGCTTAAAGTCTCATGATTGCCACGTCTTGATGCAACCACTACTACCAGTGGCTATTCGTGGTATTGCTGCTAAAAATGTTAGACATGTCATAACTAGGTTGTGCTCATTCTTCAATGCTATATGTAGCAAAGTCATTGACCCCCAGAAGTTGGATGAGTTGGAAGATGAGGCTGCTATAATCTTGTGCCAATTGGATATGTATTTTCCTCCTTCATTTTTCGACATCATGGTTCACTTAATTGTTCATCTAGTGAGGGAGATTAGATTACGGGGCCCCGTTTATTTAAGGTGGATGTACCTAGTTGAGCGATACATGAAGATCTTGAAAGGGTATGTGAAGAATCCACACCGTCCTGAAGCATCTATTGTTCAAAGGTACGTTGCAGAAGAAACTATTGAGTTTTGTCAAGACTACCTTTCAGAAGTGGAGGCTATAGGGATTCCTAAGCCTCGTCATGAGGAAAGATGTGCCGGTAAGGATACACGAGGTATAAAGGTTAATAGCAAGGCTCGGGAGGAAGTGTTTCAAGCCCATTTGCACATTTTGAATAACACTGATGAGGTTGCACCTTACTTCTGTGCTCACAAAGAAGAGGTCAAGGAAGAAAACCGTAGAAGGAACGAAAAATGGTTGTTGAACCATCATAACAAGACTTTCGTAACCTGGTTTAAAGAAAAAATTACAAATGATCATACTGCTTCCGATACATTACAATGGCTAGCACAGGGGCCACGTCTTGAAGTCTTATGTTGGAGTGGATATGATATCAATATGTTTTCCTTCTATACAAAGTCCCAAGATGACAAGAGTACCATGCAAAACAGTGGGGTTATGATCGTATCTAAGTTGATGCACTTCTCTAGTTCAAAAGATACAAATCCCATTATGGCACCGAAATCTTACTTTAGAGTCATTGAAGAGATTTGGGAGGTCGATTACACTAAATTTCAAGTGCCTGTTTTTAAGTGTAAGTGGGCTGACAGTAATAGTTGTGTGCAAACTGAAGAATTAGGATTCACATTGGTAGACCTTGACAAAGTAGGTCACACGGAAGAGCCTTTCATCATGGCTTTCCAAGCAAAACAAGTGTTTTATATCAATGATCCTTCTAACAAATGGTGGTCAGTTGTTCTCCAAGGAAAAAGCATGCATAATGGTATCCATGAAAATCAAGATTCAACTCTTGATATTCCAGAAACTCCTTCTTTCTCAAAACAGATGCCTATTTTCGTCGAGGAAAATGTAATGGACGATGTACTTGCCACTCGTGATGATCATCATGAAGGGATATTGATCTAAACTTGACCATAGTGTAAGTTATGTTTAAATTAAAGTATTCTTTTTTTATTTATCCATGTTAAAGTAGACTAATTTTTTTTTCTCCATGTTAAGTTAGACTTATTTTTATTTATCCATGTTAAAGTAGCCTTTTTTATCCATGTTATAGTAGACTTATTTTTATTTATCCATTCTTATATACTAACCTAATTTATTACTTTTTGTCTAAATAGGCATACATAACTGATCCAGCTGGCATTCCTCCTTCTCCTTCACATAGCGGGTCAGGTGGTGCACGCCCCAAAAAAAGGGGTAGAGCAGCCACAAAGTTACGATCGTTGGACCTGAGTCGTTGCTGTGATCAGAGGCTTCTGGTTGAGTTTGATACATATGGGGGGCCATAGGGCCGAATGCTGACAAATTCACCGGTTTTGTGGCCATGGAAGCTCGAAACAGGGTTAGCATTCTGATTGAGGAATGGGCTCAGGTACCGAGTATGGTGAAGGATCAAATTTGGTCTTCAATCTTGGTATCTTACTTTTATCCTCTCTATTTGTATCTAAATTGTATTTACTTATATTATTATCATACTCTAATATTTCCTCCATTTTGTTTTGTACTATAGTTGACCTTTGATGTCCCGAATACTCCTGAATGTAAGAAGAAATGGCTTTCTTTTGCCGCGAAGCGGTGGACGGGGTTCAAGACCTATTTGGGCGATAGATATATTTTTGAGAAGAAAGACGACAAATCTCCACTTGACACATACTCTTTCATTGATAAGGAGACGTGGGATAGGTTTGTTGTGAGCCGACAAGACCCTGCCTTTCTGGTTAGTTTCCCGTTATATTTTTTATAATAGGCCTATCTAATTTATTTATTTAATTGAATTGAGTACGTGTTATTTGTAACAGGAGAAAAGGAAAAAGGCCAAGGAAATCCAGAAAAACAATGTACACTCACACCATATGTCTCGTGGTGGCTATCGTATGGTTCGGCAGAAAATTATGGATGAGAAGATGAAAAAGAAGCAAGAAGAGGCCAAAAAGAAGCAAGAAGAAGGTGGAGCTGATGGAGAAATAGTTGTTAATCCTCCATCTTCGGCCGAACGCCATGAAACATGGATGGAAGCCCGAAAGACAAAATCGAGAGATTTTAAAGCTGAGCCCACACGCATTGTCGCTGAAAAGATTGTAAGTAATTAATAGATTACTTCTACTTGTAATTAATACAATTAAGTAAACACTATCTTACACATATTTTATGAATTTCCCCTTGTAGACATCGCTGGTGGAACAAAGCTCGCAAGGATCATTTGTTCAACATGGACGTAGGGATATCCTGAGCACTGCCCTAGGTAAAGATGACCACCCTGGCTTTGTAAAGGGTGTTTGGCTAGTAGGCATTCGGCAATATCACGGACGACGAGTCCATGTTGGAAGCCGAATCAGCAGCCATGAGCAGGAAAGCATTAAGGAGGAGCTTAAAAGAGAGATGTTTCCGGAGCTTATGGAATCATTCACAAAGGAGATGTCATGTAGGGGAGTTACAATTTCCCAACAAAGCCCAATGAGCCAACCTTCTCAGCATGTGAGCACCGTGGGGAGCTGTGAGGATGCACATAAGCCAGTTGAGATGCCTTTATCCCAGGTATGCATATTAATTTCATATTAATCATTTAATTACTTATGTCTTATTTATTTACAAATGACATTACTTAACTAATGCCTTATCTTTATTGCTTAGAACATTAATAAAAAGCTAAGATCGAATGTAGCTCATTTGGCCGCATTTGTTGCGGATGCGCCAGATAAAGATTATGCTATTCCCTTGGAACACGAAAGCGCTTGCGACTTGCCAGCCTTTTTTTTCTCTGGGAAGGATATAGGTGACATATATCTGCCTGGTAATTGGCTAGCCAATACTGTTCTGAGTATGTGGTGCACGTAAGTACACTGTTGACATGCAACTTAGGTATTTTAATTCTATAATTTATTTCAATGTCTTAGGTATTTAACATTATTTTCTTCTAATATCTTAAGTATCTTCATCGCTTATGTATGAAAAGAGGCAACCAGAATACGTATGGATTCTTAGACCCAAGCGTAATTCAGGGAAATTACTGCACTAATGGGGATGCGATGAAGACATACATCCTGAAGCTACTTGATTGAACAAAGAAAGATATTTATCTAGCACCAATACTTAGGAGTGGCCATTGGCAGTTGTTCATACTTCATCCTAGCCAGCATCGTGTCGTCTTCTTATGCTCGTTGCACTATAGTCCGACATCTGAATTGAAGGACGCAATTGACATGTAAGCTTTAATTTAATTTGTAATTCAAATTGTTTTTGCTTTATTACATGAACGTAATTGACATTATTATTTTTAATCATAGAGCTATGGTTGCAAGTAGCATGGCTTGTGCAGATGGCAAAAGTAGGCCATCCAAGTCAAAAAGAAAGCCTGAATAGGTTATCCCACTCTGAAGTAGTTTATTATTTCTTACAAAAAAAAATTGTAACAGTAATTATTATTATATTAGTACTGTACTTGATATTCAATTTCATATTGCTTTGTAGTCTTGTAGACAAGCTGACGGCTGGGAGTGTGGATACTATGTGATGAAACATATGTTGAACGTGGTCTCCACCACTATTATTGACGGATGACAACAGGTAATAAATGTAAATTTTTGCACAAGTTAAATTATATTTTATTTTGGTTGATGATTTAATGTAGAGTTTATTTAAACTTGTGCAGGCTTTTGACGATCAAATTCCACTTGATAAAGAAGAGATGAAAGACCTGAGGGATCGTTTTGCTAATTTCTTTTATGAGTATACTAGGCAGCCTAATGTAGATTGTATATGATTTTTGCACTTGTATGTATTGCATGTGACACATTTTGGACTTTAGGTTATTGCACTTATAACACTGTATATATGTAATGCCATATAATTTAGTTTAATTATTCTGGACTTGTGTAACTAGTACTGTAATATTGTAATTCCGGAATAGCAATATATGAGTTACATGTTTGAATCTGTTTCTGGCATTATGTTGTATACTGAACTGTGGATGATATACTGATTGATATGCAGGGTGGAAAAAAACTATAAATGTAACACACCATTTAAAAAAAAATTTAATTTTAACATCGGTTGTTCTAATAACCGATGTTAAAAGTACACTTTTAACATCATGTGTTCCTAAAACCGATGTTAAAAGTGTACTTTTAACATCGGTTTCAGATATAATGGATGTTAAAAGTGTACTGACCAGAGCATATCTCTGAATGAGACCACACTTTTAACATCGGGTGTTACTATAACCGATGTTTAAAGTGTACTTTTAACATCCAGTTTTTATTAATCGATGTAACTTTTAACATCGGTTTACAATCGATGTTAAAAGTCACACTTTTAACATCCCTTTAATTAACGTCGCCTCCTTAACCGATGTTAAAAGTATTTTTTAACCGATGTAAAAAGTGATTTCTGTACTAGTGTATGTAATTGGATAAGTTATTAAATTTAAACCATATGATTGGTTTTATTTGTAATTTGACCTATATTTGAAAAGAGTCCTCTGCATTTAGAGTGTGTTTGGAAAAGTTGAAAAAAATAGATTATGCTGATAATCAATTATATGTATAATCGATTATCTTATTATAATCGATTATAATCAGAATCTGTTTTTGTTTGGATATGTTTGCTGAAAATCGATTTTAAGATAATCTATTTTGTTGGGGTGGTGCAAAAAAAATCACTTTTACAGAATAAATTATGAAAAATAGTATGAAGTTATTTGTATAATTTAATAATATTTGTTTGGAAGTTAGTTTTGTAGGGATAAATAGGAAAGAGAGTTTTGAGAATGAAAAATAATCAAATCACAACAATCTTAAGCTAAAACAAATTAGATACATAAAACAGCTTTTTTCCCTCCCAAAAAAAGTTTTTTTATAAATTTAAGATAATTTCCAAACATGATAGATTATATATGAAATACCTTTTTAGCCAAAAAAACAGTTAAAATGGGAAAAATCAATATTTCCCAAACCTGCTCTTAGAAAATTAATAGTCATTAATTAAAAAGAGAAGAAAGAAAAGAGAGACTTAGCTGGCATTTATAATTAATAATGTGATTTATATACAATCATCTGACAACATCTCCAATAGTACAACTCTAAAAAGTTCAATGTCAAACTCTAAAAAATTCAACAAATGAATCTGTTAAGTTACCTCACTTTTTTTCCAACTTATTTTTCTCTTTGTTTGTAATTTTTTATTCGATTCTTATATAAGAATCAATTGCTTAAATGCTTAGAGAAACAACCCTATTTCTAGTGAATGTGAGACTATCATCCTACTAGAAGTCATTAACAACCACTTCTTATTCATATTTTTAAGAACTAGTAACATTCTTAACATTTAGATCATGTTTGAGAAAGTTAGATTATTTGGATTTCAACTGTTTTGGATGAAAAAAACTGTTTTTGAAATAATCTTTCTTGTTTGGCACTTTTCTTAA
Source organism: Ammopiptanthus mongolicus (assembly GCA_039655645.1). Lineage (NCBI taxonomy): Eukaryota > Viridiplantae > Streptophyta > Magnoliopsida > Fabales > Fabaceae > Ammopiptanthus > Ammopiptanthus mongolicus. The sequence goes on along the minus strand of CM077345.1, from coordinate 23,033,951 downwards.
ATTTATAAAAAAAAGCTTTTTTTGGGAGGAAAAACTGTTTTATGTCATCTAATTTGTTTTAGCTTCAGATTGTTGTGATTTGATTATTTTTCATTCTTAAAACTCTATTCAATATTTACTCTTACAAAACTAACTTCCAAACAAATATTATTAAATTATACAAATAACTTCGTACCATTTTTCGTAATTTACTATATAAAAGTGATTTTTTTGCACCATCCAAACGAAATAGATTATCTTAAAATCGCTTTTCAATAAACATATCCAAACAAAAAAAAGATTCTAATTATAATCGATTATTACTATAATCGATTATTCGATTATCAGCATAATCTATTTTTTGGAACTTCCAATAACACACTCGTATATTTATATGCATTAAAAAAGCCAACGCGTAGGCTATAGCACTTTCATATAAATTGTCAATCGGTTCAAAGCTTATTCTCCCTCACCTCAAGACTCCAACAGAAGAAACAAGGAAGAAAACATGACCATGGTTGCCGACGAAGCTTCACCGTATGTTCTCACTCTTCCTCATCACTTATTCACACTTTTAAGTAATTTCCCACCCAATTTTAAATCAAATAAAAAACCAACAGGTACCTTAAAACTTGCGAAAGCTTATGTAGATGTTGTCACTAATTTTATTTTTTATCTTTTTCTAACGATAAAAATATTATGGCATGTGATCAGATTTGAGACCAGCGAGGTTTTAGCAACGTTCCTGACATCGACGCCGCTGTTGTCGGAGTCATGGAGGCTGTGCAGCGTGGCCAACGCCACCGCACCGTGGAGTTTCGTGACGGAGCAAAGTGGCGGCGTTGAGTATGTGGGTTTCTCCAGCGTCCAAATAATGGCGGGTGGGTCAGATTCTAGCTGGAGAAACTTGGTTCCATTGGATGATGGCATCGGCGACTTCCCACTGTTCTCGTGGCATCGCAAGAAGGAAGGGGAGGAACCTGTGATGGTGCATGAGGGGATGCTAAATCTCTTTTTCTCCTTTTTCAAGTCTTTTCAAAATCAGGTATGTATCTATATATATATATATATATATATACGTATGTATGTGTGTGTTTCTGTGTTTATATTAATTATCATGCTTATGTTTGTTCAGTTCTAAATTTATATGCCCTGCCCTTAATCTATTATTCGTTATGTTTTCTTTGGCGTTAGGTTTCTTGCCCTCTATAATACATGGGCTAAGCTTTTTCTTATTATGTGCATGTTTTGAATTTTGATATACCATATATATGCAGTAGTATATATATATAATGAACACTTCACAATGATGAGTATGATCATCTCTATTATTCAAGAAACCATAAGTCCTTAATATAGGAATATGGGTTGGTTACTACTTACTACTAATACTTTCAGAGAAGCTCAACTAATTAAACTGATAGATAAGAAGGCCAAGGAGGAGGCAGTGGAGGGGTTATTATAGTAAATAAAACATAAGACGTGATTATGAATATAATTGACAGACCGGTCGGTGAGTGGATGAGACCTAAAATAAACTACGAGTAAGGTTTTTATTTTATTTTAAGTGAGAGTATACCTGGATCAGATTGTGCTTTATGTTAGACCTTTTTATCAGCACCTTTTTGCTTTATAAAAATTAAAAGTAAATAATTTTTTTTTTTTGCTGATAGATTTAAAGTTAGGGCATGATTAGCTTCCCTGTTGGCCAGCCCTGATAATAGAATAGTATTAGTATTGGCAGTAGTACTGCACCATTTGTAGCAGCAAATGTTTAGTGCTTTTTCTTTCTCTTGGTGTATATTTTCTTGAAGGGGAACATTGGCACAACTGTTAAAGTTGTTGAAATTAGTCATAAGTCTGAGTCGTCTTCTTGTCCCTTTTGTAATTTTTTCTTGGGGTATATTTTTCACGAGTTTTTTTTAGAGTGTGATTATTGACAGGACTACAATTTTAATTCGGCATCCTCTTGTCAGATTGCTTACGTGATGAGGTTGCTGGGTCGTGCTACTTTTTGCTTAATAAATATACAAACAATTTTCACAAATATCATTAAAATTACTTTTTTGTACAATTTTACAAATAATTAACTCATCCATAAAATTTTCACATTTTTAACTTCATACCAAACATATCGTAGTTCAGATTTCCTGGGTTGCACATCAAATATCATTATGGTTGAAATCTTAGAGACCAAGTACACTACTACCATAAAATTACTTTATGTATGCCATCAAACTAACTTATTAGTTACACTATAGTTTGCTATTTACTACAATCATTCCCAAAAACAAAATATCTTATACCTCACAAGATCCTTAGATGATCTACCAGTACTCCAACTCAACCAAAACCAATTGTCCATTTTTGTCTGTTTTCAAGTCAATTAAGTTTGAGAAGGAGAACGACTTTGATTGAAGTGGAACTTTAGCCCCTAAAAGCAAGTTGCTTTTCGTGCCTGTTTATATTGTGGTGGTGGCCCTGGTGGGGTCTTTTATTCGAGAAATTCCTAACTTTTCTTGTATTCAGAACAATATAAGGTACAGAAAACAAAGAAGATTTTTGCCGTGTGAACAATGTTGTGGTTGATATAAAATCATGAAAACGACAACATCATCTCAGACATGGGGTCCCTCACTAAGCTATCATTTCATTATTAATTGCTACCAACCAAGCCATCTTGATTAGTGGCTAAAAGTTACTATTAGAGTATTACCTTATCACATTGAAATGGCTGACTTTTACTTTCAAATAACATTATTTGCCGGCCTCCATCATCAAATAGATAAAACAAAGACTACATAGCAAAAAAAAAAAAAAACAAAGACTAGTGGCAGGTGGGATAAATTTTCAGAGTCAAGGATAGAAATTATAAAACCTCCGTTATTCCAATTTAATGTCTTCATCGTCATTATGTGATGGCATCTAGTACTAGGAAAAAAGCACTACCGGTTGACTTGTGAAACCGGAAAAAATGAAAAATCATTGAGTGATTAATCCTCTGGTATAATTTTATCGGTCATGTTAGGATACTGATTAAGGAATTCAAGAAAAAAATTTTCATTGAAAATCTAAATATATCATTTCTTTAAATATTAAATACATCAATTTTCAATGAAAACTTTCTTTTTTTTGCTTCCTAAAACTTTCTTTTTTTGTTTCCTTAGCCGGTGCCCATAGAACATTCTCCTAATTTTATTAGTCATTTTATTTATTTATTTTGTCTTACTTAAGAAATGAAAGGAGATGTATTTACACCTCAGGAGAGAACTAAGTTTTAAAAGACGATGCTTAAAAGAAGAGAAATGTTTTCTCGAACATAAAAAATTTGACAACATTTTATATGGTTAATACAGTTCAAAAACGTGGTTAATGAAGTGTTGAGTTTGGTTAATGGATACAAGATGTTGCAACTCATTAATCATCCACTGAACTTCATTAACCACGATTTTAAACGTTACTAATCACGATTTTCAGATGTTCAAATATGCATTTGAATTTCAAAATTTTGAACACTTGAAAATTGTGGTTAATAACGTTTAAAATCGTGGTTAATGAAGTTCAGGGGATGGTTAATGAGTTGTGACACCTTGTATATCCATTAACCAAACTCAACACTTCATTAACCACGTTTTTGAACTGCATTAATCATGTAAAATGTTGTCGATTTTTGTTATCAACTTTTGATGCTCAAATAACAGCACTGTAAGAGAATGACCTAATTATATATATATATACTCCCTCCGTTCTCTATTATAAGCAAAACTTAAATGGAACACACATATTAAAGAAGTTGGTCAATCTAATTTAATGTTGTTAAAAATTAAGTGTATTACCTAAAGTAACCTTAAAAAAAAAATTCAATTTTTATTAAATGCATCCCATATTGAGTTATTGGAACATAAAATTGGTATTAAATGAAAGATATTTCAGGAACAATGTCATTAAATAGGATTAAAGTAGTTGAAATTTGGTTATTATTTGATCAAAAAATTTGGGACTTTTTTCCTTATAATAGTGACCAGAGGGAGTATGTATGTATGTATGTATGTATATATATATATATATATATATATATATATATATGTGTGTGTGTGTGTGTGTGTGGGGGGGGGGTATATAATGAGAATAATTTTTATTTTAAGAATGTAAACAATAAATCTTAACCATACAATGGACATGCTATCTATGAGTGGAACATAGATGGCCTAGCAGATCACCATATATTTAGAATCCTATAAGAAATGACTATGGCAGCTACCGCCTATAGAACTAGGAATAATAATCCTGGATCTATCGCTAAAATATTAATTTCAGGGTTTACAGGGAAGTTTAAAAGGCTGGTGGGATAATGATCTCGCCGAAGAAGAAAGAAATTTAATTTATAATACAGTGAAAAATGAAACTGTAAATGGACAAGTAGTAAATGTAGAAAACTAGGGGTGGCAAAGTGAGTTATGACTCGCGGGTCAACCCGTCAAAATTTGACGGGGTGGGTTGGGGTCCAGCATAACCCACCAAAAACGGGTTGGTGGCCGGTCGGTGGCAGGTTGGCGCCAGATTAAAAAATAATAGTTTTTAATAATTTGTTAATTATTTAATATTATTTAATTCAATTTAATTGTTACTTGGAATTATTTCATACTACATAAATGATATCTTTACTTTTGTAACACAAATTGTATGCTATAAGATAAGATTATTCCAATTTTTTAGTAATAATTTAAGAAATGCTATGAAAATTATCCAAAAAAAGAAATGTTATATGATTTTTTTTTATTTTTTTTATAGCGGGTCAACCCGCCAATCCACCAACCCAATTTATGTTTTTATGTGTTTGACGGGCCAACCCGCCAACCCACCATTAGGCGGGGTGGGTTGGGGGGTCAACCCATATGACTAAAATGGGTTGGCCCGTTCCGCCCAGTCCCGTTTTGGGTGGATTAATGATGGGATGGGACGGGACGGGACGGGACGGAACGGGTTGACCCACTTTACCATCCTATAGAAAACCAAATAAAAACTTTAATTCTCACCATCTCTCAAGCATTCATCGGAGATAACAAAATCTTTGAAGATATATAGGTCTTTACAGATCCGTAATAATTTATATTGCCCAACTTTGGGAGAATTTAGATGGTATAAAGATAATTTATATTAGTTTTTCAAGGTATCCTCTGCACGCAACTAGGAGACTAATCCCTCGAGGTATCAGATGACATTTAAGGACTAATCCCTCCCAATCAGATTTTTTTCATACACAAAAGCCAATGATTGAATCCTTGATCACTTGATTAAAGGATCCAAACTCGTTGCAGTGAATTAAGTAGCACCCTCTAAATATATATGTATAAGATTAGTCTCACATATAAAATATTAAAAATGTATATGAATTTAGAAAACTAACAAAATAGTCATTGCAGTCTCGTTAATGGAAGCGATATAATTATGGTAATTCATGCTCTGACATAGCCTGATCCTGTAGGGTTTGAAATGATTATACATGCCTTCGGGGTGCAACACAGAATTTGAAACGTTAGTTCAAAATTGTTAAATAATGTCCCGTCAGAACTTGTCTCTATGAAACGTGTCTTAGTGATTTCGGGCAGGTTTGGCAAAGTCCAACTTTTCTTTCCATAATAAGATAAGATTATCTAAACTTAATTATCACAGCACAGTGAGTTGATTTCCCTTAATCAATTATCATGTCAAAGTTGGGACACTGAACCTTCTGGTCCACAAAATTACAAGTAGCATTAGTCTTTGTTCAATGTTTCGGTAGCAAGACTACAAAGACTCGAACTATAAAAGATGTTACACACGACGAGATTGAAGTCGTGCTTTACTAGCCAATACATGTCACCATGTCCATACCTACTTTCGGGAAAATGAATATAAGGAAAAAAACGTTGCTAGACAATGTCAAATGGGTGATATCAATTTAATCCCTCAATAATATAAAAATGACATTAATTCAGTTCATCAATTATAGTTGACATTAATTAGTTTTTTAATAATATAAATAACATCCATTTACTTCATTAATTTCGATGCTTGCTTACAAGGAAATAATTTTATGTCACATTTATGATTGAGAGATTAAATTAATGTCACTTATCTTCTAAATTAACTTTAACTCAATCTTTCAAGAAAAAATGATAGTTTACTCTTTATTTTAATGATCCATTGTAATTTGTATACTGTTGTTTAAATTTGTTTTCCTGGAACCTTATTCCAAACTAACTGTTCAAAATTAATGTTACAATTCAGATATTGGCAATAATGGGAAATGGCAACACCAAATCAATTGTTATCACCGGCCATTCCATTGGAGGAGCCACTGCCTCTCTATGTACCCTTTGGCTTTTATCTTACCTCCAACACATATCTTCCTCTGTGTCAGTCTTGTGCATCACTTTTGGTTCACCATTGCTAGGGAATGAGTCTTTTTCCCGGGCCATTCTCAAAGAAAGATGGGGTGGCAACTTCCTTCATGTGGTCTCAAAGCATGACATAATGCCAAGGCTTCTCTTTGCCCCTATAACACCTCACACTGCTCAGCTAAATTTCCTTCTTCAGTTTTGGCAATTGTCCATGACTGCTCCAGGTTTTGGGAAGCTTGCAGTTCAAGTATCTGATGAAGAGAAAGCTGAATTGTTCAACTTTGTAATTAGTTACTTGTATGCAGCCACACAAGATGGATCAGAAGGGTCTGCCTCAAGTTTGTTTCATCCATTTGGGAGCTACTTTTTTGTTTCAGAAGAAGGAGCAATTTGTGTGGATAGTCCAATCACAGTTATAAAGATGATGCATTTGACATTTGTAACAAGCTCTCCAGCTTGTAGTATTGAGGACCATCTAAAGTATGGAGAGTATGTTAATAAACTGTCTTTTCAATTCTTGAACCAGAGAAACTCCATGCAGGTGAACATTCCTGACTCAAGCTATGAAGCAGGGCTTGAATTTGCGGTCCATTCTTCTGGGATAGCAATCCAGGTAAGTGCACTATCTTGTCTCACCACTATATGATGTTTCTTCCTCTCTATTTTCTATCTTACACTTATACTAAAATGCCAACCTATTTTCTTATTGCACACAAATAGGGAATGTTGAGTAAAGGGGTATTTGGTTTGTTTTCTGTTTTGATTTTTAGTTGATATATTTCTATTAATAATTACAAAAACGACACCTTATTTTCATTTTCTTTCTTGTTTCTAAGCTTTTGCAAGGGAAATAATGAAAACGGAAAAATGTTGTTTTCATCATTTGTTTCACAAAAGTTTAAAAACCGGAAATAAAGTGAAAACAATATGACATTTTGTAATTATCCATGAAAATATATCAATTGTAAATGAAAAGAGAAAACAAACTAAACACCATCTTGGAAAAAAAACAGTTAATGTCCCCAAAAAAAAAAAAAAACACCACCTTAACTTTGCAGTGTATTCACACTAATACTATTGTTAGTTACACATGATTCATAGTTTCCATTGGAATAAGGTGATTTCACAGAACAAATTACTTTCATTGAACTAATAGGAAACGGCTATTGAACCTGCCAAGGAGTGCCTTAAGATGGCAAGAAGAATGGGTCTTTCACCAACCCTGAATGCTGCTAGCCTAGCAGTTACCTTATCCAAGTTTGTACCTTATAGGGCTGAAATAGAGTGGTACAAAGCATGGTGTGACCAGCAAAGTGATCAAATGGGATATTATGACTTGTTTAAGAGGAAGAGCTCTTCAAAAAGGGATATGAGGGTCAATATGAATCGTCACAAGCTTGCCAGGTTTTGGAACAATGTAATTGATATGTTGGAGAAAAATGAGCTGCCTCGCGATTTTGAAGTGCGAGCTAAATGGGTCAATGCTTCACATTTCTATAAACTTCTGGTTGAGCCGTTAGATATTGCAGCATATTATGGGAAGGAGAAGCACAGAACCGAGGGCCATTACATACAGCATGGTAGAGAGAGGAGATATGAGATTTTTGATAGGTGGTGGAAGGATAGAATGGCTACAGTGGAAGAAAATAATCAGAGGAGCAAGTTTGCTAGTTTGACTCAAGATTCATGTTTTTGGGCAAGGGTGGAGGAAGCAAGGGACTGGTTGAATAGTGTTAGAAGTGAGAATGACACAAGCAAGCTGGTTGTGTTGTGGGGTAACATTGAGAAATTTGAGAAGTATGCCATGGAACTTATTGAAAATAAGGAGGTGTCTCAAGATGTTCTTGCTAAGAACTCAAGTTACAGTATATGGGTGGAGGATTTAAGAGAGCTGAGGGAACTCAAAGCAAAGGTGCAGATGTTTCCACACCACTTTACCCCTGTTCTGGATGGAGAAGTAGTTCCATAGTAATTTGGATCATGGAATAAATAAGCTTAACAGTCTGTAATATGTCTAAGAACTGCTCTTTTGCAAAAATAACTTGTTTGCTTATGACTTTGCCTCATTAGGATTTTACTTAAATGCATGTGACAAGCAGGACAGGAATGAATTGATTGTCATCCTTCCTTTTTGAACTGAATAACTGAACATTTTCTCACTAACATGCCAATTTCAAACTTCTGAAGAATTATACCTTGACATTTTGAATATCAATATTCCTAACTGGCCCCTTGAACCATTTTCTTGCATCTAACAGCCACCAAAGCATTATCAGACCCAAACCCACCCCCAATGCAACTGGTGCATAATTGAAAGTATCCCAAGCAATTGGGTAAAGAGTTGGTAAAAGGAATACAGAACATGTGTAACAAATCCATAGAAATGCTACCAAGCAGACTGGTCTTCTTGCTTTGCCCAAATAAAATGGCCCAGGCTTGAAGTCCTTCTCTGACATCACCATCCTTGCAAAGATTGGAACTGCATAACCACCAACCCATCCGATTGTACATATCGAAGTTATTGCAGTAAAGACTACATTGAGCTTCAAAATTGGGAGCCCAAGAAGAATGCAGATTGCTGCACAAAGCCATACTGCATTTGAGGGAACTTTATACTTTGGGTGCAATTTCCGCCATAAGGATGAAAAAGGAACTCCCTTATCTCTTGACAGAGCATAAACCTGAAAAAAGTTCGAGATACAACACAACACAATGGTAAGGAGGCCTTATTCCACCAACATCTTTTAGGTTCAGACTTCAGACATTAGCATACAAAACATCATTGCTTTTTAAAGCTTTACTAATTTATAGTCAAAGCTAAAAAATGGATAATCTAATACTTCCTTTTCTCAAAATAAATAACTTAAGCAATTGCAAAGGAGGTAAATTGATTGTGGAAGCTTAATGCCCCACTTTCCCAAATCTTATCATCAGAAAGTACTTACCACTCTGGCAGCACTAGTAGTGATTGAAAGTCCACCAAAGAAGAATGAACCCCAAATGACAAATAGAAGAATGATTGCTCCAACAGAATTGTGATATCTTCCATGGAATGCATCATAGAGTATTTGTGCCGGCACAAATGCTCCAGCAGTCTCATTGTTTGAATCATAAAGGTAACCCAAATCCTGAATGAGAGTTGAAAACTGGCGTTACTATCATCCTTTGGATCAAAGCTGTTTAGTTTATTAAGTCAATAGACAAGCCAAATAAAATAACACTCACCTGATTTTATACTCTATCTAGTCCCTAAGAGAATGGGAGTATGAGACTCAAAAAAAACATCAAAGAGGATAGAGACAATAAAAGGAGTCTTTAGAAACCTGAAAATCTTGGAAATTTTGGGTTGGAAATGTTGAATCTATTTAAAAAAATCCAAACTGTTTTTCCTTGTTTACTTAGAAATCAAAGTATGCATTGAGTTTTAATAATGCTTCATAAATTCATTTTCCTTGTGAATGAGAAATAAAGAAGTGTTTAAATTGCTCGAGTATATGTTCAAGATGTTTATTACTAACTTCAACTTACATATGTTTACCTGAATGCTGAATGTAAGTGCCAATATGTAAGCCCATCCAAATAGTGAAATGATCCCAAGACTACCTAATATTGCAATAGGTCCATTCTTGTCTGCACCTTTAGTTTCTTCGGTTAGATGTGCTGCAGCATCATATCCATAGAGGGAATACTGGCTGACAAGAAATGATAGAATGACTGCATATGGTTTGCTTGATATTCCTGTTGATTCAGGGGCCAATTCGAAGTGTGTGAACACAAATGAAGCAGATTTTGTAGTTAGTGCTACCAGAGGTAACATAATGACTATCACCAATCCACCAATAACCTGACACAGAATAAATGTGTGAGCTACCTCTTAATACACCAAAAAACCTTAAAATTGTTAATATAGTGAAGTACATTTCAGAATATTTTCAGAAAGAAATGAACTATTATTAGTTTTTAAAATATGCATATCCAGAAGTTTATTTGGGTTTAATCCAATTAAAAATACCACCTTCTCACAAACTTCTATTCTCTCTTCTCAATCACAGAATAAGCAAGGTTAGGCCACCCTATGGCAGTTATAAGTATACAAGAAATCAAAAGTACCTGCCACCATATTGAAATTACATCAAGCAAGGCAATCACTTCTAATGCAAATGTGTTCAGTGTTGCCCATATAACAGTGAGGCCGATGTACATACACAAGAATAGCCATTTTGGAGCAAAGTACCCTCCACCTTTATTTGTGCCTGTTGAGAGTAGGATTATACTTTGCAACGTTTGTGATCCTGCATATGCCTTTCCAATCATGAAAAGCATCAGTCACTATGTAAACATTCTCTGAAAACATTGAGTGGAAATTACACTAAACTGTAAGCACCTGAGTCCCTATCCCAGCAATAAGCCCTATGGTCTCAAGCCATGCACAGCACCATGAAGAAAATGGTCCCCATTTTGGACCGGCTAAATGTGCAGCCCAAAAGTACAGAGAACCAGTTGTCTGTTAGATTGCATTGGAAATCAAAATTAGTTCTGCAAATTCATTTACTCATTCGTGTGCAGCAGGAAACAAGAATTTTAGGATGTAAAGTTTCCTACTCTTGATTTCATCAATGAAAAGGACATATTTTGTTTGTTCAAAGTTCAAACATAAATGATTCAGTTCAAGATTAAAATTGCAAATAGTTCGATCTGTAGACAGTTAATATCTTTTTTTTTTCTCTACCAAATACATCTGTATCAGTTTACATATTTGAAGTTCCTATATAAATAGAGAAAGAAGATTCCATATGCTGTGCTTCGAGGAGTGGGATTTAAGTGGAATGGTAAGGGTTCCCATTAAAGAGTTTTTAATGAACTAAAGCATTTCATTAATGATGTCTCTCTTACCACATTTATATACTTGTACTATATATAGTACAAGTACAAGCATTGAGAGCTATAAGCTTCTTGTTGGAGGTAAGAGGGACCTAGGGAGTGGGTGTATATGCTTCAAAGGATGTTGTTATCATGGTTATAGGGAGGATGGGGATAGGTAAAAAAAAAAGACTGTGAATCTAAAGGGTTTTCTACCATAAAGAGTTTACAATGAACTTAAGTATTTTTAGTCTTTGACTTGCTCATCCAAACTGAGGGGTGGTGGTTAGATAAAGTCCTCTCCAAGCTGGTGACTATTGTCTGGTTGAATGAAAAGCATATGGTATAGAACAAGTACACAGTATGTGTAGATAGATACAAATGCAATCTGTAGTTACATGACAGTAGCCTAAAGTCTAGATGATAAGGATAAGAAGATAAGTTGATCAACAGAACAGACATAATTTGAATGCTGTACAATTATTTGACTTGGTCTCGGATGGTTATCTACTACCACTAGAAATAAATTAATTTAACAAAGAAACTTTATGAGAAGGGAGAAACCGGGAATGATGAGCATATCTCAGCCATTGCCAACCCAACGAACCAAGTGAAGAAGCAAACCACTACCCATCCCCATACAAGAGTTGCAGGGCCTGCATATTGAAGGCTAGAACCATAGAGAGGAGTGATTCCAGTGAAAAGGGTCATTGTTGAGAATGATATTGCCAGAGTTTTGAACATAGTCTGCATGATAAATGGACAAATTAAACAAAGTTACTTAAAAGAAATAATTATTTAATTTTCAGAAACATAGGATATAGGATTAAGAATCAGCTCCACTGCTCCAACAAGAACAAGATGACAAAAATAAATAAATAAAAATAACCATTTCTCTTCTCAGTTCTTGCTTGTAACCAAGCTCATTGAGCCTCTTCTCTGCTGAATCCGTAGCTGTGTTTCCTGCCACTTCCGCCATGTTGCTTTCACTCCCCATGGAACCAGGGTTCTGTTGAGGAGTTTTTCACGTAATATAAACAAGCAAACAAAAGAAGAAGAAGAAAGAAAGAAAGAAAAGAACTTTATAGCAGAGTTCAGAAATCTCATAAGTATAAGCAACGAATGAATAAGGTAGAGAAGAAGATATGATTAGTCCCACCAATACTTTAGTTGAAAGATTCAAACTTGGCAGTTTGGCTTAAAGGTTTCAGACTAGTTCCAATATTAGAATGGTCGTTCCAGGTAACAACCGAGGATATAGCCATTAGCCATTAGCCAATGCCAATATTTTCTCATGCATTTTTTCAACTCATGCGTCATTGTTTTCTCTCTCTGTAACACTTACTCAACTAAAGAAAAAAAAAACGATTTCATACTTGCTCTCTTTTGATATTGCTTTTATTCACTTGCAACTTGCAAGTGAATGCATCCGTGTAGAGCCAAATCACTAACTTTATAACCATATCATATTACTTTTTCTTTGGGAACAAGGATAGATGATAGATATAGGATCCAAGTGTAAAAAAAGTAGTATGATAAAAAGGTCATGAAAATAAGCACACTTGACTTGTTTAAAACAGCCAACTCAATTGTGTATAATTTGTCGCTTTGTGAATTATAGAATGCTAGAATAATAGATTGGTTTTGACAGATTGCATCTGCTTTTGAAAAATACTCCTTGTACATTTGATCTCCATAGTTTGACTTTGTTTTCTTTGACAATTTGAGAGGGAACTGGGAAGTGGACAAAAGAGAAAGAGAAAGAGATGGAATTTAATAAAGACGGCAGAATACTTAGGGGAAGCTTCTGTTTGACGTGTTCAGCAAATGAAGATCTTAAATTAATAGGACAGATGCATTCACATGTCCATTTGTCATGTTCCCTTGAGTATATCTTGCTTTTACATCACATATTAAAGGGATGACCCCATAAAGATATGTTGGATGTAAAAAGAAATAGTTACAAGTCAATAACATATAACTTGTTAACTTAATTAACCGCATGTGATTAACAATTTTCCTCTCACGACAGGAATCGAATCGCTTACGGTATGTTTAACGAAACTAACTATCTACCAATTATGTTGGACGTTATTGATACTAGGGTTCTTCTATAAACATGTTAACATTTTTTCCTAGAGAAAAATCAGTAAAGAAAAGACAATATGGATCCTCAGACACAATCTCCATCATCTCTCGAGTCAAATATCATTTGTTGGATTAATCTAACGGCCGAGATCTCTCTCTCCCTAGCTGATAGATTAATATCTCTTAGGCCGTTAGATTAATCCAACGGCTGGTATTGGGTGGAGAAAGAATGGAGGGGGATTGTGGCTATAGAGGATCCGGATCCGAAAAAAGGAGATCATTATAAACATGTGGCCATAAGGGTCTATCCTGATGTTTATATCCAATATATCTACATCAATTGGGAAAAAGTGGTCACAATGCATGAGAAAGATACACGCAAGAAGCAGCTTGTAGAACCTCCGACTCCTGAAATCTGGAGAAAAAGGCTAAGGAGAAAAATCACAGCCAGAATACTAAACATCAAAATCATTGCCACGAGAAAGGACAAGATCAATTTGATACGTATAACTAACAAGAAATTAAGTAGCACTTAGGATGAATTGTAGGGCTTACACGATATCCAAAATCCAGATTATGATACCATGAATTAGTGATATGTTGACCAAGAATATTGCTGTGCCAGTTGCTACACATTTGAAATTCAGTGCACAACTATACATTTCAACATCTTTATCTTTTCTTTTTCTCGGAGAAGCACCACTGGGAGAAAGGAAGCGTGGAAAGGGGATAAACTACAAAGTCCACAATTATTGAATTATATATTGAGTGTTAACCGAGTAACTGAAGGCTCCGTAAAATAATTGCTAGCATAGTCAACATATAAGGATGCACTTAACAAATACTTGTAACTGTGCACAACTAAATGGCGATCAATTTGGGATCACCACCCAAATGGCTATTTGACCTGTATGGTGCAATTTCGGCAGAAAACTCCCAAACTGAAACAAGTTTGAAAATATTTCCCAAACCGTGTTTGCTATCAACCACTTTGACTTTTTTTGTTTTTTGTTTTAAACAAATAACGTAATTCGTATTTGCTATAACGACTTTACAATTTTGTTTTTTTTTTTTTAAATAAATAACGTAAATGGTTTATGATAGATACGATTTTAGTTAAATTTTTTTTGGTGGAAATTGTTGTTGAAATAAACGACTTCATATTTGTAAAAAAAATTAACTAAAGTTGTATCTACCATAAATGAATTACGTTATTTATTTAAAAAAAAAAACACAAAATAGTAAAGTCGTTTATATCAAACACGACTTACGCTGTCTCAAGAGGGAGTTTAAAGCCTACGAATGATCTCTTCCTAACATCACTTATGAGATGGGGAAGACCCACCTGCATAGCAAACCATATGAAAAAAAAAATTGAAAAAACTTAGTGTAATTCTATATGTGTTTTAGGTACTATTTTTCAATGAGAATATGACATGTGTAATAGCTGTAACATGTTATAATTTCATTGATGAGCTATTACATATCATATTCTTTAGGTGCTTGTCATGTTGTTTTCCAATAAGAATAAAACATGTGTAACAGCTGTTACACATATTATATTTTCATTGATGAGTTGTCACACATTATTATTCTGGTTGGAAAACAACATAGTAACTAAATTTTGTCGTATAATAATTCTACATGCTCACACTTTCAGACACATGACTTTCTTAAGTGGTCATGTGAGTACTAAACAACTTTTAATCTTGATCATTCATAAATGATTATATGGTCAAGATTTATTATTCTCACATTTTTAAAATGAAAACTATTCTAATTATTATTTTTTTTAGCAAGGTAACCGGTCACCATAAATTTATTAATAAAATACAAAAGAAAACAAAAACATGGGGGACACAAACCAAAACCTATGCAAAATAAACGAGAATCAAGCAAACCTAGAATTAGGTTTTCTATTTAGTCTCAGGTTATACATCTTCTGAGATTTGGACATAAACACCGTGAAACCATCCTCAGCAGCATTATCATTATTCTGCTCTTCTTCCTTAGAAGTACTTGCATCCTTTTGTTTTGCCCACAAAATAAATAAAACATTAAAATCATGTTGAACAACAGCTGAAAAAGAGCTAAGATCTTGAACATAAACTGGACTGATGTTAAGGGGACTAGGCATTGCAACTGAAACTGAACTAAGTTTAAGTTCTTTTTGAACTTGAGGAGGCATAGTTTTTGGAGAAATAATCTTTACACCAGAGCCGCTTGGAGAGGCAGGAGTTTGGGAAACATGATCAACAAAGTCATCTTCCTTATCATTCATGTCAGCAGTTGTTTCATCATATACAGATTGTATAGAATCAGTATTATCATGTTGAACATCCTCGTGATCATTTTGAAAATTCATAGCAGTATCCTCAAAGTCATTAACAACATTAATCACATCATCTGAAAATTTTCCCGAACACTATTAGTGACCATTGCATCCTCATGATCACTAATAGGCTCCTCATAAGAAGCATCCTTCTCATTTGCATTATTATGATTGGATGCATCCTGTTGAATATTATCAACCACAACAACTGATTTAACAAATTTAGGAACATAAGTAGCTACATTCATGCCCTTATGAGGCAAAGAACTCTGGTGATTCTTAGAATTAGTCATCTCTTCCTTTTTATTGCAATAATCAATTGAATGACCAATATTTTGACAATAATTACAATAGGAAGGCAATTTTTCATAATCAATCCCAATATAGAAAGTATAATTATCCCTTTCAACTAAGATTTCATAAGTCAATTCAACAGATAAATCAATATCAACCAATACTCTCGCAAAATTACCATATACCTACTTTCGAGTCATCTCATCAATGGAAATAGGGGTTCCAATTCCAGATGCTATTTCAAAAAGAAGTCTAAGGCGTCAATATTCCTTAGGTAAATGATAGATCTTTATCCAACATTGAGTATAAGTTTTCTTTTGATTCTTGGTATTAAAATCAGGTGTCCATTGAGATAATCATAATAATCCAGGTTTAAGATTACATTTTCCAGAAGACCAAACCTTTCTGAAATCTTCTTGTAATGAAAAATTGAATTCATAGTATCCTTTCCCAAGTGTAGTCATTCTCCACTGGTCAATCGGTTTCCACTATTTTTCCAATGCTTCTTGAAGATCAAGATATTTGTAGGGTTTGTCACTCTTAGACAATAGAGGACGTCCATATAGATTCATCTTACATTATTCGACTCCCTTGCAATATTCTAATTATATATGTCCCATATATATATAATTTTTGTCATCTAATTACAACTGATCCCACCTCATTTCCTTCACACTTCTCGACATACTCTAGGTATGATCAGATGTCAGCACACCTAATGTGCAACAAACGTTATCCTGTGAAAATGTTTGATCTGGCATTATCGTCCGAATGAAATTGGGTGATTAAGAGCACTCATGATTCCTCACGGGCCTGAGAACCTGGGCAACTTGAGTTATAATTTAAACATGAATTCTTTCTGCTATTGGGTGCATTAATATTACATTTTCATTGCTTCTACAAGCAACTCTAATTTCTTGACAGTAAAGCTTGGTATGTTTCTATTTGAAGTTTTGTTAATGTGTAATCGATTATTTACTATTATATCGTATGGTATCAATATAAGATTAGGATTTGAGATTGGAAGAGATAATATCTGAAAAAGGTTGCGAGGGTAAGGAGCATATATCTATACAAATAAGGACAAAGTCATGTATGCATACCCAAAACAAAAAGCAAAAATATAAAAAATAAAAGCTTTTGATGGATCATGCATGCATAAATAGACACCCGCCATATTTTGTTTTTCACTTTTTAACTAAATATCATGTTGAATTAATGTGTAGTTGTAAGTTAAAACATAAAATGATCGTTATAAAAAAAAAACATAAAATGATATAAGAAGTACATTGAAATTAGTTTATTATGCACTTAAAATTCTCAATCTGCTTGTCTGTGACGACTTTCAAAGTAAGATTTCAACATAAGTCAGTAGCCATAACTTAACGAAGCAAAAAGAGAGGTTGGAAAAAAATCAGAATGACTTAATTTTTCAAGCCAAAGTTTAAGTTGCCGCATCAAAGGAATGAAGAACTTGCTCTAAAATCATTCTCTTATGAGGGTCAAGAGGGCTCTCTGGTTTATCAGAGTAAGCAATATTTAGAAGATAGAGCTTCTTTGAGGCCACAAATGCTGCAGAAAATATCCTCTTCATCCCACCCCGAGTACTATCAACCAAGTATTCAAATTCATAAATTTGTAAACCTCTTTCCCCTGATCTCTCTGCAACTGTGATCACCTCAGCTTCCTTTGTACTTTCCTGAACGACAAGAGAATAATTCACAGAAGTTAAATTCTGATACACACAATCACATAGACATTTATCTTTCCACCAATTCTAAGAACCAAAGACATTAACGAGCACACAAGGTACAGTTTCAGATAGATAAACTTTTTGCGTTTCTAATCTTAATAAGTTCTGTGTTAAACGCTATTTGTAATGATCATTTATGGACTTTGGTCATAACAGCAGCAGAAATGTTTCCTTAAACTCGGGATAGAACTCCTTTTCCCTGAAGAGTTATCTTATTTTAGTTTAGTTTTCTTATCTTAGTTTAGTTTTTGTTATCTGTCATCTTATTCTGTTTCAAGAATAATATCCTTTATGGATAGCTTTTGTTAGTTTAGGATTTAGACAGTTTCTTTATCTTTTGCTGTTGAATTCTGTTATGATTAGAAAGGCTATTTAAGCCATTGCTTCTGCATTGAATAAAGTAACTCATTCAATCAATTTGTTGAATTGTTGTTTTAGCTTCTATAATCTTCAGTTCATAACAAATTGGTATTAAGAGCTCCCATTGGGCCTGAAAAAGGAGAGTTGCAGTCAAGTGACTTACAATCAAGAGAGACAGAGAGATGTCTTCGAGTGGGGGATCCTTTGTTCAACCCGCCATTCCACACTTTGATGGTCACTATGACCATTGGAGCATGTTAATGGAGAACTTCTTAAGGTCTAAGGAGTATTGGGGTTTGGTTGAGACGGGTTATGAGGAACCAAAGGGAAGAGCAGTTCTGAGTGTTTCAGAACAGAAGAAACTCGAGGATTTAAAGCTAAAGGATCTGAAAGTCAAGAATTTCTTGTTTCAAGCTCTTGACAGGACAATTCTTGAGCAGATTCTGGAGAAGAGCACATCGAAGTAGATTTGGGATTCGATGAAGAAGAAATATGAGGGGAATGCAAGAGTCAAGCGTTCCATTCTTCAAGGTTTAAGGAGGGAGTTCGAGATTCTTGAGATGAAATCAGGTGAGATACTATCTGACTATTTTGCTAGAGTTGTGACTGTTGCTAACAAGATGAGAGCACAAGGGGAGAACATGCGAGATGTAACAATCGTTGAGAAAATCCTTAGATCCTTGACTGACAGATTTAACTTCATTGTCTGTTCAATTGAGGAATCTAAGGACACTGGTTTACTCTCAATTGATGAGTTACAAAGCTCCCTGGTGGTGCAAGAGCAAAAGTTTCTCAAGAACAATGGAGAGGAGTAGGCTCTTAAGGTGTCGTCTGAAGAGAAAACTGGAGATAAAGGCCGAGGCAGAGGAGGTTTTAGAGGCAGAGGAAGAGGTAGGGGTCGAACTATGTTCAACAAGGCTACTGTGGAGTGCTATCCATGTCACAAGCTTGGTCACTTTCAGTATGAGTGTCCAACTTGGGACAAAGAAGCAAATTATGTTGAATCAAATGAGGAGGAAGAGATGTTGCTGATGTCTCATGTGGAGATGCATGAAGCAAGGCGAGAAGATGTGTGGTTCATTGACTCTGGCTGCTCAAACCATATGTGTGGAGATAAAGATATGTTTTATGAGCTGAATGAGGACTTCAGGCAGTTGGTCAAACTCGGGAACAATACAAAGATGACAGTGCTTGGAACGGGGAATGTCAAATTATACATAAATGGCCTTCATCATGTTATAACAGAAGTGTACTATGTGCCGGAATTGAAGAATAATATTCTAAGTGTGGGGCAGCTACAGGAGAAAGGTTTAACCATTCTCATAAATGATGGAATGTGCAAAATCTATCATCCTGCAATGGGCCTGATCATTCAAACCAGTATGACTGCAAAACGGATATTCACTTTGTTGGCAAGGACTTGAGTCAAGGAAGCCACTTGTTTTCATGCACCAACACAAGGTCTTGCACATCTTTGGCATCGCAGGTTCGGTCACTTAAGTCACATGGGGCTGATGACCTTGCAATGCAAGAAGATGGTCCAAGGATTGCCACAATTTTCCCCCCAACCTCTGTATGCACAGCTTGCATGATTGGAAAGCAACACAGGGAGGCCATCCCAAAGAAAAGTCAGTGGAGAGCAACTCTCTAACGCCCCTCATTACATTAGTAACCCAAGATAATAATTTAAATAAAAACAAGGTAATTAAAAATTTTCTTAATAAATACTGAATAAGCTCATAATATAATATTAATCCAAAATAATTGTTTGTACCAATCCAATAACCAAAAATTCATAATAAGTTTTAAACCACAAAACTGGACGTCTATTATAACTCGCAAAAATAAATAAATAAATAAACGATAATAATAGTCTTCCTGGCATATGCCATGCCACTAATCCAAGCTACTACTAGAACAAAATCCTCAAGCGTCTGGCTGCTCAACAGGGTCGTCCTCAGTCTCTGAAAACAACACTACTAATGAGATTTATAATATGAATAGAAATACATTTATAAAAGGTTTTTACAAAAGCGTTGTTCTCAGTCGACGAGGTAACCGGAAAAACTAACCATGGTACCCGCTATTTTTAAAATAATTAAATAAGAATTATATACTCAATTAATGACCATAAACATTCAGCAACACATCATAAACAAACAAATCATAATTTCATACACATATCAAATATTCTCAAAACATCCTCATATGTCATATGACCATCAACTTGTATATAACAATGGCGTCTCATTGCCTACCTTACTCATGAAGGTATTTTGATGTCACCTTCTCTTTAGTGACATTACTTATTTCGATATCAACCATTGTACACTGGTGGTATTACTCATTCCGACATCCCAATGTGTGACGATGTTACTTTCGATACCCTATCATGGCGATATTTCATATTTCGACACCTCAAATCATTGGCAGTGTTACAGCAAACAACATTCAACATATTCACAGTATTGAATCATGCCAATATCACAAATATCATCAAATAGTGCATATATAGCATGTCAATTCAACCAAATCACGTATGTATCATATATATCAAAGCACCAATCTCAATAATAAACATTTAACTGATAGCAGAAACACCTTAGAAATAAAACCCCCAAATTTGTAAAATCAGGATTTGACCAAACCAGAATTATTTTCCAAAAAACATATTTTGAAAGCATAACCCAACCCCAAGACAATTTGCACCATGGAAAGGGTGAGAAAGAGTATTTCTACTCACCTCTTGAAGACCTCCAAGCGTTTGGTCACAAACGCACCAAGAAGCTCCCCAAGAATCTCCACCTCTCTTCCTCCTCTAGGTTCCTTCTTCTCTAGAACCGTCTCCTCCACGCTCTTCAATCCTCAAGAGCAAGCAAAACTGTGTTTTAGGTTGCAAATAGGGTTTCTAGCTGCACTAGGGTGTTCTAATAGTGTACATATATATAGTGTTACATTGTTCTCTGTTTAAAATCCTATTTTTTTAACGCGTCTGACAGAGAGCACGGGCATGCTCTCGATTGGCACGGCCGTGCCAATCAACGTCAAAGTTTGCGAGGTTTCGGACACGGCCGTGCTAACAGGTAGTATGGTGCGGCTCAGACCGTGCTCCCTTTTGGCACGGGCGTGCCAAACAGCATCAAATTTGTCCATTTTCCGACACGGCTGTGCTAACAGGTAGCACAGCGCGGCTCAGACCGTGCTCTATTCAGCACGGGCGTGCCGAATGTGAGCACAGGCGTGCCAACGCTACTATAACAGATTTTAATGTAAAACTTTTCTTCTTTTCTTCTTTTGGTTAACTTACTACCCTTAAGGTTCAAAGTCAACTATTGTAGGCCTCCCTAACACTTTATTAATTTATATTTGCTGAGGTTTAAGTCTCTTATACTTTTATTTAATTCTTGGGATGTTACAAACTCAAAGATTGCAGCTCATTCATGCAGACATTTGTGGTCCCATTTCACCAATTTCCAACAGCAAGAGAAGGGATGACTTATGCTTCATTGATGATTTTACCAGAAAAGCATGGATTTATTTTTTGGTAGAAAAGTCAGAAGCTTTCCATTCTTTCAAGTACTTTAAGATACTTGTAGAAAAGGAAACTGGCCAGTTCATTAAATGTTTAAGGACTGACAGAGGAGGAGAATTTAACTTAGCTGAATTCAATGATTTCTGTAAAGTAAATGGCATCAAAAGGCAGCTCACTATAGCCTACACACCTCAACAAAATGGTGTGGCCGAGAGGAAGAACAGGACAGTAATGAACATGGTGAGGTTTATGCTCTCAGACAAAAGAATTCCCAAGATCTTCTGGCCCGAAGCTGTAAATTGGGCAATATATGTGTTGAACAGGTGTCCCACCCTTGCAGTAAAAGCTATGACTCCAGAGGAAGTATGGAGTGGAGTTAAACCATCAGTTGAGCATTTCAGAGTGTTTGGTTGTCTTGCACATGTTCATGTACCCGATGCAAGAAGAACCAACCTTGAGAACAAGAGTTTCTGCTATGTGCTACTAGGTGTAAGTGAGGAATCCAAAGGCTATAGGCTGTATGATCCAGTTGCAAAAAAGGTTGTGGTGAGTAGAGATGTTATTTTTGAGGAAGAAAAACAATGGGATTGGGATGTCAGTTACAAGGAGCAGGTGATTATGAACTTAGAATGGGGAGAAGAAGAAGGCAGTGATGATGAAAGTGATGACAGTGCAGCTGCTGAATATGAACCTGAAAGTGGTGAAGAAGGAAGTGAGAATGAAGAAGCTGAAATCAGTACTACAAACTCAGGAAATTCAACTCCTAATACAGCTGAGGAAGAAGGTAGCAGTCCAAATGGGAGGAGGGAGACACATCCTCCTGCTTGGATGAGTGATTATGTATCTGGAGAAGGACTTTCTGAAAGTGAGAATGAGCTGAATATGATGAACATGGTCCTTGTAGCTTCTAGTGATCCTTCAAGCTATGAGGAGGCAGTGAAGAATTCCAAGTGAAGACAATCAATGGATGATGAAATAAGAGCAATTGAGAAGAATAATACATGGAGTTTGACAGAACAGCCGGTTGGAGCTAAAAGGATTAGAGTAAAATGGATATATAAAACCAAACTTAATGAACTTGGTGAGGTGGACAAATTCAAAGCTCGATTAGTTGCAAAGGGCTATGCTCAACAGTATGGTGTGGACTACACAGAGGTATTTGCCCCAGTTGCAAGAATGGATACAGTTCGTATGATTGTTGCTTTAGCTGCTCAAAAAGGCTGGACCATCTTTCAACTGGATGTAAAGTCTGCATTCTTACATGGAGACTTGAAAGAAGATGTTTTTGTGGCACAACCAAGGGGCTATGAAGAAAAGGGTGGAGAGCACAAAGTCTATAAGTTGCATAAAGCCTTGTATGGATTAAAGCAAGCTCCAAGAGCTTGGTTTAGCCGGATAGAAGCTCATTTTGTTCAGAAGGGGTTTCAAAGGTGCATTAGTGAGCAAACTTTGTTTGTCAAGAAAAACAATGGAGGTAACATTTTAATTGTTAGTGTCTATGTTGATGATTTGATTTACACTGGAAATAATGAGCAGATGATGATTGAATTTAAGGAGTCTATGATAAAAGTGTTTGATATGACTGATTTGGGAAAAATGAGATTTTTCTTGGGAATAGAAGTGTTGTAGACAGCTGATGGGATATATATAGGACAGCGAAAATGTGCACAGGAAATTTTGAGGCGCTTTGGATTGGAGGAGTGCAATGGAGTGTTGAATCCAATTGTGCCCGGTTGTAAAATTAGCAAAGATGAAACAGGAGCTGGAATTGATGAAACATACTTCAAACAGATAGTAGGTAGTATGCTGTATATTACTGCTACTAGGCCTGATTTGAAGTTTGTTGTGAGTTTAATAACCAGGTTTATGGCAAGACCAACAGAGCTTCATCTGCAAGTTGCAAAAAGAGCTTTGAAGTATCTAAGAGGGACTATTGATTATGGCATATTTTATAAGAAGGAAGGGAACAAGAAGCTGGTTGCATTCACTGATAGTGATTATGCAGGGGATGTGGAGGATAGGAAGAGCACATCCGGATATGTGTTTTTGCTTAGTGGGGGAGCAGTAGCTTGGAGTTCCAAGAAACAGCCTATTGTCACATTTTCAACAACAGAAGCTGAATTCATGGCAGCAGCTGCTTGTACATGTCAAGCTGTATGGATGAGGAGGATTCTGGAACAGCTAAATCACCCACAAGAAGGCTGCACAACTGTTATGTGTGATAACAGTTCAACAATCAAACTCTCGAAGCATCCTGTCATGCATGGTCGACGCAAGAATATTGATGTGTGTTTCCATTTTCTGAGAGATTTGACTCGAGATGGTGTAGTTGAGCTAGTGCACTGTGGAACTAAGCATCAAGTAGCTGATTTGATGACAAAGCCTCTTAAGCAGGAAGCATTTCAGAAACTGCGAGATCAACTAGGAGTTTGTGTGATGCCCAGAGTAAACTAACAACTGTTAGTTTAAGGGAGGGAATGAAGAGTTATCTTATTTTAGTTTAGTTTTCTTATCTTAGTTTAGTTTTTGTTATCTGTTATCTTATTGTGTTTCAAGAATAATATCCATTATGGATAGCTTTTGTTAGTTTAGGATTTAGATAGTTTCTTTATCTTTTGTTGTTGAATTCTGTTATGATTAGAAAGGCTATTTAAGCCATTGCTTCTGCATTGAATAAAGTAAGTCATTCAATCAATTTGTTGAATTGCTGTTTTAGCTTCTATAATCTTCAGTTCATAACATTCCCTCCCTCCCTCAGTTTCAGATAGATAAACTTTTTGCGTTTCTAATCTTACTTAATAAGTTCTATGTTAAATGCTATTTGTAATGATCATTTATGGACTTTGATCATAACAGCAGCAGAAATGGTTCCTTAAACTCCCTCCCTCACTCACTCCCTCACTAACTTTTAAACTTGTTCATCCATGTATAAGGGAATAGATCCTCTCACGTGTCATGTGGTCACGCAGAGAAGAGGATAGAGACAAAGATTTTATTAGTGGACCTAGCCAAAATTTGTGAAATTTCTTTTATAATCTGTGTCTATCTCTCCTCCACATAACTACGCAACAAGAAAAAAAAAATCACGAAAGGATCTATATAGCATGGGTAACTTTGAAATCATTTTAAAATGTTCAATACTTCAATGAAGAATAAAACAAATGCGAAAGTAAACCCCCATATATAGACTAAGCAGATAATCACATAAATGAGTCTTTCCACTTATATAGCTCTTAACTTATCTATTTCTTTCCAATGTGGTATTCCCTCAGTCACGTCTGACTCACTTGAATTCCCAACACAGTACAACCAAACACATTTTAGAGATATGCAATGGAAAGAAGTTAGAAGAGTTAACCTACCTTCCGTCTTTCTGCTTGTAAAAGCTTATCAGCTACAAATTGAGGACTCCCAAACTCTCCAAGACTTGAAAGACGAACTGGGCTCACCACAATCCCAATATTGTTACTTCCCATATTTGCCTCTTGAAACAATACAGTTGCCCCTGCTTTATCAACCTGTTAACTAACAACATTAGCAAAGATTGTTCTTTCAAGAGAAAAAATGCACTCTATTATTTAATATGAGTTTTTTTTTAGAATTTAATTGGTATACACCAAAAGGCATGAGAATCAATCATAAATTGTCACATCCGTAAAAATGATCGACTCTTATCGTAATTAACTTAAAATCATCGCTACAGTGTAAAAATTATACTGAAGTTGCATAACAATTAAACTCTTTTTTTATCCTTCTAGGTAGACAAGCTTATCAAAGATAAGGGAAGTTTCAATTCAAAAATGGGGAGTTTACCTTAGTCCAAGAAGAGGGTCTAAGAAGAGTGAAACCTTCCTTGGAATCAGTGTATCTCTGAAGCTCCAATTCTTCAGCCAACAAGAATGCATGAGGGGTATTAGGCAAAATGTCCCACAGAAACGTTGTGAGAAGAAGGGTGAGGTTGAGGTTGAGGTTCCTCCTCTTACTTAAACACGGTGACAAGTAGAACTGCATGTGTTTGTAGGAATGGGATTCATGAATGCAGCTACGTGGAATTGGTGAAGTTGATTTGAGGAATGAGATTGAGACCAATGAGGTTTTGGGAGAAGCGTAGGTGAAGTCAGAATGTTGGTGGAAGAGGGTGCTGCGTGCAAGGTTGAAGCAAGTTTTCAAAGACATTTTGCTTCGTGGAATGCCAAACTTAACCGTTTTCTTTGTTGGGTTCCATACTCATCATAGGATAAATCCACAAGGGATGAGAATCGTTATCCATATTGAAGGTCCTCACTTCCTCTCCTCACTCTTTGTTTAGACTTTAAAAACATAAATTTGCTGTTTTAAAAATCAAAATATTCTTATTTTATATTTTTTTAATAAGGATTTAATTGAATTATACTAAGAGAATAAAACTTTTAGATTTTGCTCCTCTAAAATGAGTGAAGCTCTCCAATGAAAAAGTAAGTAACTATCCATCATTGATTTGATTAACTATATAAAGATCTCAACCTACTAAATGATCTAATGGTGGATAACCCCTTATTTTTTCACTTTAGAACTCTAATCACTTTAGAAGAGCTAAATTCAAAACTTTTTAACACAGTCAACCTATTATGAATTGTGATATCATTAAAAACTTTGACTTTTGCAATAATCACCTTAAAAATCATACATGGATAGAGGTGGGTATATGGACCTGGGTCCGATGATAGTCCATTTAGCCTGCAGCCCGTGCGGGCCTGGACTAGACAGAATTCATATTCATTTAAATGCGGGCTTTTTAAGTCCGATCTGTTTTACCGGTGGATTAAACGGACTTGGTCCGTGGACTAAGTCCGTGGACTTGCGGACTAGTCCACGGACTTACACAATATAAAAAAAATCCTGAATTAAGAGGACTTACGCACCCAAAGAATTTAGGGCCCAATTTGTGACCCACCATATTGCTTTAGATTGTGTTTGATGTACTCATGTTTGATGTACTTCAATCAAATATTACTTGCTTTCGAGAATTTTTAGATAAAATTGCATGAAATGGTGCAGGCTATTAAAGCAAATCATATTCAGACTTTGCATTTATCAATTTCAGTCTTTGTAGCATAAAAAAGGTTTTAACTAAAGAAAATAAACAAATAAATAAAATTTAGAACTGGCCTCCAAAATTTGCTCCTCTATTTTTTTGAGTCCGTAGACCAGTCCATTTAACTCGTGGACTACGCGGACTAAACGCGGACTTGATAAATACAAGTCCATTTATTTTGTGGACTATTCTGATCCGATCCGTCTAAGCGCGGACTAATGCAGATCGGACCGGACTGGACCGGACCGGACCGGTCCGTATACCTAGCTCTATACATGGGTGATGTATGATTAGTAAATAGTATAAAAGCCTTTACATTAATAATATCAAAATTAAAGTCTTTTAATAATTTTTTTATTTTAAAAATAAAATAAAACTTAATAAAAAAGTAAGGGAAGGGGATATTTGCCCATAAATCTTTAGTATTTTTTTATTCGGTTTTCTATTGTGTGTCCATGTGTAACGCCTCAATTTTCAAGTCTTATAATTATTAGCGTTTGTATTTTATTGGAGGGTCTAGAGAGTGAAATAAAATATTCTGAAAACATAGGCATGTCCTACACAACCATAGGAAGCCATGGTTAAGTTTTGGGCGAAAGCTCAAACGGAGTCCGGTCTGCGTTTTTCATTGACAGTAGTATTTTACTGCTAAGAAGACCTAATTTTGACTCGTAAAAGAAATAGTTAGATTTTAAACAAAATTGCGAACGATATCAACGATTTTGGAAAAAATTCAAAATACATAAGTTCTCATGACTTTCTTGGACGAAAACCTAAATCGGGTGAACAACAGAGCTAAAAATAGATTTATCGGGACCCGCTAACGAATAAACATGATGTCACATCATCTAGAAAAGCGTGCCATGACTCATCGGTGTAATGATTACGTTTAGAAAATATCTGGACGCAAAAAGACCAAAATGCCCCTGACTTTTTCCATATTTATCATTTACTCTAGAATGAAAAGACCGTTTTGCCCCTGAGAATTTATGGAATAACCCTTTTGACCCTGTGACTCACCATGTCATCATTACCTTTCTAGAAATATCTAGATATTTATTGGGGAAATGACGGTTATGCCCCTGATCTTTTAAGAAATTATCAAATTATCCTTTTGGTTATTTAAAAGTTTGCCATGACATCAAATAATATCTCACCTTCACTCTCTCTTTCTAGCCCACACCGCGTCACTCTTTCTCTCTTTGTTCTTCATTTTCTCTCTTCGTTCTTCAAGTGTTCGTCAAGTTTTTGATCTTGAGAACTTAGTGACTTTTGGGTGATTCAAGCTAGTTTCTCTTAAGCTTCATCATCTAGGAGGTATTGACTCCATCCTAGCTTTCTTAATCACTCTATTTCATCTCTTGAATCTCTTGATTCATGAAGATCCAACTTTGATTCATGAACTTTGAAAATTCATAGAAAAGTGTAGAAAAATCCTTTTAATATCAAATCAATTTCGATGATCTAGTTTCATCATTCTCTTTCATAATCCAAGAGCATGAAATCAAATAAGTTTTCTAGCCATTTCTTCTTAGAGTGGCCGAACCACCTAGCTTGAAAAAGGTTGAGTTTTTTATTCAAGTTTTGAGTAATAAGACTTAATCTAGTGTTGTGTATACTTGAAGATCATTGATCCAAGAGTTGGAAACCAAATGAGCTTCCCAGCTCATATGGTTTTTCTTGGCCGAAACCTCCATGTGTTGGTGGATGGGATTTTGGTTCAAGTTTTGGTGTAATAGGCTTTGATCTAGGCTTAGCACACTTAGTAAGGATAGAATCCAAGAGACAGGAATTTTTGGACATCCCAAGCTATTTTTATAGCTCCATGGCCGAATCCTATATAGGTAGGAATAGGAAGATTTGTGTTGTTAAATATTGAAGTTTGGATTGATTATGTGTATGTAGTTGTGGTTGAGTAATCTGACAAGAAATCCGGAGAATTCGCGAGCCGATTGGACGACTTTTGCTCCGAGGATAACTTCAACGGGTAAGGGGAGTTTGCCTGAGGGATTTTTCGATAACTATATGTTATCCGTGATTGATTTGTATAGCTCTATTTGAGCTTCGTTGTGATTGTAATAATGTTTCATGCTTTAGTATGTTTATGATGATGTTGATCGGATGAAAAATGTTTTCATATATGTTGAAAAACCATACTTTGATCTCTAGATCAAGTAAGGATTTTTATACTTGATTATGATACAATGATGAATGATTATTGTTTGTCATAATTTTGTGAGCATTTTAAGCTATGACTTGACAAATTAGTGAAGCAAAATCTTCACATCCCATTGAGGGAACATCCGACCTTGGCTAAGAAAAAGGAAGAACATGAGTTGTTCTTGAGCATTCAAAGTTTTGAAGTAAGAAAAGTGTTTTAGAGACTTATGCTAATATGCTTCAAAAGAAAACAATAAGTGACTTTGATCCGAATATCAAGTAAAGTTTCAACCTTTAAGTGTTTTCACCAAAGTGAAACATGTCTTTTACTTTAACCTTAGTTTATCTAAGTGATTAAGTGATTTAAAAGTGAAACAAATAAGTGTTTTCATGAAAATTTAAACCTAGTTTCATAAGGCATTTCCTTTATCTTAGAACAAAGACAATGTTCCTTTTTCAAATATAATGGAGACCTTTTATCCTTAAGTTGATTAAAATGGACCATAGTTAAGGAAGTTAGATGAGATTACATTTCCTTTTCATTAACTTAGAACATGATTTTACACTAAGTTAGTAAGGAAAAACTCTTTTCAAATTAGTCAAGGTAATTTGCTTTAAGCAAGTGCAACGTATTTCAAATCAAGTAAGTTTTTAATTGAAAACAATCGTTTTGGTTCACAATCGTTTTGGTTTACAAAGAAAGTTTCAACTCTAAATCGTAAAGTTTTACGCGTGAAAACCTAAGTTAAGTAATTAACTTAGAGTTGAAGACAAGGGATAATTAAGTATGGTACGTAGTGGAACAAGACCATGTACTATACCATTGATGACTTAGTACATCAATGACTTCATAATACTTAAGTGAACCAACATTTATTTCATTGATTGAAAATCAAGGAGTAATATCTTAGAAAGGATCAAAGACTTATCTAAGAGGATTGTCAATCCTTCTTCATAATACTTAGGATTTGAGATGTGATTCATAAGACATAAACACAAACATGAAACGTTTTGGGTTTTGAAACAATAGTTCGATGACAGACCGGTGATTTGGATCAAGGTCAGTCGTTCGATTGTTTCAGTCTTGTAATGATCGGGACCAGAGGGACCCTAAGGCTGTGCAGGTATGGGACTATATAGTTGAAGGAATCCTGAGGCTGTGCTGGTATGGGACTGTATAGTTGAAGAAAGACTTATAAGAATTGATTGGTATTACCTATACCAACAAGATTCGTCTTCTTTTCGAAAGCCCAAAACGTAATAACTCCATAGTTAAGCGTGCTTGACTTGGAGGAATTGTGGGATGGGTGACCTTCTGGGAAGTCTCCTAGAAAGCGTGTGAGTGAGGACAAAACACGCTGAAAAGACCTATGTTGATTTGTGGAGACAGTTGGCAATTCTAAAAGCAGCCCCCATGGAACTCTTAATGAGAAGATTTCTATGGAATCATGAGGTGTATTCAGTGAATAAGTATAAACAATTGATATCTGTGAAAGCCTTGTAACGGCAACATTCCTGTGGAATGATGAGATTTATCCAGTGGATAAAAGTTTTATAAATACAAAGACACGTATAGTTCTTAAGGAATAGAACCTTAGCGAATCTTGAGGTTTATCCGGGGGATAGACATTGCTTTATGGCATTTGCCATGTGTAAGCATCGGCATTTCATTTACATAGTTGTAAGGCCTTGAGCCTAGGAGTTGAGCTTACACCTTGATGCGGGTGCGAATCTTTTGGTGACGATCTTTAATGGTCTTTGGAGGTATCAGGGTTGGAAGGGCCGACATGTGACCGGTTGGTAGCTCTTCTGTGTCGTGGTGAATCCGAGCAATACACTGATATCTTCTACTAGATGTCGTACTTTTCATGTTTGGTCGAGAGTGTTTCTGTAAAGCTAGATACGTGCACGTTACATTTGTTGTAGCATCTTGCCTATGGCTGGCATTAACCGGAACATGTCCTACCATTCACTCTGTCCGACGATTTGTTAGCTGCATGGAGTAGTGGTCATAGTTTTACACTTGTTGCGTATGACATTGAGTCATGTACATTGTACTGCATTATGGTTGTTGATGATTATATTTACTTATTGTACATCACTATTCTGCTTTCAAAGATGTCTTATGCTGCTAATTGATTAATATGATATATTGCGATTTATGGCATGCATGTTAGACATGTTGTTACCTGGTGTGTTGTTCTATGTTACTCTTGCTGTTGTGCTGTGTTGATACTAAATATGTTCATATGCCGTTTGATGTGTCATGCATGTAGTTATCGTGTTTAAATCCATATATTGGTTACTCACCCTTGCCTGTACATGTTGGACACCCTGTTGTGTTTTTGGATGGTCACTTCAGGACCCTGAAGCTTGTGTTTCTCGATGTCGACGACGAAGATGCGTGGATTGTTGATGTTGAGACCCAGTCTCATTGGTACGACGTATATTAGGTAGTAGGCTCTATTGTCCGTAGAGTTCTTTTATTAAACCAGCTCTTAGAATTTTCAATGTTTAAACTGAGAAAGTCGGTAGATGTGGTTTTGAAAACCTCTGTATAGTTGGAACTTCTGTATGAAATACAATTTCAGGAAAACTTATATGTGATGATTTATGATTTATGAATAAACCCAATTTATGCATGTTGTCAAGTATAATGTGAATTTATTATTGTGATGTGTGTATCACGTTCCTGAGGTTTTATGCAGAAAATTTTTATACTCGAGCTTTCCAACTTAAAGTAAATTATCCTTTTTCTGAAAGCAACCAGCAATTCTCTTTTCAATTTTAATTCGCATGTGTTCTTTATGTAATGCCCGAGGGGGGTGTTACATCATGGGTACTAATAAATAAATTATAAAAGATAAGTTTTCATGGAAAAATTAAGTATATCATCTCTTAAAATAATAAATACATCATTTGGGAATGAAAATTTGTTTTTTTGGATTTCTAAACCATAACCCATGGCACATAATAGAAAAACCATTTTTCATTTCAACGTAAAATATTTAACAATATTTTAGTTGCTTGTTTTTGTTTGATATTTAAGTGATGTTTGGAAGAGCTTATTTAATCTCATTTGAGCTTATATTATGATATAAACACTTATACAAAATGTTTGGTAAAGCTTGTAAAAAAAATTTATACCAACTCATAAGCTGTTATGGATTTATTTTTATAAGCTTGTGGAGAAGCTTATAAGATTTTAGAAGCAACAACTTGTGCGGAGTACATCCGGCAACATTACACTCTTTGATACCTATCGCCTACCTTTTTCGTTTCTTTTATTTTTCTTACTTGTTTTTATACATTCTGAAATCACAACACATTAGTTTTTAGCTTTTAGCTTTTTGACGTTATCTTTATAGCTTTTTGACGTCATTTTTTTTAGTTTTTTAACGTTAGTTTTTTAAAGTTGAATTTTTTAATTCTAATCTAATAAAGTTACATTTTTCAGTTTTAAAGTGTTTATAAACACTTATGTAGTAAAATTTGTATAAATACTTTTCAAAGTGAGCATCCAAACATAATAGCTTATTGAATTTAAGCGTTTATGACATAAGCTCTCATGTGATAAGCGTTTATACCATAAACACTTAATTAAGCTGTTTATCCAAACGCGACCTTAGTAATTTAGAATTTGTGCATTTTTACATTAAACTACGGTCAATTTAATAAGACTTTAATTTGTATGCATCGTTATTGTAAAATTTTTTTATACTATCAACTAAACACAAATTATAGTATGAATGATTTTTAAGATAGTTAGAATATATAGAGTCAAACACTCTTAATAATGTGACAATCTATGATTGGTTGATGGTGTAAAATTTTTTACATTAATAATACATATCAATAAAATATTAACTCTGATAGTGCATTATAATTAAATCTTTAATATTTTAAGATTTTAATTTCAATGGATTATCGGTATAAAACTATTATAAAATTATAATAGTTAAACATTTTTAATAATCTATCAATGCAGAATTGGTTGATATAAAAAACCTTAGCACTTAATTGCATTAGAATTAAATCTTTACTTTAAATATAAAATAATTACATGACACAAACCTCATTTGTATGCACGGTTAGTGTAAATATTTCACATTATCAATCGATCATAAATTATCGCATCATTAAAAATATTTGACTCTAATCCTAATTACTTTTAAAGTCATTCATACCATGATTTACGTTTGGTTGACAGTAGAAAAAAATCTTTACATGCATACCAATTAAACTCTATATTTATTTAACTATAGAATAATGGATTTAATTTATATGCATTATCAGTGTAAAGATTTTTTTACTGTGAACCAATCATAAATTGACACATTATTAAAAAAATGTTTGACTCTTATCATAACTATCTTAAAAGTCTCATATAAGATGATTTGTGATTAGTTAATAGTGTAAAAAAAACTTTAATAAACAGTAACAAAATTAAAATCTAGAATAATTGTATCATTGGTAAGTTTATTTTACTAAACTAAGTTCACACAAGGATTTAAATTAACAATAAAACTATTTGCTTTTTAATCATTTATTTACATTTTTTACCAATAATAATTTCATTAAAATTATGATTGATTATTGAAAACTATTATGATATGTATATTTGCACCAGTTTTCTTTGGATCGTTTCTAATGTCTATTTTATAACTATTGGTAAAAGATTTTTGATTTAAAAACACAACATATATATGATGGATGGTTAAAATTTAGGTAAAATAAAATTAACTAAAATAAAATTTTAAGACTATTGAAAATCCCCTTTTCTTTAGGGCTCGTTTGGTGGTCAGGATTGGATAAAAACGAATAGGATATGAGAACTGGATAAGGATAGGATAGAATATGAGTATGATAAGCTCTTATCCTGTCCGATGTTTGACGCACATCAGTCCGCTAAAATAAAAAGATTGATGACATATAGGCTCTGTTTGACATATCCAATAAGCTAGCTTATAGTTTATTTGACTAGCTTATAAGTTAGTTTGATTAAAGTAGAGGTGTTTGGTAAACAAGCTTATCTCATAAGCTTATAACTTTTCTTCATAAGCTAATTTATTTAGTTTATGACTTATAGTTTATAGCTTACTGATTTTTCTCTCATTTTTATCCTTATTAATTTAATGAAATTCTCACTTTACTATATTTGTCATAAATATATTCTTTTATGTCATTTTACATTTATAAGTTAGTTCAACAGCTAATTTTATCAAACACTTTAAATTCAATCAGTAAACTTTTCAGCTATCAGTTATAAGCTATAAACTTTCACCTAAAAATTAGGGTAGGGGCTATTTTCGCCAAACAGATCCATAGTAAGGCAAATTTATCAGAATATTATTATTTCAAATTTTATTTTCCAAACTACCACCCTTTCCAAATTATATACCAAACTACCACCATTTCCAAATTACATTGAGAAGTCTCCTTTAGAGGACACGACTTCTCAACATGATTTGGGAAAAAAAATTTGTCACAGCCAATTGGGAAGTCTGGTTCTTCAACCACGACTTCTCAACGTGGGTTTTAATTTGGGGAAATTTTTTTGTCACACCCAGTTGGGAAGTCTGGTTCTTCATCCGTCTAAGCTTTCATGCTTTCACCCGTCTAAGCCTTCGTTCTTCTGATGACTTTTACTCGTCTAAGCTTTCATGCTTTTACCCGTCTAAGCCTTCGTTCGTCTGATGACTTTCACCCATCTAATGAAGCTTTCACCCGTTTACACTTTCATGCTTTCACCCGTCTAAGCCTTCATTCGTCTGATAACTTTCACCCGTCTAAGCTTTCATGCTTTCACCCGTCTAAGCCTTCGTTCGTCTGATGACTTTTCGTCTAAGCTTTTAATCGTCTAATGAAACTTTCACCCGTCTAAGCTTAGACGGGTGAAAGCATGAAAAATTAGATGGTGAAAGTTTAGACCACTGAAAGTCATCAGACGAACAAAGGTTTAGACGGGTGAAAACATGAAAGCTTACATGGGTGAAAGTCATCAGATGAACGAAGGCTTAGACGGGTGAAAGTATGAAAGCTTAGACGTGTGAAAAACCAGACTTCCCAACTGGGTGTGACTAAAAAATTTCCCCAAGTTAAAACCCACGTTGAGAAATCGGGATTGAAGAACCAGACTTTTCAATTGGCTGTGATAAAAAAAATTTTCCAAATCATGTTGAGAAGTCGTAGCCATCAAAGGGGACTTCTCAATTATTGAAAATGATGATAGTTTGATATATAATTTAAAAAAAATGATAATTTAAAAAATAAAAATTAAAATAGTGATATATTGAAAATTTTGCCCCTGCTCACTGTTTTTAGATTTGAATGAAGGTGTTATAGGCGGCGGAGAAGTATGCAACGTGGAGGACCGAAATTGATAGCAACAATAAGGCGGATATTACGAATGGTCGGAATTGCAGAGCGAGTTCCAAATATTACAAATTTTTTTGCGATAAAGAAATGGCCTCCTCTTTGCGTATTCATTCTCCACTACCCTCTTTCTCTCTATCTGTAAGTTCCACTTCTCTCTTTCTCTCTCTCTCTTTATATATATATATATATATATATATATATATATATATATATATATATATTGGCAAATGTAACATTTGAATTTCTCTAATTCAAAACCAAAATTTAAATAAAACTCAACCTTGTGGTGTTTCAAATTCTTAATTCTCTCATTTTCAACTTATGTAATGCTCATTGCAGATACTGTATCTTCATTTATGGCTGTAGTGCTTGATAAATTTGATTTTTATGATTTTATATAAACATGCAGTCTCTTAGGATTGCAAAGAAAGGGTTAAGGAGTTTTATAACAGGCAAGTATGTTTCCTCTTACGTACAAGGTTCTTTTGTTTCACATAAAGCCTTATCTATGATGAGTATCTCACAATTCTGGCTTATTTGACTACTTTTTCATGCTCATAGATATTGTTCAATTAAGGAGTGAAAATTGGCACTCTGCAACAAGAGGATCGTTCAAGGGCTGCGTGAAGTTCGTGCAAACATCGTGCCGAATCTCTGCCCCTGGGACCTTCCCAATAAATGGTGAAAAAGCCCCATTGAGAGATAAGAAGGCAGTTCCTGATGCAGATCCTCCCAATATCAAAGATGTTAACCTATTGTATCAATTTTTTGATCAAAGGTTAATTTTCATATCTCATGATTTGTTCATTTAGAATTATATTTTAGAGCTTCATACTGTAGGTATAATGTCAGTACTTTGATAATTTACATTTTTCAAAGTTTAACAGTTCTTTAACG
Organism: Ammopiptanthus mongolicus; assembly: GCA_039655645.1. Lineage (NCBI taxonomy): Eukaryota > Viridiplantae > Streptophyta > Magnoliopsida > Fabales > Fabaceae > Ammopiptanthus > Ammopiptanthus mongolicus. Next base: position 22,997,861 of record CM077345.1, on the reverse strand, counting down.
GGATTCCAAATTTAATATCCAGTACCAAGCTTGTGGTATTGACTGGAGCTGGAATTAGCACAGAGTGTGGTATCCCTGACTATAGAAGGTTCTGGCTCTTTTGTGTACTACTTTCTTTCTTTCTTTTTTTGACTAATTGTGTACTACTTTCTAATTAACCAAAATATTTATTGGGCAACGGTAACACACTATAGTCATGTTCAAAATTGCTACGTGTTATTGTTTTTATGGTGTTGATTTGTTTTTTGGCACTATTTATTAATATATTTGTAGGACCTTGTAAATGTTATGGCTGTAGCATTCAGACTGATAGCAACATAGGAGAACCAAATGGTTCATTTGCTTTCTTCTTTGCCCATGCTATCATCAATGTTGTCTTAGATCAGTAATTGTTAATATATTTCCTCACCTTTTGATTGATCCCATGGTTTCTTGTTATCTTCTGATTATTAAGAGCTTATTTCCCCTTTATGACAAATCGTGATATGTGTAGGTTTGTAAAATTTCCAAATATTGATTTGAACTTTGTTTGCTTTGTATGTGATCTGAGATTTTTGTTCAATGGTGTTGTGTGTTTCCTGTCTATCTTAAGAAAAAAGATTTCTCTAAGCTTCTTTGGTTTTCAACTTTTTTATTTAATAATAATAATAATGTTGCACCAACAGGTGGAAAAGAGGGTCAGAAAAAGAATAATCTGGCTAACTAAGTAATTATTTGAAACCAGAAGCATGCAATAATAGAGGGCTCCACTGTCCATGCACTGGCTGTTTGCCAGTGCTGATTCTGGTCAATTGTCACTGTCATTTATCAGCTAGTCAAAGAGATGTGTCATTCTTGTTGTTTACAAAGATTGATATATATGATTCATCCATATTGAGTTTGATATCTTGAGCATATGGAATGAACTACTAACATTATTACTCGTGAATTAACCAAAATAAATATTTTTACCCATGATGCTTAACTTTATCTTCATCTTTTGTTCTTACTCTTTTTTGCTGATAAAACTTTTATTATTTATTGCAGCCCCAATGGAGCTTATAATTCTGGTTTCAGACCAATAACTCATCAGGTGATCTACAGGCATCGTCAACCAGATATTCTTTTATTGTGCTGTGGTAGTGCCTAAATGAGATGGGGAAATATGGCCAAAGAAAAAAGTTAAGGATAGGAAAACATAGATTTCCTGCATTTAGTCCAGTTAGTTGCTTTAATGACTTGGAATTTCTTATCATTTTCAAACACCTTACATATTATGGCCCAAAGAAAAAATACCCGCAATATTTGCAGCATCTATGGTTCAGTTCTTTGAAAGAGAAGAAAAGCTATTATTTGAGTCAACATAACAGGATATTTGTACCTTAATGTTAGGAAAGCCAAGAAAGAAAACATATGGCAAGATGAGCAATATTTCAACTATTGATAAGTCATTAAGAATTTGGAATTAGTGTGGTGGGTATTGTTGTGATATGGACCGGATTTGGTCCATCAACATCACATTTATTTCCGTATTTCTCTCTTTCCCTGTTTTTCGCTATCCTATTTATTTTGTTTCCTTTCTTCCTTTTTTTGTCTTAATTAGGATTGTAATAAATCTGGATCAATATCAATTTGATATTTGACCAGATCCTAGGTCGTTTATTTCCCCTTTATTTCAGCAGATTGGTTTCCTAGTCTAGAACCAATTCTGCCTATATTAAGTATTGTAATCCATCGTATTAACAGAGAGAATAAAACAGTTTTCTTCTCTGCACTTTTATGGTACCAGAGCACTGTGCTCTGAAACCTTGTCCTATCCAATGGTGAAAACCGCGATGACAGGGGCGATCGCAAAACCCTCCAACAGCGAGGAGGAGGAAGTAATACATGCTGAGAAAATCGAGGAGGTGGCTCAATTGGAGTCTCAAACCGCCTCTACTGAAACCCTGTCCAAACTTCTCAACCTCCAACTCATGGTACACAAGCTCAACGGCAAAAACTACCTTGAGTGGGCGCAATCAGTGAAGCTGGCAATGGAAGGGAGAAGCCGATTGGGTTATTTGACAGGAGAAGTCAAGCAACCAGAAAAAGACGATCCAACATGGAAAAAATGGAAGGCAGAGAACTCTCTCATCATGTCATAGATGATAAATTCCATGGACCCAGCCATTGGCAAGCCCTACCTTTTTTTATCGACTGCATAAGAGGTATGGGAAGCTGTGAAGGACTGCTACTTTGATTTAGAGAACTCTTCTCGGATCTTTGATTTGAAGACTCGGTTGTGGCAATTCAAACAAGGAGACCGAGATGTTATCACTTATTACAATATAATGCTAACTCTATGGCAAGAGTTAGATCAATGCTATGGAGCAGAATGGGAGAACCCCAAGGATGCTGCGCGGTTCAAGAAGAGGGAAAAAAATGGCCACGTTTATATGTTTCTTGCTGGCTTGGATCGGATTCTTGATGAGGTAAGGGGAAGGGTTCTTGCTCGAAAGCCCTTACCCTCCATTCGAGAAGTATTTTCTGAAGTCCGACGTGAGGAGGCCAGAAGAAGGGTCATGTTACATGCCCCGGAATCATCTACCACGCAGCAAATAGAAGGATCAGCCCTTGCCACAAAGGGGTTCGATTCTGATGGAGATAGGAGAAAGAAACCTTGGTGTGACCACTACAAGAGGCCATGGCATACAAAGGAGACATGCTGGAAAATTCATGGGAAACCAGCAAACGTGAAGAAAAAATTCAGTAGAGAGGGCAGTGCTTTTCAAACCTGTATTGAGGAGACTAAGGAGCAGTCATCTTCAACTGAAACATTCCCTTTCACTAAGGAACAATTGGAGCATCTACATAAAATTTTTTTCCCAAAAAATGACAGCTACTCCTTGCTCTTTAGCCCAAAAAGGTACTCACCCCATTGCTTCCCTTTGTCATACTGAAAATAATTTAAAACCCCTCTGGATCATAGATTCAGGGGCCACTGACCATATGACAGATTGTTCAAATTTTTTTTCTTCCTATAGTCCTTGTGCAGGAAACAAAAAAATCAAGGTTGCAGATGGTTCCTTTTTTGCTATTGCTGGCATTGGATCCATCCCTCTGTCCTCTTCTTTAACCTTACATAATGTCCTTCATGTGCCTAATTTATCTTGCAATTTACTTTCTGTTAGCAAAATTGCTCTTGATCTGAATTGTCGTGCCATATTTGACTCTTCCAGTTGTAAATTTCAGGATTTGATTTCGGGGAGGATGATTGGCAATGCTAGAGAAATTGATGGGCTTTACTTGTGTTGAGATTAGAGAAAAACAAGCAACTATTGGTATAACCCGTGTGTTTCAATTACACAGCGGAGATGAGTAAATCAAAATACAATCATCATAATAATGACTAATTAAAACAAAAGAAGCAAACGATATCTGATAATCCTATTAATCCTAGTTATCTATAATTAGGAGATAATATAGGATACTCTAAAATATTCTAAGATATAAAAAAGATATTATTAGATATATCTCTGATTTTCTAACACTCCTCCTCAAGCTAAAGCTTACTAAGCTTTAAGCTTGTTATACGAAAACAATGCATTTCCCTTCAAATAAAAATAATAAAAAACTGAGCTCCACAGAGATAATGGTTGGAAGGCAACTCAGGAATGCTGAAGAGGCCGGAGAGAATTGCTGGAAAGATAACTTAGCAAGATAGCTGGAATGATCATCAGCCTGACAGAAATTTCTTGGCGAGCAATCTAGCAAAGCAAGGTCCAAACTTCTTAAAACCGCATTTGGAAGCTTCAAAGAACTTTATCGGAGACCCAAATTATTTAAAATTTGAATTAAGGCAGACAACTACTTCTGTAACTGAGACGAGGCCAGTGCATCTAGGACGAAGAGCCAAGGCCAGTGCATCTGGGACAAAGACGGGGCCAGTGCATCTGGGACAAAGACGGGGCCAGTGCATCTGGGACAAAGCGCCAAGACCGGTGCATCACTAATATGATTCATCCGTGGGAAAGGAGTCACCACCGGAATGATCGTCGATGGGAAGAGAAGCCATTGGTATGATCCATTAGTGGAAAAGAATTGCATTACAAACACTGGGAGTAGAACAGAGGGAGAAGGCGAGAGTCGCCCAGGAAACGGCGATCGAAGAAACGGCTGAATGCGTTGCCACGCGCAACTGGAAGGGGAGCGCGTGCGGCTGCGCGTAGAGAGCGTTTGCGGCCCGTGAAGGCGCGTAAGACGGCGAATAGCGAAGCTTATTGGACGACCTGACAGATCGAAGAATAATGACTTTGATGATGTGGCCGTCGGCCGGAAAAGGGCGAATGCCGGCTGTCAACCACAGACAACGGCAGGCTAGACAGAGATGAGACACCAGGCGGGCACGGATTAGGGTTTCCTCTTGTTAGGCTCAGATGCCATGTTGAGATTAGAGAAAAACAAGAGACTATTGGTATAACCCGTGTGTTTCAATTACATAGCGAAGATGAGTAAATCAAAATACGATCATCATAATAATGACTAATTAAAACAAAAGAAACAAACGATATCTGATAATCCTATTAATCCTAATTATCTATAATTAGGAGATAATATAGAATACTCTAAAATATTCTAAGATATAAAAAAGATATTTTCAGATATATCTCTGATTTTCTAACAACTTGTTTGAAGATGACAAGGAATTGAGAAGACAAGCTCAGAATTTCTGTCTCGATTCTAGCCTTAGTTCTAAAGAAGATGAAGTTATGTTATGGCACTATAGGTTAGGTCATCCTAGTTTCAATTATATGAAACATTTGTTTCCGGATTTCTTTAATAATAATGAAGTTACGTCTTCCTTAAATTGTGAAACTTGCCAGTTAGCTAAACATCATCGTTCTTCCTACTTATCTTAACCTTACAAATCATCCAGCCCCTTCACAATCATCCATAGTGATGTTTGGGGCCCTAGTAGGCATCCAACACCTTCGGGTAAACGGTGGTTTGTCACCTTTATTGATGACCATACTAGGACTACATGGGTGTATTTGATGAAGGAAAAATCTGAAGTTGAGTCTATTGTGAAAGTTTTTTTCAAAATGGTGACAACATAATTTCAAAAGCAAGTTCAAATTTTTCGAAGTGACAACGGAAAAGAATTTTTTAATAAAATTCTGAACAATTTTCTGCTAGAAAATGGTATTGTACATCAAAGTTCTTGTGTAAACACACCCCAACAAAATGAGGTGGTTGAGAGAAAGAACAAACACTTGTTAGAAGTTGCTCGGGCCTTACTTTTTCAAAATGGTGTGCCTAAATACCTTTGGGGAGAAGCTATTCTTACAGCTGCCTATTTGATTAACCGTATGCCAAGTAAAATTTTAAATTTCAAAACTCCTATGGAGGTATTCTTGGATAATTTTCCTGCAAATAGGCTGTTGTCCACAATTCTCTTAAAGGTTTTCGGGTGCACTGTTTTTGTTCATAATCATGAGCCTAATCAAAGCAAATTAAGCCCACGAGCCCAGAAATGTGTTTTTATTGGTTATTTTCCCGCACAAAAGGGTTACAAGTGTTTGGATCCTAACTCCCAGAAAACTTTTGTCACCATGGATGTAACCTTTTTTGAATCTCAACCCTTCTTTAAGACTCATCTTCAGGGGGGAAAGGAAGTGAAGATTCGTTACAAACTACTCAAGCTAATTCACCAATAAATTGCATTTTGATTGAAAATGATTCTGAATTTTTTCCTGAAAATTTGGTGGATATTAATAGAGTAGAAGGAGATGAGATCAGCAATGATTCTCCTAGTAACATTGATGGAAATAGAGATTGTAATGGGCAAGACTGTGAAGACAACATAGTTCAAAATGAAGGAAACAATGAACCTTTAGAAAAGGGCATAATTGAGAAAGAAATACACAAAGGCATAAAACCCTTTGATAATATCTTCACAAGACGAAAAAAGAACAAGGAGAATGGGTCCAAAGATCAATTTGTGCATTGCCATGAATCCGAGGAACCACAAGGTAAATCTCTTCCTGAACCTTTACAAAATACCATCATTGATACTGCTAGTAAGGCACCTATGTTAGATGATTCAGATCTTCCTATTGCCCTTAGAAAAGGTGTGAGGTCATGTACCAAACACCCTCTATCTAATTTTGTGTCTTATGAAAAACTCTCACCTTCTTTTCGAGCCTTTACTTCACAGTTGTCATGTAGGGAAATTCCAAATAATATACAAGATGCTTTGAAGGTTTCCGAGTGGAAGGGGGCTGTTTTAGAAGAAATGAGAGCTCTGGAAAAAAATAAGACATGGGAGATTGTGAAGCTACCAAGGGGGAAGAAAACAGTAGGGTGCAAATGGGTATTCACCATCAAGTACAACTCTGATGGTACTCTTGAAAGATACAAGGCCCGGCTAATTGCTAAGGGTTATACCCAAACCCATGGCATTGATTATTCAGAAACTTTTGCACCAGTTGCAAAACTCAACACCATTAGAGTTCTCTTATCTCTGGCTGCAAACCTTGACTGGTCTTTACAGTTGCTGGATGTAAAAAATGCTTTCCTAAATGGAAACTTGGAGGAAGAAGTATACATGGATGCACCACCAGGCTTCGAACAAGGTCTCTATCCAAGAGTATGCAAATTAAAGAAGGCACTTTATGGACTAAAGCAGTCTCCCAAGGCCTGGTTTGAGAGGTTCGCCCAGTTTGTCAAGAAGCAAGGATACTCCCAAGGCCAAACAGATCACACAATGTTCATGAAAAAATCAAATGAAGGGAAAATTGTTGTCCTCATTGTCTATGTGGATGACATCATCCTTACAGGTGATGATGTACAAGAAATGGGAAGGCTCAAACAAACTCTCTCTGTAGAATTTGAAATAAAAGATTTGGGGCCCTTGAGGTATTTCCTCGGAATGGAAGTAGCAAGGTCAAGGAAAGGAATTGTGCTCTCACAAAGAAAGTATATCCTTGGTCTCCTAAAGGAAACCGGTATGAGTGGGTGTAGACCAGCTGAGACACCCATTGATCCAAACAAAAAACTTGGAGATGGCAAGGAAGGGGATCCTGTGGATACTACACGCTACCAAAGACTTCTTGGGAAACTCATTTATTTGGCTCATACAAGACCAGATATTGCATTCCCCGTGAGTCTTGTAAGTCAATTTATGCATTCTCCTTATGAAGAACACCTTGAAGCAGTTTACAGAATACTAAGGTACTTGAAGAGTACACCGGGTAAAAGTCTACTATTCAAAAAAACTACCCGACAATCTGTTGAGGCTTACACTGATGCTGACTGGACAGGTTCTATAATTGATAGGAGGTCTACTTCTGGGTATTGTACCTTTGTATGGGGAAATCTTGTAACTTGGCGAAGTAAAAAACAAAGTGTTGTTGCAAGGAGTGGTGCTGAAGCTGAGTATAGATCCATGGCACATGGTGTATGTGAGCTGATTTGGTTGAAAGGGGTCCTTGAAGAACTTGGAATAGCTACCAAACTCCCAATGAAGCTGTATTGTGATAACAAGGCAGCAATTAGCATTGCCCAGAACCCTGTCTAGCATGATCGAACCAAACATGTGGAGATTGATAGGCACTTCATCAAAGAAAAAATAGAGAACAGAACTATCTGCATGCCATATGTCCCAACCTCACAGCAAGTAGCTGATATACTCACCAAGGGACTGTTCAGAAACAACTTTGAATTACTTGTGAGCAAGTTGGGCATGATAGACATCTATGCACCAACTTGAGGGGGGGTGTTGTGATATGGACCGGATTTGGTCCATCAATATCACATTTATTTCCCTATTTCTCTCTTTCCCTATTTTTCGCTATCCTACTTATTTTGTTTCCTTTCTTTCTTTTTTTGTCTTAATTAGGATTGTAATAAATCTGGATCAATATCAATTTGATATTTGACTAGATCCTAGGTCATTTATTTCCCCTTTATTTCAGCAGATTATTTTCCTAGTCTAGAATCAATTCTGCCTATATTAAGTATTGTAATCCATTCTATTATTAAAACAGAGAGAAAAACAATTTTCTTCTCTGCACTTTTAGGTATATTGAAATTGAGATTTATGGCAATGTGATTGTTAAGAAAAATTGAAACGTCACTCGAGATTCATGGCAAAATTCATAATGAAAATTCCGGAATTCAAGGATTGATTGCATAGTCTCAGATTTCTTTTTGCCATTTCATCTTAATCTCTGCCTTTAAGTTCTTATTTTGATATTGTTGTAAAGGAGTTTCTCCGTTCAAGTCAAGCCCGGAGACGATATTGGGCAAGAAGTTATGCTGGGTGGAGGCGATTTACAGAAGCACAACCTGGTGCTGCCCATCGTGCTTTGGCAACATTTGAGAGAGCTGGCCGAATTGACTTTATGATTACGCAAAATGTTGACAGGTATCTAGTTATTTATCTGTTAGGCATACTTGGAAAGCTTGAGATACTGCAGGCAAGCCTACCCTGGAATTTTCTTGTATCTTCTTCTCAGGCTGCATCATCGTGCTGGTAGCAACCCATTAGAGTTACATGGGACTGTTTATACTGTAATTTGTATAGATTGTGGATATTCTTCTTGCCGGAGCTTATTTCAGGACCAGTTGAAGGCCCTTAACCCGAAGGTTAGTTGTTTGGACTTATTTTCCAGGGAAATGTTATCAATTGATAAATGCCGAAGAAGTGATTTCTATATTGACTGATTGAATGAGTGAACCATCTTGAATCTTGTGGGTGTTATGAAAATTTGTAGGGTACAATGCAACACTACAAATTGTCTTGCAGGAATATAAGACAATAAGTTGATTTTTTTTTAATAATTATGTTTTGTATTTCAATCATTTACATCATTGCTGATTATAAGTGTCTAGTATGTGATCCTTGTACTGAAAGTAGGACATGCCGTGAGACGACCCCACTTACGTAGGATAATCTCATTGTAACCTAATTGTCTCTTTTCTAAAATATCTTGATATTTACAATTTTGCCACTGTGTGAAAATTGGCATGTTACATGCCGTGCTTCATAATTGTAGATTTAAAAGAAAAGGTGGAAAAAACAAATTGCTTCATCTTTTACCCTTGCTCCATTTTATTAAGCCTTTATTGTTGCAGTTGGAATTTTTGTTTCACAAAACAATAGTTCTGTATACATCTGTTCTGAATAGTCTTTAATTTTTGCAAAATCAATGTTTTACAACAGTGGGCAGCTGCAATTGAAAATTTGGACAATGGAAACCCTGGGTCAGACAAGAGCTTTGGCATGAAACAAAGACCTGATGGTGATATTGAGATTGATGAAAGATTTTGGGAGGAGGATTTTATCATCCCAACCTGCCAGAAGTGCAATGGAGTTCTCAAACCTGATGTATGCCATCTTGCTTCTTTCACTTGAAAACTTTGGCTATTTGCCTGTTACTTGCTTGGATACTTAAGTATGCTAGTTTTGTACAGAATTATTGTTCTTATTATTGTTTTCACATCCGCTTTACAATATATTTAGGTTACATAACATATAAGTGGTGTTTGGTTTCATTTCTATTTTCATTTTCAGTTAATATATTTTCACTCATAAATACAAAAATGTTACCTTATTTTCATTTTGTTTTCTGTTTTCTAACTTTTGTGAAGAAAATGGCGATGAGAAAAAAGTTTTTGCCATTTCCTTCAAAAAAATCTGAAAACAGAAAATGAAGTGAAAACAATGTGGCATTTTTGTAATTATGAATGAAAACATATCAACTGAAAATGAAAACAAAAACAAACAATGCCCCCTTATATTTTCTATTTTCGATGGGTGCTTGTAATCCTGGGATATTGATTTTTTCCTGTTCGGCTCAGAGGAATCAGATCAAAGTTCAAACTTTGATGACCATTTATGCTGTGCATTTTTTTCCTTAATTCTGTTTTATGTGACAAACCTTGATGTGGGCTCTGCTATCTCTTTTTATGTTTTTGATATTTTGGTGCTGGCCTATCTTCTTGCATAAGTTCATGGCATGTTTTAGAATTCGACATATTTCATGATTTAGTTGGAAGGAACAGAGTCAACAGACTACAGGTGTTTTGTCAAATAAATTACGTTATTCCATGTATTGAGAAATCATATTTGGTCAACCATGGATATAAATGTATCTGATCATTTTATTTGTGTTTTATTTTGCTAGCAACATGTAAATCAAATGTTAAATGCTTACATAGTGTGTTCTCAATATTTTCATTGTAAATGATTATGAAGGTTGTCTTCTTTGGTGATAATGTTCCCAAGGACAGAGCTGATATGGCAATGGAAGCATCTAGAAGATGTGATGCATTTCTTGTACTAGGATCATCTGTGATGACCTTCTCTGCTTTTCGACTCGTCAGGTTGATTCAAAATTGTAAAGGTCTTTTGGTTATGGTGTTAAAATGATCCATTTGTATACACAGAGTAATAATTACATGTGATCTTCAACATGATAATAGATATGCACTCTTTGTGTTTTCACCCCTTTGGATTAAAGATTTAGATAAAATCCAATGTTGGAGTGGAACCCGTCATCATCTTGTCAATCAAATTCTTATAAAAACTATGTACCAATCATAAGCGGTTTGTATCCCTTCAACGTTGCTTAAAATTAAAATATAATATAATTTTCTAGCCAGGTTCAGCAATTTTATGAAATGATTATCAATGCTCCTCTATATAAAATCTGACATGCAATATAAATCAACAGTATAGATACTTCTTTTAGAATTTATGCAATGGTATTAGTCTATCAAGTTTTACATGAGGATGAACAAGTCTTTGATGGTCTTAACTATAAATTTACTGAAACATTTTGGATTATATAATTGAATAGCAGAGTAATTCACGTGCTTTCAACCATGTAGTTGAAGTAGTTGTGCCTGTTTCTGTTGCTTAATATATGGGGATAAATAAATATGATTATTTTCTAGCAGTAAGTTTTTTTTTATTTTTGGCTGTTCGTATTAGGACAGAAGAGCAACTGGATAGTTAGTTAGAGAGGATTAGTTAGCTAGTTAGAAGGAATATAAGTAAGGGGAAATAAGGGTAGAATAGAAACACCCATTAAAAGAATTACAATTTGTGAGAATAGAGCTATTGGTCAGTTGTAAAAGGGGAAATCTTTTTGAATGGTTTTCCCCTTGAAAGGAGATCATTCTCCTTTTTCTATCCGGATTCAATAATGCAGTTTTCTTTCTCCATTTCAATTGTGGGTTCCTAACAATTTGATCTATCTGGCGAATCTCTTGTTGGGGAAGAAATGGAGAACTCGGTGGGGTTCTTACAAAAGAAAACCTGCATTCATGGGATACAGCCTCGTTCATGGGATTCCAACATTTCTAAGCTTAAGCAGATGCTGCATCAATTGATGAAGAAGCAGCAACTCGATTGTGAGGAAAAAAGGGTATAGGTGCAACCCTCTACGATCAAGAAGAGTAGTGAAGGAATGGGAGTGATCAAGCAAATGCTTGGTCAGTGGATGATGGAACAGGGATTCGATGATGAGAAGGAAAGAGTGGCTGGTCCGGTGGCAGGGCGGCTTGAGGCTGAGAAGATGGTGTGTGGAAAAACCCAATTCTTGGGGCAAGAAAGAACCTCAGTTCTTGAGGCAAGGAAAAACCCGGTTCTTGGGCATAGAAGATTTAAGTGCCCAATTTCAATGGCAGTGGTATTTTGGTAGGGGAGATCGAGGTGGAAGAAGATGGCGAACAACTCGTTCAATAGCGGCAGACTAAGTAGAAAATGGAGGACCAAGAACGAAATTCCCAGTCCATCATTGAAGAGTACTGTTCTTGGCCAAGAAATGTCATAGGTATTGAGAATGATAATGGCTTCTTCACGAAGCCCACAACCATGGTTTCAACACAAGAATCCAGGACGAGTGGTGGCTTCAAAGTCGTGGAGAACACCTTGTGGATGCCGGCTACTCCTCCACCACTCCCAAACCCACCATATTTGGCCATTGTAGCAATGTTCTACAAGATGCGAAGTGAGCAGACAGTTTGGTTTTCGACCCTGGGGTGCTCTGCCATCTACATCCACGGCCTCCATGGGAGATTTGGAGCATAAGGCTTATTCTCTGATTCTTGTACTTGATGTCGAACTGAGAGGGGGGCAGAGATGTTGACTGAACCACCCCAAGCCAGCTGCACTGTTCTTGAGGAGCATGGCACGAGGGCAGAAATGGAATTATAAAATTAGGTCAAAAAAACCTAACAGGCGAGGCCCAAACTTGCCTTAGTATGTGGAGCCTTGAAGGAGGAGGGATTATATTAAAGTCTGCCAGCTAAGTTCTTTTGTGATCTTATGAGCGAAGCCCAAGTTTTTCTTGCTGCAGAAGACAGTAGGGACTCTTCCAACCTTGAGGGCAAGGTTGAACTTCAAGAAGGATGGTATTGTTAGGAAGAAGGGCAACTACCTAGTTGATTAGAGAGGATTAAGTAGCTACTTAGTAGGGGATACATTTAAGGGGAAATAAGGGTAGAAACATTTCCTTTTTCTGTCCAAATTCAATAATACAGTTTTCTTTCACCATATCCATTGTCGGTTCCTAACAATTTGTGAGAATGAGTTACTTCATCATTTCTGGGAAAAATTGATAGTGTTTGGAATTAAACTTCAAGACTCCGATTTAGAAAGAGGAAGCTTTTATTCTGCATTTTATTCTTGAACTTCAAGCCATGAAAATATTTTTCCTTTGCCTGTGTTCCACTGACTGGCTACATATCTGACATGATTGGATTTTTAAAATTTACTTTCACAGAGCAGCTCATGAGGCTGGTGCTGCTACTGCAATTGTAAATGTAGGTATGACTCGTGCTGATGATTTTGTGCCCTTGAAAATCAATGCACGATTGGGTGAGGTATGGCTCGAGTTTGATCTTAACTGGCAATTCTGAATATTGCATGTTTACTACAACAAATCTGACAAGCATTGCGTTATTGCAGATCCTGCCAAGAATACTTGATATGGGATCCATAAGCATACCTGCTGTGTATTGATAATAGATGACAAAATGTATCAAGTCCCCACCTGCTTCTTAATCTTATGTGTTGTTCAGATGGTGTCTAAACTCTGTAGTCTGAACAATGCCAGCCTCTTCTTCCATTGACGTCTCTCCCCCAACTCTTTGCAACTTCTTTATATGCCACTTTTCCAGCCTAATCCCGGACTAACTGTAATGCAGAGTGAAGGAATTAAATTTTCATGCAGTGGTACTTGCAGTTGCAGTTTGGATACATGTGTGTGCAGATTATTGTTGAAGTTTGTCGGCTAAGTTTTCAGACAGTTCCTGCAAGAGATTGTGTTGGTTAGTGCCGGTTTCATTGAATAAATAACTTTAAGCTCTTGATGTGAGTTTGAGTTATTTACATTCTCACTTATACCCTACTAAAAAGTTATTCTAAGTTCAAAAACTTGTATTTTATCCTACCATTCTAGTCCTCTGTAATGTAATGAAATTGACAGGGGGAGTCAAGGAAGAAGAAGCTGATATTCATGACCCCTTTGCCAGAAATAAATGACATATTTTATGTGACCTTTTTTCTCTTTCAAGACTAGAGGCTAGATATAAAAATATACCGTACCCGCTTGTCGAGTGAATGTAGGGACCAAATATCCTCTGCAGTTTAAAGGTAAAATAACTTTCTGCGTAATAATTGTGTGTGAGAAAATATTAAATGTAAACTTCAGTTCAATTGTCAAAAAAAAATAAAATAAAGGTAAACTTCAGTTCTGATTGGGAGCCGTCAGATCACAAACGGATCAGGATTTCATGTAGTCAAGACATCCCTAAAGTCATTGCAGTCACTTAATCTAATGGTTAAGAATTTAAGAAGTCATCTTTATAATAATATATTTGCCAAATACAAAAATTAATGTATGACTAGGATTTCATGCACTTAGAGAATCCATTTCCATCACAAACTGTTACTCTTGCAATTGAAAATGGATTGCAGTAGATCCTTGTCCGTCTGGAGAAATTTTTGCATAAAACTGAAGTTCTCAAATTAAGTGATACATAGATCTATCACAACATCAATTGATAGATAACTATCATGGTTAATTTATAGACTAATCTTATTGGGAAAAATTTCTTCTTGGGTAAAGTGAATATTATTCACTCTTAATTTAATCTAAAATACATTAAAATCTTGACTTATTAATAATCTAAATATAATTGTCAAAAAAAAAATCTAAATATGAATAAGTAATAGTATATCATCTCTTAATTTAATCTAAAATATATTAAAATATTAACCTATTAATAATTTAAAGGTAAGTATACCTATTACCGATTTACATGTAATAAATTCATTTTATAAAAATCTTATCCAACTTAATTATTCCTTCTATTTCTAAATAATAGTCACCTTTCGAAACTTGTTCTGTTTCAAATTGTTTCAAACCTGATTTAATGAATCTCACATGAAATTTATTCAATAAGAAAATATCTCGGAGGAATTGTTAAAAAGAATGTAATTAGCATTTCTTTTCTTTAATTATTATTAACTCTAATAACATTTTCTGCCTCATTAATTGTTTCTTCTCTTTTTAAGAGCAATTGTATCAAGTACAAATTTTTTCACGGATTTAGATTATTTAAGCAATTCTTAATGTATTAAGACCTTAAACAATTATTTTAAAAGATAAATAATTCTCAAGTAATGTAATAACTAGTCTATAGTTAATGCAAAAAATTTCTCCTTTATCAAACTGGAGAAGCGTTAATTATAACATAAATTCACAGCATTCTTTAAGAAAAAGTGAAAAACACAAGTGATATTACGGATAAACAAATTTAGACTACAAAAATTTATGCTCATTAATTTATTTTTAAATTAATGTTGGATCGCGTCGACTCTCTTTCATATATATATATATATATATATATATATATATATATATAGGGTTGCACATCGGAAAAAAGCCAACCCGATGAAAATCGAAGACCAGATATCATCACTCATTCTTGACCATTGGTGCCACCGGATTGGGCGGGTGGCGGTTTGGGCGGGTCGACGGGTGTGCGGGTGGGTAAGGGCGGTTGAAATTCCGGAATGAGGGGAAATGAAAAGAAGATCTCATAAACACAACAAATCCAGAAAGCATCAAACTTTAACCAAAAAAATTCAATCTTTACAACAAAACTGATGCAGAAGAAGGAATCACAAACAATAGAATGAAACTAAACTAAAAAAATCAACATTTACAACAAATCTGATGCAGAAAGTTTCAAACTTTCAACCTCATTCGCAGATCTGATGTAGATCTTAACATTCAGCAACAAAGAGGCAGAGAGGGAAGAGGAATTGTTGACGGTGGTTCGCAAGAGAGGTGGCGAGCGGCAGAGCAAGCTATTTCATGTGGAGGTAGGGGTGACGAGTAAGTTCACGACGACTATGAACGACGGTTCATGGCTCTATTGTGCTTGCATAAAAGGGAGGTGAAGTGGTGTTGTGAAGGTTGATGATGGTATATTATGGTTAAAGAGGATTTTGCAGACGGAGGCTCAATGAGGAATAAGAGAATAGGGGAAGTTGGAGGCTCTCTGAGGACTTTGCAGATGAAGGCTTTCTTGAGAAAGGTGTGATGAAGAGAGCTTGATAAAGGTGAGAGTGGTAGCCGCTAGGGTTTCTAGAGAGAGACAGAGCTGAGTGAGAAATGAGAAGAAATATGTGTTAGGATTAAGTTTTTGGTAAAAAAATTGTCTATTTTTATAATCGGGTTCGGATTTCGATGGATTTTATTTTACATATCCGAATCCACCCACAAATAACCGTCTCTAATTGATGGGAAGAACCTGTTGACCCATCAAAAACCACTCGTGTGTTGCAAATTTCTAGCGGGCCATTCGGGTTTGGTTCAAAATGGGCTTTCTGTCCGGCCCTATATATATTAACTTAAAAAAGTTGCTTTTACTATTTTTCAGTACATCAAGTCATCAACCCTTTGGCAACTTTTAGAGCGTGTGCACTAGAGGCCACAACTATAAACAAACAGGCTGTATGCAAACTAAATATAGATCAATGTTTCTGAATATTTTAAATTTAACTAATAACTAATTAAAATCATAAAATACTACAGATAAATTATATAAGTAAATATCTATATAAGTAAAATCTAAACAGAAAACATTAGAAATAATAATAAAATATTTCAATACACTTTTTTAAAACGTTTAAAATATACTTCAATTACTAGTATAACTATATATTAAATTTTAAGCGGTAAATCTGTTTGGAAAAAAGCTCTTCTGCTTAAGGGGGGGATCGAGACTAAGTTGCACCGGACAATAAGATTAAGAACAAAACATAAATAAATGGCAAAAGCTTAAGGCAGCAATGCGGAGTTTACTGATTACTATTGCGAGTCCCACATCGGATGATTAACAAGACTGACCGCTACTTATATAGCTGGGTAGACCACCCCCTCATAAGCCGATTTTTGAAGGGACCATTCGGATGCCTGAATTATTAACATGATATCAGAGCCACGTTCTGCCCGATGATGTGGATAGTGCCGCTAGCCTTCGCTTGTGGTGACTATCCCAGGCTCGAGGGAACATGTTGCGAATCCCACATCGGGTGGTTAACGAACCTGGCCGCTGCTTATATAACTGGGTAGACCACCCCCTCATAAACCGATTTTTGAAAGAACCATTCGGATGCCTGAATTCTTAACAACTACTAACATATTTAACTGAACAATCACTTTACATTCATTAACCAGAGCTTCAAAATCAAATCCATAAGATTCCAACCTCAAGCTCTTCACACTTAGCTAAGTACGTTATATGAACCTTACATTAGTTATATGTGCTTCTATAACCCAAAAAAACAAAACTAAAGAAGCCTGCAAGCTAGCACTTAGACTAGTAAATCCACTTGAGATCCATTTCCTAAGAATTCTCATCAATTGCCTTATCAATTTCTTCAATGTGATCACGAAGCACATTCCACTGCACACACAAGAGAGGGAAAATTAATCGTTGAATGACAGTGGCTACAAGATCTTTTGATCTAGGTCCTCGTACCAACCAACAGAATAGAGCCGAGAATAGCAAAGGAATTTATAAATAGACAACATTGATATAGTTACCTGATCCATGGTCAATGAGATACCTGAAAATAAACATAAATATGTCATTGTTGCTCAAATTTATAAGTCATCAACAACAACCACCACCAAGCATCATCCCATTAGGTGGGGTTGACAACATGGACCAATAAATGTCATTGAGCTCTATCAAAAACCAAATTCTCCGTAAAGGAAAATAGGAGACAAAATCTATTCACCTACTCCATCCTTTATGCATTTTAAAGGAATCTCCCAAGTCTATACAAGGATCTCACAATCACAATACATAGTCTAGAACGCCGACGGATTATGCAAGACATTTTTGCCAAATAAAATGCAGAGGCAAGCACATTAAGTTTCAAATAAATAAGTGTTATTCAAAAAGCCACAACATTCCAAGCTTTCCTAAGACACTTTATCATATTGAGGCTTTTGAACTTCATCTACATGATCCAACAAATGATGTGTTTAACTGATATTTTCATTGCATCATTCACAATTGTCAAGATCCATAAACAAAATCAGGCTCAATGTCTATTCATTTAATTAAACCCAACAACTACAATGGTTCCAAATCAGCAAAACTAATTCTAAAGTATCACATCTTCCACATTTTAATCACGTTAATTTACCACGTCAAGTGCGCACAATCTACAGATGGGTCGCATTTCTTTCTTACAAAAATGTTAGATAAATTAAAAAAAAAAAAAAAAAAGATAAATGGGCTGTAACTCAAATCTCACTAAGAAATTAATAACAAGCCACATTATAAGTTGTTCACTTCTTTTAATGTCCCATTAAGAAAAATGAAGCAAGAGAAAATCAAGAGCTACAAATAACAAAGTAGAGCATTTTAAGAACTGACTCAAAGGCCTTTTTATTTCTTCCATATACCAAATAAAATGAACTAAATTCACTAACCCTAACTATTCACTCAACTAGGAACTATGCCACAAAAAAACAAAATTATGCATTCAATAAGGAATGAAATTAGAAAATTGGAGAACCTTTTTTGCCAGGCAATTGTTTTCCGTCTTTGAGATAAAATTCACGAATGTCAATTACGACCTTGCCTTGCCAGTTCCTCACGGAAACTCTCCTGTTCTTCGAAATCTACGAACAAAAAAAAACAAGAATTTTAAATTTAAAAATTAAGATTAAAAAAAAAATGGGCGCATTTTAGAAAAGGAAAAACCCTAAGAGAGGAAGTTGACCTCGCAGACGACAATAGAATCGGGGTCATCGGAGTCTTTCTTGGCGGACTTTTTGGGTGGCGCGTGGCCTTCAGAGTCGGCGTCGGAAGCGACGTCATTCTCCTCCTTCCTCTTCCCCTTTCCAGACATTTCTGGAACCTTCTTTTTTCCTCTCTGAGTGAGTAAGAAAAGATAGGAGTGAAAATTGAAATATCGAAGAAGTGAAGCAAATAGATTTATATAGAGAGAAGAAAGAGAGAGTGAGACAAGTAACAAGTAAATGAACGAAATCACAATCAGTAAAATATGAAATAGAAGAAGAATGAGATTGATTTGAGAGCCAAAAATCAAAACCTAAAAACTCTTTTGGCGCCCAAATGGAAATGGTACTCCACTTACTTGGACGGGGGAGTGTGGGCGTGGGTGGTGTTAATTTGGGGTGGGAATAAGTCAGGCTAAGTTAGGTCCTGACAAGCTTGAGCCTGGCCTGTGTTCCAACTTTAAGGCCTGAGTCTGTCCTATTAGTCTGATATAGGCCAATTTTTAAAATTTGGCCTGACCTACTTCAAAGTCTGGTCTGGCCTGAAAGCCTATTTAAAAACCTATTTTTTAACAAATCCTTTAAATATGCTTTCATTTAAAAATAGGTCATAGGCCTTCACATGTACATAGGCTTGTAAGCCTTTAATGATAAAGAAGTTGGTAGGTCTATACTGATAAATAGGTTGTTAAGCCTTTAAAAATAAATATGCAAGTAGCCCTTTACATTTAAATGGGCCAATAAGTCTTTACTTTCAAATGCTATAAAAATTATAAATAATATATTGTAGTATTATATATTAAATTATATATATATATATGCATATTTGTTAAATAGGCCGGCCTGATAAGCCTAATAGACGTTTTTTAAAGCCTTAGCCTGACCTTTTTAGCTATATAATCTTTTCAAAAAGCCTTAACCTGACCTTTTTGTTAAATAGGCTAGGCCAGGCTAGACCTTAAATAGGTTAGGCCATAGGCCCCCGACAAGCGGTCTGGCCTATTCTCACCCCTAGTATTAATATTCACTGTGACACATCAAATATCTTTTTTTTTGGTGTGGAGCAAGGTATCTCCTCCCATTGGAGGAGATTAATTTCTTTTGAAATATAGAGATTATCAAAATGAATTTTGTCACTCTCAATAAAGATTTTTTAGTACACATAACAATAATTGAGTGCACGTATGGTTATTCTGGAGAGGACAGAATCAATTCTGAGAACAAAAACAAGATTACTGGAAGTGAAAGTTACTTTTCTCGTGTTTGGGTGGAAAATCGTGGTGAATATAATTGATTCTGATGGCAGCAATAATTCCTAGCTTTTGGGTTAAATAAAATCAATTCTGGGTGTGGGACCCATAAAATTCTTTATATTTACACATCAAAAGTGATTTTACTTTTATCATCCAAACGAAATCAATTCTTATGAACCCACTTTTAAAATATCATTACCAAACATAAATTAATTTTTTTAAACTCAATTTTTTTAAAATCAATTCTTTTAAAATGAATTATTCATAATCAATTCTATCATAATCTAAAACAAACGGACCCTCAATCCCTAACAAGTAACTCGGTGTGTTTAGTGTTCGCCTCGTTGGTCGGTGCATCAAATATCTCCAAAAATGATTTCCAGCCATCTGTTTTATTTAGAACAAATTTTGATAATAAACTCTAAGGCCATGTTTGGTTTAAAAGAGGGAAAGATTTTAATTAGATATTGTGTTTCGTTAGGAGGAGAGGAGGAATTTTAATGGAGGGGAAGAGCTTTTCATCTTTGATTCACAAGGAAAGGGGAAAGATTTTAAAACTACATTTCTTTTAGACCCTTGTAATTTTGGATTTTAAAATACATAAGTGAAGATAATTTAGTCAATGCATTCAAAATATTTTAAATCATCTCCCCCCTCCCATCCAAATCCCTCAATATTGGAGGAGAGCCAAAATTGGGTGAGGAGAGGTTTTGCCCCCCTCCATTCTCCTCTCACCCCTTCTAAAAAATAAACCTAACAAGAAATGTTGTAAAAATATCTCTTATCTCATCTCCCTTCCATTCTCCTCCAACTAAACACTATGTATATATGGTTATGAATTATATCTCATCTCAATTTTTAGTGTTAACTAATCATTCACTATGTTACTAAAAATAAAACATTATTTATAATTAGTTATTTGATATTATATATTAGAAATATTTTTAAAGATTAATCTTAAACTTTCTTGTTTACAAAATAAGGTTTATTTTTTAATTTGAAAAATAAAATATACAATTTAAAAATCTTCTAAAAAGATATATTCATCATAAGTATTTAATTTTTCAATCTATTATATATTTACTTTGCTAAAATAAATGACCTTTTTAGTATACGCTCCAATAAATGATGTATATAAAATGTAACATCCTAAAATTATATCTAGGAATTATAGGCTTAGAAAAAGCTAAAATAAATAATTTAGAAATATATAAGTGTTTAGAGGCTCTAAAATAGCTTAAAGAGGGTTAAAACATGTAAAAATTAGTTTTTTTCAAGGACATAGTGTGTCTCGCTAGACACAGGGCCACGTCTCGATAAAAGATTCGCAAAAAAATGTCGTCGAGGGTTAGACATAATTGTGTATCAATTCGACATAGTTGTGTCTCCCTAAAAAACTCGGTGATGAGTCCCTTAAAAGGTCACACAAATGTGTCTCATTAAAAAATAAGAAAAAAAACGTAGTTTAATATTACTGAAACTTTTGGGACTCTATAATTAGACATTAAACACCTTAGGGTGCATTTTTAGAACCCTAATTACGCCTAAACACTTGGATAACTGTTATGGAGAATCCTAGTGCTTGGGAGAAGGGAATTGTAAAGGAAAAAGGATTTGGAAGAAGAAGAAAGGGATTCAAGGATTGATTCTTAGATACGTTTAGTGCTTTCGAAGTCTACAAGAGGTGAGTAAAAATATATTTTTTCATTCTTCCATGGGGCAATTGATTCAGGAGTTTTGGGCTTGTGATTAAACTAATGATTTTTGGGAGTTTTCTATGTTATAATGCATGATTAGCAAAAACCTATTTTCTAAATATGGGGGTTTCTTCTAAAAACGAATTTGACATTAAATTGAGAGTTCAATGCTATGAGATGTGTGATTATATGCTTGATTGGAATAAGTTATGGTTGACTGGAATGCTCTTTTATGTTATGTGATGATATAGTGTTGCTTTGGCATGACATTTGACCATTGTTATTGGTACATGGGGCATTACGTTATGTTCAGGGAAAGGATGATGGTTGAGACATCTTATTCTGAGAATATGATAATAGATGTCACCTTCAGGGAAAGGATATTAGATACTTTCTTATAGGAAGGGGCAGATAGATACCACCTTCTGGGAAGGGGAAGAAAGTGAGACGTCATTCAATGGATATGAGCTCATAGACCTTATTGATTTTGGGAATCACATTGGTTTTGGGAACCAAAGTGTCAAATAAAGTGATTATGGAAACCACCATGTCAAGTACATGGTTCCAAGAACCATAGTGTCATATACATGGACGTTTTTTTTTTTGGGTACAATTCATGAAGATGAAAAAGAACACAACAGAAAGGAAACTAGCTAGGCATAAGGCCGAGAAAGTCTCTTAACAAAAGGGACCCCATATTACAAGGAGGAACGTCTAAAACCTTCCAAGGCATTGCTGAAGAAGAACCCTAGTTGGCCATGAAATCAGCACAGAAGTTGACTTCACGGAACACATTGTGACTCCTGAGGCCGACGAGGGCGGGGAGTGATCACCGATGCATGAGGCACGGACAATGAGCGACTCCTGGCAGGCTTCGAGGCAAATGGACATACGAATGAACCGAATTCACATCGGAATGAGATGGATCCTGAGACGACCCGCCGTCCCATCAGTAGAACCTAAGATATTAACTAATCTTAATCGCATAATAAACGTTTGCGCGCCTTATTAAAATGAAGCGAAGCGAAAAATTTAGCGCGGAAACAAAACAATAAACGACGCGCCACACTTCAGAGTACACAGCTTTAAATATAAAGAAATATATCACATACATCGGTCGCCCCATCAGTAGGGCTACAGTAATAAAGTAATATATACGAGTATATTATTACAAACCAAAATAAAAGTACGAAAGGTAGGCCGAGAGATAGCTCTCCGACTAATCACGATCACTGCCCAACCTCTCAAGGCTTGGGTCCGTGGCCCGTCCTCCGGCGTCGGGCTCGTACGGAATGCCGTCCAGTTCGTCAGCAGTTGGTTCCTGTTCGGGATCTTCCCATTAAATAAAGTAACACATAGAGAAAATAAAGGGAGATAAGAAACATAATTCATCAATATGGGAGAGGGGCATCAGTACAACATATATATATCACATGAAACAGATAACATATATAACACAACCTCATCCATCTCTTAAGTCACTCATCACAATCATCTCAAATATCATTCTCTCAAATAAGCCTATAAGAGAAATACTAGTCCCTATGTATATGTTGTCTTCCTTATATGCATGTCGGCCGATACATCACGTCCCCAATTGGACATCCCCGTCGGGATTACATCACATCACATCACATCACATCATATCCCGCCTCGGGATTTTAGGTAACGTCCCCAATTGGATATCCCCCTTTGGGACCAAATGTTGTGGTATGAAATGATATGAAAATGCAACAAACATCCATCGCAGGTTGATATCAGAACCTCACGCCTAAACACTCGTCCACGACCACGACCACGACACATCGCATCACATCAACGTCAACATCAATCATCAACATCAACATCACATCATCATCAACATCTCATCAGCATCAGCATCACGACGCCTTGCGTCTACGAGTCACGGCTCAACGGTCGGGACCACAACGATATCAACCCGAACAACATCATCGCTCACCATACTCTTATCAACACTCAACCAACCAATCACAATAAACATCGCAACAGAAGATCTTTCCAGTGCAGTTATCATCATAAATTCAGGCTATAATTCATCAAACAGACAGTTCACCAAAACAAAATCAACAGGTAATCAATTAATTAATTCAACACAATCAACCTCAATCAGTCTCATCATTCATAATATCAACTTAGCGGTGATAGCCCAAAAGTACCTACACCTAGGGTCTAGGCACTTTATCCAGGGCTCAACCTCTAGTAGGGTTTAAGGGTTCCCTTACATAGATATATATATTCTATACTAAGCTTGCCTTCCCGACGATATTAGTTCTTTCTCCCCACCTTAGGGATTTTCTCGTGCAACTCCAGTTACGGCTCCGCAGCTGTCAGTCGGGTGCGCTGTCGGATGTTCGAATCATGTCCGATTCTATACAACAAAACACAACTAGAAATCAATACAGTTAAATCAAAAACTCCCTAATTCCTTAGGATTAGCTACTGCCCCTATTTAATTAATTAGGCTAGGGATGTCGAACGATTCCTAACTTTTGGATCATTGATCCTTAGGTATTCCTAAACATAATCAATGAAGGCATTGGCTCAAAAAGTAAAGATTTCTCCTACTGCACTACCCCTAGGGTTCGGCTCGATTGAATGAAAAACATGAAAAATAGCTAGGGAGCTCCAAAAATCCTCATTTCTTGGATAACACCCTAACTAAATGTGATAACCCTAGATATCAACTCAAAACATCAAAAACCAGCCAAAAACCCTGCCCTACTCAATAGGGGGTTCGGCCCCTCTATGGTTAAATACCCTAGAGAAATTTCTGTTGAGTCTCCAAATGTCTGATGTGCATTTACCTTAGTTTTGATGAGATTAAAACAGTTAGTCAATGATTTAATTGAACCCGTCTGTGGTATTTAACTCGTCTACTTAGTGTGCAGATTAAAACATTAAGCGTCTATATGAACTGTTCACTCGTCTGAACTTAGATAAGTTCACCCGTCTGAACCAACTTAAGTTCACACGTCTGAACTAACTAAAGTTCACTCGTCTGAACTAAGATAAGTTCACTCGTCTGAACTAGCTAAATTCACTCGTCTGAACCAAGATAAGGTTCACTCGTCTGAACCAAGAGAAGTTCACTCGTCTAATGAAGTCTTCAACCGTCTGATCAAAGGAAGACTCACTCGTCTAAAAGATTTTGCAACTGACGTCATCTCTTTGTTAAAGAGTCAACCCGTCTAATGAAGCTACCCATCCGTCTAAAGACTAACGTTAAAAATACATTGGATGAAAGCTGTCTCGACCCTGATAAAGAACTTCAACAAAGTGCTTTGCCTGAACACAACTGCATCTTACACCAAAAGGGAAAGTCTTCCCTCTGCAAACAAAAAGCACGTATACAAACCTGCTGAGACCAAAGGTATATCAGAAGTCTGCATCACTCTGATGAAAGAGAACAAGCGAAGTTCCCTATGCTTTAATGGCTGATCAGAACGACTCTATTGCATTTATTGAAGATCTGCAAGAAGCCAAAGACTTCAGACTTTGTGTCCAACGGCTTTAAATTTTTGAAGCCTATTTAATGAATAAGACTTCGAAGATTCAAGCACATAGACAAGAGAACAAAAAAAAAGCAATCAAGAGCAATTACTCTGTGCATTTATATCTTCATTCTTTCATTATTTATTCTTCAATCATTTTGAAGTTATTACGCAGTCTTTTAGAACTTCACATTTAATACACTCGTCTGAGTGCTTGTGAAAGACTTGCAAAGTGTAATCTTTTTACAACTTCTCTCAAACAAACCCGTCTAAGCCTGAAGAGGCTAAGTGTGAAAATAATACTTGTCTGGAGCCTGGAGAGGCTAGGTGTGAAAACAATACTCGTCTGGAGCCTGAAGAGGCTAGGTGTGAAAATAATACTTGTCTGTCCTGTAACCTAAATCAGTTATAGTGAGAAAACTTGGTGTTGCCAAGGACTGGACGTAGCCTCATTGTTAAGGGGTGAACCAGGATAAAACCTGCTGAGTGATCTCTCTTTCCCTTAACTATCATCTAACTAAAGGGGTTTATAATTGTGTTTATCAAAACTTTTCTTATCTTGCATAATTGTGTGTTTTCTGTGAAAACCTTCAGACGAGTTATCAGTCTGATTGACCTGTCTGTGTTTACTCGTTTATTACAACCCGTCTGTGCTTGCGAAAAAGTTTCTATATTCCGCATAAATTTGTCAAACACCATTCAACCCCCCTTCTAGTGTTTGCATCTGTCTATTTCAGTTGGTATCAGAGCTCAGCCTCTGGGTTGAGCACCTAACAGTGTAGAGAAAAGATCCTGAAGAATAGACAATGTATTCTGGAGCAAGCTCAAGTGGGAACCCCCAACCTGAAGGAGGCTCTATGACCAGACCCCCTTTCTTCAATGGTGTAAACTATAACTACTGGAAAGAAAGGTTTCACTGGTTCATCTTGTCAACAAACTCTGATGTATGGGATGTCATCACTGATGGTCCTTACACTCCTCGCAATGATGATGGCTCAGACAAGCCTAAGGCTCAGTGGACACCTGCAGAAAAGAAAAGATGGGATCTAAACCATAAAGCCAGATATGCTATAATCTATGCTCTTAGTCCAGAAGAGTTTGAAAAGGTATGTGCCTGTGACTCTGCTAAAGAAATGTGGGACTCCTTATCTGTCACACATGAAGGTACTGCAAAGGTAAAAGAATCTAAAATTTCTATTCTTGTTAGAAAATATGAATTGTTCACCACGGATGAAGGTGAATCTGTTGCTCAAATGATTGGTAGATTCCAAACTATTACTAATGGTTTGAAATCTCTTGGTAAAACATATACAAATGCTGAGAAAGTTGCTAAGATTCTCAGAAGTCTTCCAAGGCAGTGGAGACCCCTTGTCACTGCTATTTCTCAAGCTAAGGATCTCACCTCCTTTACTATGAATGAACTTCTTGGCACACTCACTGTTCATGAGCAAGAGCTCAATGAAGATGTGTCAATCAAAAAGAGCAAAGCCATTGCTCTAAAAGTTGATCTAAAGGCAGCTAAAGCCTTAAAAGCTTCAAAGGCAGACGAGTCTGACTGTGACATAGACGAGTCTGAGGATGAGGATTCTGATGATGATGAAAAGACTTCTCTCATGACCAGAAAGATGAAAAAGCTCTGGAGAAAGAAGAAGTTCAAAAAGGAGAAGCCTTTCAGAAAATCTCACAAAGAATCCACATCAACAGACAAGAGTCCAGTTGTCTGCTATGAGTGCAAGAAGCCTGGTCACATCAAACCTGAATGCCCTCTTTTGAAGAAAGCTTCCAAAAAGAAGTTTTTTCAGAAAGAAGAAGAAAGGAATGATGGCCACATGGGAAGATCTTGAATGCTCATCCTCTGAAGGAGAAGAGACAGAAGAGGAAGCCAATCTCTGTCTGATGGCCAATACAGATTCAGAACCTGAAACTGAGGTACATTCTGAACTTGAGGAATTGCATGATGCTTATGATGAGCTGGTAGAGGAATCCAAAGGCTTGTCTAAGGCTTTCAAATCCCTCAAGAGAGATTATGTTAAACTCCTCAGTGAGCATAAACAAAAATCTCAAGAGTGTGAGATGCTGGCCAAAGAGAATAGCCAGCTGAGGACTGAAAAGTCTGATGAAGCTTCGATCTCAAGTGAAACATCACATTCTGAAGAAGTGTTCACACTTCAACAGAAAGTGAAGGAGCTCACTTCTGATCTTGCTAGATTTGTTAATGGCAGAGATAATCTGACAAAACTGCTAGGATGTCAGAGACACTCTCTTAACAAAGAAGGCATTGGATATGATCATCAAGCTGATCATAAAGTATCAACAAAATCTTCAACTGTCTATGATAAACCCATTCCAGTTAGACTAAGACCCGTCTGTAACTTCTGTGGAAAAGCTGGACATGTTATGTCTAAGTGTTTTCACAAGAAAAAGAGGAAGTCTTCACAGACTCCTAGAACTAACATAAAAGGACCCAGAAAAATATGGGTACCTAAAGATAAAATAATTTCTGTTGCAGACATCCTTAATAGGACAAAGCAGACGCCTCTGCTGGTACCTGGACAGTGGCTGCTCGCGACATATGACAGGAGAAAGGTCTATGTTCCAAGACCTCCAGTCTAAGAATGGTGGATTTGTTGCCGTTGGAGGCAATCAAAAAGGAAGAGTAATTGGTGTTGGTACAATTGGTGGTAAACCCCCTCTTCCCTCTATCTCAAATGTGCTTATGGTTGAAGGACTGAGACACAATTTACTTAGCATAAGTCAATTATGTGATAGTGGATTTGATGTCTCCTTCACTAAGAATGAATGCATAGTCAAAGACAAGAGTGGCAAGACCCTCTTCTCAGCTAATAGACAGCAAAATCTTTATAAGATTGAGCTAACTGAACTCTCAAATCAAAGTGTAACCTGTCTAATGTTTAAAGAGGATGAAAGATGGTTATGGCATAAGAAACTAGGACATGCTAGTATGAAACTTATTTCGAAATTGAAAAAGGATAACCTTGTGAGAGGATTGCCTGATATTAGTTTCAAGAAAGATGTTTTATGTGATGCATGTCAGAGAGGTAAACAAGTAAAATCAAGTTTCAAATCAAAAAACATTGTATCAACCTCTAGACCTCTTCAGTTGTTACACATGGATCTGTTTGGACCAGTTAGTGTTGCCAGTTTAGCTGGAAGGAAATATGGATTTGTCATTGTTGATGACTATTCTAGATTTACTTGGGTACTTTTCTTAACCCACAAGGATGAGTCTTTTAAGGCCTTCTCTGTATTCTGTAAGAAAGTACAAAATGAGCAAGGTTTCTGTATCTCTACCCTTAGAAGTGATCATGGGGGAGAATTTGAAAATGAGCAATTCAAACTGTTCTGTGAAGAGAATGGAATCTCTCACAATTTCTCTGCACCAAGAACTCCACAGCAAAATGGAGTGGTTGAGAGAAAGAACAGATCTCTGCAAGAGATGGCTAGATCAATGCTCAATGAAAATAATCTCCCTAAGTACTTCTGGGCTGAAGCAGTAAACACTGCATGTTATGTGCAAAATAGAATACTTATAAGGTCTATCCTAAAGAAGACTCCTTATGAATTGTAGAAAGGTAGAAAACCCAACATATCTTATTTCCATGCATTTGGATGTGAATGCTTCATCTTAAATACCAAGGATCAACTTGGAAAGTTTGATTCCAAGGTAGACAAAGGCATCTTCATTGGATATTCTGAAGTGTCTAAAGTATATAGAGTTTTTAACTCTAGGACCTCTGTTGTTGAGGAATCTATTCATGTAAAATTCAATGATAATCTAAAGACTGATAGGGAACTATCAGATCTAGGAGATGATCTTGCAGGACTTGATCTTACCCAGCAGACGAGTCAACAGCCAGACGTATCAAAAATTGAGTCTGCTGAGGAATCTCTCAGACAAGTGGAGCAGACGAGTCATCAGTCAGATCAACATCAAAATGATGATCTCAGAAGAGACTGGAAGTTCAAAGCTCATCATCCTGAAGATCTTATCATTGGAAGTCCCTCTGAAGGTGTTAGAACCAGATCTGTCTTAAGAGAGTCAAGCAATATGGCCTTTTTATCTGAAATTGAACCAAGGCATATTGAGGAAGCTCTCGAAGATGAAAGCTGGATTCTTGCCATGCAAGAAGAACTTAATCAGTTCAAAAGGAATGATGTCTGGAAACTTGTCTCCAAACCAACAGACAAGTCTGTTAGATGAAAATGGCAAAGTTGTCAGAAACAAAGCAAGGTTAGTAGCTCAAGGCTACAACCAACAAGAAGGTATTGACTATACTGAGACTTTTGCACCTGTAGCTAGAATAGAAGCTATTCGCATACTCATGTCATATGCTGCACAACATCAAATTACTTTACTTCAAATGGATGTAAAAAGTGCTTTTTTAAATGGAATAATTGAAGAAGAAGTTTATGTTAAACAACCTCCTGGTTTTGAAGATAATGAAAAACCAGATTATGTTTTCAAACTTAAAAAGGCTTTATATGGTTTAAAACAAGCGCCTAGAGCATGGTATGATAGACTTAGTACTTTTCTTATGAATAATGGCTTTATAAGAGGAAAAGTTGTTACAACTTTGTTTAAGAAATGCTCAAAAGATAACTTCATAGTAGTTCAAATATATGTTGATGATATTATTTTTAGAGTTACTAATGAAAAATTGTGCAAAGAATTCTCTGAGTTGATGCAAGCAGAATTTGAAATGAGCATGATGGGAGAATTGAAGTTCTTTCTTGGACTGCAAATCAAGCAGACGTGTGATGGAATCTACATCCATCAACAAAAGTACATCAAGGAGATTCTAAAGAAGTATAAAATGGATAGCTCAAAGATCATGAAAACTCCAATGCAAACTAATGCTAATCTAAGCAAAGATGATGAAGGTAAAAAGGTAGACCAAACTGTCTACAGAGGTATGATTGGATCTCTTCTTTACTTAACATCTAGCAGACCTGATATTCAATTCAGTGTATATATGTGTGCTAGATTCCAATCTGATCCCAAAGAATCTCATCTTAAGGCTGTTCAAAGAATATTTAGATATTTGCTTGGAACCACTAATCTTGGTTTAATGTATTTGAGAACACAAGATTACAGATTAGTTGGTTTTTGTGATGCTGACTTTGCTGGAGATAGACTTGAAAGGAAAAGCACCAGTGGAGGATGTCACTTCATTGGAGCAAACTTAGTCTCTTGGTCAAGCAAAAGACAGACGACTATCGCCCTCTCAACTGCAGAAGCAGAATATGTCTCTGCTGCAAGTTGCTGCTCACAGCTATTATGGGTAAAACATCAACTAGAAGATTACTCTATATTTGAGCATAATATACCTGTCTGGTGTGATAATTCTAGTGCTATTTGCTTAACCAAGAATCCCATACAACACTCTAAGGCTAAGCACATAGAAATCAAACATCACTTCATAAGAGATTATGTTCAAAAAGGTGTATTTGATGTTAAGTTTGTTAAAACTGAAAATCAATGGGCTGATATCTTTACAAAACCTTTAGCTGAGGATAGGTTTAAGTTTATACGAGACAACTTGAATATACATTGCTTTGCTGAATAACCTGTCTGATGAGTTTTTATGATACCCGTCTATGTTTAATCGTCTGACCTTATGAGTCATTCGCTCTTCTTTTAAAAATTTTCTTTAATGGGTATTTCATTTTCTTCTAAGTGTCGTTTCATTATCTGAGGCAAAATGTGTGCGTAGATTTTTTTGTCTTACTTTAAATCTGACCCGTTCTTTTTTTAAATCTCCATCCGTACGTCTCTTTTGTTTGTTTAAAATAACTCTCTTTATTTCACTCTCGTTTTGTCTTCTTCCCTCTTCACTCACTCTCTGACTCTCAAACTTCTCTAACCCTAACTTCTCTGAAATGGCACCTCCAAAACAACTCTCTGCTGATGTCATTGCTAAGCGTTACGACCTTGATGTTGAAGCTGTTCACAAAATCATCCCTGGGAAGCTTATTGACCTTTCGGCTCTAAGTCGGTCGGGTTTAGATGTGCTTGAAGATCTCAACTACTCCAGCTGGACTCCTTTCTTCGACTTGAAGGAGCCTGTGCACCCCAAGTTGGTCACTGACTTCTGGACCAACGCCGTTGTTCTTCGCTCTCCAAGTGGCTTTCCCACGGAGATTCAAGCTCGCATTTCCAACCAACGCTTCTCCTTCTCCCTCAACACTCTGGAACTGGTAACTGGATGCCCTAGACATGGTGCTGGTTATACAGACAACTGGGTAGATTCAGTAAGCCAGAGCGACATCAACATCGCCCTTTTTGGTAACCCTAACCCTACTAATCTCAAATCGAGTTACCTTGTTCCCAAATGCCGCTTCTTGCTCAAGCTTTTGCAAGAATGTGTGCTACCTAGGAAGGGCTCAAGAGACTACATCTCTAAGATGGATTCGTTTGCCCTCTTTCATCTCATTCACAAAATCAAGGTAGACATCAATGACCTTATTTTCAATCATTTCGTGTCATTGATTAAGAGACCTAGCTCTCCTACATATCCCTATGGCATGCTTCTGACCAAGCTCTTCAGAATCAAAATCTTTGTCCCTGAAGAAGTCACCTTTGTGGATATGGCTAGATCTTTAGCCAAACAGACTGTCTCCTTGATGAGGTTCTCAACCCCTGTTCCATCCTCTTCAAATCAAGCATCTGAGGAGCAGAAGAGTAAAACTCATGCTGAATCAACCAATGAGTCTGAGGCCTCTGCATCTGAACATATTTGCAAACCCTCTGGAAAGTTTGCAGGCCAAAGCCAGCCCCTTTCTTCAGAAGAGAGTGCTCCTATTCTCTCCTTGAAGAAGAGGAAGCTGACTCCCAAGAGACAAGTTCTTGTCGTGGTGGATTCTGACTCCAGTGAAGAGACTGAACCTGCTCAGGGGGAGCAACTGCCAAAGCCTTTAGGACCCACCTTGGACCACCCAGTTTTTTGTCCTGGCACTATTCCTAAAAGGAAGAGGTCTGGTATTCCTGTTGTAGCTGCTGCCATAGAAGCCCCTCAAGTTAGCCAACCTGCTGTCTTTGTGGCTCCTAAACGCATTAAGCTCAGAATGTCAGAAAACTCTACCTTTGGCAAGTATTCACCCTCTTCCTCCTCATCTCATGATGAACCTCAGGCTTCACCCTTTCAGGAAAACTCCACCCTTTCCTCCTCTTTCATCATTGTGTTTGATTTGTGTCTTGGTTCAAGGGATTCAACTCCTGACAAACCTGTTGGCACTTCTTTTTTGTTCAAGACTGATTTGCAACTTTTAATGTCTAACAGTGTCTCTAACCTCTCTGTTGTACCTCCTCCTCCATCTCACTTTACCAATACTTGTAGAGATATATGTGTTTTTGAACCGATTGTTATCATGTTTCATCACCCTAATCCTTCCATCACCCATCCAAACTCTGTTGTTATTCTTCCTAACTATTCAACACCTTGTTTCATTCTCATTACTGGATCAAATTTCTTCATGGAATATCTTGATCTATTAATCCCTGATTATCCCTCACTTCCTGTTGCACCTTTACCCACATCTTTTCATCCATCTCTCTCCATTCTGTCCTCTGTTTCTCCCTCACCTCCAGCAGATAACTCCTCTGATGATTCTTTCCATCAGATCACCTTTCTACCTTTTATCTTCTATCGCAATCTTCACTTACGTTTCTTTCCTCGGATTTCGGAAGCCTTCTCTATCCCTTCTGCACCACCTGTCTATGCTCTTCCCTGGCCTTCTATTGACTTTGCTGATCACATTCCTGTGCCCAGACGAGATCTTCAAGCTTTGCTCTTTGAAGTAGCATCTCTTAGGACCTTGGTAGAAGCTGCTCACCAAGATCTTGCTGCAGAAAGACGAGCTAGAACTGTTTTAGAAGCTAGAGTAGAAGCTCTTTTTGATCTTTTTAACACTTATTTGTAATTTTCTTTTTAAAGAACCTTGTACACAGCCAATGATGGTCATATACCTCCTTTTCTCTTTTTTGATTATGACAAAAGGGGGAGAAAGTTAAATGAAACATGTCTTTATATTACAACTGTCTGATATGAACAAATGTTTACTTTTAATATTATGTATTTTTTTCTTTTTTATATACTGCTTTTGATAATGTCAAAAGGGGGAGAAAATACTAATATTATAATCATGGAACAATGTTTTTAATCTGACTACTCATATAACAATGTTTTTAATCTGACTAATCATATACTGATTTATGTGAATTTTCTTAAGTTCATTAAATCATTTAACATGTTTTGTCATCATCAAAAAGGGGGAGATTGTTGAGTCTCCAAATGTCTGATGTGCATTTACCTTAGTTTTGATGAGATTAAAACAGTTAGTCAATGATTTAATTGAACCCGTCTGTGGTATTTAACTCGTCTACTTAGTGTGCAGATTAAAACATTAAGCGTCTATATGAACTGTTCACTCGTCTGAACTTAGATAAGTTCACCCGTCTGAACCAACTTCAGTTCACACGTCTGAACTAACTAAAGTTCACTCATCTGAACTAAGATAAGTTCACTCGTCTGAACTAGCTAAGTTCACTCGTCTGAACCAAGATAAGGTTCACTCGTCTGAACCAAGAGAAGTTCACTCGTCTAATGAAGTCTTCAACCGTCTGATCAAAGGAAGACTCACTCGTCTAAAAGATTTTGCAACTGACGTCATCTCTTTGTTAAAGAGTCAACCCGTCTAATGAAGCTACTCATCCGTCTAAAGACTAACGTTAAAAATACATTGGATGAAAGCTGTCTCGACCCTGATAAAGAACTTCAACAAAGTGCTTTGCCTGAACACAACTGCATCTTACATCAAAAGGGAAAGTCTTCCCTCTGCAAACAAAAAGCACGTATACAGACCTGCTGAGACCAAAGGTATATCAGAAGTCTGCATCACTCTGATGAAAGAGAACAAGCGAAGTTCCCTATGCTTTAATGGCTGATCAGAACAACTCTATTGCATTTATTGAAGATCTGCAAGAAGCCAAAGACTTCAGACTTTGTGTCCAACGGCTTTAAATTTTTGAAGCCTATTTAATGAAGAAGACTTCGAAGATTCAAGCACATAGACAAGAGAACAAAAAAAAAAGCAATCAAGAGCAATTACTCTGTGCATTTATATCTTCATTCTTTCATTATTTATTCTTCAATCATTTTGAAGTTATTACGCAGTCTTTTAGAACTTCACATTTAATACACTCGTCTGAGTGCTTGTGAAAGACTTGCAAAGTGTAATCTTTTTACAACTTCTCTCAAACAAACCCGTCTAAGCCTGAAGAGGCTATGTGTGAAAATAATACTTGTTTGGAGCCTGGAGAGGCTAGGTGTGAAAACAATACTCGTCTGGAGCCTGAAGAGGCTAGGTGTGAAAATAATACTTGTCTGTCCTGTAACCTAAATCAGTTATAGTGAGAAAACTTGGTGCTGCCAAGGACTGGACGTAGCCTCATTGTTAAGGGGTGAACCAGGATAAAACCTGCTGAGTGATCTCTCTTTCCCTTAACTCTTTAATTTGACTTTGTGTCTTAACTATCATCTAACTAAAGGGGTTTATAATTGTGTTTATCAAAACTTTTCTTATCTTGCATAATTGTGTGTTTTCTGTGAAAACCTTCAGACGAGTTATCAGTCTGATTGACCTGTCTGTGTTTACTCGTCTATTACAACCCGTCAGTGCTTGCGAAAAAGTTTCTATATTCCGCATAAATTTGTCAAACACCATTCAACCCCCCTTCTAGTGTTTGCATCTGTCTATTTCAATTTCTTGGCTCTAAGCTCTTGGACCATACAAATATGTCATGAACCTAGGCCATAGAAATTGGTTTGGTATCAAAATGACTTTCCTACAATTTATCATGGATTTTTGAATATTTTAGGGACAAAACCCTAACTTCTATGATCATGAAAATTAGAGGACAAAAATGAGAGATTGAGAGAGATAGAGATGAGATTCTGCCTCCTATGATGATCTACTTCAAATTTGGTGAAGATTGCTTCAAGAAATCTCAAGGTTTAAAGCTCCAAAAGTGAAGAAAAATGGTGAGAAAGAAAAAAGAGAAAGAAGAAGAGGTTTGGGGTCTGGAACTGTTCTTGGCCAAGAGAGTGAGGGAGAATAAGAGTGAATAATATTGTATTTATTAAGAAGACTTAGGAGTAAAGTCTTGATAAAAAAAAGTAAAAGGTAATTAGTAAAAACTAACCAAGGGCAATTTGGTCAATGCACGTCCCGACATTTCGAAAATCCTCACGACACTGGTAGGAGTCCCCGAATAATTTAACATAGTCTTGCTATGAAAATTATTGGGTCAAGGTTATCGAAAAACTCTAAGACAACTCGAATCTTCTACCCGATCGATTTTCGGTCCGAATATAAAATATTATTTATATTTTTGGACGTCAGGACACATTTTAGCAAAAATGTAGAGGATTGGATTTTAAGACTAATGGTTCTGACCGTTAGTCAAAATGAGGTCTTGATAGTAGAAAAACACTATCATCCAAAAAACATAGATTGGGTTCCGTTTGAGTTTTCGGCCCAAAACTAACCATAGCCTCCTACAATGGCGTAGAGCGTGACTATGGCCGCGGAATAATTTATTTAATTTTCTAGACCCTCCAATAAAATATAATTACTTAATTACTGATTAATTAAAAGATTAAGAAAATCGAGGTGTTACAGATCTTGAGGGTGTGCAGGTATGAAAGTATACAGTTGACAGGAGGCTTATAAGAATTAATTGGTACTACCTATAACAACAAGATGTGAGACGACCTGCCGTCCCATCAGTAGAACCTAATATATTAACTAACCTTAATCGCATTATAAACGTTAGCGCGCCTTATAAATACGAAGCGAAGCAAAAAATTGAGCGCGGAAGCAATCAAATACTCGGCACGCAACGCTTCAGAGTACACAGCTTAAAATATAAAGAAATATATCACATACATCATGGCCCCATCAGTAGGGCTACAAGATAAAGTAGTATATGCAGAGTATATTAGTACAAACCCAAAATAAAAGAGCGAAAAGTAGGCCGGGAGACAACTCTCCGGCTAACCATGATCATTGCCCGACTTCTCAAGGCTAGGGTCCGTGGCACGTCCTCCGACGTCAGGCTCGCAAGGAATGCCATCCACTTCCTCAGCCACTGGTTCCTCCTCGATGTCTTCCCATAAAAAAAGGGCAACACATACAGAAAATAACGGGAGATAAGAAACATATATCATCAAATATGGTAGAGGGGCATCAGTACAACATATATATATACATCACACAACACAGATAACATATACAACACGATCTCATCCATCTCTTAAGTCACCCATTACAATCATCTCAAACGTTATGCTCTCAAATAAGCCTATAAGAGGGATACTAGTCCCTATGTATATGCTGACTTCCCTATATGCATATCGGTCGATACATCACGTCCCCAATTGGATATCCCCATCTTACATCACATCACGCCTCGGGATTTTAAGTAACGTCCCCAATTGAACATCCGCCTTTGGGACCAAATGTTGTGGTATGAAATGATAGGAAAATGCAACAAACATCCATCGCAGGTTGATATCGGAATCTCATGCCTAAGCATTCGTCCACGACCACGACCACGACAGATCGCATCACATCAACATCAATCATCAACATCACATCAGCATCAACATCAGCATCAACATCATGACGCATTGCGTCTACGAGCCACAGCTCCACGGTCGGGACCACAACGATATCAATGCGAACAACATCATCACTCACCATACTCTCATCAACGCTCAACCACCAGTCAAATCACAATAACATTACAACAGTAATTTATTCCAGTATAAACATCACCATAAAGCCAGATAGTAATAAATCACTCCAACAGTTTAACACAGCTGGTAAACAGATAATCAATTAAACAAATCAACACATCAACCTCAATCAATTTTATCATCCATAATATCAACTTAGTGGTGATAGCCCAAAAGTACCTAAACCCAGGATCCAAACACTTTATCTAGGGCTCAACCTCTAGTAGGGTTTAAGGGTTCCTCTACACAGATATATATACTCTGTACTAAACTTGTCTTTCCGACGATATTAGTTCTTTCTCCCTACCTTAGTGATTTCCTTGTGCAGCTCCGGCTAGGACTCCGCAGCTGTCAGTCGGGTGCACTGTCGGATGTTCGAGTCCTATCCGATTCTGTACAACAGAACACAACCAGAAATTAATACAAATCAAAAACTCCCTAATTCCTTAATGTTAGCTACTGCCCCTATTTAATTAATAGGCTAGGGATGTCTAAAAATTCCTAACTCTTGGATCCATGATCCTTAGGTATCCCTAAACATAATTAATGAAGGTATTAGCTCAAAAGATAAAGATTTCTCCTATTGCACTGCCCATAGGGTTCGGCCCTATTGAATGAAAAAATGAAGAATAGCTAGGGAGCTTCAAAAATTCTCATTTCTTGGATAACACCCTAACTAAGTATGATGACCCTATATATCAACTCAAAACATCAAAAACCAACCAAAAACCCTACTCTACTCAATAGGGGGTTTCGACCCCTCTATGTTTAAATACCCAAGAGAGATTTTTTGGCTCTAAGCTCTTGGACCATACAAGTATGTCATGAACCTAGTCTATAGAAATTGGTTTGGTATCAAATGATTTTTCTACAATTTTTCATGGATTTTTGAAGATTTAGGGATAAAAACCCTAACTCCTCTACTCATGAAATTTTGGGGAGATAAATGGGAGATTGAGAGAGATAGAGATGAGATTCTACCTCCTATGTTGATCTACATCAAAAATGAGTGAAGGTTGCTTCACAAAATCTAAAGACCAAGCTCCAAAAATGGAGAAAATGATGAGAAAAAAAAAAAAAGAGAAAGAAGAGAAAAGGAAGAAGAAGAGTGTGTGGGAGGGGGGCTGTTGTGTGCTCAAGGAAAATGGGGAAGGTGAGAGTGTGAGAATGAGACATTTATTTAGAAAACTTAAGAGTTAAGAAATAGATAAAAGTAATAAAAGGTAACTAGTAAAAACTAACCAAGGGCAATTTGGTTAATTCACATCCCGACATTTTGAAAAAATCCCACGACACTGATAGGAGTCCCCAAATAATTTAACATAGCCCCGATATGAAAATTATTGGCTCAAGGTTCTCAAAAAACCCTAAGACAGCTCGAACAGTCTACCCAATCGATTTTCGGCCCGAATATAAAATATGATTTATATTTTTGTACGTCATGACACACTTTAGCAAAAAGGTAGAGGATTAAATTTTAATACTAATGGTTATGACCGTTAGTCAAAATGAGGTCTTGATAGTGGAAAAACACTATCATCCAAAAAACATAGATCGAGCTCCGTTTGAGTTTTCGGCCCAAAACTTAACCATAGCCTCCTACGATGGCGTAGAGTGTGACTATGGCCTCGAGATAATTTATTTAATTTTCTAGGCTCTCCAATAAAATATAATTACTTAAATACTAATTAATTAAAGATTAAGAAAATCGGGGTGTTGCAAGATGCATCTTCTTTTTGGGAGTCCAGAGCGTAAGAACTCCATAGTTAAACGTGATTGACTTGTAGCACTTGGGGATGGGTGACCTTCTAGGAAATTTCCCAAAAAGCATGTGAGTGAGGACAAAGCACGCTGAAAAGACCTGTGTTGGTTTGCAGGGACAGTTGGCAATCCTGAAAGTAGTCTAAGACGTTACACACATGATTAATGGACACCTTCCACTATCATTGCTTGAGATCACGAGTTGAAGCTATTAGCGCAACATGGCTATGGAACACATTAACAAGCCCATGTTTAAGAGTATTAACCACATCTAAAGAATCAGATTGGTAGTGCACATCTTTATAGCCAAGTGTCCATGCTAGAGAGAGACCATTATGAACCGCTAATAACTCAGCCAAGAAAACATCTCCTTCCCCTTCATTACTAGAAAAGCATTTTAGCCAAGAATCAGTATCAAAACGAATAAAGCCACCCGACCCCATAGACAAAGACCCTTCTAGGAAGCTCCCATCTATATTGATTTTCACAGCACCAAGGGTCGGTGGTTCCCATCGAGACAAAAGGAAACGTTGCAAGTGAACCACTTTCTTAGAAGGAAAAGACGCAATAAAATCATCATGGGAGGAGAAAATATTATGAATCACTTTAGAAATATTCCAAGTCTCATCACTTAGGATCAAATTACTTCTCCAGCGCTAAAACCACCACAATCCAGCCAAGAACAAGGGTTTTTGCCACATACCCAACCTCATCCAATCTTCTTTGGAATACGGGCAATCACGCAAGCAGTGTAGAACATCCTCCACAGCAGCGGAGCATCTAGAACAATTTGGAGCAATGTCGAAATTGCACTTAAAGCGCATGACATTAATTGGAATTGCCTCATGCAGACAAAGCCAAATAAAATGAAAGGCCTTAGCAGGTGATCCAAGATGCCAAACCCAATGCCAATCATTAGAAGGGTCCCAAGATATTTTCTTGCTCAAAAATCAATAATAATCGAATCTGGCAGAGTACCTACCCTCCACATCACCAGTCCAGACTCTAGATCCAACAAACAGGGAGGGCTTCATGCAAACGACCAGGAACCGGTTTGTCCTGGATAGAAGACTTAATGTGGGAAGGGAGAATAGTATAAAGAGAGTTTAAGTTCCACTCACCTTCCTTCCAAATATCACACAGTCTCAGATTTATATCAGATATATTAACAAAATCTACCTGAACACACATCATGCCACAACCTAGCCAGTCAGAGAACCATAAGGATGACTCCCCACCACCCAACTGCATCTCAAAACCATCCCTTAGCTCGTGAAGTGCTTTAAACATACTATGCCAAGTGATAGAAATCTTCATTCCCTAATAAACATACCAGAGAGAATTTTGATCCAAATATTTGTGGCTGAGAACTTGGACCCAAAGACGGTCCTTAACGTGCAACATATGCCACAACAATTTTCCCAGAAGTGACACATTAGAAATGTGTGTGTCTCTGATGCCAAGACCACCGAATCTGTGGAGAGTTGTAATGGTATTCCAATTAACAAGGCTCCAACCATACATGGTTGTTTTACATTATATGATAATGTGCTTTTTTGGTGAAATTAAAAATGTTCTTATGTTGTAATGTTATTGTTATTCGATAGAGTGGTTTTGGAATTTCATTTAAGTAAATGCTATTTTCGAACTATATATCGTTTTTGAAATGAAAGTGAGTACCATGGTTGATTTTTCGGTTGTCGCGCCGGCTAAGAATAACATTTTTGCGAACCATTTTATAAATGTGTTTTTATTCGCTTGAATTTATATTCTCATTAGCGAGATGACATTTCAGAGTCCGATGATGACATTATCGAGAACGTGGTGGCTTGAGGAGTTGCTATATTCTCGTTAGTTTATTTTATTAGCAGTTTGTTAGTATTTTCAGAATAAGGGGATCTTTACGCTTCAACTACGAATTTATTTATTATGGGTTTATGTTAGTAGATGTCTTATTTTGAGGTAACAAATTTAATTTATATAAGGATCTTTAATTAATATTTATATCGTGGTTTTTATTCAGACTTTTAAATATGAATTTTTAATTTTTCATATTTTTATTATATTACTTAAATGATTTTTTATAATGAATTTATCACGGGTTACTATGGTAACATTAGGCGTTACATAAAACGTATAATTATTTTGTGAAAAATATTTTTTTATTATATTTTGAATTTTTTAGTTATTTAGCTTAACAACTTTTAAACAAATGTAACGCTTTCAATTATTTTTTCTATAGAATATATGGATTATTACAATAATTGTTATTAATAAAGACGATAAAAACATTGTTTAAGTATGCATATTTGAGTATATGAATAAAGATAAATTTGTCTCTATCTTTTAAATGGTAATAGAGGTTGAGATTAAAATTGATGTCCAAATAAATACTAAATATATAAACTTATCAAAATAATTTTAATGTGAAAACAAAAATATGTAATATATGCCCATATTATAGTATTTTATGTCATGCATAAACAAAATAATTTGAAGTAAGAACTTTTCGAATAATCAACTAAATGACTGGCTTGATAAAATAAATAAAACGAGTAAACAAAAGTATTATATATATTTTTGTTACATAGTTTTAGATATCTTCTCCCACTATGCGTGTTTTGTGGAATGGGGAGGCCTTGGAAGAATTTGTCCCCTCTAGAGGAATTAGGCAGGGTGACCCGCTTTCCCCGTATTTATTTGTCTTATGTATGGAGAGATTATTTCGGATGGTGTCTCTGGCGGTTGACCATAATGTTTGGAAACCAATAACTTTGGCTAGAGGATGGCCTAAAATTTCACACCTAGCCTTTGCAGATGATCTTCTTTTATTTGCAGAAGCTAGTATGGATCAGGTTAATATTATCTATTCGGTTTTGGATTTATTTTGTGCTAGTTCTGGTCAGAAGGTTAGTTATGAAAAATCTAGAATGTATTTTTCTCAAAATGTGGGATGGCATGCAAAACAACAAT
Organism: Ammopiptanthus mongolicus; assembly: GCA_039655645.1. Taxonomy (NCBI): domain Eukaryota; kingdom Viridiplantae; phylum Streptophyta; class Magnoliopsida; order Fabales; family Fabaceae; genus Ammopiptanthus; species Ammopiptanthus mongolicus. The sequence goes on along the minus strand of CM077345.1, from coordinate 22,956,544 downwards.
TGAGTGAGTCGATGGGGATTCAGTGGACGCAGGACTTGGGAAAATACCTTGGTGTGCCTATTTTGCATAAACGGGTTACTAGAGATACTTTTCAGTTTGTTATGGATAAAGTGAACTCTAGACTTAGTTCATGGAAGGCAAAAACTTTATCCTTTGCTGGGAGGGTGACTTTAGCGAAGTCTGTTATTCAAGCACTTCCTACCTATGTTATGCAAACAGTGATGCTTCCTAAATCTATATGCAGAGATATTGATAAGGTGTGCAGAAGCTTCATTTGGGGTGACACTAGTCAAGGTAGAAAGACTCATTTGATTTCTTGGGAGAGAGTTTGTTATCCTAAGAGGTATGGTGGTTTGGGATTGAGGAAACCTGGAGAAGTTAATTTAGCCGACATGATGAGAGCTAATTGGAGATTGTGTAATAACTAGGACTCTCTTTGGTCTTCGGTTATTAGGAGTAAATATAGATGTGGATTGGATTATATGCCTAATCTGGACACTAAGAGGAGCGGAAGCAATTTTTGGTGTGGATTGTGTGCTTCTTGGGATATTTTTCAAAGCAAGATTATTTGGCGGATTGGGAATGGTCTTTTAACGAAGTTCTGGACTGACAATTGGTTGCCAATTTATGGCCCACTGGTTAATCATGTTACTGGTGTCCTTTCTCACAATGATATGGTTAAGTCTATTTCTGATTATGTGAATACGAATGGGCAGTGGAATTTAAGTGTTGTTTCACACTTGTTGCCTGCTCATATTATTAATAGGATTCATGCGATGGTGGTCCCTTTGCAATCTAATATCGCGGACAGGATAGCATGGAGGCCTGCTGTGGATGGGATTTTTTCTATGTCTTCGGCCTATGAGGAGCTGCAAATTTTTGAAATGCACCCCCACAGGGCTTTGTTCACTGAGGTATGGCATTGGAAAGGCCCTGAGAGGATTAAATTTTTTTTGTGGAAACTCTCTCATGCAGCTTTGTTAACTAATGCTGCAAGATTTAGGAGAAATATGGCTCCTAATAATTTGTGTGGGCTTTGCAGTAGTGAGGTGGAAGACCATTTTCATGTGTTTAGAGATTGTGAGGTGGTGAGAAGTGCTTGGATGGAGGTGCTACCTGTTTCTTTAACAAGTTCCTTTTTCATTCATAATTGGGAGGAGTGGCTTTATATGAACATTATGAATATGGATCAGGTTCATGGCTTTAGGTGGAATTTGATTTTTGGTGTTCTTTTAGACTTGATTTGGTGGCGCAGGAATGATATGATCTTTAACAATTCAGTTTGGTCTTCATCTGAATTATTGCATAGATAGAAGAAGGTAATGGAGGCAATTAGATCTGTTTATGACCGAAATTACCAGATGCATGGATTGGATGTGGTGCCAGCTGCTGATAGTAGTATAAGGTAGTTCCTCCTCATGTTGGTGAGATAGCTCTAAACACTGATGGATCGGTTGTCCATGCGGGTGCAAATGGTGCTTGTGGTGGGGTGGCGCGGGATGATCAAGAAAATTTCTTATTTGCATTTTCGGTCCATCTTGGCATTTGTAATGTGCTGGAGGCTGAATTATGGACGATTTTTCATGGGTTCAGAATTGCTTGGAGTAGAGGTTTTAGAAATATTCGAGTTCTCCCCGATTCTAAGGTGGCTTTAGGGCTTGTTTCGAATGGGTGTTGTGGAACTCATTCATGTTACAGCCTTGTTAATGCTATTCATGGTGTTAATAATGGTTCCGGGTCTATCTACTGGCAGCATACTTTCAGGGAAGCTAATCAGGTGGCTGATGTTTTGGCAAAATATGGTCTATCTATGGATGTGCCTTATAGAACTTTTTATTTTCCTCCTAGTTGTATTGATAATGTCTTAAGGGCTGATGTTTCTTGTACTTGATTTCGTAGAGGCTTTTAGTGGATTTTTGGTTGGGGTTTAACCCCTTTTGTTCACCAAAAAAAGACCAAAGTAAACATATATAATTTGAAATTACTCATAACATTTGCCAAATTATACTCATTTAGTTTGTGTCACAATTTAACAAATTTATACTATGTCTTATACTAAAATGTGCTTGTTTAAACAACATTTAGTCATGTTTATCAACTGTAATTATTATAATAATTCCTATCCTCTATAGAAAAATAATTGAAAGTATAATATTTATTTAGAAGTTGTTGAGCTAAATGACCAAAATAACAAAATAATTATGAAAAAATTGGTTTTCACATAATAAACATATATTTTATATTCATTATTTAGAGAATTAGAGTATATACTAAAACATATTTGTTTGAGTAACATAAATGTATAATGATCAGAAAAAATAAATACTTACATGAATTATGCTTCTTTTTATAAGATTTACAAATTTTATATTTTATTTTCCAAATTAAAAAATCAACTTGATTTTATAAACAATAAAGCATGAAATTAATCTTTAAAAACCTTTTTTAGTATATAAATATCATATAACTTATCAATTACTATAAATAAATTTTTTTATTTTTTAGTAATTTAACGATGTTAAGTCAATAGTTAATCAATGGAATGGAATGTACTTTATGGTCAACTTTATCCTATTTAGGGTTTATTATTATTTTAATAAACTTAAAGATGATAGAATATAATTTACTCTTTTCTTTATTTATAAAACAAGCCCAAAAACGTTTGTATTTTTATCTTTGTATACGAGGGCATTATAAAAAAAAAAGTGCATCGTAATTTTTAAGTTCATCAAGCGTGAATCTTTAAGTGTGTGTTTAGATCAACTGAGAAAATTTGATTACTTCAATAATTATTGATTATTGTTATAATCGATTATAGTAAAATCAGTTTTATGTTTGGATGTGTTTGCTGAAAAGAGATTATAAGATAATTTATTTCGTTTGGGTTATGAAAAAAATCACTTATATATAATAAATTACTAAAAATGTATGAAGTTATTTTTATAATTTAATAATATTGTTTGGTAGTTAGTTTTGTAGGGGTGAAATGAGAATAATATTATTGGTTTCAAGATAATCTAACACTTTTTTAAATAAACTTCAAACTTCTATCTTTTCTAAAAGCAATTTTTTTCTTATAAAAACAATTGTTTTGAAATTTAATCAGTTTACCCAAACATATCAGCTTCTACTAAAAAAAACTTTTACCATGAAAAATAGTTGTTTGGATAAGAATTAATCTTACCCAAACACTCTCTAAGTGTAAAAGTGAAGTTGTTGCACCGTTGTGAGGTGATATCATAGGGGTGTAAACGGATTTGATCTGATCCGCTAATTTGATAGTCCGAAACGATTTTGACAGTGTGAATCAAATCATCGAATTTAAAATGTCAAATACGAAAGAGATCGATTCAAGTATTGAATTCCAAAAATAGGAGTCGATACCAACATTTTTAAAAGGTATTTTTAATTTGAAAATTTTAAACCTATAATTTATAATATGGTTCATATGTAATATATGCAAAAATTAAGTATCTAAAATATATGATCTAAACACATAGTAAAATCTTACAAAAAATCCCATGTAATGAACAAGTAGTGATTGCTTGTTTGGTATGCTGTTGGAGAGGCAATTCCAAACCCAGTTTTGAATTCTTTTACCATGTTTGATAAGACCAAAAGTTCGTTGTTTATTAATTGGGTTTGAGCTCCAGCTATTTGTTCGAGAAAAAGTGAAAATTATTACTTTTTCATTTACCAATACTCAGATTTGGTTTTCAAATACTGCTAAAACTACTGTTAACAAAAGATAATTAAACATAAATTAGTTATTTTAAACTCATTTTTAATCGAACCAAGTTTACAAATTGGTGAATTCTGTAGTACATCATGATAACATTTTTTCTATTTAGATAGTCCAATCAGATAATAAGAATCATTTGATATGATCCACTAACATGACATATTTAATTAAAGTGATACATTCTGATTGGGTAGGATAACTTTTACCTTTCTGTTTATTGGGTAATAGAGAATTCACCTTACAAAAGTCATTTCATCAAAACTTAATTTTACATGGTCTATTCTCTGATACCCAGAAAATGGAAGGGTAAAAGATATCGTGTCTAATCAGAATGTATCACATCAATTAAATGAATCAAGTTAATGGGTCATGTCGAATGATTTTTACCATTTGATTGGATCATCTAAATATGATAAACTTTTATCCTTCCGTTTTCTGGATATTAAAGAATTCATCATTTTTTTTTACATACTCATTTGTAAATACACACGATGAAAACCATACTTAGGTAAGATGATATAATTAAAAGGAAGTATATCATATCCAGAAAATCGAAGGGTAAAAGTTTGACCATAATTAAAAACAAAAGTAGTTTAACCATAATTAATTTTAAAACCATACTTATATCCAAATGTAAGATGATGTATCTACATCTGTATAACTGCTATTGTTGATTTTAATTTTAATAAAACCATACTTATATCCAAACCATACCTTTCTCACGGTGGCCAGGTTGTTTTGTTTGTTTGCTTTAGGAATAGGAACGACCAAACCAAAACCCTGTAGAAGTGTTTATCGCCGTTACTGTTTGGTCTCTCCAACAGAAAACTGAAAAGCCAAAAGAGCTTATCTTTGGGCATAGCAGCTACAAATACCTGTGTTTCCTCTATGATCGAGGCACAATTACAAACCAACCTTTTCTTCCTCGAAAAACCTTAGCTTAGCATAACAAGACAGTGATAGAATTGATGGGAAATTTATTTGTGAAGAAACCAAAGGTTACAGATGTCGATCGAGCAATTCTCGCTCTGAAGACCCAGAGACGCAAGCTTGCTCAATATCAACAAAAGGTTCGACACCCCATTTTTCAACCCTTTTTCTCTTTTTATTAAACTAATTTATGCCATTATGAATTTGGTCAATGTAATTGGATTATGAAAAAGAATCAATTTTTATATATTATCTGATCTGGGTTGTGAATATAACTTAACCTAGTTTCCTACTTGGCTATTACCAAAATGCTTTGTGTTTGTTATGGCTAATGGATTTTAATACTAATGGGGGAATTTAAAAGAGTTAATGAATAATATTTAAAAATGGTTATATAAATTTGCTTCTGTGCTGCTGAGATTATATGAGGTGCAGGTTACTCTTTATGGAAGGTGAGTTTGAATTAGTGAAAATTTAGTAGTTTGGTTTAGGATTTTAGTCGGAGAGTTAATGAATGAAAGATGGGATACCTTGGCTTTATGTTGCTAAAATTTTCCGTGACTTAGATGGGACTTTCAGCTTTTGATATAGCAAGGCAGATATGATTAAGAGTCTTAAACATGAGTTCTACCTGTAATATTGATTAAGTTACCAAGAGATGAATATGGGACTTTTTTATCAGACGTGACATGAATGAATATGTGCTTGATTAACATGGCTAAATGTTGAACTTTCTGAAGGGTGGAACGGTGGTAGTAGACTTATAGTTCTGCATCTGCATGCAAAAACTATCCTTAGCACTGTGGTGTAAATGAAAATTGTTGGTCTCCCTGATTTAGTTCCTTGGGGTTTTTTCACTTTTGGGGGAAGGGGATTTCTGCTTGGTATATCATTTTCATCTTTTCGTCCCAGGCCTCCCCCTCTTTTGGAAAGAGAGTATGAAGAGCTTTGGATCTTTAAACTGTCACTTTGTTTTTTTTCCTAAATGCTTTTCCTTGAGTATGCCTCTGGTCATGACCATGAGACGAGTAAAACCATCTCTGACTGTAGTCAGAGTACTCAAACTTTTATTAAAACTGGTGTGCGCAAGTGTGTCATCATGAGCATGGTTGTCAAACTCGCAAGTTGACTCGTAGAATCGTCCGAGTCTATGTTTCTAAGTAGGCAAAACTGGTTAACTCGCAGGTAGAATCGGTTTCTGAGCAGACTTGGTCAAACTCGGTGTGAATCGGTCAAACTCGGTCAAAATCGCGAGTCTAGGTGCGAGTCACCGAGTTTGCAACGTGACTGGACAATCGGCTGAATCTCCTCCACGAACAGAGCCGCAGACTGGTGCACCACCGCGGACCACCATCGCGGACCACCATCGCGCGAAGCTGCTCCTCCCCATCCTTGCGAGTTTGTCGCGAGCCACCGTGTCTTGCTTCCTGTTGAGCCTGTCGAACCTGTCGCGAGTTCGCCATCCCGCGCCTGCGCAAAGGCAGCTGCGTGAAGGGGTGGCCTTCCCCTTCTTGTTGGGCGCCGTTTCTGATGGTGTTGGAAAATCTAGGGTTACTCTTCTGCCTCAGTGTCTCTAGGTTACGGAAGAAGATGGGAGTTGGGCCCTAAAGGTCCATCTTGTCAATATTAAAAACAAAAACACACCAGCAAATAGTTTGGGCTGGTAAACTACGTAGGTCCAATTACATCATAATAATAATAATAGTAATAGTAGTAGTAATAATAATAATAATAATAATTATTATTATTATAATAGTAATACTAATAATTATAATTATAATAATTACTGTTTTATGATTATGATGTTACTATTTTATGCTATGTATATATTTCATTTATTTCATTTATTTCATTTATACGTTTTTTTTATATTAGGTAGACTCTTATGAGTCTACGTGTCGAGTTTACGTACGCTCCACGAGTCTACGTAGACTTGCGAGTCTGACAACCTTGATCATGAGTATATCATGACAGAGATTGTTACACCTCATTCTATGAATAATTAAATGCAACTAAGACTTGTGTTACCTCTGCATGTTTTTGATAAAAGAAGTTTTATTGAAAAGAAGAGAAGGAGTGCAAGCAAGAGCCTCCTAAAAAGCAATAAAGAAAGAATGCACAAAAGTAAACTCAATGATGCAGAAGGGTTCTCCAGTCCTCCGACAAACTCCCTTAAAAAACCATGGGAAGAGCTCCAATGAAAAGCCAACAAACAACCTTGTCCCATAACAGCTCTAAAGAGATGGTTGTATCCTTAAAAATATGCACATTATGCTCCAACCAAATGCACCATAGAACTGCAAACACTGCACACTTGCATACAATTATAAAACCTCCTTACTTATGCCAAAGCCTTTGAAGGTAACCAATAAGAACTGCTCCAAACTCAGAATACAAATCCTGCTTGTATAAAAGTTCCATTCAAATTATTCTGATAAAAGTGGCTGCTGGGCAATGTAAAAATAAATGAGTTGAAGGTTCCAAGCTAGACCAACACACTTTTTAATCATCAGCATGTTTTGTTATTTAATATGTACAAAGCACACTTTTAATCAAAATGGTGTAGTGGGTTGCGATGGAGCGTGCGTGCTAGCATGTTAATTGCATTTCTTTTCATGCGTATGTCTTTTGTTGTGAAGTTTAAAGAGGCGTTGCTTTCATCTTTCAACTGTTTCCCTTTGCGTTCCTTTTTCATTTACTCCATGGTAATTCAGTAGTTATTCTGACCTGCCTAGTCACATGCATCAAATTAGCTTGCAAATAAACTTCTATAAAATGCCAAGAAGTCTGATAGTAAGTATAGTCAGTTGAATAGACTTCGCCTTTTGATCTTCTGTAAATGGTGTATGAAAAACGACTTAGCTCAACATTGGTTATGCTTACACTTTTTTATATTAACTAGGAGTGAATAAATTTATGGCTCTAGTGCTGTAAACTGAACAAGTTCAGGATCTTTTGGAGTTGTCTTAATTGGCTGGTCAACCAAGATATAGCATTTTAGTTGCAACATAAGTATTAATATTATGTAGCATCTTACACGATATGTTGCCTTACTTGAGTTATTTCCTTTTTTGCGCTCCCCGTTTTCCAGCTTGATGCTGTTATTGAAGCAGAAAAGCAAGCTGCAAGAGACTTGATTCGTGAAAAGAAGAAGCACAGGGCCTTGTTAGCATTGAAGAAGAAAAAGACACAAGAAGAATTGTTGAAGCAAGTTGATGCCTGGCTTTTAAATGTTGAGCAACAAGTAATATTTTAATATTGAATTTATTGTTCAGTCATTTTTAATTTTTCTTCTTTGTTTTGTTTATTTTTGGTACAATAGTAGTAGTTAAATCATTACCTTTTGCATCTTTTGATGGCTTTACAATTGTCTGTTTCTGTGGTGCAAATTCGGTCATTTCCCCTTGCGGCGTTATTTTTAGAAGAGATAACTGTGCATCAACGTCACTTTCTTTTAACATGATCATACACCTAAAACAAACAAATACACTTCTTCCTTTGGTTCAGTTAGCAGATATTGAACTGGCAAGCAAGCAGAAGGCTGTGTTTGAAAGTTTGAAGTCTGGTAGTGATGCAATGAAAGCCATACAAAGTGAGATAAACATTGAGGATGTTCAGAAACTTATGGACGATACTGCCGAAGCTAAAGCTTATCAAGATGTGAGCTTGACTTCACTCTAATCTTTATTCTTACTGCTTATTCATTGCAATTTGTACTGTTTGATTTACTTTAAGTGGTGTTGGCAATTTTTGGCTGCTACTTTTTCAAATCAATTTCCATCTCCTGATTTCTTTCTGTTTGCATTTGATGCTTACTGATCATTGTGATACTTTTGCTGAATTTGAAGGAAATTAATGCAATACTAGGGGAGAAGTTATCGGCAGAAGACGAGGAGGAGATTTTAGCGGAATTTGAGGACTTGGAAACCAAGGTATATGGATTTTCAATTTTTGTAATTTTGTATTAACTTCTAATCTACTCCAATATCATCCATTCAAATTGTTTCAAATGAACTATTGATTTAATCATAGTAGTACGGAAGGGACAAATATTATTATGCTGTAATTTAACCCTTTTCACTTACTGTACCTCTTGACTGGAAGAGTGGCATATTATATTAGCCAAGGTTAATGGAGCTTCTTCAATTGTAGGTTGAATTATTTGCTTTGGTTGTTATATGATGCATGAGTATCTAAGATTATTTGTGTCATGACATCTAGTGATAAAGTGACATGTTTACTCCAATTAGCTGCATAATCTAACTGCCTGCTAGTTATGCTGCCAGTGGAAACATAGAATTCAACTGATTTTCTGCCTCTTAACAAAGTTTTGAGCTAGTGATTGACTGCAGAGATTATGAATTCAAAATTAAGAATATGATATGAAGGAAATACTCGCGTAAATCATGCCAAACAAAAAAACAATTCTTGATCAATGAGAGGCGTGAATGTGCAATAGATGCATCATGCCATGTCCCTGTAAGTTATTATATGGTAATTGACAGAGTTCATATTATTGCCATCAGCTTACCATGCAAGATCTTCCTGAAGTTCCTACATCAGTGGCTGAAGAAAGCGACGAAAAGTTGGACCTTCCTGATGTCCCAACCAAGGCACCAGTTGCCAGTGATGCTGAAGTATCTACCAAAAGAAAAGGTATCTTCTCTTCTCGTCTGTCCCCCCCCCCCCCCCCCCCCCCCCAAAAAAAATGCCCCCTTTAGCCCAAAAAAATGGAAGTAGAAAACAAATTGGCTAACTATTAATGACTGATGGTGTAACAGTTATGGAGGAACCATTGGCAGCTTGAAGAACATTGTGACTGAAACAAAGTCAACTGCTTTGCAAGGCCTTCATGTCTGCCGTACCATTACAAATTTCTGTTGTAAATTTCATGCAGTTATTGGAGTTTTGGTTGGCTTCAGTATTGCTGTGACATTTAATTTGTACAGATATTGCATATAAAACATCAAAATTAACATTAGACGTATACTGAAAAAACTATATTTTGTTAATTTCCCCCTCTAACCACTCTTTCGCATTTTTACTTTAGATGATTCAATGGAAGTGTAAACATTTAGTCAATTATAAAATTGACCAATAATATCCCGAACCCCTGGTTGATAAGGTTGTGCCTTTGCTTCCTTCTCTTTCCTTGTGGAGGACTTGACATTTGTGGAGTTATTGCAGACCACACTCAGGTAACGTTTTTTTGGGTATTATAATAAGGAAAAAAGAAAATTAAACACTGAGTTGGTTTCGATGGTTCTAATTTCTAAAACCGTGATACATGTTGGCACCAAAAAAACGTGTACAATAAATAAGGATATTAAGTCTGAAACAAATCAGCTTGTCCATAATTTCTTCTAGACGGGTTGAGATTCTTTTCATTTGTTCTCTCTTTTTTTCCCTCTGCATTATTATAATTTTAAGGATATAAATATGATATTGTGACATTGGGTGGATCCAAATAGTCTTTATATACCCCAAAATCATAATAACGAAGTTCTCCATGAAGAGGATCTTTATCCTATTAGCATCCCATTCAACCCTTGGCATGTATAAAGAGATGTTCTTTATAGATTGGTGCATTTCGATTATAACTTTTTTTTTTTTGGTGATAATATAACTTAAAAAATCATATTTAACATTGAATGAAATGCGCTTACCTAAGAATTTCCTGTTCTCACCTTCAATTAGAGAGATGCAAATGTTCGGTAAAAAATTACCAGATAAAATATGTATTTTCACTTATTAATAACGAAATCAGGATTTTTCAGCTAAAAAAATAAGGATTTTATGTAGCAAAAAAGAAAATGGAATTTTAATATACTTTGTGCAAAAAAATTAAAATGATTATTGTTTAATTCAAATTGAAAAGTTCATAAAATTATAACGTTGTAAAAGTATCTTAAAAGCATAATAAATAAATAAAAACATTTTTCTCTTATCTCTTATGATTTTTTTTCACTGTTATCTTCACCACATCCCTTAGCCACGTATCACATGTGTGTCATTATCCAATGGCGAATTTTAAGCTTGATAGAGAAGATTAATGGCTCCCCCAAAACTTCTTTAGTTTTTTAGAGATAAATGAAACAAACTATTATTGGCACCCTCAAATATTAGTAGTAAAAGAAATTAAAATAGTGATACTTACTCGTTATTATTCTAATAACTTTTACACATTATAGTTCTCATTACTATAATACAAGATTAATTACTTACTGAAATGATATGTAGATAAGTAGACATCATAAAACAATCTTATGAAGAGCAATTGCTACTCAAAGTAAGTTCATATATGTCGTTAAAGAGAAATTGAATTTCTGCTTCATGATTATACTGTTCTTAAATGTAACTAATGAAACTTTTTTAATGTGCATCCAACTCCAAAGGAGTAAGGGTTCCTTACTTGAACTATAAAACTTGAGAATGAAATTGAAAATTATTGAGAAAATGGAGAGAGGAAAGGAATTAAGTTAGAATAATAAAATTCTATAAAATTCTGACAACAAAAGAACACAATGTTAAGAGTAAATAGTAAAGGAATCAAAAAATAAGAGTAAACTCCAGTCACAAAAAAAAAAAAAAAATAAGAGTAGAGAGTTCAAAAATTAAATGTGCTAATTAACAACTTAATATTCCTTGTTTTTACTTATTCATTGCCCTTTATGGGGAGGTCATTTATAGGCATATAGTTCTATACTTTTATGAACAGTTTTATCATGAAATTATTAAAAAAAAAAAAAAAATCTAACATGAATGATTAATTTCATACAAAGAATATGATGACTTTGAAAATTTAGTATGGCTCCCCGATATCTTATTTCAAGCTGATGTTGTGCCCTTAAAGCAAATAACCATTTACATTCTCTATAACAGCTACAATAATAATAAAAACACAATTATCAATTATATATAATGCATCATTAATATAGTTAAATAACCTAACCCAAACATTAATCACACAACATTTTATTGAACATACGCTTATAGATTGATATGTTAAATCTTTAGCACATTAGCAAATATTTTACTCAACACTAAATTTTCAATGAGGGTACGAACATTAACATGAAAACGAAACGCCTATATATATATATATATATTGCCTCTTTAAATGCAGCAACTTCCTAATTTCCCCTTAAATGTGTCTACGATGCCTACACACAAACACGGCTAAACTTCATCAATAATTAACAACCTCTATATTCTCAAATCTCAAACTACTTTTTTACACTAATTTTACCTCAATGAATTCGTGATTAATCACGTTATTGTTAATATTGTTTAATGGATACATTCATAATTAATAGTTAACCCATAGACCATCCATATAGTGATTAATCACAAATTTGTAGTTTTATACGTCATTAACCACATGTAACAAATGGTGTAAAAAATTGTTTCAGATGATAAATTTTCATCCATTATTAATATGACAAAATACAAAGGAGAGAGAGTAATTCAGTATTGTCCCGTCTTTATACATTGCTTGATTTGCTTTCCTGGTTTTTCAGAAGCAAATTATACAAATTCTCTCAACATCATCGAAACTTGATGAAGTATAACCACCTAACAATATCTTACAAGTTACAATCACTGTAATTCACAAATCTAAATGAATACCCTCTCCTTGAGAACTAACAGTCAAGTTTGATGAATGCACAATTACTTTGGCAAAATATCTTGACAGTATGAGTCGGGCAATATTCTCAGCTGCCACAGCACTTGTCTCCATGGTGCTAGCTGCATTTTCAAATGCATTGACGTAGTACAAATGCCGTCCATCCAATATAAATGGTGCAAATACTTCTGGGGCGTGGTAATGAGGGTAGGCACCCCAGTTTATCCGAATTGTATCCTTCCTCACACTGCCAGTGGCAGCAAACAACAAAAGTCACAAATTAGTTCAAGTCTTCTTTTCTCATTTTTGTGGGGAGGGAGGGAGACAGAACAACACTAAAATCCAAACAAGTATATGTAAACATTAAGTTCCAACCTTGATGCATCCCATTTACAACTTAGGGCTAAATGATTAATCAGAGTCACGTGTTATTAGGTTCGATGGGTGAGAAGGCTTACCCAAATAATGGACCGGAGCCTAGATTTCTTCTAACTGGAAGTGAGCAGGTTTGTATAATGGATGATTTTGGTGCACAAATGAGCAGTATAACTCAAGTTTTAAGGCACAGGTAAAATTAATTAAACAAGTGCTAATATTATTACCTGAAGATGCTATCCAGTAATGAGCCTGCCATTGGTTGACGAGAGAATATTTTATAGGTAGATTCTTTCTCATTGTGCTTCTTGAGAACTGAAATGCTTGAAAATGGAAGGTCAGGATCCTCTACTGTGCCCACAAGTTCTGGAACTTTTGATTCAGCCTTGAGACCAAAATACACCTAGTGTTCAACAAAGCATCACCATTAGGAGCAGAACCAACTAGAATTAAAGAGAAGATATATCAGTCTGACAATGATGAAAATATTTACTACTTTGACTGAATTCAAGACTATTGGGTCTCAGGATAGGGCACTCACAGGGTTTAGAAGGCCCCTAACGAAAGTTGTATACGTGTGCTGGAGTTTCCTTTCAGATATTGAAATTGGAGGACTAAAATGAATATTTAACTCGTCCAATGGTGTAGCAACCACAGCAACTTCACAGGTATAACTGTTTCCTTTTGTGGAGTTGAGTTCATAATAATCTCCAAAGTCAGCAACAGATTTTATTTCTTCATTCAGGTGTAATACAACATCTGACTGATTAATCAGTCCAGCAGCCATTTGCCAGTTGCCTCCCTCAATGGACCATAATCCTCCACCTGATCCTGCCAGAGAAACTCCACCAGCCAGCCCACTCATGTAGACACTCTGGCCATAATTAATACGAGTGATGACCTGCATAAATAAACAGATCGAGAGCCCACATTCTGATGAGTTTTTCTAAATCTAAGACATTACTGCTTTCTTGGACAATTTAATAAGTCAACACATCATAAGCACAATATTGACCATATTTTCTCAAGTAAAACGAAAATTACGATAATGCTGGGAAATGTTATAGGAATCAACTAAATTTTTAAAAACCTTGACAAGCTGGCAAATTGTAATCCTGAAGTTTGCAACCAGTCATCTGGACAAAAGTGAAGAAGAGGCCATCTAAGCCTCTAATTCAATAAACAGGAACATCTGTTTATTAACAAGGCAGTAACATTGGCTTCCCAAGAGGGGGCTATGCATGTTTAAAAGAGCATGCATGTTTAAAAGAGCAAAAAGATACCTACAAGTTGACAAGATATGTGAATTGTAACCATAATAGGTCTCAGATCATTTGTTCTACAGTCATATAACACTTTCACATAAAATCAACACTGTTAAAGTAATGTTTAGTTGAAATAAACAAACAAGGTAACACACACAGACAAATCGAAAACCCTGAAAAACTTGTCGGCTTCTATGTTTGAAGTATTGTTCACCATTAAATAATGTTTCAAGACCCCCCCCCCCAAAAAAGGACATGTTTTGTTTGTTTCCTGTTTTCATTTCATGTTTTCATTAATAATTGCAAATATGCCATCTTGTTTTTATTTTGTTTCTTGTAGTGTTAAAGTAGTGTTTAGTTGAAATAAACAAACAAGGTAACACACACAGACAAATCAAAAACCCTGAAAAACTTGTCGGCTTCTATGTTTGAAGTATTGCTCACCATCAAATAATGTTTCAAGACCCCTCCCCGCCACCCCCCCCCAAAAAAAGGACCTATTTGGTTTGTTTACTGTTTTCATTTCATGTTTTCATTAATAATTGCAAATATGCCATCTTGTTTTTATTTTGTTTCTTGTTTTCAAATATTTTTCATTATTTCCTGTACAAATATTTTAAAATAGGAAACAAAATGAAAACAATGTGTCATTTTCGCAATTATTAACGAAAACATAAAACAGAGACAAACCAAAGGGCCCTAAAATAGCAAATTTTGTGTTTTCCTTATCTGTGAGTGTGTGACAAATGAACATCATCACAATTCACATAAAGCAAGCTTTTATAAATCACAGGCTGTATTGGTGAATGAAACAATGAATATCCCTTCACAATAACATAGCACCAGCAGCACCAAAATTGGTGCTACTAATGCTAACCTCAAATCTCATTGCACTCAGCAGAATTAGCAAAAGAGATTAATTGTGAGGTAGCTACATTGAAAAAGGATAGTAAGAATCCTTACAGTGACAAGTTCATCGATCAACAAAGGAGACAATCCAGCATCAACCAATTCATCTTTCAAAGTCCTAGCAGTAAGATTATACAGACCAGCCCATTTCAGCATCTCATCCACACTCTCGAAAATTGGTCTCGATTCAACTCCCTCGTAATACTTCAAGAACCTCTCCACAGCACTCTAAACAAAACCAATCACAACGAATTTCATTTTCAAATTAAAAAAAAAAAAAATTAGAAGAAAGCATAGAGATAAATAATAAACACAAACACGAAATTCAAATACCTCAACGAAGTTCTGCATCTTAAGAAGCGAGAATCCGTAGCGAACGAACAAGAGCGCCGAATTAACGAGCGAGACGAGATACGAGACGAGATTTTCGATGAACGGTAACTTGAGGAGTTTGTCGATGAGAGGGATATTGGAGGAGCTATTGATCTTAACCGTTTTGAAAACGAACTTTTTACCATCCCAAATTCCAAGAGAGGAGGATTCCAACGATGGAGGCTTGACCTTGAGATTGAGGAGCTTGGTGTAATTCACGGCGTGGAGGTTTTTTGGGTGGAGAATGGAGGCTCCGGCTTCGAAAGTATCGCCGGCGATAGTGACGGTGGCCATGCGGCCACCTACGACGGCGTTTCGTTCGAAGATAAGGATTTTGGTGAAGGGAGTAGAGTCGGGAGAGTATTCGCGGAGGAAGTGTGAGACGGAGGAGCCGCCGATGCCGGCGCCGATGATGCAGACGGTGGTTGATGGAGGAGCGGCGGGGGGTGGTTGTGACAGAGCTTGTGAGAGAGCAAGAAAAGTCAACAACAGCAGAGGGAGTATCTGTACCACAGACATGATCCTACGATCTTTGGCTCCTTGCTTCTCCTGTCAACTGTTGCCACTTTTGATTGCACTTAAGACATCATAAACTAGTAGGTTCGATGGGTATTTGGTTTTATAACAGAGTTTAATTATTATTATACAGTGTAAAGTTTTTATACTCATCACTAATAAGAAATCATGATGTGTGTGACTTTCAATGTATTTAGGATAAAAGTCAAATACTTTAGCTTATGTGACAATTTCTGATTTATTGTCTGTGTAAAAAATCTTTACACTGACAGTGTATACCAGTTAAATCCTTTCTAATATAGACATTTTTTAAGATTGTTTGATTAAGTTTTTTTCTGTTTAAAAACTTCAAAAAAAATCTAAGAGAAAACTGAAAAAGCAAGCAATTTAATCTAAGAATAAAAGATGAAGACACATTCATAATTTTATCTAAGAAAATAGGAAATAAAGGTTAAGAGAAAGTAAGTAAGGGTTCGTTTGTTTTATATTTTGATAGAATTGATTTTTAAAAAATTAATGTTAAAAGAATTGATTTAAATAAGTTAAAAAAGTTGATTTGTATTTGATAATGGTAATGATATTTTAAAAACGAGTTTCAAAGAATTGATTTTGTTTGGATGATAAAGTAAAATCACTTGTAAAATATAAATATAAAGAATTTTATACATCTCACACCAAGAATCAATTCTACTGAACGGAAAAGGTATGAATTTTTACTTATCTTAAAATCAATTCTAACTAATCCAAAATTGATTGTTTTTACATAATTTTTGTAAACAAACACATTCAAAATCCAAAAAATCACTTTCAGTACACATAGGATCACATTTGAGTGTCCAAAATCTTAATCAAACAATTACTAAATGTCTTCAATTGCTTCATTTCTCTTTAAACTTCCTTCAAAACCCTTAATCTTCAATTTCTCGATCTCTAATTTTCTCTCCAAAAACTGTTAAAAAGTTGGATCTCTTTTTTTGATGAGAAAGTTGTATCTCTGTCTATTTAGAGGGAATTAATCTTGAAGGAGTTATATTAAGACTTAACTTCCTTAACTGATCACCAACCGATGAGAATAGAGTAAATATTCAATCTGATTTCTAAAATTGTATGATTATATCAACTTAGTCCCCAACATTATTAATATTCCAAAATGATCCCTGAAATTACAGAAAGTTAATCAGATTTATCCCTCCGTTGGTATTTGCATGGACTATAATGACATTAAGTTGGTAATATCAGGGATGCGATTTAAACTAAGTGAATAATGTCAGGGATGCATTTGCTAACAGATCTAAATGGAGGAACGAACCTGATTAACATTTTGTAATTCCAAGGATCATTTTAAAATATTGATAATATAGGAAACTAAGTTGATACGGCCGTACAATTTTAAGGATCACCTTGAATATTTAATCCAAGAGAATATGATGATAAATCTTAAAAGATTTGATTGCTTTCAAGAAAGCTCTTTTTTCACGAGAGGGTGTTAAGGTATCTTAACAAAATGTCTTTTTTTTATATACTGTATTTATTTGTCTTTCTTTCATCATGGTTAGTGTGGAATGTATTATTTTCACACAAACGAGGTTAATTGTCGTATTAGCGCCTTGCAAAGTTTAATGAGAGCAGGTGTAATTTTCTTAAATTATTATTTAATCGAATCTAATGATGGTATAAAAGTTATTTAAATACAATAATAAAAGGACATAAAAGTTCTTCGTATACATGGATTATAAAAACACACACACACACACACACAAAAAGTCTTACTTTCATGTTAAAAAACATAATTCGTAAAGTAAATATTCTACAAATATCAACATAAGATTGAATAATTCGTGTACCGAAAAATATATGAAGAAATCTATGAAACTTTTTTCGTGAAGTTGTAACTAAGTTTTAATAAACATAAAAATGAATAGAGATGGTAATTTCTTATTAGATAATGATGTTCTTGTAATATAAAAAGTATAAATAATTTGAGTCCTCAAAAAAAAATTAAATGAATTCCCACTAATACGACTGAAAAGTGAGAAGTACATTAAATAATAATGTAAGATTATCATTACTTTTTCTTATTCAAAGTAGTGTTATTTGTATTTTGTACACAACCTTACACTTGATGTTATATGTATTACTTTAGAGTTGTGATATTTGGATAACAAAATTATTGTCCAATACCGTATATTTATACGATATAACACTTGTTTATTAATTTACTCCCTCTTCCTCTAATTTATTCCTTCAAAGACATCACTTAAAATACGGTGTCCCTTATTGTTATCGTATTTTGATATTAAAATATCATTTCTAATTACTTTATTATAAAAACTAAGTATATGGTATACAAAAATCGTTTTTGATTTTGACCTGTTATTCTATCAATCACCTTTTGGATCTAACCGTGAAAAGGGTCAAGTGGAGAAGCAGGAATTAGTGCCATGCTTGCCATTAGACGACCAGGTTCTAATCACTTGCCATTTGATTAATTTTATAAAGCTCCCATTTTCTATGGACGAATGGTCTTTGATTCATGACACAGATTCACAAGACTTGAAGCTCCTTCCTCATAATAACAGCTTTTATGTATTCCATTCGTAAGGATAAGTTGGTGCATATTTGGATTGTCGTTTATAATTCCAAAAGTAAGTTTGCAACGGCACAACTACTATTTTTTTATCATCCAACGTAAAAGTAAGATTTTGTTACGGTAGGAGAACAAGATTTTCCAATGGGAACCAAACACACCCTTAGTCTTTAGTAAAGAAAATCATGTTTGGCTCCCCTTTATACCTGAACCAACATGCACGCACCTCAACTAATTCATCTCTTCTGTCTCATCAAAAGCAGACCATTTTATGCGATTCACAAGGATAAAATTTACATGGATATTCACGGTGGAGGGCATGGTGATGGTACATATAACTATGTATGTGTTCAAGAAATGTATTACACCTGCACACAATTTATATATCGAATGTAGAGTAAAAGCTTTACTAGGATACTTGATGCATACGCCCATTTATACTACACCCATTTATGCTACAACAAACAGTATGATGATATATCTGTAGAAGAAAATATCATAATTCATTACAAGTGTATTTCATAATACATTACTTGACAAAGACTAACTCTATCTTTGGTCTCAAGAAGCAGCAACATGAAAACATAACAGCAGGAAGTGTATGCTGTGACAGCCAGAAGCAATGTTATGCGACTCCAGCAACCAACAACGACCGCATGGAAGCATATAGCCTTTGTTGTCAAACTGTAATAATCTGGGCGCGCAAAACCTTTGAGTGCTAAGCCAACTAATATACTATTGTTGTCCTTGCCTGTAAAGAAACAGGCAAACCTGGCTTAGAATTTTCCCTATTCGGTAACTCGTAAAAGTGGGCAATATTGTGACGGAAACTGATTATGCAATACAAGAAAATTACAATAGATAGTACAATAATTCCCCAAGTATTCGAGAGACTTGGGACTCTCCCTAACCTCCCTTCCCAATACCAGAGAATACAACAGAATCAACGCCTTTTTCCCTTCTCTACTTCTATTTATAAATTCCTAACCCGGTAACTAACTCTAACTGCCACTAACTAACTCTAATTGAATTACTACATAACTAACCCATTACAATTAACCACTACTAACATAACAGAGCCCATTAAGGCCCATATCTAACATACTGCAGAGGCATATAAAGCAGTGATATGTAAATGATGTTACAATGCAACAATGCATTTCATAACAATGAAAGAAGGGTAAACTGGTGCTGGCGGCTGGCCCTGTTGTCAGATTTGTGGACATTTTTCTCTCCTAGCCAGATAGATCATATTGATGGAGAATTATAAAGTCTGGTTCCAAAAAAAACTTGCACCATAGATACATTTTCTGTTAGGAACCTAAAAACAATGGACTGAATATAGAATAAAAGAACAGGAAAAGAAAAGGAAAGAATGAATCTTTATTGAATGAATGAACAAGAAATGAACAATAGGAGAGTAATTCTCCTCCAAGGGTTTCCCCTTCCCAAAGGGTTTCCCCTTTCACAATCAAGCCTATGCTTAATTCTCACAATGTATAATTCTCTGCCTCCTCCTTCACTCTTATTCTCCCCTATTTATAACCACTCCCCTTAACTAACTAATACCTTCTAACTAACTAACTATTACATTTCTCTTTATTTCCTATTGGGCTGGGCCCTAACAATACTGCCCTCCCAAAAAACAACCTTGCCCTCAAGGTTGAAATAAAAACATCTCCCTTGCTGAACTGCAAGGGTACCCATAAGCTTGAGGATCAAAGAAGGCCCATTTTGGAGTTTACAAATGCAGTATTGATCTCCATCGACTTGGGCTTGGCCTACTAGATTAAAAAATGAACTTAGTTGGCTGCGTGTATAATGACGGCTGCCGTTACCCTTCTCCGCTGCGCGTACACTGACAGCTGCCGTGAGAATATTCAGGTCCGGCGGTTCCGGTGGAGGCGGCTTCAATGGTGGTGATTTCGGCAGCGGCGGGTCAGGTTCTGGCGGCGGTCGCAGCGGCGGTCTGGCCAGACTTCTCCCAAGCATCTCCGTCTCTTCCTCCATAAACATTGCAAGAATCGCTGCACGTGAGTTTGAGGGCAGCGGTTCATCAGGTGGCTTCGGTGGCGGCCTTTTTTTTTTTTCCAGCGGCTGCAGACCATCCCCCCGATCTGGTGGTGCGGACGGTGGCCTTGAGCGGAACAAGCTTCTCCAACTCAGATGCTTTCCGGTCCCCGAAAAAAACTGCTGCCCATACCCAGCCACGGGATATGGATGGTAAGCCATACTCAGCATCATGACATCACCCGGGCACAACCGTGGCAGTGGTGGTTTTCGCTCCCTTGAGACTATCTTTTTCTGGAGTTCTTCCGTCGTTACCTCCACCGGGTCTGAGTTTTGGAAACGGGGAAGCACAGTTGCATCTCCACATCCTATTTCCGTCTTGATTTCCTTGACTATATTTTCGGCCCCAAGCTTCCCCACCTCTAGTTCTATCTCCTTATCCGCTTCTGATTTTGTCTCGGGGTCTGCCAGCACCTTCTCCATCTGCGGTTTGGACGATGCCACCTCCTCTTCCCAAAAATTGGGTTCTTTCTTGCTGCAAGAATCAAATTCTTTCTTGCTGCCAACATTGGGTTCTTCGACCTCGATCTTAGATGACCCCTGGTTTTTCAATTCCATAAGAATCCCCTTGATGACATCCACATCATTCAACAGTGCTGCCATCTTGTTCTCCAGAACACCCACTCTATTATCCATAGTGAAAACGGTCCTAGAAGCACTGGCTCTCTTCTCGAACATCCGGCAGGTCGGACCAAATTGTTAGGAACCTAAAAACAATGGACTGAATATAGAAGAAAAGAACAGGAAAAGAAAAGGAAAGAATGAATCTTTATTGAATGAATGAACAAGAAATGAACAATAGGAGAGTAATTCTCCTCCAAGGGTTTCCCCTTCCCAAAGGGTTTCCCCTTTCACAATCAAGCCTATGCTTAATTCTCACAATGTATAATTCTCTGCCTCCTCCTTCACTCTTATTCTCCCCTATTTATAACCACTCCCCTGAACTAACTAATACCTTCTAACTAACTAACTATTACATTTCTCTTTATTTCCTATTGGGCTGGGCCCTAACATTTTCCATGTCCAGTAATTTCAGTATTCTGTTGATCCCTATTCCACTAATTGTAAATTTCCCTAGTTTGTGAAGGTTATTGCATTTATAGTTAAACATCAACAAGACAACACCACATTCTTAAAATAGAGAACATAAAATAATGTGACATCCACAAACCACAACAGCAAAATAATAAACTGACAACCATCTGCAACTCTCAATAATATAATGCTGTAAAAATTACACCAATTCTCACAAGCAGAATATTGTATATGCCTAAAGGGAAACTGAGTTAAGGAGAGGAAGAGGGTATACAAGTTCTTCTGTGCAGAATCATTTGTTTCTAAAAGATATAAAAGAGTTTCCATTTCTTTACTGAACACATAAGCATAGAAAAAAGCAGCTGACAGTTCTTGTGGTGACTGCAGTTCTAACTCACTTTAATATTTCCCAGAACCAAACTTTTGCTTTTTGCATATGTCCTAAGACGGTAAGACCAACTCGTAAGTTCTTGCAGTATGAAAAACTTGTAACTTTTCAATATAATACTAACCATAAAAAAGAAGAGGGTTCGTGTAAACTAGTATTTTTTTGTTTTAAGTTACCAACTGTTAGGCCAAGTAGTTGAAAGTTATCACCAAAAAAGCATGATATCTAATTATCCATTATGCAAGTTAACAAACAAGCTAATTTTATATTCATGATAGTTGTAGCAAACCAAGGAAAACATACCAAGATTGAGGGGAAATTTTGAAAAGTAAAAGAAGCTAACATGTCAAGGTTGAAGCAAACCTTGGTGAAGACAAACAATTGGAAGGGCTAGGAAATCCCGTGAACACATTTGAGTAGGACTTTGTCAGATATGAAAAATTCGCAACGGGAGGGAGAGAAGGTATCCTTTCACCCTTCTTCAAAAGTTCTTGCAAGTTAAGCCTTTGCAAGGTCAAAACAGCCCTTGACTCCTTCCAAATGAAGGCAATGACACCATTTTGAAAAACAAATAGGGAACCAGGCTTTGATCCGGGGTATCTGAACCCATAGCCACTTGCAATACCCTCTCCCGTGAAAGTATGCTTGATATCCACTGGATAAGTGTCCCAAGGAAAGGCTTCATACGAAGGCTCGTTGATATTCACTATAAACATTGCTGAACCATTAGGATGCAAGACATAGTGGGTGCCTTCCAATATTTTGGTTGCAATGAGAAGTTGTTGTCCTTGTGACTCCTCATAAGAGAGAAGAAGAAAGAATAAAGCCTTTCCAGGCTTGTCTTCAGAAGGCTTTCCAGGAGGCCAACCAAAAGTCCCTCCCCATAAACCAGCATATACTTGGTCAGCTCTGGGAACTCGCAAAGGAAGCTTGTAAAGTGCATACCGACTGTCATGCATATTTGGCCATGCCCGATAACAAGATAACTTTACAGTTGAAGCATTTAATGCTAGCCTTATTGTGTCACTTGATCTAAAAAATTCTTGAAGCCGCGCTTGCCTAATCTCACTGCTTGAAGTAAGCTTCTTAGAATTTGAATGACTGCCATTAATCGAACTAGATCTTCCAAGGATCTGTTTAAGGTTACCCCAGAAATATCCACCAAAACTTTTTCTCTTGGTGCATTGTGTACGATCCTCCACATCAGGCAGAGGATTACAGATAGGTCTTGAACAATCAAGACTCTTTCTGATATCATCGAGATCTAACTGTGTTGAACTAACTGCCTCTTGAGAACTTGCCTTATAATCAATCTGACTAGAACCAAGATTGAACATTTGACTAAGGAGTGATCTTCTTTCCCACAAGAGCACCAAATCTTTCTGAAAGTTGTCTTCATCATCTCTTAACCTAGGAAACAACGGTCCGATCACTGTATCAGGAACCCTTTGTCGAATTTGGCTAGTAGTGACCTCAAGCAACTTTCTTCTATCACTAAAAGCTAATTTGCTGAAGGGAAGCATTGGCTCATAATTCGCCCTTTGTGACCTAGAAAGTTCACTGTTTGACCTAAAAACCCTCCTTGATAACTCCACACCAGAGTGATGATGTCCAAATGTTTTACTCTGCAACAAAGTACCAATTTTTTTTTGTAGTCCAGGTTCAACCTCAAGCAACAGTAAATTGCAAGATTTCTCTATAGGTTTGACCGAACCAGGATAAATATAATCAATTCCCTTCTCCCTTCCATGGAGAAAAAATGTAGTTGATCCATCAAAATCACCAATAACTTCAAACACAGATGCCCATAGGATGGGACCTTCTTCAATACCCAATGGACCAAGCTCCTGAGGAATTATCCGGCAACCGACAACCGAAATAAAACCAGGCATGACATACACCACATTGCCAAGCTCCGGATTCTGATGAACCCATATTCCAATCAAGGGCTGAACACTCAGAAGAAAACGGCAAAGTGCCTTATAAGAAGACACACCCTTTCTCCACTCAACAAGGTCCTTATAGGGCACTATGCCCAAAACATCACATTGAGTGAGCCAGGTTTTCTCAGAAGCCACAAGAGCATTCAAACACCTGCAGCTCAGGCCCAGATTACACACATCTCTCGGTGAGAGGAACCGAGAAACAATGGCAAACACATCATCAGGCAGAGAAACAAGCAAACTTGAATCAAAGTTCTCAAGTAACATAATGATCAACCCAACTGAAGATTTGTGGTAAAAAAACGAACTTTCAAAAACTATTCATAAAATTTGCACAGGTCACTGCATACCCACAATTCTAAAATCATAAAAATGAAAAATTCAGCTGAAATAACAACAAACCCTGACAACTGTTCTTCACCCAGTAAGGTTGTATGGTGCTTGGAAAGTGGAAAAACCTGAACTTTCAATGGAGTAAAGTGAAAGGGGGAACCTAATCCTGTGAGTTTGCTAACTTCAATTATTGGGTCAACCAAACGTCAATGACAGAGACAACTGAACTGGGTTGTGCCTTATATTGCAAATACCCAATTGAATTTGTGTGAAAAAAGAATTTAAAAAAAAAACTCACGGTTGAGAAAGAGTGGAACAGAATAACCTAGTTGAAAACGAGGTTCAGCCATGAGAATTCTTTTGTATTCTCCAATGATGGTGGTGAAGGTAACAATAGTGTGAGATGTGTTGGGGGCATCGTTGTCCTGTCTTGGTTTTTCTCTAATCTTTCTTTCTTTGCCAACCAATGTTGAATTCAACCAAAAGTAGATGCCATTGCTAAGCCCAAAAAGTCCAAAGAGAAGTGAACCCACAAGGAAGAGAAAAAATGAAGGGAAGGCGTACCATATGGCACAAGATATTTTCAAGACCCACAAGGTGAAGGGGGAATCAGTCAAGTTAATTTAACCGTGCCGAATATGGCAACTATTGTAGGTTCCATGTTGGGTCGGCCATGTCTATTATTAATTTTGGGATGAAACAAAAATAATCATCTTCATTTTCTCTCTTTCATTATTATGATTTTAAAAGTATAAACATGATCGTATAATATAAAGTGGGATTCAAATATCCTTTATTCATCTCAAAATCATAATAATGAAGCTCTTTATTTCTCGTGAGAAATGAAAAGGATCTTTATCCAAAAATAAAGCCCCACACTTACAACTATTGTCTTTGAGATTCTTACGTTTTGGACGAGTGTGGAGGTGGAGGGTACAGTGTACTCTCACTTAAGTTGAGTAGAAATTGGTATATAATGTTTTATGTAAAGATATTCTATAATATTAAATAATCATAAATTGTCAAATTATTTAAAATGTTTGACATTTATCATAATTACCTTAAAGGTCACATATAGGATGATTTGTGATTTGTTAACGGGTGTAAAGAACTTTACATTGATAATATATAATGTGAACACTTAATTTTGTCCCCCTTTTTTTAATTTAATTCTAATTTTATTTTGTATTATTTCAGGAATGAAGAAAAAAAAGAAGGAAGTGAAGAAACAGAAAAAGAAATGAAGAAAAAAAAAGAAGAAATGAGAAAGAAAGAAAAAAGAAGATTGAATTCAAGCTACTCGCCTAACCCATTCCCACCAGAAGGAAAAAAAAAAAAAAAAAAGAAGGCTCCCCATTCACTAAACAAAAAAAACTAGCCCACACCCGCACTCAGTAACCAAATCGGGTCACGCGTGACGCGATTATCAAAAGGAACCAAAAAAAGAACATTTGGCTAGTGCATATAATTATGAAAGCTTCAATTTGGTACATTGTTCATCTTCTTCATTTTGATGCATTGAATAGCCTGATTGTTTTTGCACTATTATGATCTGAATTGATTGGATTTTTCGTATGATGTTCCATGAGTTTCTTTGCATTCTTCTAATTTTTTTCTTTGCATTCTTCTATTTTTTTTTCTTCTTTTCTGCGTTTTTTATAGAATGCTAAAATATGATATATATTTTTTTTTAGTTTGCACTCAAGCTGCTTGATGATATGCTTACATCCATTCTTCCATGTTTGTGTTTCATATTCAGGTATGTTAACAGCAACATGTTTTGTTGTTGCCATACTAATTTTTGGATCAGATTGCAATTGAGGTCTGTTAACAAATTATGGTGATTGTGTTTCATAAAAAACTGAAGGCGCCATCTCTTAATTTTTTTGTTTACGTTTTTCGGGTCAGATTTGCATTTCACTAATTTTGTGCATGCTGAATCTGGTTTAGCTATTTGGAGAGAGTAATGATAAAAATGTTAAAGCAATACCTTGTTGATATTACCATCCTTAATCGTGTTCTGTAATGAAGAAAAGAAAAACCCAACTCTTTCACTTTGTTTGGTTAAAGGAGAGAAAATGAGAGGAAAGAAAGTGGGAGGAAAGAAAGGGAAAGGAAAGAAAAAAAGTAAAAAATGAAAGGATTGTTCAGTTGTTTGGTTGGAGAGAAAATGAGAGGAAAGAAAACCAAAACTTTTCTCTTCTCTTGTTTGGTTGAGGAGAAAGTGAGAGGAAAGAAAAAATATATTTATAAAATGACCAAAATCCCTTTAGTAAAAAGGATTGTAATAAATAGAAAAAGAATGTAAAATATACTCTCACTAATGCAAAATAAAAAAATAAATACTTAGTGGAAAAATAAACATCCCGCGGTCAGGGACGGATTTAGAGGGGGGCGAGCATCGATGCTCACTCCTCCACTCTTAAATATATTTTGTAAAATTAGTTACATATATATGTAGTATTTTTCCTATAAAAATATTTTACTATAAATATTTATACTTATATGTAGATACTGTTATATATTTGATCCCTCTCTCTAATGCTTTCTGGATCCATCCCTGCCCGCGGTGACAGATCTTGAGCATATTGCAATTGATATGCACTATCAGTGTATTTATAGTTATACTGTCAGCCAACAAAAAATCATGGTATGAATAACTTTTAAGATAGTTAGGATAAAAATCAAACATTTTAGCTTATGTAACAATTTTCTCTTGATTGATAATATAAAAAAAACTTTACACCGTGCACAATACATAACAATTAAATCCTTTATCCAAATCAAATGGATTTCGTTTTTTTTTACTGAATATGTATTTCTTTTTTAAACTTCAATTTATATATTTAATATATTTCATTAAAAAGTTAAAAACTCATCCTTTTCATTCGTCCCACACTCGCCACTGACCTAACTCCTTCCTCATGACCCTGATTCACAATCCTCTCCAACCTATTTCCAACTTTGCGCCCCCAATTTATATATTTATAAGCCTTCATTCTCTTCATCCTCTCCAGAGGGTTGCTTTACTCAAATCCCGTTGGTCGAAATAGTTCGTTCTCTCTTGGATCACAGTTTGCTGCAGAGATGGCGGAGTACGAAATGAGTTTCAGAGTTGGTCGAAGGAGAGAAATGCGTGAAGGGTTGTTGTTGGGTTTTTCGGTCTTTTCAGACCCAAATTGATGTTCCTTCTTCTTTTCCACCCGATTTGCGAGGAATGAAATATCGACGTGGGACCCACTAATATATTTCTTTCCTTCCAATTTCACTTGGGAATCAAACGAGGGAAAACATCATTTTTTTTCCATTTTCCTTCCTTCCCTTTTCCTTAAAACCAAACATAGGGTTTATGTTCATTTGCTTGCTTGTATAATCCCAGAAGCTATTGTGAATGATGACAAATTAATAAAAATGAATAAAAACGATAGTAGAAAAACCCATTAATTTTCTTTTTGTGGTTACAATATTAAAATTGTTTGATATATCCTTCAAAAGCATCAATTCATAACATCTCTCATACCTCTTGGGTTTTTTCAGTGATATCTCTAACAATGAGTTGAGTTTCACTTATGTGTAATAAAAATGATCCAATTTAATCTTAACGATTGTTGGTTCCAATTTTGTGTTCTTTCAATGTAAGTAACCAATTTTTTTTTAAATAAAAAATAAAAATTTCTTTTTACATTAAAAAATGACTATTTAAATCCTTTTTAAGTAATTTGCTTCGCAAAATAAATTTTATTTTAATAAAAATAAAAAGGGGAATTAATTTAGTTCTTCATTTTATTAATTCCAATTTTCTCAAAAGCTTTTAAAAAATAAACTCCTTTTCTTTATACTAAGGAAATATAGAATTAAGAAAAAAAATATTTTTATTAATAAATCTACAGTTCGAGATATTTTAACCGAAACGGTTTGATAACTCATTTTAATAAATAAAATTCAGAAAAAATAGAAAACTTTTTAAAAGGGGTTAAAATAAATTTTGTACAATCGAAAGGATAACCATCGTTATAGATGGATGCTTTAAGATCCCGTGGGGATAAATCTTTATGCCTTCCCTAGACATATTGGACTCTCGTACCCTCTCTTTTTCTGTTACAAAAAAGACCCGTTGTTTTTCAACATAAAAAGGGTTTTCAAATGTTTTCCCTAAAATAAAAACTTTGGCGGTGACTCCTCTGATTTTTATCGTCTTCTTCACGACATCCAGACAGGACGGTCGCGACATAATAAAATTAAGGTTAAAATATACTTTTAGTCCTTTATCTTATCTTCAGAATTCGATTTGGTCATTTATCTTTAAAAAGATCCGTTTTAGTCCTTTATCTTATAATGTTACACTATTTTGATCATTTCCATTAGATTTGCAGTAACGGTGTTAGTAAACCACCGTTAGTCGTCGGAAACCACCATCCCTCGCCGGATTCTGGGTTCCTTAGTCGGAACCTGGGCATTAGAGAGAGAAAATAAATCTCTTCTCCTTTGCTCTTTACCTTTCCTCTTCCTCCTCCTTTCTTCTTTCTTCCTTCCTCTTTCTCTTTCCCTTTCAATATGAATCTTCTTCAACAGCTTGCATCGTTCAACAACACCAGAAAACCCTAGGTTTGACCACTCAGCAATTTTCACAATGTGTAGAGTCTCCAACCCCAAACAATTAGATACCCCAACAAGACCCACATCACTAACTTGAATCTTCTCAAGGTGAATTTCAACTACCCATTGTTCAAGTACCCAATTGTTTCTAGGGTTTCGTCCCAATCCCTCAAACATCTAATCAGCTTCAAAGTTCAAAGCTTTTTCAAACCAATTATAAAGGATGCAAAGCTTTGGCCATTAACAAGCTCCTTTAGAGTTTTGTGATTGAGTCAGATTGTGTGAATAGGGAAGGAACGAAGAGAATGAGGATGAGACAATGGCGGATTTGACGTGATAGCGGATTTGACCATCAACGTGATGCCAACGCCGGCACACGGGGGAGCAACGTTTCCGATCCACAGAGATGAGGAAAGAGAAGAAGGAGATTAGGGTGAAGAAAGGGAAGAGGAAGATGAAGGACGAAGAAAGAGAAAGAGAAAAGGCCCAGAATCTGGCGAGGGGTGGTTTCCGATAACTATCAATGGTTTACTAACACCATTACTGCAAATCTAACGGAAATGACCAAAATAGTGTAACGTTATAAGATAAAGGACTAAAATGGATATTTTTAAATATAAAGGACCAAATCGAATTTTGAAGATAAGATAAATGACTAAAAATATATTTTAGCCTAAAATTAAACTCCTCCTTTTTAATCTTTCGAAACCTATTTTTGTAGAAATTGTTATATGACTAGTTTTTGGTGTCATTAGTAAAAGACATTTTTAACAAAAAAAAAATTAGGGTTTGAACTTTAACGTCCTCTTTTGCAAGTGTGGCTCACTATCCACACACCTAATTCTTGTTAGTTTTGTATTTAATAAAATGGTTGTTAATGATTAAATGCATCATATTTTTTTGGGTAGAGTGATGATATTTACCCAACCGTTTTCATTATGGAACTTCACAAACTATTATCTCATTCATTGATTCATTTTTCTTTATTTGTGTCTCTATTCATTTTTCTTCATGCCCATTCAAAGGGATGAGAAAATTATCTATAACCATAGATACCTATAGGTAAAAGTCACTATGAATTTGGTTCAGATAGCTTAATAGATACTCGCGAGTAAAAAAACGAAATTTTCTCTACCTACTTATTAATGGATCGGGCTAGGTATTAAGGATCCGTGCTCGCGGGTACTTAACTTAGAGCACAAAATCAGAACTTTTATTACTTACAGGACCAACTTAATACTAAAAAATAAGTTAGAGGACAAAGAGTATATTTTTAGCCAAATTTGTACCATCTCAATTACTACTCGTAACACTAACCATAAAGACCTTCAATAATGCTTATTTTTGGCATTTGAGCATTTTTTACCTTCAAGAGAGTGAATAATATATCAAAGTTTCACACTTCCATGACATTTTGTGTTGAATATCCCTTTCTACCAATATAATAACAAATTTGATCTTTAGTGGCAACTGTGGCAAAAATATTTGTTCCATCTATAGAACCAATTCATCCTTCAAAATAAGGCAAATATTTACTATATATCATCTTTAATTTTTTATGGAACTTTTGTAAAGTTAATGGCTTGAGGCCTTATAATTTCCTTTGCTAATAAACATAAACTATCTAGAACTTCACATAACTTCCTACTTATAGTCTCTCCTGAATTTCCAAATTTATTTTGTATATTTCAATTTGTCTTGCTATGTGCACAACTCCAAAGAAACATCGCAAGTGCCTCCAACAATGTCAATTCCTTATATGGGTATAATCATCTTTTACTCACCAATAACTTTTCGTATTTCAATATAGCATGAGATTCCATCCCGAACATGCCATTACTTTCACCCGAAATGTTAAGAGTTTCTCAAACCCAATTCCATCTATGTGAATAAAGATATATATTACCTTGCTTCGTTATATACTTTATGTGATATACACATGCAATTGTTGCTGCACCATAACATATTTTATAGAACCTTACTCATTTTTTAACGTTTCTTGAATTAATGTTCATTGGTTTGATTAAAAACCATCTGTAGGACAATTTGAAAATAAGAACATCACTAAATGCAAATACATGTTTATAACAATAATTCAAACACATAAACATAAATGTCAATACAAAATTCTCAATATTTAACATATGAATAACGAACATAATGTCAAATCTTAACCTAAATACTAGAGGTTTTTCTAGAAGACATACTTGTACGGAAACTAATCCACCAAAGCATCCATTGAATCTTTTAAGGACATAAGTATGACTCTATTTTGGCCATATATAAACAATACTAAAGTATAGCTAAATTGGCAACCATTCAAAAACCCTTCTTCCTTTAGACTTTTCAAGACTTTAATGCAATCCAGAACGGAATACTATCCATTGACATGAGATCTAGCTGCAATTTTATCTTTTTCAGTTTCTTTATGACTTTCTGCTGCTTGAACTAATCATTCTAAAGTTTTTATCATAGTTGTTGCAGTCCAAACTTTTCCCTTACCCTTGACACTTTGTCACCCATATCTTGTGGCACCTTTTTTTTATTTTTTTTTTATTTTTGGGTTGAATGTTTTATACAAAGCTAAATTCGACATTAAGACTGTATTCCTCGTCTCAACAATTTTATGTGGCACATTTGAAGCAGTATTTTTGTCACTCTATTCAGTTGGCACACCCATAGCGGGTGTCCATGCATTTGGACTTGTTGCCATTGTCTTCACAAATACGAATTCCAATTCATCACGAAATTCCTATCCTTAATAACAAATTTTTCAATACTTTGCATTCTCCTACATAACCATACAAAAGAAATAAGATTTAGACAAACCAAATTTTGCCACTTAACTTTCAATGGATAAAAAATAAAATATTCAGAATACTCACCCTTATCTAAGCATCCCACCATGCGACATCAGCTTCGATAGTTCTTTTCTGATGGTTCCACCCCAAGCCAGTTTCTTTACCCACTAATTGTTTCCGTGTAGTCCAATAAGCCCTCAAATTACCCAACTTATTCTTCAATTGCTTTTGGGTATCGTTTTTATTATCACGTTTATGGAATTCTTCATGTATTTCTTCCCATTTCTTATTTCTAAAATGCATATCTTGACTTCGACATTTATGAATCTCATCCATACAAATGTCAAGTAAGAATTTGGTACTAATTGGATCTCATTTTGATTTTCCAGAAATTTTAGAATTACGAGGAAGGCTTTCTTTGCTAACCATAAGCTGCAATGTATTACAATTTCGTAAATACCTCATATCAATTATCAATTATGTACTACTACACATATAGTTACAAGATATATGATAAACTCCATCGCAAATGAAATGATTAAAAATAGGGCAATCTGCATATTTCATTAGATAACAGGGAGGCATTGTAGTACTTATACACTCTTGAAAGTACAACATAGTGCTTGCACTCTTTTATCACGTTGTTTAATTCAGATCCATAAGCTGTCATTCTAAATGATCTGCCTTGTGGATGGAGAAACAACACATTTAAGCTTTACTAGCAAATGGAAGTTATCAACAATAATGTAATGTAATGCACCAAGATGTGTGCAGTATACCAAGATTGGACCTTGTGCAGAAAGATAATAAAATTAAACAGAGCATTTTAAACAATAGAGAAAGAAAATATAAACTGAAGCATAGGTCTTCTACGACACTCCTCTACGATTCATATAGCAAAAAACCAAAAACCCTAATTTCAATTTTTCTTTAAAAAAA
Source organism: Ammopiptanthus mongolicus (assembly GCA_039655645.1). NCBI lineage: Eukaryota > Viridiplantae > Streptophyta > Magnoliopsida > Fabales > Fabaceae > Ammopiptanthus > Ammopiptanthus mongolicus. The sequence continues at coordinate 22,924,116 of CM077345.1, read as the reverse complement.
TGAAATACCTTTAATCCAAGAGGTGTCTGATTCCGGGGAGGACAACAATGTACGACTCCTCTAGAAGAAACAAGATGATGGCGATAAAGGCGAGAAACGACGACGACAACAACAAGAAAGGACAGTGCAAGCCACAAATTGACGTCGGTGAGATGGCGCAACGACAAGACGATTGGAATACTTTGACACTCGAATGAGGAAGATGAGATTTCAGGAAGAGAAAAGGGTGCTGACCAAGAAAAATAGAAATATGAGATTTTAGGAAGAGCTGAGAAATGAAGATGGGATTTCCCCAATAAGCTCTGCAAAGTAGTTCTTTTAAAAGTTACTTATTTTCTTCTTTGCAAATAAGTTACTTTTTTAAGAGTTTATTTTTTTTAAAGTGTTTGCCCAACTTCTCCTTTTAAGGAGAAGAGAAGCCAAAAAAAAAAAGGTTGGACCAAACTGGCTTTGTTTAAACTCTTGAACTCTGCTTCTATTATCTTTTATCTTTTTTATGGATCTCATAATGATATTAATCTCGCATCAGAATGGTGCGTAAATTAGGGGTGTTCATTAAGTCAAATAGACATAATGAACTTGCAAAAAACGAACAAGCAACACATGATATTAAACAAAATGCTTAAAGAGATTTGGCTCATGACTTGCACCACACTAGATACGGAGATTTCTGCAATACTGTTGAAGCACAGCGCTCTTGAAAAAATGTTTGATATTGATTTGTTTTCCATTAATGAGAATAAGGATCCAAATAAAACTCATTTTACAAAGAATCTATAATTGAAATAAATTTGGATACCCATATTTTGGACCTTCCAAAGCCCCCACAATCACCACCTAAAACTCCATCGCACCGTTGTCCGTCACAGTCACATACCACTGCGAGCTAACTCATGCCTAATAGTGCACCATTTCTCGCTCAACCAAACAAACTACCATGAGCAGGAACCCCACAGCACCGTCATGACCTAGAGCCATCATAGTTACTTGTCGCCCCTCCTTTCATTCACATACCTAAGTGTGCGACCTCCCCACCTTAGAGTGTCGACCCGCGAGGTACCACGCTTTAGTAGAACGCCACGTAGATCTCGTGCACCATGATGTGACTCCCACCTTGGACTGTCGGGCTAGAGCCATTACCAGCCCAGACGCTGTTTAAGTTACACCGTCATCGATTGTGTCTATGGGCTCACTATTTTGCATTTTATATGTCTTCGAAGACCCATTATTTTTCCATTCACTCCCTGAAGAAGCTTTTTGGCTTATGGAACAATAAGTACTCTAACCTATTTGATATGAGCCCCAACAACAACCATCCTTAGCTTCCAAGAATTTGTCGTATCGTAAGGTCTACCACCGATGCCACCAAACACGACATGTATAATTTAACTAGGCATAAATCGTGGAGTGTCATCGCAAATTCTAAGAACACCAACATCCCGAGTAATCAGTCATTTTTCCATATTGATGCTAATTGTTGGTTTATTTTATTAATATATCAACGCTTGAGATTTGTTGCATTTTTAGGAGCACCACTTGTCTTTTCGGATTGGAGTTTCAAAAACGTTGCCTATTTTTCTGCAATCCTCCAAAACAAAAGTTGGTGCATTGCGATTTGTGCTCTTGAAAATATTTCTGACACTGACCAGTTTTCCATTAATTACAGCAAGGATCCAAATAAAACTCATCTTACAAAATATTTGGGTCTGAAAGTTGAAACCCGTTCCAATCCCCATATGCCAGAGCTTCCAGAGCCCCCACGATCACCATTTGGAACTTCGTCACGTCGTTGTCTATCACAGTCGCTGACTGCTACGAGCCCACTCGTGCCCGACCTTGCATCATTGCTCGTTCAACCAATTGAACTACCACGATCAGGACCCACACACCGCCGTTAGGGATGACAATGGATAGGATATGGGTAGGGTACTATGATACCCATCCCCGTACACGCGTTTTAGAAAAATATCCATACCCAGACCCATACCCGCATGGGTAACAACTTTAATACTCATACCCATACCCGCACTTTAATATAAAAAAGTTATGGATGTTTGAAAACAGGATAAGAAATTTGTACTATAAAAAAGGATCAATTTGACCCGCATTTTACATTCTTGACGACCAAATTGGTATTTTCCATTTCTCAGAGACCAAATTGTCACAGTTGTTTTTTTTTAGGACCAATTTGGGTCTTTACTCAAAATTAAAAGGGAAAAAAACAAATCTCTCTATTATGTAATCAGAAAGCACAAATGTTAGTGTGCTTAAATTGTATCATTTATAGATCTGTCTGCCATTAACTTACTGCTTCATTTTATAAACTAATTCCAACTCCATCACAGCAATGTAATCCCCTAACTTGCAATATATTTTATTGCCTTTTCCCCCACTTTTCATTTAACAGATTTTTCTTTTCCTGTCAATAATTATTGTTCTCTCTTAAATTTTTATTATCGTTATGAACCTAATTAAATATCATATCATATTACATTCATTATTTATATCGCAATATTATTAACTTTTTATCTACATTGAATAATCAATGACCATTGACAAATCTGTTTGAAATTACTTGACTTAAGGAAGATAGAGACCGGAAAAAAATGAGAGTTCATTAAACCTGGTTACAATTTTTTTAAATTATATATATATATATGATATGTACTCGTATATGAGACGATGTGGGTACTAGAGTACCCGTACTCGAATCCAAACCCTTAAAATTTTGTAGGTAATTACCCGCCCCCATACCCATTAAGCGGGTAATTACCCTACTCATCATGGGTGATTTTTTAGGGTACCCTATGGGTCCATTACCCATTACCATCCCTAACCACCGTTGTGACCTAGAACCACTGCAGGTCCTTGCCTTCTTCAACCTTCGTTCATCCACGTCCATGAGTCCGCGACCTCCTCACCTCAGACTATCGAACTTGCGAGCTACCACACTGTAGCAAAATGCAACTAAGATCTTGCCCACCACCACACGACCACCCCACCTCAGACTGTCACGCTAGAGTGACCACCACTCCGGACGTCATCTAATGTGCATTGCCATTGAAAGCGCTCCTAGTCTCTTTGTGTTGCGTTTTGAAGGTCTCACTACGCCAGAAAAGAGATTAAATAGCGCACCTTTAATAGCGTTTTTAAGTGAAACGCTATTAAAAAAGAGGTGGAGGACTTTAGATAGCGCTTCCTTGAGGAAGCGCTATCTATTCCTCATCCCATAAATAGATAGCGCTTCCTTGAGAAAGCGCTATCTAAAGCCCAGCTTATAATAGCGCTTTAGGTGCACTTTAGACAACGCTTTCTTGAGGAAGCGCTATTTATCCCCTTTTCATATATTAATTTTTAATATATCAGTTATAATTCCCTCCCCACTTTCACTTTCCCTCTTCCCACTTTCTCCCTCACTGCCTCACCACCTCACCGCTGCTTCCAACCCTCTCCCCCTCTCACAAAACGCACCTCACCGTTTCCCTCTGCCCTCAGCCACCTCCGCGACTGCTGCCTCACAAAAAGCTCACTTTCTTTCCCTTTGGTCCTAGCACTGTGCCCCATCCCTAACTGCCCCTCACACTATTCTTTCCCTTTGGTCCGAGCAACTCATCGATTCTAATCTAAAGTTATAGAGTATGGCAATAAAGTTCCTCTTCCCATTCATAACCCTTTTAGATAATTCCCACTTCTCTTCTCTTCATTTTCTCTCTCATTCCCCCATTCATAACTCATCAATTCTAACCTATGGAGGCGAGGAGCTCTAGGCAAAGTTCATCCTCGAGATTCAGTTCACGTTGCTGGTATCCTCAATACCAATCATATGCCTTACGGTTATTATGGGAATCCTTCTAATTCGATGGATGGGGTCTAAACTTTCTCAAAAGCTTGCTAAAAGTGATTCCCTCGGGAGAGCTTGCAAGTCCAAGATCTGGTCTTCCCTTTCTCTGTCGGAGACTACGCTCCGACAAATCGAACTCATTGGCATCTGCGAAAAACAAAGAGCACATGAATCTTTGATATTTTGATGGAGGGGAACAACATCTTGAACATAGCTGCAAAGTGCTCGATAAAATGCTCAGGTGATATATTTTTTTAATCTTATGTTTGTGCGTAGTTTGATTTGAAATCTTGTGGTATGAATACGAATTTATGTTTAAAGAATGCGAAACGTAATAGTCTTACAGTAGAAACGAGAATAGGGATTTAAAGAAATTAAAATATTAGCACGTACTAGGAAGAAATGATGATGCTCATCATATTTGTGTATCATGAAGCACAACAAGTGCTTGACAAATTGCCCAAGTGATATTGTTCTTTTGGTATTCCAGTTTCTTATATTAGGATATAATTATTTTATGTTTAATTTGTTCAATAGAATCTGTCATGGCTTTGTCACAGGATCCCTTTTTTATACCTCTGCCTACATGACTTCAGCCGTGGATAACACATTAATTGTGATATTTTGTTAACTAAAATGTGCTATTAGCTTGATCCTTTGGGTGTCGGTTTGTCATGTTACATGCTAAATTCTTAATCTAGTGGGAAAAGGTTTACTGAAATGACTAATTCAACAATTATAATGGCTCTATATACTTGAACTGTTGCTTGAGTAAAGGCAGATTGAGTGATGAGTGACAACTTGGTTAACACTAAATGATTTTCTATTTAAGTTATGAGGTAAAGAAGTACAAGTACTGAAATTAAGTTACCGGAATGACAATAGCAACAATATATATTATCAATTGCTTTTATCGGAGTTTAATGCATCAGTAGGCAGTAGCTTTGCCATTTTGAAGCAAGGATTGGAATTCATTAGCACATAGTAGTATTTATTGTAACAATATTATTAATTAGTACATACTTTTTTATTGTGCTCATGTTATAACATTTGTAATGAATGAATTTATGTATACTGTGTCAATTATTGTCCCAAATATTGTTTATATTGTCTGGGTTTTGGTGAGTGCAGGGAAGAGTAGGAGAAAATTAAAGTATATTATTTAAAAAAAAATATGGGAAAGCGCTATCTAAAGCGCTATCTAAAACCCAGGAAGCGCTATCTTTTCCTGCTTTAGATAATGCTTTTTAAGCGCTATTGTTTCTTCAACCTTTAGTAGCGCTATTAAATACGAAAAATAAACGCTATTAAAAGCCTTTTCTGTTGCAGTGTCTCCAAAGATCTATTCTTTTCCATTCCCTTCACGGAGAAGATATCTGGCTTCTAGAACCAGAAGTAGTCTAATCGATCATTTTTCCATATGGATCTTGACCAATGATTTACTTTATTAATATATCAATGATTGAGGTTTGATGTATTTTTTAGGAGCATCGGGTTCTCGTTTCCAAATTAGAGTTTTAAAGAGGTTGTCTATTACAAATCTTAAAAAAAAGTTGAATTAGAGTGGATTTCCCTTAAGTACTCTAGATTAATTATACTTTAGTACCATTCTTCGTTTTAAAAATACACCCATCTTCTTTGAGGTTTATGTTATCACGGGACTTACTTTTCCTGAAAGGTAATATCGAAATTACACCGACTTTTCTTATAAGAGAGACAAATATAACTTTTGAAATAAGAAAAGTATCACATATAATTAAATCAACCCATAGGGAAATATTTTTCTTAAAAACAATTGTTAGAAGGAAAAAAGGGGATTGTTTGGTCTTTTACTTTTCACTTCCATAGGGAACTTTGCCATTAAGTCTATGTTTGGTTCAAAAGGAGGGGGGAGATTTTAATGGAGGGAAGGGGAAAAAAGATGAGATTTTAATTAGGTAATGTATTTGATTGAGAGGTGGGGAAAAGAGAGATTTTAATGGAGGGAGGGAAAATAACACTATTCATGTTTGGTTCTCAAAGAGAGAGGAAAGATTTTAAAACTATTTTACTTTTATATCCTTATAATTTTAGATTTCAAAATATATAGATTAAAATATTTTAGTCAATGCATTAAAAATGTTTTCAAATTCCTTCCCTCCCCCAAATCCCTCCAATATTGAAGGGGAGTCAAAATTGAGTGAGGAGAGATTTTGCTCCCCTCCATTCCACTCCAGCCACAGCTACCTACACCACCCCATTTTCTACATACAACACCCCAATTTTAAATTTTATGAGTTAAAAGACCTAAATGCCCCTATCACTTTGGAAAAAAACAAACCCATCCTTTTGCCTCCTCATTTTCTCCCGCACCACCACCTCTTTCTTCCTGGCCTTCTTCCTGCTCTTCTTTCTTCCTCTCTCGTGATGTTCTTCTTCTTTCTCTTCTGGCTTCATCATCATCAGCTCCACTGTACGACGTCGGGCAAGAGGGAGTCAAAGTCAATGCCCACCGCGTTGCTCACCGTGTATGACGTTGGCCACCATCTTCTTAGGTAACCCCCACGGCGTTTATTATTTTTTGGGTTTTCGGTTATTTCCGGAAATTAGATTCCGGAATATAATATCATGTATCCGGCATCTAATTTCCGGAATCTTATTATTTCAAATTGTGAGTACCGGAACTATATTTCTGGAATACAACTTTTTACGTTCCGGTCATTAGAAAACACACAAGCTCCTATCAGCTGGTCCATAGGGTCATCTATCCTAGGAAGAGGATACCTATTCTTAACAGTCACCTTGTTGAGCTGTCGGTAATCGACACACAACCTCATGCTGCCATCTTTCTTCTTCACCAACAACACTGGCGCTCCCCACGGAGACACACTAGGCCTAACAAACTGCTTCTGGAGCAATTCCTCTAACTGTTTCTTCAACTCAGCTAGCTCTAGAGGGGACATCCTGTATGGTGCTATGGATATAGGTCTTGTACCTGGCACTAAGTCTATGCTAAACTCAACCTCTCTCTCAGGTGGCAAACTATAAATATCCTCGGGAAAAACCTCTGGGAACTCTCTCACAACTGGCACATCCTTAACCTCAGCCTTTCTCTCTACTTCCAGGGAAGATAAGATCATGTAAACTTGGGCTTCTTCTCTAATAGAAGCCTTGACTTGGTTAGCAGACAGAAAACTCGGATCCTTAGGATCGACAGCAGTTCCAAAAACAACAGTTTTATCAAAGCAATTTAAAAGGACATGATTGGCAGATAACCAGTCCATACCAAGAATAACATCAAGTTGTTTAAGGGGTAGGCATATAAGATCAACCATGAAATTTCTATCATCAATGACAATGGAACAACCTTTACAAATATGTGAGGTAACAACAGGCTTATTGGTAGGGGTAGCAACAACTAGATCATATTCAAGTTGGGCGACAGGTAACCTAAGGTACTCAACACAATCATGTGATATAAAAGAATGTGACGCACCCGAATCAAACAACGCTATTAAAGGAGTCCCTTTGATGAGGCACTTACCTTGAATCAGGTCTTTGGATTCTGAGGCTTCAGCTCCACTGAGAGTGAAGACTCTCCCACTTGTCCTCAGTCGATTGGCTTGAGAACTCTTACTGACACTCTGCGGCTCCATCTTTTCCCCACTACAATCCTTACTGATATTACCAGGCTTCCCACACTTGAAGCAGATGATGTCTGTCTCCTTGCAATCCTGAGTAAAGTGCTCCTTACCACACTTGCCACACCTGATTGGCCTAGAAGAGGCAAATCCTCCGCCACTAACTGGTCCCGACGTATAATGCGGTTTCTTGCCGGCGTGCTTGAACCCACGGCTAACTGGTGCCAACTGCTGCTTACCTTTATCCTGCTGGGTCATCCTCTTACTCCCTTGAGGACCAGAATTCTTGAACTGGGCAACTCTGGACTTGTAGTCTTCCTCAAAGATTCTGCATTTGTTCACCAAGGTGGGGAAAACACGGATCTCCTGGTAGCTGATGGCTTGCTTAATCTCTGGACGCAAACCATTCTCGAACTTCACACACTTGGAGCGATCATCATTACAATACTGGTAGAGTGGATAGTAACGTGACAGCTCCTCAAACTTAGCGGCATACTCCCCAACGGACATGCTTCCCTAAGTCAAAGCTAGAAACTACATCTCCTTCTTGTCGCGTATATCAGCAGGAAAATACTTCCCCAAGAATCTCTCCTTGAAGGCATCCCAAGTAACAGCGGCACCCTCAGCTTCCAAACGTTGGCGGCAATTCTCCCACCAATGTTCAGCTTCTTCTACTAACATGAAGGTAGCAAAGGTAACCTTCTGTGCATCGGTGCATGCCATGGCCCGAAAGATCTTTTCAAGTTCCCGGATCCATGTCTGAGCACCTTCAGGGTCATAAGCTCCCTTGAAGGATGGCGGATTATTCCTCTGGAACTTATCCAAACCCTGAAATTCAGCAGGTCCACCTCCGTTGTGATTCTGATTCTGCCTTATGGCATTAGCTAATGCTTTCAGTGCATCAGCAATCGCACGATCGTTTCTACCTGCCATAACTTCTTGCATCGTTCAAGCACACTGCTCAATATCGAAAGTCGAGTAAAACAAAACTAAACACTTAATACTCTATACCATCGTCACAGACAATCATATAAGAGTACATAGAAGAGAACACAACAGACACATACCCCGGCCTGTAGGACAGACCGGCTCTGATACCACTAAATGTGACACCCACTACCCCGCATATAATAAAACATGAATAAAATCATACATGTCTTTTAAAAAATATAACAATTAAAATAAAAACATATCCTCAAGGGTAATGTGCATCACATCATCTATAACGTAAAACATAGGAATCTGAAATAATCAAAATCCTTTAAAAACCAACTGTGGAAAACATAAATAATAAACATAACCCAAGTCCCGATGTCACATATCAGAGCTGGTATACATATACCGATAATACATCGGAATAAAACCGAATAACATAAATCATAAATCCTAACTACTGAGAGAGATCTCTTCGGGATCACTCCTCGTCAGCATGCTCACCCTCCTCTGCATATACCGCAACATATGCACAAGAATAACAAAGAGAGGGGTAAGAAACACAACCATGAATATATGTAAACGGAATGGAATAGTAATTAAGATGGCATACAACATACATCAATCAACACAGATATAATCAATATATATCAAGGATGCATGTCAATGCGAATGCAACATCACTACTCCGTATGCATGTGGCCAACAACTCTAACTCTGGAAAGACGATTAGGAGTACATGTCCGGTTATCAACGTGGATGATATGCCAGACCATGGGCCATCCCCGAACACTCTCACTAATCCTGATAACGTATAGTGGCTAGTCAGGGTACTCAAGCTTATTCTTTAGGTCACTCCGACAATAGGTAGCTAGCCCATGTCACCTGGAACTTCCATACCCAACGTACCCGCAAGGCCGGGATAACACCCATCGTGGCCTCCACTATCGCGATTCATTGTTTGCTTTCCACCCAACATATCAACGTCAACGTATGATGCATGCTATGCTCAGCAACATGCAAGCACATGTCCAACCATCCACCATCATAATCAATCACATTGATTATCAACAACGACCATCATCGATGATCATCAACCAACTAGGCGCTAACCATCGTTATTGCCTTTATCAACATTGCCAATATTATCATCATAATCAATCACATTGATTATCAACAATGACCATCAACGATGATCATCAAACAACTAGGCGTTAACCATCATTATTGCCTTTATCAACATTGCCAATATTATCATATCATCATTATTAATATTAACGTTCTTTTCTATAATATCAACCTTGAATTGTGATCTCACAGTCATTTTTCCATTACCCTATTCATTTCTTCTTCACAACAGAATCTGGGTGAGAAACCCAGATTCGCTAGGCGAATCGTGGCTCGCGAGGCGAGCCCGAGAGCTCCTAAACAGGTTCTCAGATTCGCTAGACGAATCCTGGCTCGCTAGGCGAATCGTGGCTCGCGAGGCGAGCCCGAGAGCTCCTAAACAGGTTCTCAGATTCGCTAGACGAATCCTGGCTCGCGAGGCGAGCCCGAGAGCCCCAATATTTGGTTCTCTCATTCGCCTCGCGGATTACAATCCGCTAGGCGAATCACGTCAGACCACGAATGGTCTCTCTGTCTCGCCTCGCGAATGGATATTCGCCAGGCGAATCATGACAGATGTGGGAATCTTAAGAATTTCTCTAAGTTATCCCTATGCCTATCATCCCATCTCTCAAGAATCATCCCTATGGGTTTCCAAAACTAATCCAATATTATCAATCTCACCTCTCATAACAACTCATTCATTATGGGGTGCCAAACGTCCCTAAGCTATGTTCTTTCACTAATCCTATTTTCTTTATTGTAACGCACATCATCATCAAGTCATCATTATCATTGCACATCATAAAATCTCATCAATGCATATCGTATCTATATTCATACTATTCATCGCACATCATAATATTTCAATCATATCATCAAGACAAACACCTATAATCATAATCATAGAACCATAAACATATATTTATTTATACAATATTCACATAGGCATGTACATGGCATATACATAACATACACCTAATTACACTCATAGCATATACATAGGCATTTATAATGCATATAGACAAACATATAGAGGTCATGGGTTAACCCCTTCATCTTAACCTATCCCAAAACCCACATACTCATGATCTATTTCTTCCCCCCATACCTGGTATGACGATCACAATGCACAAAGGAAGGAAAAATGTCCGGAAAAGGTTGTGTCTACACGAATGCTCGATCTTACGACGCTTGACTTCACGATCACAGCCCCAAGAGGTTCAAGAGCAGCAACTGGGAAGAGGGCTTGTGATGGCAGTGATGCTCTTCAAACGAAGGAGACGAAGAACGATGAACAATGGTGCAATCTCCTTCAAGGATCCTTGGAAAGGGTTTAGAAATCCTTGTTTGGAGAGGAAGAAGCAGTTTTTAAGAGTAATTCGACTTAGAAAATAGGTTTAGGTCGAGTCTTATGGTATAAATATGAGTTAGGGTCATTATGGGATGATTAGAAGCCGAAAAACACGATTCTGGTGCCCGCAGATTCGCGAGGCGAGTAGCCTTTCGCGAGGCGAACCAAAGAGCTGCAATAATCTGGCTGTCAGGTTCGCGAGGCGAATGTATCCTCGCGACGCGAAACTTTAGAAGCCGAATTTGTGCTTAACACCTGAAATAAGACTTGTGGATAATTCTCTAAGCTTTCCAACGCATCCAAGATCACCTTAATCGGATGTCTAGAACTCAAGATATGAACAAAACCGTAAAACATGTTTCTTGGACTTGAATGCATTGACCATTCCTTAAGGCTAAACTACCCCAACTATGAACTTGGACATCAAGAACAATCATAAACAACATATATACAACATATACAAGCAAATATTAGCACATATAAGCATAGTGTAAAAAAAAAACAGGGTGTTACACAGGTGACACATCTGGCTGAGTGCGTAGATGGTTACATGCAGTGGTATCATAGGATTTCACATACTTACATCATACCACGTGATGTTCAGATTCCTGCTACACCTGCTGTACTTGTTCTGGATCCAGCGATGATCATCCTTCAGTGGTCAGTTTATACGCATTTGTACTTTATGCCTATATTGTCCAATATATTATGTTGATTAAAACGTAATATTTGTTATTCATACTTGCAGGCGATTTGCTTGAGGATTAGTGAGATTATGCAGGAGATGATTGATAGACAGATAGTCACTGCCGGCACCGATGGTTACTCATTAGCGCGAGAAGCATTGACCTTGGCCCATAGGGGGAGTAGTGGGAGAATAACTTATCAGACGAAAAAGAGGGGTCGGTCGAATTAGTTTCTGATGTATTTAGGATTCTGATAATTATGTATTTTGACGCATGCAATAATGATGTATTTTGACGCATACGATCGTGGTGGTTATTTATATTATTATTATAATTATAATAATAATAATAATTATTATTATTTTATAACTGATGGCTTTTATCAAGTATTATTTTAATAATTGTCCAATATTAAATGAGTAAGAGCTAATAATACGTGTATATAAGATGGAACTACAGTCATATAATCAATCATCTGCTAGATTTACATATTCACGTTCGTGTCTGCATAAAGATGCAAAAAGCTGCATCGACTGATATATGTAGTTTCCCATGATCGAGATTCATCATTGTAGTAAGTAGACCATTGAATAGCAGTGGGAGGTATCGGGGACCCAGGCTTCAACAACACCTATAAATGACAGTAAACAAAGTCAATCAACTCGTTCTAAATGGGGGAAAATATTTTGAAAACTACTTTGCAAAATGTTGAATCATCATCATATACCTGTACCAAATGACAGTTATGCACCAAGGCAATGCTAATGATACAGTGACTAGATAGAGATGACGATGGTCGACCTCTAAGAAGGAAAAATGTCATACTCCCATGTGAGGATAAAAAGATCAAAAGTAGGTTATATCTAGACGCTATCACATAGCCCATGTCAGGTAAAGTCATCCACTTATCCGGACCTGCCGCCCCGTCACCTAACAGTCGTCCTTTTAGTTCCTATACTCGCCCAAGACTGCCAAATAGAGCGACATATTTAGCTTGCCATTTTACCAGCTCTCTATTACAATCGTCCCGAATAATAGCCCAAGAGTCCTCACCTTTACCAAGTAAGGCCGTAATGACACGATAACCACAATTATCATCTGCACCCACATCAACAATGCCTTCCATATATGGACGAATCTCAAAAGGAAGTTGGTCAAAATACTTCATTTCGCTCTTCCGTCTTGACCCATTTCCTGATGCATGTGGAGCAACCTGAGTAGATGTGCTATCATGGACGGAATGCAATGCATCAACATGCTCAGAGTATGAAAGATCACGTCTAGTTGATTGCTCTAACTTAGACCCATGACCCTTTTTTGGTGCCCCTTTTGTTTTTACCTTTTCAGGAGGAGGACGAATTGAACTTGTATCGGGAAATGCTAGTTCATACACTTTAGTTCTCAATACAATTTTCCCTGCTCAATCAAGTCCATCAAATCGTTTCACCAATGCTTCCGTAGCTAGTAGCAGTGTCAACTCTGCATCCGGATCACTCAATCCTTAAGCACCAAAGTATAACTTCTGCCAGTGAATATGAACAACATCCAAAGGAATAGAGATATGCATCATAGTATACCTAGCAAGCTCACAAGCACAAGGTAGCCCATATGTAGTTTTTGTTTTGCAACCACAAATAGAACTATCAACACCAATATGTTTAACTCGATCGTACTCGTCAAGTATACGACCTAGTGCACTCCTTGATACGAAGCCATACAAGTGGTTGTAAAATGGACTATTGTGCTCGTGTTCTACTACAGCTATGCTTCTCTCAAATGACGCCTTTATTTCTGTGTGTTTCAGCGTCATCATATTGTGCATGACACTCCAACAAGTACACAAGTCTCCCATGCTATCCTGAAGCAACTTCTTGAACGTCCAATGTGCATACTCAACCCTATTAACAACAATATAAAGATCATGTCAAATTCAAATCCATAAACTATTTTCACATTGTAATAACAAATGATCTCACACATACCTATTAGTTGTTGTGTTCCCCAAGTGCATCAATCGATCAACCCATGTAGTGACAAACTTTTCCTTATGTGGAATCAACCATGTATTTTTCACATATTCACAAAAAATAGGGAAAGTTGAGCATATATTTTCAAACATAGTCAGTCGCTGCACAAACTCACCTTCGGTGGAAGAACTGACGACACTATCCCATGCATCCATCACGGGTTCCTAAAGCTCCTTCGGACTGACTAACATCTTGCATTTAGCGTTCACATTCTTAGCAATGTGGAAACGACACAATAAATTATATGAAGTAGGGAAAACAAGTTGCGCTACATTCATTAAGGTCATGTCTATGTCAGTCACTATCACATGAGGGGTAGCATCATTTTGTTGAAGTAACCCTCTTAACTGCTCAAGTGCCCAAGCTAAGTTATCAACTCGCTCAGACTCCAAATAAGCAAATGCCACTGAGAATGTCAACTCCGTTGAAGTAACGCCAACAATCTCAAGTAATGGCAACCGGTATTTGTTGGTTTTGTATATGCTATCAATGAGCAACACAATGTGAAAAGTACTCAACATAGTTATGGCATCCGGATGTGTCCAGAATATATCCCTTACTGCATTGGACTCCTCGGCCGTTCTATAATGATACACATACTGATCATGTACCATTAATTTCATTAGATGTTGGATTTCAGTTCTTGGACCTTTTTCAGACCTACGATACGCTTGACGCATTAGAAATCTGCTTCATAGTACTAACATTATCCTCATTATGATCTTTTAAAGTCAGTAATATGCTTTGCGGCTTGACCATATTTTTTGTCATCTCGCCAACCAAAAACTTATCTTCACTACTTAGTCGACCGATATATGGATGACCCACCAATGTTAAGACTAGGTTGTGGTTGTGCAATCCATGCACCACCTTAAGAAACTATCCATCACCATTCGACAAAGGCCTCGCTCTTAGTTTGAAAGGAAATTCACATTTCCTAGTACCAGTTGACTTGGTAGGTAAAGAATTCTTGTATGAACTATATTTTCCACTCCTCTCACAACCAAGAAGTACAAATGTTTTCCTTTCTCTACATCCTGTCTCAGCATCTGACCTTGTAATGACAACAACCATTCCATTCTTTCTCCCAACATCTCGCGTAGAAAATACCTGAAAGTATCAATAAAAATTTAGGCTATAATAGGCACGCATAACTTTGTATCATTAATTTGCCATTCAAAATTACCTCATCAGTGGTGAATGCATCAGTACAATCCGTTGCTGAGGTAGTCTGCGTGTCCGGCTCGTCGGATAAAATATCGTCCATGATCTAAAGCAAGCAAAACGGCATCTAGAAAAAACATTTTAAAAAAAATATTTCGGAGGCAATAAATACGTGTTCCGGAATCTAGTTTCCGGAAGCATTTATTAATTGCTTTCGGAAACTAATTTCCGGAATAAGTATTTATTGCTTCCGGCACCAATAAATACATATTCCGGCAACTAATTTCCGGAACACGTATTTATTGTTTCCGGAAACTAATATCCGGAACACATATTTACAGTTCCGGAAACTAGTTTCTGGAATAAGCAGAATCACGGAAAAAAATGCGTTCTTACCTGCGCGACCAGACAAACGCAAAGAGGGAGAGGGAGATACTGTTCAGAGGGAGAGGGAGAGGGAGAGGGCGACGGAGATGGAGAGGGAGATTATGGAGGTGATGGAGATCAGGAAGAAAGAGGGGGTGGGGTGCCGGTGGGGGACCACGGCTACCCCACCATATAGGGATGGGGGTATTGTTGTAATAATAAGAAAATAAAAGGTTGTGAGGTGGTGCAATAGTAATTGGGGAGTGTAGATAGCAATGTCCTTCCAATCCCCTCCAAAAAATTGAACCAAATATGCAAAGTATAAAAAAATCCCCCTCTGGTCCTCTTTATCCCTTTATTCCCCTCAAACCAAAAACTACCTAAGAATTTGAAAATCGTGCAGGTCCCATCCCCTCCGTAAGCTCTCACACTCGCTCTATTCGGCGGGAAAATCCGTATCTCACACACACAGTCTATTCCTCCATCCAAAGCATGTTAACGTTGTGAGCAAACCCTACCCTTCTTGCCACTGACCTCACCACCGTAACCAATGGGTAGCCGCACCATAACCGTTCTGAACGTGGCGGAGAAGCCCTCTGTGGCCAAGTCCGTCTCCACTATCCTCTCACGTAACCAGGGCCTCCGAGTCCGCGAGGGCCGTTCCCGCTACAACAAGATCTTCGAGTTCACCTACGCCATTCGCGGCCAGCCATGCCACATGCTCTTCACCTCCGTCACCGGCCATCTCATGGAGCTCGAGTTCGAAGAACGGTACCGTAAGTGGCATTCCTGTGACCCCACCGATCTATACAACGCTCCCGTCCGTAAATTCGTTCCTGAGGTATACTCTCTCAACCCTCATCTTGTTCTCTTCATTAACTCTTATGCTTTCTCTCCAATTTTGCTTCAAATTCATTACCATTGCACGGTATGAGCCTGTTTGGATACGGATCCGAATTCCCTGCATTCACCAAATTCACACATTCATCTTAATCAATGCTCAGGATCTCATATACTCATTTTTACATTAATATATTTATACTGCACAAAATTTAATCAAGGGTCAAGATCTCCCTATAGTCAAAAAGTGATTGTAGCATTTTTGTTTGGATTCACTTATACTTAAAAGGGCGGCCTCTTGCATGAGGCTTCCAACTATTGAGATATGGGGGAATTTGGATTCACCGCAGTTAGAAAATCCAGACATTCACCGAGATGTACCGTTGGATGCATATGAGTCTGCATTAAAAAAATGACTGATCCAATGGTGCATCTTAGCGAATGTGTGGATTTTCTAACTGCAATGAACCCAATTCCGGTGTGGAGAGGATAGATATACGCAATCTTATCCTGCACCGCAAGTGGAGAGACTCCCGTGATTTTCAGGTCATAAGCCAACAGCCTTACCATTGGACACACTTAAACTTATTAAGAGAAAAAAAATGCTAATCACACATCTCTCATGTCTCATATTTGCTTATGGAGCAAAAGCACAACCTGTTTCCATAAAAAAAAAAAAAATGGTGAAAACTTTGTACATTTGAGGTTATTGTTTTTAAAATAATTACTCAATTTTGTCCTTACAAATGTTTTTAAGTGTGTTTGGATGCAATCTTAAAGAGAAGAGAAGTTAAAAACATGTGCGTTAACCACTTATTTTAGAAGATAATAATCCTTAATTTATCAAATAAGTGGAAGGATAGGTGGTTTTTAATATTAGAGAGTTTTATTAGAAGTACATTTTAAAATTTAAACATTACATCAAAATGCAAAATAACTTTTTCTTTAAGAATAAAATTCCTTTAAAAATAGAACTTGAAAATAAGTTCTTATTTCATGTGTTATTCTAGGATAAGAAGGACATCAAAAGGACACTGGAGGAAGAAGCTAGGAGGTGCCAGTGGCTTGTTTTATGGCTTGATTGTGATAGAGAGGGTGAAAACATTGCATTTGAAGTGGTGGATGTGTGCACTGCGGCGAATCGTTATGTTACTATAAAGAGGGCTCGTTTTTCTGCGTTGATTGACAGGTTCAGCGGTTATAAACTGTCATTGTTGTGGTTAATTTTTATATTTCTAGTGTTTGATTGTCACAACTTTTGATATGTGTGATGTTAGGGAAATCCATCATGCTGTGCAGAATCTTGTTGAGCCTAATAAGGGGTTTGCTGATGCTGTGGATGCTAGGCAAGTGAGTCGCCTTTTTCTGGTCTTGATGAAGCTGTGCTTTTGTATTTTAAAGCATCTGTTTACTTGTTGCAATTTAAACACTAATTTGAGTTTGTGGTTCTTGTCTTATTTACTATGTATATATATACGGTTTGATATTGCCAGTTTGCGGGGTGATTGCTGATTACATAGTCTACTGCAGGAAATAGATCTTCGTATCGGTGCTTCTTTCACCAGATTCCAGACCATGTTATTGAGAGATGCTTTTATCATCGACACCCCAACAGATGACAGAAATCTTGTCTTAAGTTATGGCCCTTGCCAGGTGCGCTTCTGATGAAAACATGATAATTTATCGAAGCTTTATGGTTTTATGCTTAAGCAGGTAAGTAGTTCTTATCAATTTCCATTTTACCTTGATTTTGACTACAGTTCCCTACACTTGGATTTGTTGTGGAAAGATATTGGGAGATACAAGCACACGAGCCTGAAGAGTTTTGGTTGATTAATTGTTCTCATAGATCAGATGAAGGCATTGCTAATTTCAACTGGATGTAAGATACTAAGCATTTGGTGCATTCATAATTCTTATTGACTTTTAATAACTGCAGGCTTAGGATATAATCTGAATTCATTTGGCAGGCGAGGCCATCTATTTGATTATACTTGTGCAGTTATAATATATGAGATGTGCACTGAGGAACCCAATGCAACTGTGAGTTTTACTTTAAGCTTGTGATTGGGCATAGCTGTGTTCAGAGTATTGTTTGATTATACATAGTAATAACCATTCAGGTCACAAACGTTAGACAACAGGAGAAGCTGAAGTATCCTCCACATCCTCTGAATACCATTGAGCTTGAGAAACGCGCTTCACGATACTTCCGGATGAGTTCCGAGCACACAATGAAGGTGAGTAAATGTTGGAAACCCATTTGTTTGTCTGTTTTGTATTGATGAGTGATGTCTATTCTCAGTCCACATTCCAAATGATTTTTTATTAATGTACTAACATTAGACTTTAGAGTATATAAAAGGAAAGAATGCACTTCTAGATGATGCCATAGAAAAAAGCTGGGAACACTTCCATTCCAGCACGGAAAAGTTTGAAATTTAACTTTTGATCCATGTTTCTCTACTTATATATCATGTGAGAACTGTACGTGCATGCATATGTGCCATGTAAGTGGAACAGACAGTAGTTTACCATTATTCCTTAATGCTTTTCTGCTAGTATCTTTAGTCATCCATCTGGATAACTGTTTACATGTATCTCTAATTGCCAAACTATGGTCAGTTGGTCACTGGTGATTTGCTTAACCGACACGTCTTCATGCCTTGTGAATTAGTTAATGAACCTAGGGTGCAGACAAATTCCCAGTGACATGGTCATATCTCATGGGTAAAACATACACCGAGCACAGACAGACACATATAAGGGTAATCTGGTGCTATAAAGCTCCTCCTATGCACAAGGTCCAGAGAGAGTCACACACACATATATCTTCAATGTTCATTTGGATTCCTTTTTGTTTTGCTTAGTTTTATGGGTTTGATGTTCTTATATGCATCTTGCTTACACCTTATTTAATTGTGTATAGGTGGCAGAAGAACTTTACCAAGCTGGTTTCATCAGTTATCCTCGTACAGAAACTGATAGTTTTTCTTCAAGGACTGATTTGCATGTGGGTAACTTTTGTCTTCTGTCCAAGCATGAATAATTAGTAAAAGCTGTAGCCATCTCAAATGGATCCGGACTTTAAAGATACCGTGAAAGGGCTAGAATTATTGCTACCTTGCATGTGGTAGGAAAGCATCGACTACGGTTTGTCAAGGGACCCCCCACCCCCTCGGTTTTTCTGACTATGTAGAACATGCTACTTGACAGGGATGTTGTGAAGTGTTAATGTTAAGATGTAAGAGGGTTAAAAGAAAGATGAAGTGTTTATGACCTTGAACGTTGCAGGAAACTCATATAGTAACGTTTTAATATAATGTGGGAACATGTAAATGGCCTTTGTACAGCATATATGATTATTTTATAAATGCAAGCTACTTTATTTTGTGATATATTACAATAGAATATATGGTTTTAAGTAAGTGAAGAAGATCTTACTTTTGAAGCCATATGCTTAATTTTTACACTTAAAGATCTTTACTTGCATTGTTCAACATGTACCGTGTTAACAATTTTGTTGTTTCACCCTTAATCATTTGTTATTTATTTTTTGCTAGTGACTAACCTTTTATTTTTCTTTTAACTGTAGACAATTGTACAAGAACAACAAGGGCATCCGGAGTGGGGAATATATGCACAGCGGTTGTTGGACCCTGGGGCAGGACTTTGGAGAAACCCTAGGGGTGGTGGCCATGATGACAAGGCCCATCCACCTATTCACCCTACAAAATTTTCTAGCGGAGAAGCTGGATGGAGCCAAGATCACCGTGTTAGACATGATTGTTTACCACACTTTTTAAATAAAACTCTGCATTTTGCTTTGATATTCATATTCATATTTTTCAAATTACCACAGAAATTGTATGAACTGGTTGTTCGCCACTTCCTAGCATGTGTCTCAAAACCTGCCGTAGGAGCTGAAACCACAGTTGAAATTGATATTGCTGGTGAACAGTTTTCTGCATGTGGGAGGGTGATTCTAGAGGTGAGATTTCTCTGTCATTCTATGTATATGTTTTCTTACTTGTAGATTTTATGTGATTTGATGCGGTTGATTCACTGATTTAATGCATGCTTTGGACAGTCATATTTGTGATGTATGATAAATATTTGATATGTTTTGAAACCAAACCTGTTTTCAGTAATTATTTAGATAAAAAAATGGAGCTTATAAGATTAAGGTGAAATAAGTTAAGACATGATTTGATCGGTTAATACTAGAGGCATCTCTTCTCTTGTATTTGTTCCCCCCAATTTCTTCTATAATTTTGGAGAATGGACTATATTTGTGTGGATTTTCTTATTGGTGCTTCTGTATGAAGGCTCCCCCCCCCCCCCCCCCCCTGGACAGTGTGAAATCTAAATTAGTTTCCCTGCATTTATGATTAACTTAGGGTTGAAATCTGTTCCTGCCTATCTAAAACTGTCTCTTTATCTCCATTTCCAATTCCTTTCAACCTTAAAATTTTGATAACAAAACAAAATATATTGAAATATACTATATAAAAAATTGCTGTACTCCTTTCAAGAATAAAAGAGTGAATTGCAGTCTGTTAGACACCTATTAGGAACTAACTGTTATAACTGTCAGTTAACACTTACAACAGAATGGTTAATTGTAATTGAGATGAGTGGCTTATAAATAAAGGAAGAATGGTTAGTCGAGGGGAGGTTATTCATTTGGAGAGAGATAGACACTTGGGAGAGACCAGACTCTCAAATACTAGGTATTGCATCTGGTTCAGTATCTCTCTGGTACTGATTCAGACTTAGTCGAGGTTATTTGGATTGTGGGCAAGTTGCTTCTGGTGTTTATTTTGTGGTTTTGACTTTTGAGGTTTCCTGATGAGCGTCTTTTGTGGATTGTATTTTCTTTCTTATGCTATTGCGGATGTGCATTCTTTTGGTTGTGGTTGCGATCTTGGTGTTCCTTGTATGTTTGATCTTGGAGGAAAGGGTGCCTGATTGGAGGCAAATAGCAACCAACAAGGTGGAGCCGCTTAGAGATATTAGAGGAAAGTGGTGTTTCCCTTTAGGTGAAGCCACCACTAGGTAGTTGACCTACCCTAGGAAAAATGGGCTATCAACGAGGTGGAGCTGCATTAGAGTTTAGTTCTTTCATTTGCGATGGTGCATTTACCAGGAGCTGAAGGTGTGACCAAGGGGTGTTGCAGGTCACAGAGCTTGAGTCATACCGGGTTTTATTCTTCTTGGAGATCGGGTGGTCCAACATTGCTTCTGTTCTTCTCTATGCTATGTTTGGAGTGCTGAGTTTCTCTTCTCTTCTTGGTGGTAGCTTCATGTTGAAGTGGAGTTGTGTTACTTGTTTTATATTTGTAGGTTTGCTACATGTACCAAACTAAAGCTTATTCGAGGGTGAGTGTTGGAGAATATTTAGGATAACATGTCACGCTTTAGTGTTAGGAAATAAGGAAAAGAGAGAGATGATTATAAATCGAGTATACTATTGAAAGAGGTAATATGATGTGATGTAATGTGATGAGGTCATTACAAAAGACAACCCTAATAGTTCTTGTTAGAATAATTGGGCCTAACTCCATTTCAAAAGCTAGCTCATAGGGGGAGGGTTGTCTAAGTTATTATAAATGGTTCTTTGCTCATATACTCAACCGATATGAGACTTTAAAACTTTATAACCCCCTCATGTTCAGTACTAGACATCTGGAGCGTAAAGTTTGCAGGAATGAACATATACGTGTGGCCTAACATCGTGGCAGGCTTTGATACCATGTTAGAATACTTGGTTTAACTCCATTCCAAAAGCTAACTCATAGAGGGAGGGTTGCTCAAGTTATTATAAATGATTCTTTATTCATATACTCAACCGATGTGAGATTTTAACACTTAATAGTCCTATTTATATTAAATATAAAATGTTAGTCCTAATTAAATATGGAAACAAATAAATAAGAAATAAATCCTAAGAAATCTTCTAAGATAATCTATGATACAATAGATATATTATAAGATACCTTTTTGATATTCTATACTCCCCCTCAAGGTAAAGCTTCTCAAGCTTAGATTGTTACAATTAAGTGCACCAAAAAAAAAATAAATAAACTGAAAAAAAAAATCTTAAAAAAGATTGCAAGATCTTGGAGAAGCACAACAGAGTAGGTGTCGTTGTAAGGGCGGACAATGTTAGAAGGACCAAACTACATCGACCACGGAACCATGAAGCCAATCTTCCAAATTGAAATGGAGCCAATCTTTCAGCCAAGAAACAAAGTTAATCAAGGGCGCAATGAGGTGCAAAGCAAGAGACAAAGCCTGCGATGAAGGCTCAAAACAAGGGACACAATCTGTGATGAAGGCGACTGTTGCAGTGGCGAAGATAGACTAACAATGAAGTCTGATCGACGCCAAAAAAGTGTGAAGTAAGAGATGCAGGTCGTGATGAAGGCGACTAATGTAGTGGCAAAGATGGACCGACAATGAAGGCTGATCGGCTATTGCAGGAATAGAGGCAGGACAACGAGAAGGATGTCGCAATACCAACTAGTTGTCGCGATGGTTGCTGTTAGAATAATTGGGCTTAACTCCACTCGAAAAGCTAGCTCATAGAGGAAGGGTTGCACAAATTATTATAAATGATTATTTGCTCTTATTTCCAAGCCATGTGGGACTTTTTTATTTTCCAACACTATCCCCCAAGTCCAACTGGCTCGGCCCAGTTCGGACTTGCCTTTAGCTTCCAGCCTAGGTTTGTACTTCAAGTTGTTTTTTTGAGCCTCAGAGGCCACAGGCCCATCTTCATTTTTATTGCCTGGGCTTGTGCTACTTTTTTAAGACTAGTCTTAGAGGCCGCATGAACATTTGCTTGGGTCTTTTTTTTAATTTGACTTTTTTTTTTGTACTTGGATCGTCAATGGGTCGTATAAGCTTTGATACGATGTTAGAATAATTGGGCCTAACTCCACTCCAAATGCTATCTCATAGAGGGAGGGTTGCCCAAGTTATTATAAATGGTTCTTTACTCTTATTTCCAACCCATGTGGGATTTCTTTATTTTCTAACCGTTGCAATGAAGACATGTTGGGCGGCAACATGAAAAACAGCTGCAGTGAAGGCTGGCTGCTCTCACAAAGAGGCAACCACAATGAAGGCGGACTTCTGATTCAGTGGCAAAAAGAGGCAAACATGGTAGAACACAGCCTAATAGAGCCAAGCAACCAGATAAAGGTGGCGAACAGAGGTGATAATGGCTGGGCCTGACTGGAGAGATAGCAGTGAGGCAAACGAATGGTGGAGGTGCCCGAAAAGTGACAGCCGCAATGAAGGCTGGCTGTTGGTGGCTAAGTGAAGGATGCTGTTTGGCCAACGTGAGGGTAGATCTGGGTAGAGGAGGAACCGGCGATCACTGCGCAGGAAATGACTGTCGAAACGGAGGCTGGATGTGTCGCCACGCGTGGCTAGAAGAATGGTGTGTGGGGTGGATGACTGGATGTAGAGGAGAGTGGCGGCATGTGAGGTTGTGTATCTGGTTGGTTGGTCGTGATACTTCAAGGATTGGCCGATCTAGGCAAAATGATTTAGATGGTGGGGTCCCTTGTCAGAAAGGCCGTCAGAAAGTGGTTGACGGCAGCGAACGGTGATTGATAGTGGCGGACGGTAGTGGACAATGGTGGTTGGCGGATGATGAACACAATTAAGGCGCAAACAAGGATGAGACAAGCCTAATGAAGGCTGCTTTTACAAAGAAGGCATAGACTGTTTTGGTGATAAAGGAGGATTGCTAGTATCGTAAGGTTTGGTGGTCTGAGCGTGCAATTTGAGCAAAGAGTTCAAAATTTTAGGGAACCCAGCAACAAAATAGTGACATGGCAGGTCATTGAGAATGGTACCACTATGATACCGAATATTGTAATATGAGTAAAGAACCGTTTATAATGACTTGGACACCCCTCCACCTATGAGTTGGATTTTGAGGTGGAGTTAGGCCCAATTATTGTAACATTATCTTTGAATATCTTTAGAGTATATTTTCTTTGAATATCTTTAGAGTATATTGCGGAATCAATTAGTCATCTAATCAAGGGAGCAATCTTAGGATTTGATTTTGTTATGTTTCTTGATTTATTTCCTTAACTAATTATGTTGTTAGTCTTATTGTTAGTGGACTTGGGTTTGTTCTTGGCAGTACTAGTACTGGACGTAATTACTATTATAAATAGAAGTGTTAGGTTAATGTTTTGTATCGAATACATTTGTCAATAATATTCTCAGTTTAATGCCGTCTCTTTATTTTCCTTATTCCCTAAGCTTGGACCTAAATTATTTAACAATTACTGCAGCCTTTCATCGGTCAATATTGTTTGAAACATAAATTTTTTTTTTTGTCGTGGGAACCATAAAACTACCACTTTTTGCCCTTATTGCAACCTTGAAGCTTTATAATTATGACTTTAGTGTTTAATTAATTCTGAAAATGACTAAATTTACTTATTAAATGTTAATACGTGTATTCATTTTCTTGTTATTTTTACCAAACATCTAATATATGTTTGGGGCTAGTTGTAAATGTTCTGATTATATGTTATTGTTTGGTTTTAATGTGATCAGAAAAACTACTTGGATGTTTATCTGTTTGAATCTTGGGGTGGATCAATGATTCCAACATATACTGTCGGTCAACAGGTTTGCTTTGAATTGTAGCATCAGATTGTATACATCATTATTTTATGAGGAAATTACATTGATCTCCATTGAGATTTGACGTAATTATACTCGGCATCTCTCTTGTTTTTAAAGCTGCACTCACCTCCCTCGATATTCATTTATCATTACATTTAACTCCTCATAGCGGAGGTAAGTGTAAATTTTGAAACAGGAGGAATGCCGAATGTAATTAAGCTAAATCTTAGGGCAGGTCAGTGTAATTTCCTCTTATTTTATTTCTGGTTTGTTATTTTGTTGTATTTTTTTCTTCATATTACATCTAGTACTTGCCATTTCCTTCACAGCCTGTTCATTGTCGTAGCTGTCAGATTCCGGATGGAATTTCACACAATAAATCTCAGTATCCTCGGTTTAGAAAGACTATTTTAGTTACTCATATTCTTGTGTAAGCTTCACTGTTGTATTTAGTGCCTTATAAGAGGCTGAAGATTTAGCAGTTTGATAAATTTTTTCTTTCTTCATTACGGGATGAAGAGAAAAAGATCCAAACATAAAATGTTGCAAGTTGCAGCTAGTTACCATAAGTATCCACTTTACTCTGCCAATAATTTTTTCAAAGCTGATGTTTTTTTTTTTTTTTTTTGCTTTTTTCTTTCTTTATTTAGTCCTTTTCCCCATCGATTTGACTCAAGGATGCCTTTTGGTTCTTAAAATTTAATCCATGTTTTCTACTTGTCTCTTGTTAATATATTTTAAATCAAGGCTTATTAATAAAATTTAACTACCAAAGAAATGACTATCATCATTAAGCATAATGACATTATAATTATGAAAAATCTGTTCATAATGACATGCAACAATATTACAATACAGTACATGGGCAAGTTGCAATTGTTGTTGCATATTCTCAGATTTGGAGAGTGGGAGGGAGTTGGGATTGGAAACATATGCACCATTGGATCCGTTTTCTCGGCATAAGTTCTTTGATACCTTTCTATATATTGTGTAATTTTTGGGTTTTAAGTTTTCACTGTATGCAAATTGCATCTTAGTCAGAAAGAATAAATATTCATGACAGTGCTATTGATTACAGTTCATTCCAACTACACTGACCCTTGATTCGGGAGTAACCAGGCCGCCACCGCTTCTGAGTGAAGCTGATCTTCTGGGTTGTATGGACAAGGTGAGAATGATATAGAATCTAACAGATTGAACCATATAATTAAAAATTTGATACTTTCTTT
The DNA here is from genome assembly GCA_039655645.1 of Ammopiptanthus mongolicus. Lineage (NCBI taxonomy): Eukaryota > Viridiplantae > Streptophyta > Magnoliopsida > Fabales > Fabaceae > Ammopiptanthus > Ammopiptanthus mongolicus. Next base: position 22,898,288 of record CM077345.1, on the reverse strand, counting down.
CCTGTAAGTCAAATTACATGTCTGCCCTAAGAAAAACAGAACCCTTTTCTTTTTGCATTTGCCTGGTGTGAATTTATTTTGGAATAAGCTTTTTGGTGTCTGGAGAAAACTCATCTGCCCTAAGGATTTGCTTCAGTTTCTTATTAATTTTAGTGGTTTTGCTTCTCGTAAAGATGCTAAGACTCTTTGGTCGTGCACTGTGTTTGCTGTGCCTTGATGCCTTTGGTTGGAAAGGAATGCCCGAATTTTCAAGGGAACTTCTTCATGTTTAGATAATAACATTTGGAATAGGGTTACTTTTTGGCTTCTTTGTGGTGTTCTGCCCATGGTTTGTTTAGAGGTTTTCATTGATAAATATGCCGAGAGATTGGTTTGGCCCGCCTTGTTGCATAACCCAGTCTCTTAGCTCATAAGTATTTTTTTGTTTTCTTAGGTGGATCTGCATGGAGTTTGGGCTGCCATTGTCCATTGTTATCTAGAATTTTAATTGATGGTTCTTTTGTAATTTTCTTTCGGTAGTCTTTGGGTGGGGGATTTCTTATCCTCCCTTTTTGTTTTCTTCATCTTAATGAATTTCTTTTTCTATATAAAAAAGTCAAATTACGTATCATTAGATACTGACAATTATATGCTTGTTTTGTCTTTTTAATTTCTTCTCAAAAGGAGGGTATTGGTACAGATGCTACAATGCATGATCACATCAAGAAGCTGCTTGATCGATTTTATGCAACTAAGGATGCTAGCACTCGTTTCACACCAACTAATCTTGTAAGCCCATATTGTTAACTGAATCAACATATTTTCTTTCTTTCTTTGACTGATCTCCATGTCTTAGATATTTTTCATGGGTTGTCTTTTCTTGACTCTTGATTCATATTTTACCGTTGTTTAGAAGAGTTACTGTGTAAGGTTAGACGAGGATGTAGTGGCTAATATTTAATGAACCCTTATGCGAAGAATTCTGATAGTCCCCCTATGCTAGACCACGTGGGAAATGTGAGAGGATGGGGAGTGGAATTTGTAACAAACCTGCCAACATGGCTTATAGATAACCCTAGTTAGTTAGTTAATTAGTTAGTGGGTGAGTTAGGGGAAATAAGGCATGTTGCATATAAATAAGAGGGGAGATTGAGAGAGGGATATCTTGTCATTTGAGTGAATTAGGGCCTTTGGGCATTGGGAGAGTCCAAGTCTCTCGAATACTTGGGAATTCATTGTAATTTGAACCGGTTTCTATCAACTGGTGGTTAGTTAGAATGAGAATATAAGGTGAGGGGGACGGAGGGAAAAAAGGGATTCAGAAGTGGATTTGGGGCCATTTGGCTAGGGAGGAGCAGAGCTGCTAAGTCTGCAGGTATCTATCTTTTCTTGTTTTCCTGCTTAATCAAGAGAGAATATCCCTATTGTAAGGAGCTAGACTCCATTTTCCTTTAGTAAATTTTTGGCACCCATCAAATTCTTTTTTATACAAGTGATTTTGTTATGTTATGGGAAACAGGATTAGTTCCACTGTTTGGAGCATTATTGTACAAATTGAAGGTGATAGCTACTGCATGCATACATCAAGTTGTCAACCATCTAGTTAAGTTGACAGTTACGAGAGTTGCATTTCCTAGAACATGAAGATGACTTTGACCCCTACAGACAAAATAATTATTGCATCTATAAGCTTGTAGCTGTTGGAATCTGATATTTCACCTGCATTAATTTTGACAAAAACTAAATATCTACTCGAGCAAAGAGGAAATAATCTATCATGGGAGATCTGTTTAAAAGGATTTTTCCACCATAGCATGGCATCAAGTCATCCTATGGTCTGTCCTTGTTAGTTTTGTTTTCTATAGATCTGCTCAACAGAGTGACATGGACATGATTTTTAATTTTGTTTATACTATAGCTTTATCCTTAGGCTCTTTTACTTGCATAGAAATTGGAGCTGATCAATATTACACAAAAGAAAAGATGTTGCACTTGCACTGGCATAAGTAGTCAAAACAAAATAATGATGATATTTATTTCATGTAACATGTATATTTTTATTGATCATGAGTTTGATATTATTGTAGGGTGAGGCACTTGTTATGGGATATGATGATATGGGGTAAGTTCCCTTTATTTTTAAATTGTTTTTAGTCTCATGTCTAATTTTAAAGATAAAAGTGAATGTCTCCAAATCATAAACTCTTCATCATAAAATCTGTCTGCTAGAAGAATTAAATTTTTGGAAAAATTACAAAAAAGGATTCGTTGATAAAGATATTTCCAGTTTAGGAACAATTAACCTTTCAACTGGTTAATGATGTTCAAAGAGTGGTTAATAATTAACCATTTTTTTATTAAAGAACTTTAGTAAGAAGAAGAGAAAGAATTACAAAGAATGAAGAAAATTAAGAATCCTCCTAAACAAAAAAACAAATCATAAAAGAAATATGGAAAAAGAGAAACTCAATGCAACAAAGCTTCCCAATCCCTCAACATATCTGTTAGAGAAACCTATGTTGTCAATCGCGCCGCTATCGTGCGCGATTGCGGAAAGGGGGAGCAGAGTGGACCTCTGTTGCGACGCGAACCCTTGGTGCGTCTCGCTTCACGGGTGGGGCTGTCGCGGCCTGAATTGCGCCGTTTCATGTCAGGAGAAATGGCTTGATTCCTTTCTACATTGCTATTCCTTCTATAAATAATGGTAGGAGCATTTACAGGTAATTACAACTCATTATGTCAAATATCCTATTGCCTGATTTGTCTAGCCTATTTTAGAAATGCTATTATATACAATTAAGGAGAACAAATCAATTCCTGATTTGTCTAGCATATTCTAGGAAAGCTATTAAATACAATTAAGGAGACAAATTAATTCCTGATTCACAGCCCCCTCAAATTGATGCGGCTGGTCAAGGAGCATCAATTTGCTAACAAGAAACTGATGGCGCGGGCGAGGAACAGCTTTGGTAAGAATATCCGCCACCTGAAACTGAGTATTAATGTGAGAGATTGATATAACATGCTCATCATAAGCCTCATGGATAGAATGGCAATCTACTTCAATATGCTTGGTGCGCTCATGGAAAACAGGATTTGCAACAATCTGAATGGCACTTGTATTGTCAGCATAGAAAGACGTTGGCTCTGTTTGAGGAAATCCAAGTTCAGCTAAAAGACCACGAAGCCAAATTATTTCAGAACAAGCAGTAGACATGGCACGATACTCTGATTCAGTAGATGATTTAGAGACTCTTGCTTGCTTCTTACTTTTCCATGAGATCAACGAAGAACCAAGAAACATGTACTAACCAGTGACAGATCGCCGATTGTCAGGACACCCAGCCCAATTAGCATCACTATAAGCAATCAATTTAGGAAGTTGGCCCAGGGGGAAAGAATAGACCCCGTTGAGAGGTACCTTTCAAATAGCGAATTATACGACCAACCGCTGCCAAGTGAAGATGACGAGGAGAATGCATGAACTGACTTACCTGCTGAACAGCAAACGATATGTCAGTTCGTGTAATGGTCAAGTAATTAAGACTACCCACGAGCTGCCGATACAATAAAGGATCGGTCAAAAGGTCACCCTCATCACGGTGATATTTAACATTAACTTCAAGAGGAGTATCCACCGGATTAGCTAATTGGAGGCCAGCCATAGAGATCAGGTTCGTGGCATACTTATGCTGATGGAGAAATATACCCGTGGAAGTAGAATGAACCTCAAGGCCAAGAAAATAATGCAGGTTACCAAGATCTTTCATATGAAATGAGGCCTGTAGTTGCTGTTTAAGTTCGTGGATGGATGCCTGATCAGAACCAGTAATAACCATATCATCAACATAAAGGAGGAGTAGAACAATGGCCGTAGATGTGCGATGAATGAACAAAGAGGAGTCATAGTGACTCTGAGTAAAGGAGAACCCAAGTAGAGTGGAATGGAACTTCTCATACCATGCTCTGAGAGCATATTTCAAACCATATAAGGAGCGTTTGAGCTTGCACACACCCTTAAATGAAGAGAATAGACCCTGAGGAGGAGTCATATAAATATCTGCAGTCAGGTCACCATGAAGAAATGCATTCTTCACATCCATTTGATGAAGAGATCAACCATTAGAAGCAGCTATAGAGAGCACAGTTCTGACAGTTGTCATTTTGGCAACGGGTGCAAATGTCTCATCATAATCAATTCCATATTCCTGCTTGTTCCCTAAGGCAACTAATCGAGCCTTGTAACGCTTGAGGGAACTATCAGAATTCAGTTTCACAGAATACACCCATTTGCAACCTATGGGTTTGATATCAGGAGGGCAAGAGACAATATCCCATGTGAAATTCTCTTGAAGGGCCTGAAGTTCATCATTCATTGCTTTTATCCAACGCACATCTTTAACGGCTTGTGAGTAACAAGTAGGAATCGATGTGCCAGAGAGAGAAGCAGTCAGAGAAGTATGGGAGGAATTATACCTGTCTGGTGAATATCTATCAGGTGCTTGAGACATTCTACCAGATCGTCGTGGTGTAACCGGTACAGGATCAGGTGGCGGAGCAGCGTCGGAAGGGGGAGTGGGAACATGCTGACTGCGTTGTCTGACATATGTGATGCCTGATTTGAAACGTTCTGTAGATTGAGACAAGGTAGAAAATTTGGGGAAAATGGCAATATCATGCAAAGGAAGAGAAAGACAAGGAAACATAAATTGATTATCAAAGAATGTCACATTCCTGAAAATGCGGAAACGATGATTAGAAATATCATAACACACAAAACCCTTATGAGAGTGACTATACCCCATAAATGCACATTGGACAGATTGTGCTCCAAGCTTATGCCGTTCAAGCGGAGGGAGGTGAACAAAACATACACACCCAAAAGTATGTAAAGCAGTATAATCAGGCTGAGTTTTAAAAGGACCAAAGAAAGGCAAATCAAGATCAATAACCGTAGAAGGAAGGCCATTCAAGAAGACAGCTATGGATAGAGCCTCCACCCAACATCTGGATGGAATGGAAGCTTGGAGAAGCAATGTGCGTGTCACATCAAGCAAGTGACGATTCTTGCGTTCTGCAATGCCATTTTGCTGAGGGGTATTAGGACAAGATCGTTGAGATAAGATGCCTTTTTGCTGTAGGTACTCGTGAAACTCATGAGACATGTACTCACCACCAGAATCAGAGCGAAAGATTTTAATATTGGTGTGGAACTGAGTTTCAACGTATGTCATAAATTTCTTAAACATGGAAAACACTTCAGATTTAGATCTAAGAAAGTATATCCAAGTAAAACGACTGTAATCATCGATAAATGTGACAAAATATTTATAGTTAGCATGAGAAGCCACAGGAGATATACCCCAAACATCACTATGAATCATTTCAAAACAAGTGGAAGCATGATGAGCACCAGACGAAAAAGGAAGTGTTTTACTTTTAGCCAATTTGCAAACAGAACAGGAAACAGAGGCAGTTGAAACATGTTTATTTCCCAACAAACCAGTTTTAAATAAGTGAGACAAAACAGCAGAGTTTGGATGGCCCAATTTTCTATGCCAATCCTCATAGAGATTCAAAACATTATTGCAAGCAAAAGATAAATGACTGGAAATAAACTGGAGTGGAAACAGTCTTCCCACTTTAGGCCCCTTCGCGATCACCTTCCTCGACACCTGCTCCTGCACAAGACAACCAGCCCGAGAAAAATTAACATTACAATTATTGTCCGCTAGTTGACCAACAGACAATAAGATGGAAGCAAGTCCAGGTGATACAAGCACATTCCGAAAATTAGAGTTTATGTCACCAACATTAGTGATAGAAAGAGTATTACCATCAGCAATTTGAATTTTCTGAGTACGATGGTAAGAATGTATATTGTGCAAGTATTCAGAGGAACCCGTCATATGATTGGATGCACCAGAGTCAAGAAACCATGGACGAGAAACATTAGATGACTTACCCTGAATGCCCAAGGCTGAAAGAGCGGAAAGTACCATTTGTTGAATCATTTCAGGCTGTAGAGCACCACCATCAGATGCACCATGGGTGGAAGGACAAGCTGCCATGCTGGTAGTGGCATGGAATGCCTGCACCGGTCGCTGTGTTTGTCGTGGGGGATGGGTGGGACAGTCAGAGATGATATGACCCTGCTGCTTGCAATAATGGCAAAACTTCTTATTGCAACTACGAGCAATATGTCCAAATTGTTTGCAAGAAAAGCATTGGACCTGTCACATATCACGGCCTTTACCTCTACTCTGGGCAGCATATGCAACTGTCACAGGTTCGGGAAGGGCAGCATCATGAGACATGTTTCCTTGGGTAAGAAGAGGTTGCCCTCCCGGAGAAGTTCACCAACACATGTATCCAAATAGGGAATAGGGTTCCGATTCAGCAAAGCACCTCTAACGGCCTCAAACTCCGGGCGAAGTTTCATGAGAAATTGATCCTGCTTACTAGTGTTGTAGACATCTTGGACAGCCGAGAGAGAAGTTTTGGGAACAGCAGCATATATAATGGTAGAGTGTTCTGTCCACAAATTCAAAAAGCCAGAATAATACTCTTGAATGGGCAAATTACCTTGTTTGTAATTGGCTATCTCCAGCTCCAACTGAAAACGTTTGGCCGTATTATCTTGATTGTAAATACGCTTCAAATAATCCCACATTTGTTGAGCAATTGTAAAGGTGCGCAAATTATTAATCATCTGGGGATCAATAGTACTGAGAATCCAAGAGTAATTTGAGCATCTTTCACTTCCCACGCGTCTAAGGCAGTTTTCTCTGCCGGCGCCGTGGAGAGCCCATCCAGGTGACCCCATAATCCTTTCCCTTTGACATACATCTTGAACTGGAATTCCCAAGCTGCATAATTCTTGCCAGTGAAGCGGACACAGAAATGGTCTTTCTCTGGAGTTGTCATGATGGCCGAAGGAACAGCGAGCAGCACGGACCCGATGAAACAACGTTGCTGTAGTGGCGAATCGCGAAATCACAGAACCAAGGAATCGCGAAAGCACAGACCTAGAAATCACAGAACCAGGAATCGCGAGCAGAAATGCCTTGCAGGAGCGTACCAAGAAACGCGAGCAGGAGTAAACCAGGAACCGCGAGCAGAAGCGAAACACACCAGAGAGAAGTCGTGACCAGACCTAAGTGCGACCAAACCAAGAACGAACAACCAGGAAAAAATTTGGGTCGAACCTACACTGATACCATGTCAGGAGAAATGGCTTGATTCCTTTCTACATTGCTATTCCTTCTATAAATAATGGTAGGAGCATTTACCAGCAATTACAACTCATTATGTCAAATATCCTATTGCCTGATTTGTCTAGCCTATTTTAGGAATGCTATTATATACAATTAAGGAGAACAAATCAATTCCTAATTTGTCTAGCATATTTGAGGAAAGCTATTAAATACAATTAAGGAGACAAATTAATTCCTGATTCACATTTTACGCGCACCTTGGCCGCGATTCTGTGCTGACGGCGGCTCTAAGCTTCTTCTCCCTTATGTTCTGACGGTGGCTACTGGTTTTTGAGAAACCAGAAGCTAACCCTAAGTCTCTCCCTCTTCTGCAGCAAAAGGGCCTAACCTAAAGCCCAAAGAAAAGAAAAATAATCTTTTGAAACAATGGGGCCTAACTCTAAGCCCAAAGAAAAAACTAAACCTATCTTTAAAAAGCCTTATTTACCTTCACTTAAACATAGTAAATCCCCATTTTTACTTTTACTTCTAGGGTTTCTTCTTTTTTCTTTTTAAACACCACAATAAATCCTTATTTTCTGGTAGGTTTCATTTTTTCTTTTGCCTCCTCCCCATCTTCTCCTTCTTCTCCCCCTCTCTTCCTTCTTCCCCCTCTTCGTAATAGCAGCCATCCCGCTACCGCTATCCCGCTATAGTGTTTTTGGGCTCGGCCACTCCGCGCCGCTATTTGGGATTGACAACAGAGAGAGAAACTCCATAAAAAAGGCCATGGCTTTGCAGCAAATAGATGCTAATCACCTAATCTTTTCCCGAATCAAATGACGAGCAGAAGAAACCTCCTTAAAATTACAAGAGTTCTCTAACCAAATACACCATATTTTAGCATAGATTGCACATTGGCACAAAAACTTAGCCTCTTTGCTTCAACCAAAACAATAAAATCTAATCATAAAAAATTGGCCCAAGGACTTAGGACACACCCGACATTCATTGAATATGCCGAATAAGTAGTGCCATAAAGAAACAACAGCCGAACAATGTCAGAATAGGTGTGGTACAGATTCTGAAGACACACCACATATTACCATATAAGGGGGAAGAGCCTTATGTGGCTTATGAGCTTGCAAGATGTCATTAGTATTAATTCTTTTAAGTACCTCAATCCAAATAAAAGACTTGACCTTCTTCTGATTTCCACAAGGATTTATCAAGAAGAAAATATAGCAAAACAGAGGTCGAAAGAGGAAATATGGATTATGGAAGAGAGCCAACACTGAAATAGAGAAAATATGGAAGATCGAACTCCCGTCTTCATCAGTTACAACCAAGTTTAAATACCCACCCAACCATCACCCACAACTAACTTCGAACCACTCAACCACCTAGTCCCACCCCGACGTCCTTCAGCCACAAACCAAGTTCGAGGTCGCAACCAAGGAAAGGTTAAAATCACAGAATAGAGTTTAGATTAGCAACAATTTCTGCAAGCACCTTTGTTATGGTTTCAATTGGGGGGAAATGAGGTCGATTGGGTTTAGATGATGTTGTAAATGAGAGAAAGGAGTCAAACGGGTTCATATCGGGGGTGTCAGGCTTAGATTGGGCTCAGGTTATTTTTGGACAAATGGGCTGTTTCACCATTTAAATGGCGGCTTGCCCATATGAGAAAATCACATGATTACAACGATCTTGTGATCTTTCCCATCAATCCCACGACGAGCTTACAAAACCGAGTTTGGAGGTGTGATCAGGATCGCTGATCCCACTGAAAATCGTAAGATCATGCAATTCTATGAGGAATGTCTCGATCTTAAAAACGTTTCATGGGATCTTGTTCCTTTTACCTGCTAGCAAATGAGCTTTTTGTTGTAAATGCGCCGTTGCTATTAAAATGAGTGCTGATGGTTATATGGCTCGCTTGAAAGCTGGGTTGGTAGTTAAAGGGTATGCTTAAACCTATGGTGGCAAAATTCACTTTTGTTTGTTTGTTTGTTTATCTCCCTTGTGGCCACTCATCATTGGCTCCTTTATCAACTGGTTGTGAAGCGTACCTTCTTCCATGGTGACCTCCGTGACGAGGTATATTTGGACTAACCACTGGGGTTTGTTGCTCACAGGGAGTCAGGAAAGGTTGGTAAACTACCCAAATCTCTCTTATGGGTCAAAGCAACTACCTGCTTTGGAGGTTTAGTATAGTGGCTGAATTTGGTTTGAAAAGGAGTTCATATGATTACTTTGTATTTTACCGAGAAACTAGATCTGGGTGCATTCTTTTGGTAGTATATGTTGGTAATATTGTGATAACTGGTAGTGACAGTCCTGTATTGACGCCCTTAAAATTTTCTTCATAGTTCATTTCACACCAAAGACTTGGGGGACTAAGCTACTTTCTTGGGATTGAGGTGTATAGTAGTATGAAGGGTGTTTTTCTCTCTTAGAGGAAGTATGTACTAGACTTGCTGGCAAATACTAGATTTATGGAATTTAAGCCTTTTGACACTCCTATGATAGCTTTTGTGAAGTTGAATAAAGAGGATGGACTTTTGTTGAAAAACTCAGAGGGATATAGGAGAGTTATGGGCCAACTGAACTACGTCTTTGTGACAAGACCTGAAATAGCCTTAATAGTGAGTGTAGTTAGCCAGTTCATGTCACCTTGCAAAACTACTACACATTAGGATGTTGTTGTTCAGATTCTGAAATACCTTAAAGGAGCACCAAGTCGTGGGGCTATCTTTCAAGATCAAGGTACATGCAAAGTGGAGTTATTCTTTGATGCAGATTGGGCAGGTTCACCATTTGACATGAGGTTGACAAGTGGGTATTGTATCTTTGTTGGTGGTAATATTGTATCTTGGAAGAGTAAGAAGCAAAGCATTGTTTCTCGCTCTAGTGAAAATCTGAGTATAGTGCATTGGCTCTATTAGAAGCAGAGAGAGGGAAGAGAAGAGAGAATTTGAGAAATGAACTGTTTTCATTGATTGAATAATCTGTTACAGAATAGCTATATATAGTAGCTATGGTAGGTGTGCTCTAGAAGCCACACGGTTACAAGAGTTTAACAACCTAACTTTATTCTAACTAATAGTTGAGTCAGTTATAAGTTACTTGCATCCTCACATTACTAACATACACTCTCGCACACCCCCTTATAAATCGAGGGTGGTGGTGGAGTTTCACCATTGGTACCCGCGGAAGACATGGTTTGAGATCTCAAGCTCTGGATACCATATTAGATTTTGGGTTTGGGCCTAACTCAACCCCAAAAGCTAGCTCAAGAGGTGAAGATTGCCTAAGCTTTATAAGCTCTTATTAGGCATTATCTTTAGTCAATGTGAGACTTAGTTTTTTTTCCCAATACACCCCATCACGGCCAGCACTTTTGGGCTTGGTTCGTGGATAATATGGTGGGTGGCCTAATGGATCTAGGATTGCTCTGATACCATATTAGAAGCAGAGAGAGGGAAGAGAAGAGAGAATTTGAGAAATGAATTCTGTTTTCATTGATTGAATAATCTGTTACAGAATTGCTATATATAGTAGCTATGGTAGGTGTGCTCTAGAAGCCACACGGTTACAAGAGTGTAACAACCTAACTGTATTCTAACTAACAGCCGAGTCAGCTATAAGCTACTCGCATCCTCACATTACTGACATACACTCTAACAGGCTCAAGTTTGAGTGAACTTATATGGATATCCCATTTATTAAAGGAACTTGGTGTTGAGATCCCTCATCTATGGACAAAAAGAACCTACAAAGGTATAGTGTCATTGAATAAAAGGTTACATAGAGTGTGGGAATCTGATTGATGCAGTTACATAGTTTTTCTTGCTTGATATACAATGCTTAGTTACCAAGATAATTTAGTCAAGAAAAGGCTATTTAATTTTGAATCTGAAATGTGATTTTCACATTTTATGCTCCGTCCTTTTTCTCCAACTCAGCATGCACTGTTCCCCATCAGCATTCTTCCTAATGACTAGGGTAGGAAGATTTGCATCAAAAGACACTGTCAACCTAAGACTTATTTTATTGTGTATTTCTCTTATTCTACCTTTGAGGTTTCAGGTATAAACTTTGGAAACCAGAGCTTAGAGCAGTCATGGAACGTGACATGAAATCAGTCAGTGAGGGGATTAAAAGCAAACATGAAGTTTTGGCAACTAGTTTGCAGCAGATGAAAGCTTGTTTCGTAGATGTAAGCAGTTATTGGTGCTTGCTTGTTAGTTATTAGTTATTACCATGGTTTGGTTATTGAGATGATCTGTTGTCTCATGCAGTTAATCTTAATATCCAATCTTTTGAACTTTTATTTAAAAATATGCTTTCTATTTTTATGTCGTGATAGCGAACATTTATATGGACGGTATTTTGAAGTAATTGTAATTTATTGAGGTAGGTTTTTTGGCATATAGTAAATACATCTGATGGTAACAAGAATTGCTCATATATCTCGTAAATTTATTTCTGCTTCAAGATATATTTCTTCTCCTGTTATGAATATCTCAGTCTCGTGTTTATGCTTTTGTAATTAGATGTTCTCGATTCTTCTTACCATTTTGTTATATAAATCATAGTCTTCTTTACAAGCGACAATTTGGTCAATGGGAAGTAAAAAGATGGAGGAGCCTTTGTTAGGAGAACACAATTCACTATCCCATCCCGCCCACTTCGACCATGTATTGGTGATGTTGGGATTTTTTCAAATGAGAACTCTTGGAAACAAACCTCAGGCTGGTCAGTTGAGCAGCCCTTTATCCTCATCCAATGATAATGAGAACAGCTTAGTGCCTTGAGTTTGAAGCTAAAATTGTAGGAAGCCGAAGCACCATAGTGAGTTGAGTATAAATATTTTAAGCAGTAATTTTAAACCACATCGATAGGTGGAATGTTGTCAACCTACGAACTTTTTCTGTTCAGTTTAAATATTATAGCAAGACTTTATTAGTTGTGTATCTGATCCTCTCAACTACTATAACTCCCTTGGATGTCATTTGGTATGGCTGGAAGTCTGTGTTCCCATAACCTTCCTGACTAGTGATTTGGGTAGACCAGCTGGCTCTAACCTCCTGCTGCTTCCTGCAACAAACTAGGCTTGTGGCGTTTTGCCACAAGTCTTGGCATTTCATCCTGAGGATTAATAGCAGAATTAAATTATCTTGTCATCTTTTGCATTGACAGTATGCCAGAAGAAAATGCTTGACACTCAATTTTCACATTAGTAGGTTCTCCATTCCATCTGCCTTTTTGGTTGAATGTAATTTTATCTGATCGGAGATTGTGAACTTGAATGGTTGATAACCTGTAAATATATGCAGGCAAAATTGAACAAAGTGAAACTTTTAGAAGCCATGGCAATATTTTTCGAAAGGTGATTTTCTCCCCTTACCTCCGGCCGCATGGATTCCTTATGTAAGATGTTGATGGATCTTCAACCACACTTGCAGATCTAATAGATCTGGCAGTGATGAGCTGCATGCAACAGGAGAAGTTGTTCGGAAATGTGGAATTTGCCAAGAATCAGACATGGTGCTAAAGAAAAATAGAGTATGTGCTTTTAGGTGGTTGTGGTATCCCTAATGATTGTCATTTCATAAACAAACTTGGGATATTTTTGTATAGATTTTTCTATTGTTGTGAGTTATAGGTATGACATATTTGGGAATCAATAAAATGCCTCAATTGTTTGCCTTTCGTGCTGCATCATGTGGTAGTTAATCCAGTACAATGTGAACATGGGACAAGAAGGAATGTAGTTGTGGAAGTTAGGTTTTTGGTAGTGATTTATTTTTATGGTTTGCACTTTGGAGCATGAAATAGACAAAGAAAAGACAAAGTTGGTTTTATCCTAGTTGATATAAGTTTTAAGTACTTAAACCATATCTCCTTAAATTACAGGTGTATATTTGCTCTTGTTTGTACTTGCTGATTTTCTGTATTGTTGTGTATGAGGGCATGCTTATTCATAATCTTGATATTGTCCTTTTGTTTTGTGTAATTTAGATTTTGGAATGAATATCGGGAGAATCTTTTATCTGATTAAATTTTATCATTTACCAGGATGGAAATTTTATGGTTGGATGTTTGGGTTTCCCTCAGGTTGGTATTCTTGTTTTTTCAGTTCCCTGTTTGTTGCTTTATTATAAAAAAAGGTTACAACTTATTTACCCTCGGAGTTGCCAATATGTCTTTGTGCCCCCTCCCCAAACCAATGAACAAAAAGAAATATTGGAGAAAAGACTGCGTACAACCATGCAAGTAAAAAATACAGGACAAGAATTCCTCCTTAGCAATTAATGACAATGACAAAGAAAATGTTACGAACCCACAAAACAAAACTGAGAATTTGATAGAGATTTGACAAAGAAAGAATGAATTTTATTGAATGACTGTGTTAGAACAGAATAGGAGAATGAATTCTCCTCCAAGGGTTTCCCCTCTTTTCTCAAAATACAATTCTCTGAATGCCTTTCTACTACCCTTTCCCCTATTTATCTAACTGACCTCCATCGCTAACTAACTCCACTAACAGCCCATCTAACTAATTCTGGTGGGTCTAACAGAAAATGAGAGAACAAGGACAATAGACAAGCCTATTAGTGCAAAAACATGCCTACAATCTGATATGGAGTCTTCCGGAGAAGCCATGGGCGCAGCACCAAGTAGAGGTCATAAAAATTAAGTATCCCATATCAGTGGTAAGGATAACAAAGCACCCCTGAAATCCAGGCAGTCTACTTCAACCATACGCACCTTAGAACTGTGAAAAATAGCATACTGCCATAAAGTTTTTCCCTCCTTTCTCCTTCCGAATCTTATAAAGTTTTGAAGTCAAGACAGGACCTTTCAGTTACAGACTGTTAGGCTGTTAACTATTTACTCATGAATTTTCTTTAGTTTTTACTTCAGAATTCAGATACATATTCTCATGAATCCGGTAACTCGTTATGTTGATGGTATTGTTTTTTAATATCATTTCCTTTCACTTACCCTAAGGTAGTGTTTGGTACAAGTTGTATTTTAATATTCCCGGGAATGTGGGTATGGGAATAAAAGTTTCCCGTATTTGGTACAAGTTTTAAAAAACTATACTCAGGCATAAAAGGTGCCCGGGAATAAAATTAGTGAATGAAAGTTAGAAATTCTATTCCCATTACAAGTTCTAACTAATGCTATGCTAAATTGTTCTTTTATACATAACACATTACTGGAGAGATACCATTTAAACTCCTTTAAAGTTTTAGGTCCCTTTTATTGGAATCGTTTCAACTTTCAAGCAAATTATGTTCTCTTTGATGCCTATGATTTTGTAGATAATTTTTTGAATTCTTTTTGAAGTCGTTGTCACCGAAGAGCAAATAGTTAACTACTCATTCCAATAGTAACTAATTTTTGTCTCCTCTCTTTGAATTTATTTTAACCGAATTTGAAAGTTCTGTGTGGTTCTTCTCCCCTGCTTCCCTCTCTCTTTCTCTCTTAGGTCATGACTGGCTGTCACTGAAATAAATTTAACTCTGGATGAACAGTGTAGGAATGCTGTCTGGCTCCCTGGTTCAGTGTCAGAAGCAGCTGTGACCGCCAATACTTGCAACTTTTGTACCCCTGGTTTGTGACTAGACAGTTAGTATTAAGATACATCCGTAGGTTCTTACTGGGAAAGGATATATCAGAAGCTTGCAATTTTGCATGCCAATGCATGACTTTCGTCTTTCTTTTTCTCTGTTTTTATTTTTTTAAAATAAGAAGAAATCTTAGAATTTTAAGGCTGTGAGCACTCAAGGGGAGACATGAATTTGTGTATCCCCCCTCTAAATTTTATTGGTATTTACTGTTTGTGTCACTTTGGTCTTTGCTGATAAGTAACTAGTATTCCTTTTCGGTCTTTTATGCATCATGAAAAATATTGAAATTTATTTTTTTGAAACATCGAAATATGGGAATATTCTTACCCTCCTGAGTTGTTTGCATATTTCTATTCATGATTGTGTTAGATTTTATTGGGGTACAACTCTTGTCTATTTGTAATTGGAAGCTGGTGAATAGTCCTTTAATATATCTTTGGTTTAGTAATCTTGGTTTTGTATCTTCTTTTAGATATTATTTTCATCATTAATTGTATATTATAGGTCCTGTTTACCTGATTCAATTCAAGTTTCGACAGCTGGAAATACCACCAAATTACAGTGTCAACCATTTAGGTATTTTTAGTTTTTCAAGATTCCTTTCACTACTCTCTTAAGATATGCATGGAGCTCTTTTTAAAAAAAATATATATATAATGTGGTAGCAAATTTGTTGTAATTCGTTGTAAACTGTGAGAATATCTTGTATTTAATTGTATTCATTATAGGATATTCTCTTATAATTAGTTTATTCTACAAATTAATAGAGCAATTATTAGAATTATCTTATTCCTTATTTTTAGGATGGCATTTAGTGAATAATGCCATTGTACAATTCAACTGAGTGAATAATATTCAGCATTATTCAGTTCAACTTGGTATTAGAGCTCTAGGTTTCTTCCTAGGGTTTCTGTTCCTTCTTCTTCCTTTTTTTTTCAGGCAACCTTATTGCTGCGTAGGGTTTCATTCCCTTATTCCTGCTTTAGGCAGCCTTAAGTGCTGCACGTCCTACCACCCACCGGCCACCGCCTTCGCCGGACTACTCACAGGCCAACTACCGAAGACCACCCACCTTCTCTCGATAGCTCACGCACCCTCACGTGCCACCGTCCTTCTCTGCGCATGTAAGCCACGCGCCGCCATCCCAATCGCCGTTTGCCGCGCCGCTGCTACGGTTCTGATTGCCGGCCTCCCCTGGTTCCGTTTTGAGGTATGGGTCCTCCTAGTATGGCTGAATTCGAGACTGTTGTGACATCCCCTGCCTCCAAGGCTCCTTCGGCGGTTGTTCCAGCCCTCAGTTCTAATGATCTCCCTCAGTTTTGCACTCATCTTATTAAGGCTAAGCTGAGTCGTTTGCGGTTGCTCTTGGATTTTAATAGTAAGCCTTCTGGCACTTGTTCTCTACCCATGACCGGTAAGAATTTAAGTTCATTATCCTTTAATGCTTCAAGTTCTATATTCGAGGATCTCTGGATTATTGACTCTGGTGCTATTGATCACATGACCCCTCATCCTTCATATTTTTCAACTTACTTTGAGTTGTCTGGTAAGCATCACATCACTGTTGCTAGTGGATCCCGTGTCCCTGCTTCAGGATGTGGTAACATTTCACTTCAACCTTCCCTTCCCTTACATAATGTGCTTCATGTCCCTAAATTGTCGCATAACTTTATTTCTATTCATAAGCTTACTCCAGATTTAAACTGTGCAGTAACCTTCCCCTCTCATTGTGTGTTTCAGGATCTTGCCATGGGGAAGACGATTGGAGTTGCTAGGGAGCAGGGCGGGTTGTATGTTCTAAATTGGGATTGAGGTAGTACTAGACCGGTGTTGTCAACTTCTTGTTACCAGACAAGTTCAGAATCCGCTACTTCTTAGATATGGCTTCACCACAAACGCCTTGGTCTTCCTCCTTTTTATATTCTCAGGTCTTTGTTTCCCCATTTGTTTACAAAGGGCCTAGTTGACTTTTTACACTGTGATGTTTGTCAGTTTGTGAAACACCATCACACAACTTTTTCTCCTAGTAATAATAAAAGTATTGAACCTTTTGATCTTATTCATTTTGATGTGTGGGGACCTTCCTCTACTTCTAATATATCTTGTGCCAAATGGTTTGTTTCCTTTATTGATGATTGCACTAGGGCCGCATGGCTATTTCTCATGAAAGATAAAAGTGAAGTTTTCCAATTGTTTTTAAATTTTTACCGCATGATTCAAACTCAATTTGGAAAATCTATTAAAAGGTTACATTGTGACAATGGCAAAGAATATGTGAATCATTATTTTACCAAATTTTTTAAAGAACATGGTCTTTTGCATGAGTTAACCTGTGTGGATACCCCGTAACAAAATGGGGTTGCTGAAAGGAAGAATCGTCATCTCCTTGAGATTGCACGGGCTCTGCTCTTCCAAATGTCTGTCCCTAAGTCTTACTGAGGGAAGCAGTTTTAACTGCCACCTATTTGATAAACAGATTGCCCTCTCGAGTCTTGGATGGTCTTAGTCCTATTCAACTAATGACGTTCTTCTTCCCTTTCGTTTCGACTATGAAAAATCTTTCATGTCGTGTCTTCGGTTGTGTTGCCTTTGTTCATGTTCATAGTCAACATCGTGGTAAGTTGGATCCGCGAGCTATTAAGTGTATCTTCATAGGCTATGCTCCTAACAAAAAAAGATACAAATGTTATCATCCTGCAAGTCGTCGGGTCTATGTTTCCATGGATGTCACTTTTCGTGAATCTGAGTCGTTTCACCCCGGTCCTCAGCTTCAGGGGGAGAGTGGTATTGAAGCTGAGTCTCTAGAGTTCCCTGTTTCTGAACCAATGGAGTCACCAGTCTTCGTGGCTGAACCAATGGAGTCACCTGTCTTCTTTTTTATAAAGGATGTGACATCATCTTCTGGTACTACTTCAGAGACCAAAGTAGCCCTTCCCATACCAGATGAGTTGAAATGGAAAGGGTATCACTTTCAGAGGCGTACAAAACCTGACCAGCTCCAGCAGCAACTTCAGCCGCCTAAACCGAAGGTAAATATTCCTAACTCCGAGTCTTGGATTAATCCATTAAATAATATTTGTGAGCCTAACCCTGATGACTTGCCAATAGCCTTGAGAAAAGAAAAGAGAACATGTGCCAAATACCCCATATCTCAGTTTGTGTCCACCAAACACCTGTCAGTACATCATCAGAGCTTTATTTCAACTATTGATTCTATCAGAATCCCCACTTCAGTTCAAGAAGCATTAATGGATAAGAACTGGTTTCAAGTCATGCATGAAGAGATGATTGCCTTGAACAAGAATGAGACCTGCGAAATTGTTGAGAAACCAAAGGATAAAAGGATAGTAGGGTGCAGATGGGTTTACACAGTAAAATATCGGTCTGATGGTACTCTGGACCGATATAAGGCAAGACAGGTTGCAAAAGGGTACACACAGACATATGGGATAGACTATGAAGTAACATTCGCCCTGGTAGCAAAGATGAACACAGTGAGGATTATCCTCTCCTTGGCAGCACACTTTGGTTGGGACTTGCATCAATTTGATGTTAAAAATGCCTTTCTACTTGGCAACTTGGAAGAGAAGATATATATGGACATTCCACTAGGGTATGACCCTACTGCTGGAGGAAATAGGGTGTGCAGATTACGGAAGGCCTTATATGGTCTCAAGCGATCTCCTCATGCTTGGCTCGGAATGTTCACCAATGCTATGGTGTCCCTAGGTTATAGACAGAGCCAAGGTGATCATACACTTTGTGAAACATTCTTCGAACGGCAAGCTCACTCTCCTGTTGGTCTATGTAGATGACATGATCATTGCTGGTGATGATGAGGTTGAGAAACAGTTTTTGAGAGACAAACTAGCTGCTCAATTCAAAATGAAAGACCTTGGGAAGCTGAAGTACTTCCTTGGGATAGAGGTTGCCTACTACAAACAAGTTATCTTTATTTCTCAAAGGAAATATGTCCTGGATCTTCTTAAGGAGACAGGTAAACTGGGCTGCAAAACCTCAGGGGCTCCGATTGAACAAAATCACAGACTAGGAAATGATGAGGAGAGCTCAAAGGTAGAAAAGGGCACAGTATTAGAGACTTGTGGGAAAGCTTATATATTTGTCTCACACCATACTAGACATAGCCTATGCTATTAGTGTGGTTAGTCAGTTTATGCATGATCCCCGCGAAAGGCATATGCAAGCAGTGAATAGAATCCTCCAGTACTTGAAGACGAGTCCAGGAAGAGGACTACTATTTCAGAAGGAGCAGAATTTGTCCATTGAGACCTATACTGATGCAGACTATGTCGGGTCAATTGCAGACGGGCGTTCTACTTCCGGTTACTGCATGTTTTTAGGAGGAAATTTAGTGACTTGGCGAAGTAAGAAGCAGAATGTGGTTGCATGGTCAAGTGCAGAGGCAGAATTTCGAGCTATGGCACAAGGAATTTGTGAACTGTTATGGATGAGAATCATACTTGATGATCTTCGAATCAAGTATGAAGCTCCTATGAGGTTACTTTGTGACAATAAGTCCGCAATCAGCATTGCTCACAATCCGATACAACATGATCGGACGAAGCACATAGAGATTGATCGTCATTTGATCAAGGAAAAAATAGATAATGGTCTTATAGCTACAGAGTACGTCCCCTCAGAGCACCAACTAGCAGATGTATTCACCAAGGGACTTCCCATAGAACGATTTCAAGGCCTAACTTGCAAGCTGGGAATGATGGATATCCACTCACCGGCTTGAGGGGGAGTGTTAGAATATCTTTTATTTAATTGTATTCTAAAGAAGAAGGCAAGGTATGGGGAATTATTTTTCATTACTTGTGATTCTTTGTACACACAGCTTTATAGGCTAGACTAAGTTACAAAAAAGGAAAGAATAAATCTCCCTAATAAACCAGTAATAAAGAGGAAATAAAGTCTGATTCCTACCTAATAAGTGTGATCCAAGAATCACTCATTATCCTAAAAAGGTAGGGCATTAAATACATAATTACACAGATATTTAGGAGATCCTACATAACTACAGAATCTGTATGATTCTCGAATATCTTCCAACACTCCCCCTCAAGCTGGTATGAATATGTCATTCATGGCAAGCTTGCTGACCAGTTCTTCAAATTGTCTCTTAGGGAGGCCTTTGGTGAGAACATCTGCTACTTGACTTGTGGTGGGAATGTAAGACATGCAAATTACACCACTATCAATCTTTTCCTTGATGAAATGTTTGTCCACCTCTACATGCTTTGTCCTGTCGTGTAGAACAGGATTGTGAGATATGGAAATAGCTGCCTTATTATCACAGTAGACTTTTATAGGTGTTGGAGTAGAGACCTTCAACTCTTCTATGAGTTTTTTGATCCATAATACCTCATAGAAACCATGTGCAACGGACCGAAACTCTGCCTCAGCACTACTCCTAGCTACCACACTTTGTTTTTTGCTTCTCCAAATAACCAAATTTCCTCCTACAAAAGTGCAGTAACCTGAGGTAGACCTCCTATCATTTATGTCTCCTGCCCAGTCTGCATCCGTGTATGCTTCAACTTGGATGTGGCCTCTGTTTTTGAACAAGAGTCCTTTCCCCGGAGTCCCTTTTAAGTATCTCAAAATTCTAAAGACAGCTTCAAAGTGAAGAGGTCCTAGTGCATGCATAAATTGACTTACCTGCACTCACGGCAAAAGCTATGTCAGGTCTTGTGTGTGACAAGTAGATCAGCCTTCCAACTAACCTTTGATAGCGTTCTCTGTCCACCACTTCCTTTTCTTCTACTGCTTTAAGTTTCACATTTGGATCCATTGGGGTTTCTGCAGCTCTACACCCAATCATCCCTGTTTCCTTGAGTAAATCAAGGATATACTTGCGCTGGTTGATAAATATTCCTTCCTTAGACCTTGCAAATTCCATCCCTAGGAAATACTTCAGCTTTCCTAGGTCTTTAATGTCAAATTCAGCCTCAAGCTTTCCTTCAAAGTTGCTGATCTCGGCTGAGTCATTTCCTACCATGATAATATCATCAACATATACTATCAAAATGGCAATTTTACCTTCGCTAGAGTGTTTGAAGAATAGGGTGTGATCTGCTTGACTTTCTTTGTGAGAAACCATGCCTCTTCACAACACTCCCAAATCGTTCAAACCAGGCTCTTGGTGATTGTTTTAGCCCATATAGGGATTTTCTCAACTTGCAGACTTTGCCTCTTCCAAGATTGTCTTCAAATCCAGGTGGTAGCTCCATGTATACTTCTTCATGTAGATCTCCATTCAAAAACACATTTTTGACATCAAATTGATGGAGAGGCCAATTAAAATTGACAGCAAGTGAAAGAAGTATGCTAATGGAATTAATCTTGGCAACAGGAGCAAAAGTCTCTTGGTAGTCTATACCATGAGTTTGGGTGAATCCCTTGGCTACTAGCCTTGCTTTGTACCTCTCCACACTCCCATCAGCCTTGCATTTTACTGTAAATACCCATTTACAACCAACTTTCTTCTTATCTTGGGGTAGGTCAGTAATACTCCAAGTATTACTTTTCCTAAGAGCATCCATCTCTTCTATCACTGCCAACTTCCAATTCGGGTCCCCCAAAGCTTCCTGAACAGTTCTGGGCACATACAGATTAGAAATCCTAGACACAAAGGCTTTGTGAGTAAGTGACAGATTTTCATAGGACAAGTATTTAGCAATAGGATGTTTAGTGCAGGTTCGGGTACCTTTTCTTAAAGCTATTGGCAGGTCAAGATTAGAACTAGATGGGTCCATGTTAAGTAAATCATTAGATGAAGGGATAGGGAGAGGATTACCCGTATTTGTAGGACCTTCACTAGGCAAATCAGATTGAATTTCTGTTGGAGGAATAACTGGAGCAGTAGCACTTTTGTGAAACCTTTTCCTGGTAAAAACTTTAAGCTCTGGATTAGGATTATACTCCCTTGTTTGCAGTGTTTCTCCCGCTGTTTCAGATATTGTAGTATCTGGCAAATTGGAATTAAGATTTCTAGTTTGCATTATCTCAACAATTGGATCTGAATCCGAGGATATATAATCCTCTAAAACCGGTAAAGTGTCCCAAAAATTGTCTTCCTGACTACTACTTAAGTTCTCCCCCTGAAGAGAATTTTTGTTAAAGAAAGGTTGATCCTCAACAAAGTGTACATCCAAACTTTCAAAAAACTTTTTAGTAACAGGATTAAAACATTTGTACCTTTTTTTATTGGAAGCATAGCCAAGAAAAACACAATTTTCAGTTTTAGGATCCAATTTTGATCGAAATATATTCGGAATGTACACATAACAAACACATCCAAACACTTTTAGGGAAAGATCAGTAGAGATCCGAGAAGTGGGAAAACAATTCTTTAAAGACTGCAACGGTGTTTAATATTTTAAAAGCCGAGATGGCATTCTATTGATAAGATAACACGCAGTTAAGAGCGCATTTCCCCACAGATATTTAGGCACATTCATAGAGAGCATAAGGGCTCTAGCAACCTCAAGAAGGTGTCTATTTTTTTTTCCAGCAATTCCATTTTGTTGTGGTGTATCACGACAAGATGATTGATGAATGATTCCTTTTTCTGTTAAGAACGTGCCTAAATATTTGTTGAAATATTCAGTTCCATTATCCGACCTTAGAATGCCAATTTTAGTTTGAAACTGATTTTCAATCATTAGAGAAAAATCTTTGAATCTTTCTCCAACTTCTGATTTTTTTTCCAACAAATAAACCCAACATATCCGAGTACGGTCATCAATGAAGGTTACAAACCATTTTTTTCCAGACATAGTGTTGATTTTAGAAGGACCCCAAACATCACTATGAAACAAATAAAAAGGTTTGGAGGAGGAATAAGATTTTGCAGGAAAAGAGACACGATGGTCTTTAGCCAAATGACAAGCTTCACAATAAAGCTTTGAACAATTTATTTCTTTAAAAAATTCAGGAAACAAATGCTTGAGATAAGGAAAACTAGGGTGTCCTAATCTTCTATGCCATAACATAGCTTGATCAGAAACAGGGATTGAACTTATACTACTTAATCCATGAGCCCTTTTATTACCGGGAGTGGTTTCATCAAAGTAGTACAGTCCATTCATCTCTCTAGCAGTTCCAATCATCTTCCCCGAGTTCTGGTCCTAAAAAATACAAGTGGAAGAGAGAAAAAGGACAGAACAGTTTATCCTTAGATAATCTGTTAACAGAAAGAAGATTGCAGGCAAGTTTAGGAACATGTAAGACAGATTTTAAGGTAATTTGTTCTGATATTTTAATGTTTCCTTTCCCTGCAATAGGTGAAAAAACTACCATCAGCTATCCTAACTTTTTCAGAACCAGAACAAGGATAATAAGAATTGAATAGATGAGAACAGCTAGTCATATGGTTAGATGCCCCTGAATCTATTATCCAAGGGTTAGATTGGTCTTGGACAGAGAGTGCCCACACATTTCTACCTGTTTGTGCCACAGTCCCGACAGGGATATTAGGGGATGAATAGGATTTTAGAAGTTTGAGAAGATGATCCAGTTGCTCCTTGCTTAAAGGGGATGATTAAACTTCATTAGCTGTAGGTATTTTAGGTTCACCAAATTTATGTGCCTTGCCATTGTGTGGTCTGCCATGTAGTTTGAAGCAATTTTCCCGAGTATGACGAGTTTTTCCACAGTGGTCACAATACAGGTTGTTCTTGTCAATACCCCTTGGGTTTTGAAAGGATTTTCGGCTGATTTGAGCCTCAGGAATAGCCAGGGCTGATCCTTCTACAGGTTTGGTGATACCAGCCACCCTTTTTCCAAGCATCACTTGTCTTCGGCTTTCTTCTCTACGAATTTCTGCAAAAACTTCACCAATTGGAGGTATCGGGTTTCTTCCAAGAATTCGACCACGAACCTCATCAAATTCAACATTCAAGCCTGCAAGAAACTTGAAGACACGGCTAATGTCCACCATCTTGTTATAATGCTTGCAGTCAGCGGGTGATTTCCACTCATAGTCATTGAATAAGTCCAGATCCTGCCAAAACCGCTTAAGACAATTAAAATACTTTATCACAGAATCCTCTCCTTGGCGAATTTCTCCAAGTTGGAGAGTTAACTCGTACACTTGGGATTGGTTCTGTAAATCGGAGTACATTTGTGAGACATTGTCCCATAACTCCTTTGCAGTAGCATAACAGAGATAGTTTGCACCTATCTCTTCGTTCATGGAATTGACCAGCCAGGTCATGACCATGGAATTTTCCGCATCCCAGGTATCATACGCCGTTGTATCCTTCTCGTCTGGCTTCATCTTATCTCCTGTGATGTAGCCAATCTTCCCTCTCCCCCTGAGATACATGCGGACGGACTGTGACCATAGAATAAAATTTTCCCCATTCAGCCGAATTGTAGTGATCTGAATAGGGTGATTTTCAGAAAGGTTCCGGGCAATTTGAGGAGGTTGGGTTGGCTGAGGATCAGATTCAGATGAGATTTCGGACATGATTTTGGGATGGAATTCAAAAACAATACCCTAGGTCTTTCCTGCCCTTGATACCATAAAGAAGAAGGCAAGGTATGGAGAATTATTTTTCATTACTTGTGATTCTCTGTACACACAGCTTTATAGGCTAGACTAAGTTACAAAAAAGGAAAGAATAAATCTCCCTAATAAAACAGTAATAAAGAAGAAATAAAGTCTGATTCCTACCTAATAAGTGTGATCCAAGAATCACTCATTACCCTAAAAAGGTAGGGCATTAAATACACAATTACACAGATATTTAGGAGATCCTACATAACTACAGAATCTGTATGATTCTCGAATATCTTCCAACATATTCATTATAGGATATTCTCTTATAATTAGTTTATTGTACAAATTAATAGAGCAATTATTAGGATTATCTTATTCCTTATTTTTAGGATGGCATTTAGTGCCATTAACCTATATATTATAAATCCTCGTTGTACAATTCAACTGAGCGAATAATATTCAGCATTATTCAGTTCAACTTAAACTTGTAAGCCTTCTTGATCTGTAAGATCAATTTCTTTTCACCTAATGTAACCTTTTGTTATCCACCAAAAGAACAAGAAAATAAAAAATATTCTTTTAATATAGGTTCTGTAACATATTTGTTAATTCATGAACTCATGATGACTACTCAAACTCTTTTTAGTTGAAATACATATTTTTTATAAATACATGTGTTATAGGTTGTATTGGTGGCTGTGACGAGATTCTTACGCAGTTGACAGAAATATGTGGTACTGGCCATCGCATGCCAGGTCTGTATGAACATCTAAATCTTTACTGGAAACACTTTAAAATTATTACTGGATGGTACATATTGTTTCATATGAATTACTGGTTCTATGCAGACTGCAGTTAGGTTGAACTATATTTGTAATCATTTGATGCAGCAACTTGTGTGAGATGTTCTGTGTGTCTGTGGGACTGTTT
Organism: Ammopiptanthus mongolicus; assembly: GCA_039655645.1. Taxonomy (NCBI): domain Eukaryota; kingdom Viridiplantae; phylum Streptophyta; class Magnoliopsida; order Fabales; family Fabaceae; genus Ammopiptanthus; species Ammopiptanthus mongolicus. The sequence goes on along the minus strand of CM077345.1, from coordinate 22,873,005 downwards.
CAATCCAGATTCCGTTATTTGATTAATGCCTTTCGTTAGGCCCAGCTCAATTAGGAATAATTGTAAAAGTAGTTAGTTAGAGGGGGTGGAGTTATATAAATAGGGGAAATAAGGGTAGAAATAGAATGAATTCATTTAGAGAATTACAATTTAGAAGAATAGAGCCATTGCTCAGTTGTAAAAGGGGAAACCCTTTCTTAAGGGGAATCCCTTGGAGGAGATTACTCTCCTTGATCCGTTGGGCCATTCGCAAATGTCCTGTCCTATAAACTTCACGCTTCAAATGTCCAGTCCTGGGCATGAGGGGTGTGTCTTGAGAGTCCCACATTGAATAGTGATATGGCCTGAATAGTGCTTATAAGTGGGGGCAACCCTCACCCCATGAGCTAGCTTTTGGGGTTGAGTTGGGCCCAAACCCAAATTCTAAGACAACTATATGGGTCAAAGGATGCCATAGTTTCCTATATAAATCTTTTATGTAAACAATCCATTTACCTCTATGGGGGCGTTTGGAAGAGATTATAGATAGCTTATTTGGGCTTACTTATCATTTACACACTTAAGCAAGTGTTTGGGTATGAAAACGACTTATGACCTTCCTATAGACTTTTTAGTTTGTTTCAATAAGCTTGCCAGAAAAGTTTATGAAATAAGCTGAGAGTATTTGGGTAAGATTAAATTTTACTCAAATAACTATTTTTCATGATAAAAGCTGTTTTTCATTAGAAATTGGTAGGTTTAGGTAAACTAATTAAATTGCAAAACAATTGTTTTTATGAGAAAAAAGTTGTTTTTAGAGAAGCTAGAAGTTTGAAGCTTATTTAAAAAGGAGTAAATACCTAATTTGGTCCCTGAAATTGTAGGGTCGTATCAACTTAGTCCCCCACATTATCAATATTCCAAAATGATCCTTGGAATTGCAAAAATGTAGCAAATGCATCCCTGACATTACCAACTTAATGTCATTATAGTCCATGCAAATACCAACGGAGGGACGAATCTGATTAACTTTCTGCAATTCCAGGGATCATTTTGGAATAATGATAATGTGGGGGACTAAGTTGATACGACTCTATAATTTTCAGGGACCAAATTGAGTATTTACTCATTTAAAAAGCTGTTAGATTATTTTGAAATCAATAACATTCTTCCCATTTCACCCTGAAAAACTAACTACCAAACAAATATTATTCAATTATACAAATAACTGCATAGTTCATACCCCTTTTTTGTAATTTACTATATAAAAGTGATTTTTTTATACAAAAACCCAAAAAAAATAGATTATCTTAAAATCTCTTTTCAGCGAACACATCCGAACATTAAACTGATTCTGTTATAGTTGATTATAACAATAATCGATTATGCATATAATCAATTATTGAAATAATCAATTTTTCTCAGCTAATCCAAACACACTAATAAGAGCTTATAGGAAGGTCATAAGCTTTTATTCAATAAGCGTTTAATTAAGTTGTTTATCCAAGCGTGCCCTATATCCTTTTCAACCTAAGATAAGTTTTAGAGAATTTTGTGGTCACGAGTCTAGTGACAGAATAGAATACCTGTTTTAACCTGTCTGCTGCCATTCCCCTTGTTTTCATGAACAAATATTGGAATCCTCTGATTATACCTTACCATATTTTTCAGCAAGAGCTCGAGGACCAACTGCAACAACTAGTAATGCCCACCCAAGTAACACAAGGCAGGGAGTTTGTACGAACTGTCAAGAAACAGGGCATTATTCTAATGATTGTCCTTCACAGACTTTAGGCTCCCGGAATGCCCAACGTCGTAGAACAAGCCAACATAATGGTAAGATCTCTGGAATTTTTAAAGTTCTGTATCATTTACAAAGTCTAGAAAAATAATAAATGTATTTCTTAGATATTTTAGGGTATCCATAGGGACATGAGCAAGTGGTGATAGTCAATGATAAGTAAATGTTGATTTTGGATTCTGTGGATGGGTTAGTGAGGAGTCTGTTATAAAGTGGATTGTATTGATTCCCTGGGCTTGGCCTGGCACATGATCCAACTCGAAAGCTCTCTCCTGCATATACATTGCTTAGCTATACGATGAGGTATTAGAGTTTGAAAGCTGAGCAGCTCATTGTTATCTTCATTGATCATGGTGAATTTTCTTTGTTAGGCCTGTTGACGGTGGCCTATAGTTTGCTGTAACCTGTAGGTCAAACCACATTAAGTTTGATGGTTGGTGTCGAGACTCCCCATTATTCTGGCCTCTACCCTATCCACCATGAGTACCGCCATGAGAATTATCTCTTCTAAAGTTTGGACTTACCAATGTAGATCCTTTTCTCAAAGCCATATGGTTGGACTTGGAAAGCTCACGAGCATCCTAGGGGAGACGAGAATAGACCTTGTTCAATGTCAAAGTACCAAAACTTGTCAAAATTTAAGACCGGGCAACATCAAACTCACCACGCAAACCTGACAGGTAACACACGACAGCCAGCTATTCCCATTGGGCTTGCATTTCCTTCACATTTCCTTCACATTAGAAGTGATGATTAAGGTATTCAGCTCCTCAGACAGACGATAGAAACCTGTGCAATATTCACCAAGTGATTCATCCTTTTGGTTTGCATGATAAAGACCCTGGGTTTGCGTAGAGAAGAGATAAATAATTAATTCCTGAAAAAGGAGAGTGGAGGTATTGCCATCGTTCCTTTATATTGGTTCGAGCTATGAAGCACGAACACCTCTGGTTTTAGGCGTGTATCGTGTCCGACACGTATCGGACACCGACACACGTATGACACCCGTACGACGGATTTGGATTTGGTGCAGTAGAAAAAGCATGCATTTGGTGCATTTAGGCAAAATTTTGTAAAGAGGTGGTTTGAAGCAAGATTTATTGGATGCTGTAAAGACCAAAACATCCTTGAGATTTGCCTAAATGCACCAAATGCATGCTTTTTCTACTGCACCAAATCCAAATCCCCCGTATGACACGTGTGAGACACCTCATTTTGGTGTCCAATTAAAAAAATAATTTATTTTTATAGCGACACGGCTCCGACACTGATGGGACACAGTTTTGGTGGGAAGGGACACGACTCCTTTTACCGCATAAGCAAGTCTTCTCTCATATGCATGTCGCACCGCATGTTCATCTTCCCCAATCTTCTCTGTTCTCTTCCATTCCCAATTTCTCATTTCCGGTTGACGTCTCCCTCCCTCTCGATCTTCTCTTTTCGCATGGTGACACCTTCGCTCCCTCTCAGCGTCTCACTTCAGTCTTGGTGCTTCCCTTCATGTACATCATCTTCACACTTCAGTCTGTGTCTATGTCTCTCTGGAATAGAATCCCGACTCTCACTTTCCTCAAAGTATTTTTTATGACAAATTGTCAATGATTTATACTTTGTTGTGTATATCTTTTAAAACAAATTTGGTACTTTGATGATAGCATCCCACCTTAAATTGGTTAAATCATTTTATGGTTTTATTTAATCTATATATATATATATATATATATATATATATATATATATATATCGGTGTACTTTATTTTGGACATTAGCAGTGTCTATGTGTTCGTGTCTGGTGTCCGTGTCCGTGTCCGTGCCCGTGCTTCATAGAGTGCGAGTAGTAATATCATCAACTCGGGGATCCAAAGTCCTTTGTATTAGTAAGAATATAACTACATATCCTCCCGAACCCAGTATCCACACATCCATAGTTGCCACTTCTGTCGGACCATCTTAGGTGAGATGATCTTTATTATGCCCTTTCATATACATCTCACTAGCCTTTTTTCATTGAGGTAATTATTGTCACCACCATCTAACTTATGAATAGTGATTTTTCTATTCATCAGAATTACCCAACGTAAAACTTTGTCAATTCTCAATAATATGGATCAACAATGTGATAATGTTAATGCTAGGTCGTTTCCCAAAAGCAACATGTTGTATGGCTTGAGTACAGTGTCAAATGAGCAAGAGTTGATGCATCGCCTCTTGGATATAGCGAAAAATAAGCAAGGGTTCCCACATTTTCGTGAACAGGTGTGGGTAAAGAAGCTAGTCCACGAGAGGAGGATTCGTTTTGGAACATTGAATGTAGGCACACTTATAAATAAATCAATGAAAACAATAGACATCATGATTAGGAGGAGGATCAATTTTATTTGCCTTCACGAAATTAAGTGAGTAGGAGATAAGGCAAAGGAATTAGACACTTCGGATTTTAAGCTTTGGTACATCGGCAAGGTAAAATCGAGAAATGGGGTGGGTATAATTGTAGATAAGTATTGAAAGAATGATGTTGTGGATGTGAAAAGGTTTGGAGACAGGACTATAGCTCTAAAGCTTGTAGTGGAACGAGACACTTTTAATAAGGTAAATGCTTATGCACCTCAGGTAGGGTTAGAAGAGTACCACAAGGTAAAATTCTAGGAGGACTTAGAAGGTTTAGCTCAAGGAATACTATTAGGAGAAAAGATTTTCCTAGGAGGGCATCCAAATGGTCATGTGGGGAGTGCATGAGGATATGAGGGTTTGCATGGGGGGATGTGGCCTAGGGGAACAAATGCAAAGGGTAAGTCTATCCTAGATTTTTCATTGGCTTTCGATTTTACAATAGCCAACACATGTTTTAGGAAAGCAGGAGGAACATTTTATCATGTACAAAAGTGAGGTGACATGCTCTCAAATCGATTTCCTTTTTATAAGAAAATCAGATAGAAAGCTTTGCATGGATTGCAAAGTCATACATGAAGAAAAGAGAGCTTGTCTACCCAACACAGAGTCTTGTTTATGGATGTAACAGTTAGGAGGAGAGTAAATAAAAAAGGCCAAGATAGGGTTTCAAGGATCAAGTGGTGGCAATTGAAGGTCAACAACAAAGGGTTTTGGGTGACACAAGGAAGTGCTAATGATATGTGAGACAAGATGGCCAAATGGACTAGGAAGGTAGCAAAAGAGACTCTTGATGAAACAAGAGGCTTTGGACCTAAGGGTAAAGAATCTTGACGGTGGGACGCAAGTGTACAAGATAAAGGTAAGGCTAAAAAGGAATGTTATAAAGTGTTGTCCTTGTGTAAAAATGCTGAAAATTGAGGAAAATATTAGGTTAGAAAGATAGTAAGAAGGCGGTGAACGAAGCGAGAGCTAGACCTTTTAACAAGCTATACCAATCCTTAAGGACAAAAGATGGGAAAGAAGTATTTACAGGCTTACTAAAGGTACAGAAAGAAAGACAAGAGACTTGGACCAAGTGAAATGCATTAAGGATGAAGAAATGTCTTGGTTATTGAACAAGATATCAAGGAAAGATGGACAAATTACTTTCTCAAGCTATTTAATGAAGGACACGAAATTTTGTTACACTCTGATAGGCTTAACATGAGATGATGACCAAAATTATATCTTTTATTGTAGAATTTGGGAGCCTGAGCTCCGAGGTAAAAGAAGCTTTGAAAAAATATGGATAGTGACAAAGTGGTTGGACCGGATAATATACCTATTGAGGTATAGAAGGGTCTAGGAGAGGAAGGCATTAGTTGACTCACAAAATTGTTTAATCAGATTATAAGGTTTAAGAAAATGATGAATGAGTGGAGGAGAAGCACTTTAATCCCTATTTATAAGAATAATGGAGATATGAAAAATTGCGTAAATTATACGGGGATTAAACTCATGAGCCATACTATGAAGCTATAGGAGAGGGTAATTGAGCTGAAATTAGGAGAAGAGACTCACATTACTGAATTAATTTGGTTTTATGTCGGGGAGGTCAACCATGGAAGCAATGTACTTGTTATGATGATTGATGGAGCAATATCGGAGGAATTAGAAAGACTTAAATATGGTTTTCATTTATTTGGAAAAAGCATACGATAGGGTGCCAAGAGAGGTATTGCGGAAGGCCCTAGAGAAGAAAAGAGTTCGTATTGCTTATATTCGAGCAATCAAGGATATGTATGAGGGAGTCATGACTAGTGTGAGAACACAAGATGAGGTCACAAAAGATTTTTTTATAACTACAGGACTATACCAAGGTTCAACTTTGTCCCCCTATCTTTTTACTTTGGTCTTTGTCTTGGATGTGCTTTCTGAGCATATCCAAGAGTCGGTGGCACGGTGTATGTTTTTTTCCAGATGATATAGTCCTAGTTGGAGAGTCGAGAGAGGAAATAAATTGGAAGTTAGAGATGTGAAAACAAGCTTTGGAAGCACATGACTTTCATTTAAGTAGAAGTAAGACAGGGTATATGGAATGTAAGTTTAGCAAGAGGCACATCATTCATAACTTAGAGGTAAAATTAGGAGACCATACCATACCATACCATACCATACCACAATCATATAATTTAAGTATCTTGGGTCCATTATACAAATAATGGAGAAATAGAGGGAGATGTAAATCATAGGATTCAAGCAGGGTGGATGAAATGAAGGAGTGATTTGAGTGTTATCTCTGATAGAAAGGTACCACTCAAGCTTAAGGGAAAATTTTATCGCACAAGTATAAGACCTGCCATGTTGTATGAGACTGAATGTTGAGCGATAAAAAGCCAATAAGAGAATAAACTCAATCTAGCATATATGAGAATGTTGGGTTGGATGCGTGAACATACCGGACAAAATAGGATTAAGAATGAATACATTAGAGAGAAAGTTGAGGTAGCACCTATTGTAGAAGAGATGGTATAATCTCGCCTTAGATGGTTTGGGAATCTATGGAAAAAGGCCTATAGAAGCCCCAGTGAGGAGAGAAGATCAGATGGAGGGTAGTCCAATTGCTAGAGGCAGAGGTAGACCGAGAAAAACTATAGGAGAAACCATGAAGAATGATTTAGAGGTCAATGGTTTGTTTGTCTATAGACATGATTTACGATATAACATTATGGCGTTATTTGATCCATGTACCCGACCCTACCTAGTGGGTAAAGGCTTGGTTGCCATTTTGGTGTGTAGAGAGAAAAAAAGGAGAGAAAAAATTGTAGAGCTCATGATACCATGCAAAAGGAAAGAAAACCGAACCCAATGTGGGTGCAGGTCATGTATTTATAGACAATAAACTAGGCTGGTAGTACAATGTGGTACAGGATAGTTCAAACGACCTAAATACCCTCAACCACGCTAAAGACATGCTTAATTGATTCTTAACACATTTTATAGATCTTCATGCAGGGGAAGCTTCTATTTCATGCAGTTCATGTGGTGCACCATGTGTTCTGCGAACTGCAAATACAGCAAATAACAGGGGAAGGAAGTTCTACTCATGTCAATCACAGGAGTGCAACTTTTTTGTGTACGTGTACTTGTGATCTTGTGTGTTTAATTATGTCAGAATATTTGTATATATATGGTAATATATTGTGTATATGATAGAATTAATTAGGATCAATTGGGAGCAGTCTTAGGATTTGTTCGTTTATTTAATTATGATTGTGTATCTTTATAATTAATGCTGGTACTGTTATATAGTGTGGTCAGTCAAGACACACATTTCAGCTCTATATCGCCTACTCGCAAGTGACTATAAATCAGCTTTTTGTGATATAATTACCATATTGGGACTGTCAGAAATATGAAGAATTTCAATAATTTGAGTTCATTGGCCTGTGTTTTTTTTTACTGTGTGCATAGACATAGTTCAGTATCTGGGTAGTTTTTCTTAAGGAGGGCGGGGTGATTGGCATTGGTTATCTATGCCAAAATTGTTGTAACTATCACATTGTTGCACACATTCAAACTTAATAATGTCTAGACAACAGAATGATCAACCTGCCAACTTCTTTCCTTATGGTTGCATTAAATCCACAAATAATGCAAGCCACCAATTATAATATTGGATTTAATTATAACCACCATTATGTATTCTGAGAATCAAATTTTTGAAGAGGCATAAACTGTTATCAATTATGTGATGGCTGATGTCACAAGCCGTTTAGAGAAGCGAAAAATATTGCATTTTGTTTGAGATAGCTATTTGTTTATGACTTTATGTAAGTCGTATCACATCTATTACAGATGGGAGGATAGCCTCAACAATGGCACTGGAGGAAGAAGTTTTACACGTTCAAATATTATTCCAGCATCCAACCCTAGCAGAAATGGTGGTCGTGGAGCTCGTGGTAGAGGTAGCCGGAATGGATCTCATGCTGGTAACACGACTTTCGTGTCAGCCACTGGTGATCCTATTTCTGGTAGAAGGTGCTTTGTGTGCGGTGATCCATCTCACTTTGCTAATGTCTGCCCCAATCGTGGAGTCTGATGTCTCAATGATTCATATCACCCGTATAGAAGGAAACCTAGGTTTGTCATCACTCATCAGAGCCTTTCTTTCTATTATGCAAATTAAGCAATAGTAAAGTGGTTTGTTTTGTCAAATATTTTAGCATGCATTACCATAATTTGTACAGGTTCTAAAATCCCAGTGCTGTCATTTGCCTTATTTTGTCTTTTATCTTTGGCATAAAGGAGTATTTAGCATTTGCTTACGCAAAACTAAAAAGTGAAGAATCATTTTCAATTGAATCTTCTTTCTTTTTGGGGAGTGCACAAGATGAATCTCAATTACAACGAAGGAAAATAAAGCAATTTCCTCAAAAGGTTCAAATGCTAATATACTTAAAAGAAACTCATCTAAGGAACTTTATAAAAAGGTTGAGCAAGGATTCTTCACTAAGCGATAGTGTTATGCTTCTGCAAGTGATAGCCAATTGATTGGACGCTTCTTCATGTATACACATGATCTTGACTCCATTTTTTGGGTTAATTATTGAATTTATATTTTATTTTGGCTATGCTGATATTCCCTTTATCTACGCTCTGATTTAAATTCTAACTGTATATATCGATGGAACCAGTATGTAACATGTTGTATCAGTTCTTTTAATTCATATTCCTTAACACATGATCAAATTTGTTTGGAGTTTGGACACAACGATATAATTACCTTAAAGCTATTTGATTTGTAATAATGTAACACTGGTTCTGGGAATGAGTCCGATTCTTGTCAGTGATACTTTATTAGGAAGTCATATGTTTGTTTCAGCAGAAGCCCTAGTTGAGGCTTGTAGCATCTCCTTTGTCCCGACTTCGAAATAAGACACTCTTTCTTTTCTCTTAATTTTTTCTCATAAGAAAAATAGTTTGTAATGTATACTTATGTATTTATTATTATTTATTTGGGTGGGGGTGATCACTGCAACATATTGATTACAATGACATTAATGATTCAATGATAAAGGCATATAGTGTTGTTCCATTTGCATCAACCAATTGTTTTCAAATTCAGAAAATAGTCACACTGTCTGTTTGTCGAGCACATGGGGGGTAGGCTGTCACGAAACAGTCCAATTGCTAAAATCTGCAGGAGCATGTGCTGGGGCGGCGAGCTCATAGCAATTGTTTGACTGCAGGGAATGAGGGAAGAAGAATCAATCCATACTCAGTAAGGAAGCCTTACATCATGTCTCAATTCTCTTGGCCAGTGTCTGAGTCGTTGAGAAATAAGTTCTTTTGTATGCTCATTAATCGAATTAAAACATATAAGTGGCATGGACATTGAATCTGTGTCACTACACTATACTAATTTTATGACACTTTACTGTAAAATAATAGCCATTGAATTATTTTCTGTTCATCATAACTTTTTTCAAGTTATTCGTGTTGACGGATCAAAATCATTATTGCATAGTTTGAAGACGATGAGCGTATGGGCTTTATACTTTTAGCGCAAAATTCAGACGGAATTTAGAATATTTTGGTTTACATAACCATGTTGCCAACTTTATTTGGCGCATACAAGCAAGCAAAGATTCAAATGTTAAAGATATCTTTCTGTCTTTGCCTTCCATTTCTATTTTTCCCTCACTTTATTCTCTACTATAGTCTCAAGTGATTCTGCTTTTGGTGCGAGGTTCGAAACTTCAGTTTGCGTAGAGGGTTTGGATGAGAATGTTAATTTTTATTTCTAAATTAAAAGTTATAAAATATTTATATAATTATAAAAGTGAATATGGGGGGTGATTAGAATGTTATGTAATAACCTTTCATTTTGTTTTTCTTATTTTGGGAATGTTTACTTAAATTTATTTTTTCTAGCAACATGAGGTTGCTTCGAGTGACAAGGGACTCGGATACTTTAAGCAAGTGGTCAGGGGTTCGAATCTTGACTCTTTTGTATGTAGAAAACCTGATTGGAAGGAAAGAACTTATCTTGTGTGTCCAAAAAGTTCGATGACGGAGATTAGTCATTAGTAACGGTGGTGGATATACCGTACTTATAATATGGTTATAAAAAAAATTATTTTTTCTTGTTTTACATTTTCATCCAAACATAGGGTTAAAAAACCTTATAAAGCCTCAAAAAAAAAAAAAAAAAAAACTTTATAATGCCATTTATATCAATTACCCTGCTGAGATCAGATCAGACTGTAACTTCTATAATAACGCAATCATATGAAAATAAATATAAAGATACTGGTTGATTCTTGTGTGATGAAAAGGATAATTGACAGTTCAATTTTCCGGTCCTCACAGTACAGGTTTGTCTCCTGAGAAGGCTGAAATTTTATTAAAAAAATAACTCTTGTTCTATTTTGTAAAAGAATATCATGCATACGATCATGCGGTTTATGAACAAGGACAACTACTTTGCATTTTTTTTGGGTGACTAGATGATGGACTGTTTATGAAATTGACAGCATATTATTGAAGTTTAAAGCTTATAAAGATAATATTTTTTAGCAACCCAAATGGTTGTACAGATCATTATTCTTGTAAGGAGAGAGAAGAGAGGTAAGATTAAATTAGAATATTCTATAGCCTGAAAGGTGAAAAGTAATGCCCGTTGGCTTCATGGAATGCAAATTCCATCGTATTTCCAAAGGGTAGTGGATAGGCATCATTTTCAAACAGAAAGACAAAATGACTTTCCTATACATTCCTATTTATAGATTATTTTTAAAATTTCCCTTAACTTTGGTATTCTCTGCAATGAAAGGTTAAACTTGACTTCAATAGTGGTGAATGAAATTTCAAGGTAGGGAAAAAGCATGGATGGTTCTCTTGATTTTTATTATTTTAAATTTTCCTCTAACTTTTTTGTTCTCTGCAATGAAAGGTTCTCTTGTTTTTTATTATTTAAATAAACTCGGCTTCAACAGTGCTGCATGGAATTTCAAGGTAGGGAAAAGGCATGAAATGAAACCTACCACGGTACCCCCACCCACGTTAGGTACATAAGTGGATGGTTCACAGAGCACAGATGAAATCGGCCTACATGTGCGCACTTTTAACACGTGAAATAAATAAATATAAAGTTATAGAGTTCACTTTATTTTATTTTTACTATGAAAATAAACACATAGTTGAGGAGGAGCTCCATAGGAATACCGTTCTAATCAGTCCGATTTGGATTGGATATAGAGTAATTTAGTGTCTGAAAATCAATTAACGTTGATCGGATTGAATTTTACAAATTTTTTATATGCAATTCGAATCAAACCAATCTATTTAAATTTAGGTTGGTTTAGATAAGTTTATCATATTTTTTTAAAATTAATTTAATTTTCAAAAAATCAGAAAAATTTCTAAAAAATCAGAAAAATATAGAAAAGTTAGGGTTTTAGGGAGTGAGAGGGGATTTTAAGGATTAAAGTTCTTCTACTATTACAAAAATGATAGTTTCAAAGGGAAGTAAGTGATTTGTCTCAAAAATATAAAATAATATATTAATTTAATAATAATAATCAGTTCGGGTTGCGCGAGTTAAAAAAAATTTGAACCCACGACCTGAGCGGATGGTGTTTGGATTCAAGAATTTAAATCCAATCTAAATCGATAAACCGATCCAAATCGTCAAAATCGATTCAGTTTGGTTATGATCCACTGGATTCGCAAATCGGGTCTAAATCCTATTACAACCCTACAGAGGAAGGAGTTACGAAATGATTTCAAAGTAACCTCGTCTCTATTGGCAAAGTGGAGAAAAAAATGTAACCTAATCTGAAGGTTGTAATATGGTGTGATATCTAAGAAATCTATTCTTTTTTATTGTCATTTGTATTGATCATTTTATGAAGATGATATGAATGATAAAACTAGTAATTTAATGATAATTTTTTGCCGTGCCATTCATTTCATATAAAAAATTATTTTTCAGTGGAAAATTAATTTTAATTTACATGTATAATGAATCTTAATTAGGATGTGTGGAGATGACACCCGCGCAAGGAGGTAGTAAGTACCTCCCCGTCCCCATTCCAAATCCTCCTCGTGGGGAATTTTTTTCCATTTCTTTGTTTTCCAATTCTCTACGGGCCTTACGAGAACCCTAAAATTATAAAAATTAAAAATTAAACATATAAGAAAATTTTAGAAAAATAAAAAAATTAGCATTAATACAAATTATATAAAATAGTATAAGGATATTGTCTATATTAATAAGGATAAATTTGTAACTTCACATTTTGGGGACCCCACGCGATGAAGGGAATGATTCTCGTCCACGTCCACGTCCACGTCTCTGAATCTGCTTTGCGGGGATTTGTCCTCATCCATATCTTTGTGGAGAATACACCTCTAAATGTAGGGTCCTAAATGAGGCAATCCTTTCGAAGATCCCCAAATTTGGGGGGAAATCGTCATTACCAGACATTATGTGTCAATTAAAAGGAACAATTATTGTAAAAGGTAAGAATGATAAAACAAGACCATCGAATGTTATATGAATAGTTATTACAAAATTATAATTAAAAAATAAAGTCATGTAAAAAAGTTTATAATATTAATAATTTGGTTAAAATACCGTTTTGGTCCTCCATCTTAATTTTTAGTTTCAACTTGGTCCTCTAAGTAATAAAAGTTCTCATTTGATCCTTTAAGTTGCCAACGTCACACCATGTTAGACCTTTTAGTCAGATTTTCACTAACAGTGTTAGGTTTCCACCATTAGTCGTCGGAAACCCTCTAGACTTGTTGAAATTTGGGCATTTCGCTGGAATCTAGGCATTCCCAGCTCTTTCTCTCTCTTCTCCCATCTCTTTTCCTCTTTCTTCCCCTATATGCGGGTTGCATAGGTGAGGATCAGACCCTTCATTATCTAAGGTCACAGCTCTCATCTCAGGCTGCAATCAGAATAGATGGCGAAGATCAAAGATCTGGACAAATTCGTGGTTAAAATGTGGAGGAAGAGGGATCACGGGTCGACCAGATTCTTCGTATTCGTTGACTACCTTTTTATCTTCATCTTCCTCGGATTCTTCTACTTCATTATTTTCAAGATTCTCGACATTTGATTCCTCAAATTACAGAAACACATTTTGTTCCGAACTAGGTAACAACATCATGCACATACACTTCTTTTTGTAAATAAATAAATAAATTGCGCCAACAAAAATGTTGTTTTCCAAATCACATGTTACTAATTCTTGATCCGGATCAAAAAGATGGAAAATTTACATAAATTTAATAGAAAAGATGCCAAGCCCATTAATCCCCTTGTGGCGTTATTCCTCTTACTTACCTTTTTTTTTTCTTATTATGACTATTTGTTTGATGGAAACCCAGGGAATGTGTAGACTTCTCATGGGAACAGAGAGGAAGAGAAGGGGGCACCCAAATTACAATGAGTTTAGAGAGTCTTCGGTGACTAAATGTGGAAATCTAACACCTTTAATGTAAATTTGACCGAAAGGATTAACATTGTGTAACGTTGACAATTTAGAGGACCAAGTCGAAACTTTTATTACTTAGAGGAACAACTTGAAACTAAAAAATAAGATAGAGGATCAAACACATTTTAGCCTAATAGTTTTCTAAAGATGTGTGTAAAGTCATGGCAACAATATTTTTGTTCAATGTGGTTTTATCCAAAGAGAGTTAAAAGTGAAAATCATTTTGAACGAAGTTTAGTAGGCGTTTTGAAGCCCTGTGTTCAATAAATATAAAAATTCAATGTAATATTTTAAAATTTTATTTTGATATATTGTTCGTATAAAAATTGAGTTTAATTTTGATATACTATTAGTGTAAAGTTTTTTTACACTGTCAACCAATCATAAATTATTTTATGTGACTTTTAAGGTAATTATGGTAATCCTTTTGGTGTTTTTTCCCTAAGGAGGGTTTTGCACCAGAAGGTTTTAACGAGGCCCCCTAGACCCCCTTTTATTTAAAAAAAAATGATAAAAGTCAAACATTTTTCATGATATAGTAATTTATGATTGGTTGACAGTGTAAAAAATCTTTACACTGACAATGCATACCAATTAAATCATATTCCACCATCAATCAATTATATATTATTATAAATGTGATTTTTGAGGTCATATTGAAAGAGTCAAATGAGTTTAATTAAATCATATTCCACCATCAATCAATTATATATTAGTATAAAGTTTTTTTACGCTATTAAATCAACCACAATTCATCTCATGTATAATTTTTAAGGTAGTTATTAGAAGAGTCGAATATTTTTAATGATTTGGCAAATCATATTAAAATTTTAAAAATTATTATGCATTACAATGAGATCCATAAATTAAATCCAATATTTAAACCACAAAACTCTTTCACATAAGAATAAATGCCCAATTTTGTCCCTGAAAAAATTGTGGGGAGACTTTTAGTTCTTGACAAAATAAATTAACCACTTAGTCCCTCAAAACTAGAAACCAGGAAATGCTAGTCCCTCCGTCCAATTTCGTCAGTGCACGTCTGTTAACTTGCTTAAGTGTTACGTAAACTTGTCTACCTGGCCCGTTAAACATTTCCATCGTCTAAATTGAATAAAAATCGTGAAAAGGTATGCATAAAGCGATGCCATATGCAATGCTGCATGGAGTTGAAAACGGGGAGGCCAAAACGTCGTCATTTACGCAAAATCAAAATTAGGGTTTTGAATGCCAAATTAGCAACCGCAAATCCCTATATCCAGTGTTCATCCTTACCCTCATTTCACGATTCGGTAATCCCTTTGCATTCACACTGAACTTCGAACTTGTTGGCATTCATGTGGTGAATATTGGCACATCTATTTCTTAGCGTTTTGTGCGATTCACTTAGTGCAGCAAAGGTGAGTTCCCCTCGTTTTTGCTTTTTCCTTTTCTATTTGTCGATTTCGTGTTGTTTGGTTTGCTTTTTTGGTGGTGGGCATGTTGTGAGGTGCTTTGGGGATGGCTGCATTTTTGTCTTGACCCCTCTGCATTTGTCATGAGATGTGTGTGACATTGTTGCATTTTGTCTCATATTGTGCGTTTGTCATCCCTGATGTATTTTTGGTTTGCTGACCTAGGGCACTTTTGGTTTTACATGTTGTCCGTGTGTGCTTAGTTTGGGCTTACGTGTTGTGTGGGTGGTATTTTTCAATGCTGAAAAATGTTGGGCTTCTTCTCCTACAACCACATCAACATAAGACACATAAACATCTAAGATACCACCATAGCTTTTCATCTCGTCCATAGCAGCAACAAAGGCGCAACAAATTTCTTCCCTCAAAAAAGAAATCAAAAGCGTCAAGATGCAAGCTTATGCAATGGAGTTAGGGTTTTAAAATGCTGATGAGGGAAGAAGAAATACCAGAGTCCATATGACATCGTTTCTGGACATTGCCCTATTAAGTGACAAATGCTTTGCACATTTTTTTTTCATTTTGAAACCATTTTTCATAGTGGAAAATGTTAACGGTACACATGGGCAACTTAACGGAACACGTAAGGAAGTTAACAGAGGTGCTTTGACGGGATTGGACAGAGGGGACTTCCCAAATTTATAATTTTGAGAGGTTTGGTGATTAATTTATTTTTTTTAGCGACTAAATGTGTCCCTACAATTTTTTTAAGGACAAGATTGGATCTTTATTCTTCACATAATAAATTAGCCTTTTAACATTTATTTTCCCTTATGGGGTCCACTTGTTAAAAAAAAGGGCGAAGAAGGAGCATCAAGTTATTTCTCTCCCTGTCCCATAGTGTCAGACAATTTTATTTTAATTATTTAATGAATTAGCTTTAGCACATGCCTACCATTAGTATAACCGTTTTCATTACTACGCTACGCTTACATAGTCATAATCATTTTTTTTTTTTAGTTTTTTAGGATATCCTCCACGCATAACTGCAGAGACTAATCTCTCAAGATATTGGATGATATTTAAGGATTAACATCTCCAAATCAGGTTTTCTCCATACGCAAAAACCGAGGATCGAACCCTTGACCACTTGCTTAAAGGATCCAAGCTCGTTACCACTTGGACCGACCAGATATTGGTATAGTCATAACCATTTGGAAATGATGTTATAATTTTTTTTTTAAAAGATAATGACAAATTTACGTAGAGATTGTCAAAAGTTATATTTCACTTCAACAAAATGCATTTTTAACGGCAATTATTATGGCCTTTAGCGACAATAATAATGACCGTCAAAATCTTTACCTACAATTGTCAACTAATCGACGTATCTAATGTCGATAAAAGCATTTCCGACAATTGTCGAGAGAAACCCAATTAATTGTCGGGAAAATTCAGAAGTTATAACGACATTTATTGTCGGCAATTTTAATGATTACTAAATATGATTTTTGAATTATCTTTTAGGCTCATTTATTAGCTTTTTCATTGCCGCTAAAAATTCTAATTGACTTTTCCCATAATTGCTAGGAAATGTTCAGATTATTCGTCACTCAAATTATACATATTAACAAAAGTTGTGGCGGCAATAATATTTGCCACTCAAATGTCACTCAGGGTATATGATTTAATTACCAAAAGCTTTGGCTGCAAATGTATTGACACCTTAAAAACTTAAATAATACCACACCGATGTTCACTATTAAACCATACTAAATTTCATTCTAAAAAAACAATATATTTCATTAACCAAATAACAGTTTGCACGACTTGAAATTCAATTGCTCTTCCTTTTTCAAAGCATTCTCAAGTCCATTAACCGAATTCTTCCTACGAATTCGTTTATTCATTAAACCATCTTTAGATTTTATGCATTTCATCATTTTAGTTATTGCATATTCCTAAAATTATATGATTAAAAAAAAAAAAAGGTAATTAGTTTGTCGTCGACTAATTCCTAATTAACAACGGCTAAATTATCATAATTTACTATTTGTGAGTTATTGATTGTGAGGGGAAAAGAACAAAACTTTTCGTTACTTTTGATTTTGCAGGGTATCTATGCCTACATAAGCAATCCTTGGTTTCCCACACACTTCTTTGCCTTTGATTTGCTTTTAGAACAGCTAGTGTTACATGGGTCCCTTCTTTATTAGTTCTTCTATCAACAAAAACAGATGACGGTAAGTATAGTGTTCAGCACTTTCTTTTTCGTTAGTGAGTAGTGACCCCTCCTCCAATCGGAATGGTATATTCTTTTTCATTAGCATCCCCACCCCCATCATATTTTCCCACGCCTCGTTTCTTGATATGCACGACATACTTTGGATATGATAATTTTACTTTTTTGATTTTTTAAATGATGTTGCATTTCTTTTATTGAAGATCGTAGTAGTTTCAAACAAGTTTTGGACTAGGAATTTCAAACACCCTGAATTTCGGAAGACATGATATGAATCTTGGGGAGGGTTTTCAATGCAAGAGTTGCCTACTTTAATAAAAGGGGAATGTTAACCATACATTTTCTAACATCCTCTTTCTAATTTATACACTCTCCTATTGATTGAAATTCATGTAGGTCCCACAAATTCATGTGAGTCTCACTTGAATTTTAACCAATAAGAAAATATGTGTTGAAAAGAGTGCTACAAAGTGTATTGCTAGCATTTTTCTTAATAAAATGATATCTTTCAAGAAAATACATAAAGAATCTACATCATCACTTATATTAAATATCTTAACTACGAAATTTATAATTTTCTGAAAATCATATAACCCATGCGCCCTTACAGAGCAAAAATAAACAAAACATGCCATTTGCCTTAAGAGGGCGCTGTGCCAGAGGACAGGCGATAATACAGAAGATATGAGAAGACAACAGATCTTGTTCATTACTTCACTATTTAAATATTGGGATAATATGCACCCAAAAAAATATTGGGTAAGATTTCTGTAAAAGATTAATGTTAAATAGTACGAAAGAACTTGCATACGAATTCCTAATCTTACATAGAAGTACTATCTTTATTCTTTTATCTCTCTTTTATATAAAATCATTAATGAAGATGTCCTTTTATATCTTTTTATATTTTTCAGTTAGTTCAACCGCTAGTTTTATCAAACACTTCCACAAAAAATAAGATAGCTTATCCACTATCCGCTATCAGCTACCTCATCCGCTATCCGCTATCAGCTAGCTTATCCGCTAACAACTAATTTTACCAAACAGGCCCTAATACCGTTTTGAGTTTAATCTATTTTTCATATTTTCCTTTTGTTTTTATTATATAAAAAACAAGACAGTGTTCTGAATTTGTCAAAATCCAAGAAATTGGATTTCGTGTTATATAGCACTACTCTCTTTAAATAAGAAAAAAAAATATATAATTTTAGATTAGTTAGTAAGTTATAATTACAATATATTTTCTAGAATTAAAAATAAGTATATCCTTACTTTTTTTTTTTTTTTTTTTACATTACCTACCAATCTTACTCTAGATTAATATTTATTCTCCTTATATCTATTCATTGGGTGGAAATTCTGTCCATTTTTCCTCTCCATTTTCTCTTCCATTATTATATATAGTTATAGGGAGTAAAGATCTTTTTCATTTCTCAAAAGAAATGAAATGCTTCATTATTATAGTTTTTGATGTATAAAAACATATATTTCTAAAATGGATGATATTTATTAAGCTTTTATGTGCTTTATATATCCAAAATTATAGTAATGGAGCCCTCCATTTCTTTTGAGAAATAGAGAGGATCTTTACTCAATTTCAGGATGTATTGAGAATATTTGGACTCTCCACCCGACTATACGAAATGTAAAGGATATTTTCCCCTATGGTGGAGCCATCCTAATTAGTTAATTAACCTTCAACAATGTACATGAATGGACAACTGCACAAGTAACCAAAATCATTCTAAATAAACATGGAACCCACATTAAAGCTTCCTTTCAATGACTTGACCTCTAATATTATTGTTTGTCACACCACTTTATTTATGAAATGTATTTATTGGAGATGATTCGTCACACAATGTCTTAGCCAACCTTCTTATGGAGCATGTTACATGCTAATTGAAAGGCAAAGTCTGTTCCCGGATTCCGTACGTTTATTAATACTTTAAATCATGGTTCCCCTATTTTTAAATATTCAGGGATTAAAGAGACAGATATGCGGATCCCAAAGTTTAATTTCACCACCGTTTCTATAAAGGAAAACATTGACGTGTATCGAATTTTATATTTTATATATTTTCATTTTAATGTTTGATTTGGTACATCATTTTTCTCAATTTATTTTCGTAATGATCACTCTTAAATCATAATAACTACAATAAGTTA
This sequence comes from Ammopiptanthus mongolicus, assembly GCA_039655645.1. Lineage (NCBI taxonomy): Eukaryota > Viridiplantae > Streptophyta > Magnoliopsida > Fabales > Fabaceae > Ammopiptanthus > Ammopiptanthus mongolicus. Next base: position 22,853,538 of record CM077345.1, on the reverse strand, counting down.
ATTAACTTTTATTAAACGAATGGTTATCTTGCGGTGAAGACTGACTGTTATATTATACTTCTATCATCTCGTTTTTTTTTGTGGTGAAGTATTTTTTAATATATTTAATGAGATGACCATTTCTTTTCAATTGTATTCATAAAAAAGAAAATTCTTTTCAATTGTAGTTTTTTTTTGTTCGAAACCCCGTAATTAGGGTTTTGGTTTCTCAATGGATCCACCGGAGTGTCCTCATAACTGTTGTCCTTTGGATCGGCTATAAGACTAATCTCCGATTCGATAGTGGCAGACGCTCGATTTGTTACACACGAGATTGAACTGCCTTTTAACTGGAGGATCTAGGAATCGAACTTGTATCCTTTTCTTTAGGGGAGAGTCATGTCACCGACTCTCCTAACATCAAGTAGTTTTTTGTGTGGTGAAAAGTGATTATTTAATAATTTAATAATAAATATGATGCTAAAGTGTATTCCAGTACTATTTTTTTTTCCTGCTTTCTTTCTTTTTGTACTACCGTAATATTCTCACAATGTTTTAAAAGATAAAAGTTATAAAGAAATAAAACTCTTAAGATGTTTAATTATCATTAATAGAATTTATTTTAAAAGTATATATAAGATGTATTTGAGATACTAACCCTTTTAATTATCCACTTCTAAGTTTTAATTATCTCTAAAAAAAAAATCAAAATATAAAGGTTAATCTTTTTTGGTCTTTGATTGGATATTCTCATAGACAAGCTATGAGACTAACGCTTGGATCGAGGGTGATATTTAGGTAAAATCCTCCCTAAAATAACGACTCTAGGATTCGAATAAATAACATTGCAAGATCGTGTGTGGTCGTAATCGCATTTAATACTTTAATACTTGGAGCAGGATGTACTGGATATTGGAGCAGGATTTTGATATTTTTGAAAATGCAACATGGCCATATTCTGAATATCGTGCTCCAATGGCCATGTTTTACTTTATTCTCAAAAAATACCTTATGTTTTATTTAATACTTTATCCAGTTTCCATAGATAATCAAAATATAATGCTTTATGTAATACTTATATTTTTTAGACAAACCTTACCCAACAGCGGTTGGTCGGTGAAAATGGATTACGATCCCGATCAACCTTCACCTACATATTAGATTCCCTCATCCTTCCTATTTGGGTATTAGATTCTACTAAGTCTTAAAGGAGGCCCCACCACTTACATAATCCCTAATAAGGCAAATAAAGGGTGTATGCATGTCACTGGGAGTCGATTTTTCGAAAATTTTGGACCGAATCAAGTTAAGCATTTGATTTTTCATATCCCATAATATAATTCTCTCATCCCCCACCCCCTTTTCTCAATTTTTTTTAAATTTCATTAATACACCTTTACATTCCTACTAGGATACAAAAACCTAGAAATCTCCCCTTCCACCATTATTTCTCCCACCACATCAAACCCCTCCTCACTTCCCATCAAACCCCTCTCCACTCTTCTTCTTCCTTTTCTTTTCCCCTCTTCCCATATTATCTTCTCTCACTCTCAATCCAACCCTCATTCTCATCTTCGGTGAGGCGTAAAGGAAAGCACAGTGCGGCTAAGTAAGTTGTGCGTTACAAGGTCAGTTCCCACCCGTTTTTTGATTTGGTACCTTACGATGTAAGGGATTTAATTTTTCTAATACCCTACGAAAACTATAATTTTCGTAAGTATTCGAAAATTTGAATACTTAAGGAAACTATACTTTCCGTAGATACGTTTCAGAATTTTTTAATATTATTAATTCATCAAAACAATAAATTAATTGTTAAATATTATTAATTATTAATGTTAATTATAATTAATTTCAATTAATAATAATAATTTTAAGATAATTAATTTTTTTGTAATTTAAATATTGTTAATAATAATTAATAATATTATTTTTTGTAATATGATATTATTATTTGATATTGTTATTAATATTTGATATTATTTGTTGTTAATGTATTTAATTTTGAGTTAAAGGAGTATGCACTGACAGTGTAAAACTTTTTTACATAGTCATACAATCAGATTTCACCATTATGCCACTTTTTTATATTACTTCCTAAAATATCTCAACAAACATCTAAATAGTGAAACTGTGTAAAAAAGTTTTACATTGTCAGTGTATGGACCTTTAACTCTTTAATTTTTTTTTTTAATACATTAGGGAAATTTAGTTTGCGGTATTTTCTGAGTTTGTGGTGTCTTGTGGATCAATATAAGTGAACATGGAAAGCAAAATGTCTGATGAAGTGGACTTTTCAACTGATATGACAACGAATGGTGAAATAAGGTTGGATGTCAATGCTCTGAATGAGAATGTTGATTTTTGTGAAGCTTTTACCACTGTAGAGGTAATTGATTGATAACAATTATTGCTAAGTTTTGAATATGTAAGTATCTCGCGCTTGAAATTTTATTTATATTTTCAGGTCTTTCCTACTCGAGATGATTTATTGAAATGAGCTCGAGGTGTTGCAATCGAGAATTGATTTGTTATTATTATTTTGAGATCAGACACAAGCGAATGACGTGCAAGAAGGAAGACATTTATACTTTTGGGTTGTGAAAGAAGTGGAAAGTATAGACCATATAAGAAAGAGTTAACTCGCAAGGTGACTGGAACTAGAAAATGTGATTGCCCTTCCAGACTAAGAGGAATACCTTTGAAAAATGGTGAAGGGTGGAAGGTGAATTTGGTGTGTGGGTTCCACGACCATGATTTAGCGAAAACATTAGTGGGTCGTCCATATGCTGGTCGGCTTAATGAGGAAGATACGTCTTTGCTTGGTGACATGACAAAGAACGTGGTAAAGCCAAAAAACATTTTACTCCGTCAAAAGTGCATATGCAATGGTTCTGTCACTGCCAAGATGGGTCCAGATGGCTCTCGTGATATGTAGATGAAGTAACGATGAAACATTATCTAGCGTGATGGTCATCTCTCCGACCGGTAGGTGGAAGCTTTTGGTTTCTCTATGCCACCTCTCAACAAATGAAGACAAGATTCCCTTGTCCACCTCTAGGGCAACAGTGGTGCCAACCTAGAGGTGTCCACCCTCTCCCGTATCTCACGATGCTTAATCGTGCACTACTTCAGCTTCCGTCCACCGGTGACCACCTTCAACTCACCTCGATCCTGCATCCATCAAAGCTTTCTTAAGTTCATTGAGTCACATTTTTAAACATTAAATCAAAGTTGAACCATAGATAGTTCATTACCTGTTCATTCCATATGCGTGTAGCAACGCAACCCGCAAATGACCTAAGGACCGACATGTCATCGGGCCCACCCGGGAAAGACTCTGTCGGTGCAATGTGGTCAGGGACCTCCTCCTGATGCTCTGCAACTGTAACAACACGACGTCTACGTTCTGAAATTGTGGGTGGTACTCGTACAACACCATCGCCTCTAGTCTGTGGCATATCTACATACATATAAATTAAACACATTACTTATATACGTAAATTTAAATTCAATAATTAAATAATTATCATAATAAATTTACATATTATAATTATATAACTTTTTTGGTACAAATTATAATTATAATTATATAAATTTATTTTAAAATGTGTAAAATTATAATATACAAATTTAAACTTAATAAAAAACAATAATTACTTTAAAATTTAATTTTAAATTAGTTTGAATGATATAAGTTAAAGAAAAATCATATGTAATAATATTAATTACAAAATATAAATTAAAATTACAAAAAAATTAATTATGTTAAAATTAATTTTATTATTTGTAAATACTTTTATTCTAATTAATTAATTACGAAAATCAATTTTGAAAACTTAATAGTTTTCGTAAAAATTGATAACCTTACAAAATTAATACCCTTACAAAAAATTGATAACCTTTACGAAAACTATAGTTACACCTATAGTTTCCGTAAGGTTATTGTCGCGACCGAAAATCGCGAAGGTAACGGCGATATAAATAGATTTTATTAAAAACATGAGTGTAGAGTCGCCACCAATTTTATTTAATTCGGAAAAAATTGGAAAAACCTTAAAAAATGATCTTTGGAACCATATCGAGTCCGGGAGTCGCTTGCGCATAAGGAAGGATGAGGACTTAACCCCACAACACCCCTAGTGCACCCGTAAGAAAACGGTTACCCAAATTACTTGTGCAAATAGTTAATGAATCTTAACGTATTTATTTTACCACAAAAATTATTTACAAGAATGAAAAGATTAGGAACTAACATTTACACCAAAAGTAAAAAAAAAAAAAAAAAAAAAAAAAGATTTAAGAAAATTGTTGTATAATATTTTATAATTTTCAATTTTTATTTCTAATTTTAGACATGGATAAATCCGAAAAGAGGTTGAACAAAAAACATAAGTCCTCAGAACAATCTCGAGGCTAAGGGATTGAACATGACACTCAGGTCCATAGAGCATTCCAAAATAAAAGGAAAAAACAAGAAGTAAGAAGTAAGAAGACAGAAAATTAATTTGATTTTTTTTTATTAAGCAGCTTGTATGCAAAAATGGAACATGTTATAGACACCACCACAAGACCATCCGAAAATGATTTAAGCCATCAACATAGGATGTTGCATTCTCCAATAAAATCATTTTCATTACCTGAAAATTCCATATGCCTGCACAGATTCAAGATGCCAACCAAATCTATTCTATTGCATGGCAATGTCTTCCTTCTCTCAAACCAATCAGATATCCAACCAAAATAAGTAGATATTCATCAATGTGAGGCAGGCACATTAACAGGCCTAAGATCTCAAGTATCCACATGCAAATGATAGGCACACACACTGTTATCATACATTTCAAGGTTCAACATCTTATTCCAAATTCAAGAGACATCTAACAGTAATAAACCAGAAGTCATTCTAAGAAGTTCAAACCAAGCAGTCAAGAAACTAAGTCATCCAAGCATTAATATCTACTCACACACATAACTAAAACACAATACAGAAATCGATCCATATCAAAACATTTATATGTAGTCACCTGTCATGAAATTTAAGGAGTTTAACTCAAATGTCATGATCATGCAGAACATAAAGGTATAGCCTCTAATTCTAAACTAGAAATTTCTAGTTAAAGCACCAATATTAGCAGCTGCAGTGTTCATTTATGCAAAGGGACTTGTAATCCAATAAGCACTTGTAGGCATGGATATCAACACACACAAAATTCACTCTACATATTTCATCCAAATATATGGAGAGCATAACAGAGAATGCCATAACTCAAAAAACAATTTAAAACATCCTGGTTTCAGAACAACAAACACATCAATATCAAAGCAAATTGCAATTCAGATTTTTTCTCAAACACATGGTAGACGAGTCTATATTGGTGCCTTAAATCGGAGGATCCTAAATGTTCATAAACCAAATTCAAACTACTTACAATTCAGAATAGGAAAAACAAACTAAGAACAAAGGTTGGAGAGAGTCATCATATTGTTGAGGCATAAGGAAAGAAAAAAGAAAATAACCAAGAACAGGGGAAAAACTTATGGAACATCATATGGGAATCTCAAATAATTCATAATTTCGTTTAGTAGTCTCAATGCAGAAAATACAGATTGAAATTTAAAGAGAGATAATCTTTTCCAACACAGTTAAGGAACAAAAATGCCTTCACCTCTCTTGAACTCCCAAACCCTTAATATCTTCTCCTAATTCCCCAAAATATTACAACAAAAATCCTCCCCAAACTATCTCAAGTACGAAAACCCCTTATGTCTCTGTGTGTATGGGCGTCCCCCTTCTCTCACGTCCGCCCCTCTATTTATAGAACCCGAACCTTTATTCCCTGCAAAATCAAAATGAACGCAATCAGTTCTTAATTTGAAACGAAAAAAGAAAAGAACGATGCATACCTTGCGTGATTGAGCACGGACGGAAAAGGAAGGGAGAGATCGAGTGCGAGATTGGCGCTGGGGAGAGTTGCTGTGCGGCTAGGTTTGAGAAAGGAAAGAGGGGTGATGAGGAGAGATTGATGGAGGGGAAGAGAAAAAAAATTTGGCTGAGGGAAGGGAGAGGAACGAGAGAATGGGGATTTAGGTAGGTGAAGAGGAAAAGGAAAGAATGGGGGAAAGAGAGAGAGGGCTGCGGCTAGGGTTTTTTCTTGAGAGGGAGGAGAGACGGGTTATGGGAGGAGATAGACGGGTTATGGGTGGAGATAGACAGGTTATGGGGATAGACGGGTTATGGAGGAGATAGACGGGTTATGGAGATAGACGGGTTATGGAGGAGATAGACGGGTTATGGAGATAGACAGGTTATGGAGGAGATAGACAGGTTATGGAGGTAGACAGGTTATGGAGATAGACGAGGTAGACAGGTTATGGAGATAGACGGGTTATGGAGGAGATAGACGGGTTATGGAGGAGATAGACAGGTTATGGAGATAGACGGGTTATGGGCTGAAACTTGGTTTATTGGCCCAAAGACATTTTTTCTTCTTATTTTTTTATTTTTATTTTTATTTTTTTTATTTTTATTTTTATTTTTATTTTTATTTTTTATTTTTATAAACAAGACACAACTTAAAAATAACAAAATGTTTCAATTTTATTTCTTCATCTATAAAAGAAACTGCGTTAACAAGAAATTAAAATATTTTTGTGATTTATATCTTATTTTTAGATTTTTTCTATATTTTAAATGCAAGCAAAAATAAATAAATGAAGCTCAAAATATTTTTGTGATTTTTCCTTTTATCATTTTTGGACTTTTATGAAGAAATAAAATAAAACTCCACTCTTTTTCGGATTTTTCTCAAAATTCAACATTATTTTTATGATTTTAATTTTTTTTAATTTTTTGGTATTTTTTGGTAAATTTAAGTGAAAAGCAAAAGGAACCCGGTCAAAATGGGGTGTTCACAGTTATTAATTTTGAAACCCTACAGAAACTATAGTTTTCGTAAAGGTTTTCACAATTGATAACTTTCCATAAGGTTAAAAAATGGACACCTTACGAAAACTATAGTTTACATAAGATTACCAATTTTAGAAATTTCAGTAAGGATGGCCAAATTAGCAAAAGTGGTGGGGTTAGAGGGGTACCTTATCAGCGCACCTCTGCCTCTTCGCCTCACCTGCGCCTTTTCGCCTCTCTTTGAAATTACTATATGGTTGCTTTGAGAGTTGGAACAAATGAGTTCTTTCAATTGGGGATGGACATAAACTGACATAGGGGGGATGGAAAAATAAAAGGAAGAAGGTGGGGGTGGGCGCGAAAGAGAAAAGAAAGAAGAAGCGGCTGGGAGGGGGTATGCAGAAGAAGAAGATGGAGGGGAGGGGAGGGGTGGGGAGGGGCTGGAGAAGAAAAGGTAGAAATTGGGGGTGATGGGGTTTGAGGGGGTAGGAGAAGTAATTGTTGGGAAAGGGGAGAGCTTTTGTATAAAAGGGTATTTGTGGATTTATTTGAAAAAAAATGGGAGAAGAGGGGTAGGAAAATTAATTTGTGGGGTATGAAAATCAAATTCCATCGATTTAATATGGGGTGGTTGGGTCGAGCACTGGGAATTTTGGTTGAGGTTTCGAACCGAAATTATAAAAAAACAAAAAATTGAAAGACTGAAATAGAAACTCATTAACTTACAATGTAGTTATTATTATAGAATCATTCTACATAAGTTAGAACCCTGAGAAATATAGGAAACCATCTCAGGTATGAAAACATGGAAGCAATCCTTAAAATTTTTGCATCACATAATGAAAAAGGGACTAATACGTCAAATCCGCAAGTGTACGGCTTTATTGTTAAGTAATAAAAAGAAATCGAACCCACAGAGACTGGAGAATTAAATATCAGTTAGTTAATAAACCAATTTTACTAAACAAAAGGGTTTTAAGAATTTGAGATTGATGATAGAACCAAGTAACAAATAAAATAATAAAACCATAAAAGAAAGGGAAAGTTCACAAAATCGATTGGTTTTCGAAATACGAAAGGTAATTTCCAGGAATTGGGATACCGCAAAAAAAATTATGCTATTAAATTGACTACCCCCTTTATTAATTATCAATTGCTTTGAAGGTGAATTTATCCTAATAAAGTTAATGTTCCCTCTCGGGATACAACAACCGTGCCCAAATAAACCAGCTTATACTCTCGTGGTAATTGTATTTAATTTGAACCTATTATGCTTTGTGACAATTCATGAACTCTTGTGATTTAAGTCATAAGTTCAACTCCAATAGAGCTAATAATTAGGTTCACTTCTTAGTTCATCCCTAAAGTATCTAACACATGTAAATAAGCGCACATCAAATTTACAAGTAATTAAAGCAATAGAATTGAATCAAAATCAATTGAAATCAATAAAAGGGGAGACACCAAATTTATTAAAAAACATGTCTTGGGCATAGTCCCAATCCCTAGAAATAAAAAGGCTACTCAATCACTGCCACAAGTATTACAAGCCTGATAGAAGAAAACATAATTAAAAATCAAAGAGAAAAAGGGGAAGAAGAGAAATCCTAGTTTCTAAATCCAAAACACCAATTAAACAATTATATGGCAGCCAAGCACACATAATTTCGTGCGCAATGCACTCTACTTATAGATTGGGGCATCATTGAATCTTAATCAAATACAAACTGATCATAAAACAAATCAGAAATCCGAAAAATATCGCGTCACAATCATGATGTGTATCATGACTAGACCGTGATAGCTTCTGGCTTCAGGGTCTTTATCTTCACTTATGGATCATGGTCGTGATAGCCTTAACGGCTAGGCCGTGATCTTCTCTGTTTGTCTAGTCTTCATTATCCTTAAGTTCTCTCTTGTCATGATCGTGATAGACATCATGGTTAGGCCGTGACAGCTTTTGTCTTGCTCTTTTTCTCCCTTTTCTTCTCTTTTTCGTTTTTGCTTCATATATGTTTTGATCCAAACTCTTTTTAATCAATTCCTGCACATTCTCACCACAACACATCATTATCCAATTCTAAAGAAAATCTAACAAATTCATAAGCTAAATGCCTAATTAACCATGAGAATGCATGCAAAATGACAATGAAATATGAGGTGAAACCAAACTCATCAGGGACCAAAAATAAGAACTTGAATATATGGAGAAACATAATGGAGGAATTAAAATCGAAGATAAGGTGTGAAAAAGAGGAATAAGATCAATGTAAGCCTTGGGAGGAAAAGGAAGAAGAAAAAAGTTTTCCCCCATCTACCTTTGATGGCGTTGGCACTCAAATGAGGAACACTACAACAGATTCAGAATTTAATAGCATGTATTTTTGGCATTTGATAGCGCTTTCAGATGCTATCTATCTTGGTGCTATTGAAAGTTGTAAACAACGATAACGTTTCCGAAGCGCTGCGTAGATTTAACTACAATAGCGTTTGACCAACAAAACGTTATAGTAGTTCACACTAAAATGCGCTTCCAGGAAGCGGTTCCGATGTGAGCTCGAAATTAAAATAACGCCGACTTAAAAATTTGCTATCTTAGTTACCCAAAAATGATAGCGCAATTTCAATAAAGCGCTATCTTAATTTGAACTAGGATAGCGTTTTATTGAAGAAACATTGTCTATTCTGCACTTTTTTTTAAATGTCACTTTCATTGTTTTCTGCATATTCCCTTGCACATTCATCAATCCATACCAATCATACCCCTAATGCAACCAATGAAATCGATCATAATCAAACTTTGGTTCTTAAAAGCATATACTCCAATGAATATACCAGAATTTAACAAAAGTCCAGTTTGCATCCTTTAATTTTAAGCACTTAGAGAATCACACAACAAAATTAATAAATAGTAGTGCCCATTTCTCATTTCTCATTACATCATAAATTAATAGCAACTGAGAGTGCCAATGGCATACTCGTTGAGAATGATATAACAATAACAACCAAACCTTTTCCCACCAGGTGGGCGGACTACATGGATCAAACAACGCCATAATATACTTTGTAAATCATATCTATGAACAAACTATTTTAAGCTAAATCCTTCTTAATGGTTTCGTCTATAGTTTTTATTAGTCTCCCTCTACCTCTAGCTATTGAGTTACCCTCTATTTGATCTAATATTCTTAATAAGGATTCTACAGGTCTCCTCCACCGATGCTCACTAAGAATGGCATTTAAAAAAATAAAGAAGAGCACAAAATAGTACTCACCGAGAATGGAGGAATAGTTGCAGCTTGTGGTTGTGTCAAATGAATAATGTGGTGGAACCAAAGTGATTATGGTCCATTAATCCCTTAAGTTTTGATGTTAACAAAGGACTAATTTCAGAAGAACAAAGATTTCTTATGAACTAACGCTTTATCTTAAGTGTACAGGATAAAACTTATATAAATCCCGAGACTATCTAAGTCCAAATACTTTCACTCGTCCAAACTCTAAATATGAATAACTCTCTATCAAACCAGATGATAATAAGCTGTATTTATAAGGTCTTGAGTCCAAAGACTCTTCCCGTTATTATGTAATCGCTATAGTCCAACAATGCTTTATTTGTTTAGTGCGAATTCATATGTAAAGCTTTTAAATTTATTATTCTATGTAAAAAACTTATATCTTTTGGACAAATATTCCTTGTAATACTCGTTCAAACAAAAGCAAAAGCCAGACTGTCCCTGACACAAAAAGAAGTTAACCTTCTCCTTTGAGAAAGACAAAAGGCAACTTTTGAGTACAAAGAGGATATGTCAGTCCTTTTTCTAGCTATCAAGTCTGATAGTCTACTTTGATTATCAGAAGCTTCAAGGAAGTTATCAGACTCAACGGTCCAACGCATTTAATGCCCAATCAGAACAGATCATTTTCCATCCGTTGAAGACCAAAGTTATTTGAATCAAGTTTACTAAAATACCTCTATTCTTGAAGATACAACTAGTGAAGTATTCAAAAAGAACAAGAAAAAGAACAAGAACATGAACAACAAAAACTAGAAGCGAAGTGCTGCACAACTGATTCAAAGATTTGAAAATTAGTCAAGCACACAAAGCAATCAAGAGAAATACTCAAAGCTTGAAAAGCTAACTGTGATCTTTATTTTCATATCACTCTCTGCGTAGAGTTATATTCAAGAGTTTTAAGCTTTAGGTTCAAACTCTCACACTCAGTGAGTTAGTAGAACAAAAATCTTTTCAAAACCTAGTTGGTTAAGCCTGAAGAGGCTTGTATAGAAAGAATACTTAGCTTACCTGAACAGGTGTAGAATACTTACCTGAAGAGGTTTAGAATACTTGCCTGAAGAGGTGTTAAATACTTGTAACAAAGGGTTTTATTATAGCGGATAAAGCTTTCAAGTAGAGAGGACTGGACGTAGTTCTTTAGTGAAGAGTGAACCAGGATAATATCTCTGTGTTCTTTTCTTTTCCTGATCTTCGCTTTAGTTTATTTTCTTACTAACTCCTTAGGATTGAATTGCTTTCTTGTTACGTTTGTCTCTTTATCTTAATCGGACTAAGTAAGCGTTCAACTGGTGTTTGGAAATGCACCTTGCGTCCTTTAAACGTTTTATCGTCCAACCTTGCGAAAATATCTATATCTGCTTGCGAAAAGTTTTAAAAACTTAAGAAACACAATTCAACCCCTTTTTTGTGTTTCAAACAGGTTCCTTCATAATGGTGGACAAGCAATAATTGAAGCCATGACATTTGAAGATTCACAGCCAATAGCCACGAACACTCGAACAACAACAAGCAAAAACCATGAACACTTGAATAACAACTTCGAAGTGTGAATGGAACAAAACTCTCAAAAATCATGTTTTGTTGGCTATTTTTTTCTTCTAAAAAAAGGCAAAAACAATCCAGTTGCCAAAGTCAACCATAGTCTGAAAGGTTCACAAGTTTAATCACTTGTTTTTGAGAATGTGGGTTTTTCCAGTCGATTGAATTTGTCAATGCATTGATTCTTGTTTTTCTGTTCAATCGTGTCATGACCTGAATTTCGTAGTCATTGATAGGCCGATAGGGAAAGGAGAACCTTTCCTCTTCTTAACCTATCATCATACTTAATTCGTCTCATTCAAAGTGTCAAGATTCATTTCAATAATACCTAATAATACTGAAATAAAATCGATGAGAGAGTTATACAAAACATAACTATTAACAAAGTCTTGAAGCATAACAAAAAAAGATTTGCCACCCATGACAAAACCGAGTCCAAACCATAAAAAAAAACATAAAAGGCTCCCACATAGGAGGTAAGACTTCTAAGCAGCTCCTAAGCACAAGATGGTTTAACCTGATCAGTATCTGTACCTACAACATATAGAAGTCGTGGGGTGAGTTTTAAATTTGGTGATGGTCCCCACACATGCAACACATATAAGTCATTTCAAAATTCATAACATAATATTCATACAATCATCATATCACATATAGGACCTTTTTCTCCTCTTAAGAGGGTACTTGTGGAATGGCTTAGAAACTCATAACTTTTCTCAGTTCCCATAACATAAGGGATAAGACATAACATGAGTCTGTGAATCATAACTCTAATCTTTAGGTCTCCTAGGAGGTGGGTTCACTAAGGACCTCTTACCCAAGCAGTTTTGATTTCGTACCCCGAAGATGTCACACCCTCCGATCCACATCAACATCCATCATCAATTCCAGGGTTGTTCACTGAGGTCCCCAACCCCGACAATGTTATTTATACCTCAGAGCCTCTTGTTCCTCCGGTCGGTTACCCAAAGACCCACATCAATTATCAACTCAATCCATTCCACCAAGTACCATGTCATCCAACACATAAAACATCATCATATACATTCATCTTCATAACATAACTAGTAATCATGTCAACATAACTCACACTAGCATCTCATCATCATTCGTACACATTAATTCATATATAGATACTCAATAATGCAATAGATACATGATATAGACATAATAGGCCCCTTATATACCTCCAAAACTTGCCAAACAAAAATTTTCAACATTTTACCATAAGAAGACTTTGACGCTTTACCTGCCAGGCCGCGATTTCCCGAACACCACCCCGCGCTACGACGTCTGAATACCCAGATGGTGGTGCCTCCACAAATAATTGCAGATGTGACCTATTTGGTTGCTCAGCCCAGAACGTTTTTATATCATTTTCAAACCCCAAACCTAACCATTTCAGCCAATAATAAGTCCAAAGCAACTCACAAATAGAGCATACATGATATATAAATCAACATAACCTTATTTCAAGAATTTTCATGGAATATCATTCATCCAAAGTCATACCATATAAACCATTACTTTACCAATTTCATGCATTTTCATACCCTTACCATATCTCTAATCAAAACCCATGAAAATTACCACTAACACATAAAAATCAATCACCTTGAGTGGAGATTCTTAGTCTTGAAATGCCCAAAACGAAAAATAGGAAGAAGGGGAAAAAAGAAAACCAACAAAGCTTCTCCCTTGATGCTTTCACCTCTGTCTCAAGCTCTCCCTCTTCTCTTGTCTAGGGTTCAGGTGTTTGAAACAAATGAGGGAAATGAGCAAAGCCTCTCTCCCCTCAGCTCTTGTTTAAGAGAATTTTAAGCCAGACCCATTATTAGCTTATTAATCAAATTAAGTATATTAACAAGGATGTGTCAAGTTTTAAACTATCCTATCTATGTCTTAAATCCTTATTATTTTTTTTTTTTTTTTACAAAAGTTTAGGTAAGTTGGGTCTCGATAACTCATCAGGGTCAGGACAGACATCACGACTCAAATAACGCTTATAAAGGTACTTACAAATTACCCATCAATAAGATCATCACAACTGGACCAACCTTTGTTCGCCTTATTTATTTTATTAATTCACACATGAAATTAATTAATACAAATTATATTAATTAATGGCATATTTATATGATGCCTTTTCCGGTACCCTCAATAATTTGGGGGGTAAAAGTTACCATACCCAACCAGAATGCGTTATCTTAATTAAATGAGTCATATTAGTGGGTCAAACTAAATGGTTCTCACCATTTGATTGGACTACTTAAGCAGGATAAAGTTGCCTTTGGGGTACCATAAAATTCACCTATTTATATTTATTAAAATTAACAGGTATAACAAATCGGTTGATCCGGTCTGGGTTTGAAAAACCATATTCTTTAAAAAACTTGTTAACAAAACTTAAACATAAAATTTAAAGTAAAATCTTATTTTGGACCCTCTAAAATAGAATTTTTATCAATTAAATCCTTTATAAATAAATTTAATCAATGTAGTCCCTAAAACTTAAAGTTGCCATGTTTTTTTAGTCTCTTCATCCATTTAAAGATTAACGGTGCTAACTTCTAACTCAACCAACAAATCAATTTACATAATTATCCCTATTCTTCTTCAACCATCTGTGTTAGAGACATATTACTCGTTAGTGTCAAGATATATAAGTCATTAATATTAGTGTAGTTTGAAGATTGATTTGATTATTATGATTTTCCACAATTTTACAATAATTACAAGATGACAGATGAAGCAAAGAATGATACATTGTTTTTGTTTTATAGAATATTGAAGTCTCAACTCTGACTTAGTAGCTGATTGGTCAAGTTGAGATTGATTTGAAATTCACCAAAAGCTTGCACGTTACTTTCTTTTTAATGGTTAAGTGATGTAATTCCTTGAGAATATTGTGGCATAGTTTCTGGAGTCTGGACTACATCGGTTTCTTATAGTATGCAGTATTCTTCTCACATAGTTCCACGAATTCAATCATTGGGGTTGCATGAGAGGTCAAGTGGTCAACGAGAAAGTGATGAGTGAGGACGAGGAAGGAGAGAGAGGGTTAAAGATTAATGGGGATGATTTTATAAATTGATTTGTTGGTTGAATTAGAAAGGGACTAGAAATTAGGAATTTTAAATTTTGGGAATTAAATTGATAAAATTTATTCATGAAGGACTAAATTGATAAAAAATTAGAGTGGAGGTTGAAATTGGACCTCCAAAACCATTTTTAGGCCCTAAAAAAATAAATTAATCATTTAATCTCTCAAATTTATAAATGTGGGGCACTTTAGTCTTTCAGTCCAATTCCAGCATCCGTTTACTTGCCTACACCATCCTACCCGATTCGTTAGTGGTCCTGCGTGATCTATGATGGATTTCCTCTTTGAAAAACAAATAAAAATCGAAAAACATGCATAATTTTAAAACCTAAATACCAACAAATTATGCACTTTTTTTTTTCACTTTTCATTAATTTTTCACGTCAGATATTCGTCATAGGCTACATAGGATCACTAATAAGCCAAATATGATGGTTAATTAGACACGTAGATAAGTAAATTAACGTCGGAACTAATCTAGGAACTAATTTATCCCACGTTTGTAAATTTTAGGAACAAAATGGTTAATTTATTTTTTTCAATAACTAAAAATAGGTCTCCGAAACTTTTCAAGGACCAATTTAAACTTTCACTCAAAATTTTATCTCTCAAAAATCAAAATAAGCTTTTACTTTAATATATAATAATAATAATAATAATAATAATAACAACAACATAGCATAGTGCATATATATTATTTATATAAATACATTATCTTACATTACGATCAATAATCTGACTTTATTTTTTCACACTTTCCGAACTAACTTTATTATGACTCCTTCTTATGACTCCTAACACGTGTACCAATCAATTTACTCGACTGTGAAGAATGAACCTATTCAATGATCCACATCTTTTTAAAGGGGTTTATTTACTCCACAGCCTACAGTAACACTATACATGCGTGTGGTCTCACTTAATAGCGATTTAGAATTTCACACGTCAGCACCGTCCATTAGGAGATATAATCGATTAGTATATAGGTGTAATAAATAAATTAATAATTGATTATTCGTTATTCATTATTGATCGATGTGATTTAAGTTATATTCATCTACAGTACAAAAAAGATAAGGCCCACAAAACCAACGGTCCAGATTGATCTTCAATCCCACGCCGATCACTATAAAGCATAAAACAACCCGAGAAGCACAGTAACATATCCCGCAAAAGACAGTTCCACATTGCGTTCCTCGAGTACGATTCGTTTTCGCATTTCCCAATACACAAAGCGCACTCTTATTAGGGGGGGAGAGAGAGAGAGAGCGAAGCGAAGCGAACCCTCCGATGAAGTTAATCAGCGACAGCGGCGGCGTCGACGGAGGAGGCGGCTGCCGGAAGAAGGTGTTGGTCGGTGTGAAGTTAGACCATCGGAGTCGGGAATTGCTGACGTGGGCTCTGGTTAAAGTGGCGGAGCCCGGCGACGTCGTCATTGCGCTTCACGTTATTGACACCATCACTGCAGGAACAGCACCGCTATTATCTCTCGTGAAAGCCTTCGATTCCGTTCTCTCCGTTTACGAAGGCTTCTGCAATTTAAAGCAGGTCCGTTCTCGTTACAATTTTTCTCTCTCTTTCGTTTCGGTTACGACGGTTACGTTTTCTCATTTCTCTTGTTTGGATGCCGAGAAAATAAAAAATAAAAACAGAGGGAAAATAAATGAGCGGTTACTGAAATTCAGTTTCCGTTAGTTACGCGAGTTAGTTTAATTGACAGTGACGTATTGTTGCTTCAGGTTGATCTGAGGCTTAAAGTGTGTAGAGGTGATTCGTCTCGGAAGGTTCTAGTACAAGAAGCGAAATCGTTTGGCGTTTCGACGGTGATTCTAGGTTCGAAAACGCATCACACGATTCGTTCTTCTACATCGATTGCTAAGTATTGTGCGAAGAAATTGCCGAAGTGTGTCTCTGTCTTCGCTGTTGATAATGGCAAAATTGCATTCCGAAGAGAAGCTTCCAGAACATGCAGTAATCAAGGTTTTTCAATTATTATTTTGATAATAAGCATTGCTACTTTCAGTAATCATCGTGTGCTTTCCTTTCGTGAGGTCCAATTGTTATTGTTGAATGTTTGGTTAGTAAATTTTTTCAGAATAATAATAGAATTAATTATTATCATGGCAGAAAAATTACATAATGGCCAAAATTTGAAACCAAAATCTTTGGTGGTTTGTACAAAGAAAAATCTGAAGAATTGTGAACGTTGTGAGGCAATGAAAGAGGTTTCTGGAACTAAACTTGATGAAGGGTTGCCTGATGATGATGATCTTGTAAAGGAAAATTCACAGGCTTTGGTACCATTTCAAAAAGTTGATGATGATGTTCCTCCTAGTTATTCAATTGTGGTGAGGAGTGCAAATTCATACCAATTGAAACCTGGTTGGTCACTCCTTCGCCATGTGTTTCATCCCAGAAAGCATTCACCCAAGTCCTTAAGGAAGAATGCATTTGATTTTCAGCGGGCATCGCGGCAGCCCAGCTGGCATTCTTCAGCTGTAGTCCATCCAGATCATAAAAAGACTAATGATGATTCCTCCCTGGATGGGGAGAGTGGTGCCATTGTTCCATTTGGATCTGCTGCTACCTTTCCTCCTCCTTCCATTCGCGGTGAAGTGATTAGCCTTCCTGAAGAATTGTTGGGATTACAAGAGAAGTACTCATCTTCATTCAGATTATATAGTTTGCAGGAACTTGTGTCTGCAACAGCTAACTTCTCACCTGGTTCGCTTTCTTCAACTCCAACTATATTTCCCTGTTTTCATTTGGTGACATTCTTGGGATATCTTGTGATAAATTTTTTAAATTTCTTTTCAGAAAATTTGGTTGGAAAAGGTGGTAGTAGTTATGTTTACAGAGGATGTCTTCCGGATGGGAAGGAATTGGCTGTGAAAATTTTGAAGCCATCTGAAGATGTTGTAAAAGATTTTGTTCAGGAAATTGAGATCATTACAACCTTGCACCACAAGAACATAATATCTCTATCTGGCTTTTGTTTTGAGGGCAACCATTTACTGCTGGTTTATAAATTTTTATCAAGGGGAAGCCTTGAAGAAAACCTTCATGGTAGATACTTATTTGGCCTTGTCTGCTAGGGGTTACAAAAATCTTTATATTTTCTATTTCTCTGATTTGTCTTTGTTATTTGTGCTTTCTGGCAAAGGCAATAAGAAGGACTGTGATGCATTTGGTTGGCAAGAGAGGTACCGGGTGGCTGTGGGTGTAGCTGAGGCATTGGACTATCTGCATAATGGCTGTCCACAGGCTGTGATCCATAGGGATGTGAAATCTTCAAATATTCTTCTTTCAGATGATTTTGAGCCTCAGGTGCTGCAATTTATTTTCTCCCCTTACTTGGTTTTGGTTAGGTGCTGTTACCTTTTGAAGTATCTTCCACTTGATTTCAACTATCCTTATCCTTTAAGCCATGTGTTTATGTCTTCAGCTCTCAGATTTTGGACTGGCTAGTTGGGGTTCTTCTTCTTCCCATGTTACTTGTACAGATGTAGCCGGAACTTTTGGGTGAGTAGCACGCCTTCTTGTTCCTCCTTTGGCTTGGTTACCTTTACTTTTAATTTGCTCTGAGAAGTGTTTTTATCTGGCAGATACCTAGCTCCTGAATACTTTATGCATGGTAGAGTGACTGACAAAATTGATGTATATGCTTTTGGTGTTGTACTCCTTGAGCTTCTCTCAAATAGGAAGCCAATTAACAATGAATGTCCAAAGGGCCAGGAGAGCCTTGTTATGTGGGTAAGTTCTTATTTTAGTGTTAAAAATTCAGCATCTAAGATTGTCACAACTAGGTAAATAAAAGAATATACCAACTGTACTTGAGGATTTTTTTAGTTCTTGAGGATTTCTTATCCTCTTGCAATTGTACTATTCACTTCTCTCTTAATAAATTCTTCTTTTATCCAAATAAGAGATATAAATAAATGAAACATGTATCAATTTAAGAACTGAACATCCCTACAAGACGTGTATCCTAATAGTTGCAAGTCAATGTGATTAATGACAATATCCAGGCAACTCCAATTTTGAAAGGTGGGAAGCTTTCCCAGTTGCTGGATCCAAGCCTAGGCATTGAATACGACCCTTGCCAAATTAAAAGAATGGTTTTGGCTGCTACTCTCTGCATTAGACGAGCACCTAGATCACGACCTCAAATCAGCCTTGTAAGTCTTTTTTGTCTGTGAAAATTTACTCCATTCCAGTTATCCTGCCTTTTATTATGCCCTTTTAAATATTAGTCATGTTTCTTCATTGCAGATACTGAAACTTCTGCAAGGTGATGAAGAAGTGACAAGATGGGCAGAACAAGAAGTTAGTGCACCACAGGAACTTGATGGAGCTGATGGGGAACCAGTTCCAACTAATATTCAGTCCCATCTGAACCTTGCTTTGCTGGACTTGGATGATGATGCAATTTCTATCAGTAGCACTGAGCAGAATGTCTCATTGGAGGACTATTTGCAGGGAAGATGGAGTCGTTCTTCAAGTTTTGACTAACTAGTTCATCACGGTACCTGCTTGGAAGCATATGTTTCTTTCATATAGATTATTTTGTTTTGTTTTCTTAGATTAGATTTTCAAAATTCTGCGTGGTCTTGGAAGAGAGGTCCATAAAGTTTAGCCCCCTCCTTGACTTTGTAGCTATGTCTCAGTTCACATTTCCTACGGAAAGGTTTTAACGGGAGCCCTCATGTTGAGCATTTGGGGCTTTTTGGTGCAAATTCTAACGGGCTAATTGTGTATATTTGAAAAAACTTTGAAGAATATATATTCCATAATTGTGATCCTAAGGTGCTTAACTTTCAAAATACAATTGAATGTTCGTGTTTCCCAAAAGGCCAATTCATTTTATCAAGCTGAACATGACGTTCCGTTAAATATTAATGAGACATAGACCAAACCTTTGGACCGTGTAATGGCACTAGATTAGTGATCACTCAGCTGTGAACTCATATCGAAGTTGATCCTCTAATGTGTTTTTCACAACAGGGTATGATTTAAAAAGCAATTTTCTATGCGAGTATCATTTGCTAATTGCTACGAGTATACGACAATACCATTAAGAACGGAGTCAAGTCCATTTCCTTTGTCACGTTGATTTATTCCTTAGTTCTTAGAAGACTATCTTTTTGTTAGAAGGTCATTTTAGTTCCTAACAATGTTTGAGGTATCACTTTTCGTCCCTGAGAAAAAAATTCACCGAATAGTTCCTGACAATAATAAAAGAGGGACACGTCAGTCCTTTCGTTTGTCTCCATTTTAAACATAGTGTTAGAGCGCTGATATATACCGTCAGTGTGTCAAGGTATCAATTAAACTCATCTATATGACCTGTATTGGTGCATCTGATCTGGTGCATATAATGTGTTGCTTGTAATATGTCGGGACTAATGTGTCCCACGATAGAATTGTCGGGGACTAAATTGGGTTACTTAGATAATAGTAAAGGGGACTTAATTGGGTCAATGCATAATTATTCTCATGATCTATTATGCACGTATGACTATTACCTAGATACTTGACATACTAACGATACACATCAGCACTCTAATGACTTGTTCAGGATGGAAACAAATGGAGGGACTAAATTGTCTCACTTTTATTATTCTCCGGGACTATTAGGTGAGTTTTTTTTTTCTCGGGGACGAAAAGTGATACCTCAAAAATTATTGGGGACTTAAATGGAACTTTTACTCAAAATGTTAATATGCGATAAAGAATAGAAGTTTTCATATTCAGTGTAGTTTACAAATAAGTTCAGCAAAACTTAAACTCTATTCTTCCATATTTCCATTAAAAGACCTTTAACATTATGCCAACATGCATTCGTTTTTATTAAAAGATTTATTTTTTATTTACTATTAATATAATTTATTTATACTATCATCTAATAATGCGTGATTATGTTATTATAAAAGTTTGACTACAATAACAATATTGTAAAAAAATTTAATGATATAACAAAGGATAACTAAATAATAAAATGGAAAACTATAGGCAAAATTACTCTTTTGGTCCCTTATCTTGATTGTTTTTTTTAACTTAGTCCCTTAATTTTTTTTGTTATAAATAAGTCCCCTATGTTTATAAACGTTAATAACATTAGCCTAAATGTTAGTCTCCGCCCAACACCATTACAAACGGCCATACGTGTTCGTTAAGTGTCCGGTCTGATGCTGATGTTGTGTTAGTTTGGGTACAACTACATCATTTCTCATGCCCATGTGGCATCAACTTCTCAAAATTAGGGTTTCTGCAAAACTCTCTCCTTGTTTCTCCCTCTTCCTCCTATCATTTCTCTCTCTATGCCATTCTCTCTTCATGTGATCCTTTGTGGAAACTCATAGCTCTAGAAACTGTCGCAGGAAAGACAACACTATCACTATCTAATGCCTCACCACAACTCCTAGCTAACATTCCTCTTGGTGCTACATCATAGGCACATTGGGAACGTAGATAATTGTAACCATATACATATAAAATGACAGCAATGGAATGCCAATCCTCGGGCTTTATTTGTAAAGTCTCTATTCCTTGGTAATCGAAACCCAAAGATCTATGAACTAGTCCATGTTTGACTAGCCAAGCAGACAAACGACCCTGCATTTTTTTACTCTGTCCCGCTTTTCAACTGATGGAGCTGGATCGTACTCGAAGTTAAACCCCCGCATCAAGTGTCGACAATAAAGATGGTTGGGACACCCATGCCTTCAATAAAAACTAGTCCAATAAAGACTTTGCCTTTCACCCCATATTCTAAATCGAAGAATGCCAGGACGGAATCTAAAGCTAGGACAACTACCCAACTTAGTCTAATCAATCCTGTATTGAAGTAGACTATCTGTTGAGCTGTAAGAAATTGGATAGATAGATTCGTGAGTAGTGTAATCATAAAAGCCCCCTACACTTTATATTATGCGGTGACAGAATTGGTAATCTACTCTTCATGGGTACCGGAGATCGTCTCCTCGGCTGTTAGGTTCAGTGTTCATCGTCACTTGAGTACAAGTACATGATGGTCGTCCTATGAGTGAGTGAATGCGCTTCAGTCTAAGGTAAAAATTGCTTGAGCTGATAAAGTTGGCTGATAAAGTTGTAAGGCTCCAAGCCTAGTAGGGTTTATGCGGATGCCCCAAGGCTCTCTTCGTAATGGCTGGTGGCAACGCTAATGGATTGGACGACAGGTACGATAAGCTCAAGGATATAACCATTCTTGTCCCGAAGAAAAGCAGATGTTGATGAGGCGAGGCGAGAAGGGGAACAAGGATCAAAACAGGCATGGTGCTTAGGGCGGCCTCTTTCATTTCCTGACGTTGGGTTCATTCGCGAACGAGACAAGTTTAGCTAGGAGCCTCCATATATTCCGCTCCGAGGATTTGTGCTTTTGGGCTAGGGTGAATATTGCAGACCAGCGGATCTGTTGGTTGACAATCGTTCGGACTTGGTAAAGGTTGTCGCGGCACCTGTAGTAGGACAGAGGACTGATCGCGATGCCCGCAGACCAATTTACGATGTCTCCGTCAGGAGTTGCTAAGAGTAAAATTCGGGAAAAAGAACCCATTGTACGGGAAATACTTCAAGAAATTATGCAGGGGCATCCCGTATTGCTGAATAGAGCGCCCACTCTGCATAGATTAGGCATACAGGCATTCCAACCCATTTTAATAGAAGGGCGCGCTATTTGTTTACATCCATTAGTTTGTAAGGGATTCAATGCAGACTTTGACAGAGATCAAATGGCTGTTCATGTGCCTTTATCTTTGGAGGCTCAAGCAGAAGCTCGTTTACTTATATTTTCTCATACGAATCTCTTGTCTCCAGCTATTGGGGATCCCATTTCCGTACCAACTCAAGATATGCTTATTGGGCTTTACGTATTAACGAGCGGGAATCGTCGAGGTATTTGTGCAAATAGGTATAATCCGCGTAATCGCAGAAATTCTAAAAAATGAAAGAATTCACGAAAATAACTATAAGTATACGAAAAAAATTGCAAGATGGAAGACCCGTTGATATGGTCTTCAATCCATTAGGGGTACCTTCCCGAATGAATGTAGGACAGATATTTGAATGCTCACTAGGGTTAGTGGGGGGTATGCTAGATAGACATTATCGAATAGCACCTTTTGATGAGAGATATGAACAAGAGGCTTCGAGAAAACTAGTATTTTCTGAATTATATGAAGCCAGTAAACAAACATCGAATCCATGGATATTTGAACCCGAGTATCTGGGAAAAAGCAGAATATTTGATTTTTCGGGTGGACGATATGGATTTATTCGAGATGGTTAACCACTTTTTTAATCGTGAGAGGGAGGTCATTCAGAACCCGCTGGCTCTAGAATAACTGTTTCGTAAGGCTTCCACTCTCACAAAAAGTCAGAACAAAAACCTTCTTAATAGTTAAACTTAAAACCGCACTTAACCAACGATTTAAAACGAAAACCTCACTAATTCCAATCTTTGTTGCGTAAAATCCACACTCTACTTCGGAATTGAAAACTCCAAACGATGTTTTAAAAAAAACAAGAATTCGCTAACAAATTATCTTTATCATTCAAAGCCATTCTCTGTCAAAGTTTATTGATCTCTAATTCAATTCAATCATTTTAGTTGCACAGTAAAATTTGTCCCCCTCTCTCTCACCCCCTAGAAAATATAGATCTCTAAAAACGTCATCGGAGTGAATCAATGGACGAAAGCTTCAATCTTTCACAATGGGTTTATATTCCCTTCAATTCACACTGTTCTTGCACAGTTGACTTTGGCTTTGGCTTCGTCAGCCATGGAAGAGAGTTGAGGATTCTGGGTTTAAGGGAACAAAGAAGAAAAAAATAATAGAGGAAAATAAAATAGATTTTAGGTTATGATGGTTGACAGTGACGATGGTAGTGGAGGGTTTTAGGTTGACAAACACAACAAAGATGTCGTTGGAGATGGAGAGGGGTTCACCGAGGGCAGAACCGTTTTGCAGAAACCCTAATTCTGAGAAGAAGGTGGCACATGGGCATGAGAAGTCGCCCAAACGAGGTCGATTCTGCCAGGTCAACACCACGTCAGCGTCATGTTGGACACTGAACGAACACGTAGGATCGTTTGTAACGATATCAATATTAGACAGAGACTAATGTTTAGGCCAACGTTCTTAAAGTTTGTAAACATAGAGGACTAATTTGTCACAAAAAAAATTAAGGGACCAAGTTGAAAAAATTAATTAAGATAAGAGACCAAAAGTGTAAGTTTGCCGAAAACTATATAAACAATAGATCAAAATTAATGTTATTGTTGGGAGTCTAATTGTATTGTAAAATTTTGTTGTTTTTTCATTTGTAATGAAGCTTGATGGTTCATTAAGAATGGTCTTATATTTAGATTTTAATTATTGCTTGTTTTTACATGTAATGTTAGGGACGAAAATGTGGGTTCAAATATTAAGAAAACAACTATTATAAAAAATATACATAAATCAAATGCGAATTAATTCCATAAATGATTTAAATGGGCCGAAAATGTGAGAATAATGAATTAATACACTTCAGTACCACCATATATAAGTTACTTAAATTACAAAACAAAAATTAATATACTTCAATACCACGACAAGTTACTTAGATTACAACCACAAAACACACATACACACCAAGATGCATAACCATGAATGAATCCACTTCCCTCTCTCTTTCGCTTTTTGTGGGCGTATTTGTTTTAACATTTACCACATTTTAGGTGAACAACTTCTGAACATGTCTACCATTTGAGAATTCCCATTTTCAGACCTCGCTGCATATACATCAAAAACAAGAAATCTGGAAAATCCCCTTCCAAATGGAACCTTCTTTTCCATTGCAATGTCAATCTTCATAAAAAGATTAAATCCAATCATTAACATAAAAATGGGTGATTATAAAGAAGAAATATTGATCTGGCCATCACATATTTGATCATTCTACATCTTCTACTGAGACATAACAAATCCTTGTATCTTATCCTAGTTTACAACACACCTTCATATGGCTCATCATGTGTATTTTATTCACCTCTATCCTCGCTGGAGGATGGTGCCTCGTAGCATACATGTACCTTCCTGAATCACAAACTTCATCTTGGATGGTGACATTGGTGGCTTTATTGTGGGCGTTTTGGTTGTTCACCTTGTTATGTACAAAATCTCCTCAACGTGTTGTGGAGGTAGGTTAGAGTTGGCATTGTCCTTGGTGGAGGGGGTCAAGGGGTGCTTCAAATGCACTTGAGAATAATGCAGATGTGAAGAGTGTAGCTCAAACAAATAGTGGGATAGATAGGAGATGAAAATGGCTGGGTATCGATGAAGCACAAGATATAGAGGAACCAAGAGTTAAAGGTGTAATAAACACCATCTTGGGAGCATTTGTAGGAGGGGCAAAACGAGTTCAGCGTGGAAAAGATATTTGAGTGCAATCCGAGCTATCAAATCAGTACTTGGCAAACCCCCGAAGGCATTGCCTCCAATTACCTTCACTGGTGATGATTTTAAAGGTGTGGATCCAAACCAAGATGACCCTATGGTGATTACAATAGAGTTGGCTAATTTCTCGTTTAAGCGCACCCTCATTAACTAAGGAAGTTCAGCTGATATACTAAATCTTTCAACGTTTCAGAAACTCAACATCTCAAAAGCAACCATAAAATAGCAAAATAGTACACCTGTCGGGTTCGCAAGTAAGTACGTTGAAAATCGTGGTTATGTTGACTTGCTTACTACATTTTGAGACGTCCCCGTGCCTCATTAAAGAACCTAGTTAACTAACCTTGATTACATGATAACCGTTAGAGCGCTTACCACCCATACTAGATATTTAAAACTGTAAACATACACACATACTGTATATACATACATCACTATCAGAGTGCACAAACTTCAAGAAGAAAGCATGGCATAAAGAAGTACAGACGACTTCCTCTCCTCGCCCAAAATTCATCAAAAGACAAAGACTCGCTGGCCATATACACTTAGTACACTAACATACTCTCCCTCAGCCTGGACGACAGATACTCCTCGCTTGTTCTCGTCGTACAGTCACTTAGAACCTCCCAAGATTGGGATCTGTGGCTCTCTCACCAGCATCGGGCTCGTACGGAGTTCCATCCAGCTCTTCGTCGTCTGGCTCTGCTACCGATTCTTCTTACCATTTTAAGGAAACATACAGTATAGAGAAAACAAGGGATAAGAATTGCATCTCACCATAAATAGGGATAAAGGTAAAGCAGATACATTAATAGCACAATCACACGCACAATCACTAACAACCATCCTCGGGGTTTAATGATCTTAACTATTCATCTCACACTCTCATGCACCTAGACCTTACATGAAGACGCAGCCACATTCCTATGTCACAACGTATCCTCTACCAAGAAGGATACTCATCCCCTACCAAGCAGGATGAAAGTCAAATGTCATCCGAGCAGCAGGTTCCGCTACACTCACGAGTACATTATATCCCCTACCAAGCAAGATGCTCACCCCCTACCAAGCAGGGTGACACTATTCCCCATTCTCGATAGGAATAGCTGTCCCGGTGTCGGAATACGCATCGGAGATCTCAAAAGCTCACAGTAGACCTACCAAGCATCTATCTGTAGTTTCGGCTTGACCTCGCGTAATCCCAGATCTATGCGGCTGTGACATCACCACACGATGCAATCTAGCTTGAATCCTCACGACTCATCCCGATCAATAGCTTAGCAACTCAACCTCATCACTTGACACACTAAACAGCAACACTCCCTACCAAGCAGGGTGTTCACGACTATCCATAGTCCTCAATCATTTCATCAGGTTGAGTGCAATAGCTTATCACCACCCAATAATCTTATCCCACACATCACCCAATTCACAATGATCATCTCTTAGCTCTAGGCAGACCAACCGTCACGCATGCCATATCATATCATCTCATAGCATATTATCATCATATAATTGAATGAGGTAAATAAAGCATATCATCACAAGCATGGTAAAACACGTATTCACATATACAGCATAGCAGGCATATCAGCATGTTAAGCATACGACCTCGATCAACATAGTATCAACCTACGGTGATAAATCTACAATGCCCAAGCCTACATCGGTACCGTTTTCCGGTAGTTGCCAATGCAGACTTAGGTGTTGTCGGTTACTCAACCACTAGTAGGGTTTAGAATCCCCTACGCATATCAATGTATTCTACTCTACTCTTGCCTTCCCGACGAGTGTAATTCTTTCCCCCACCTTAGAGCGATTGGTGCAAAGATCACGAACTCGACCATCACGAGCTCTCCACCACCACAACCACCACGCAGGTCTCCTCTGTAACACCTCGTTTTTCGCATGGGTGTGTATGTGTTGCTATAGTTATAGATATTATTATTATTACCATTATTAGTAGTGTAATATTTGACAATATACTTGTTTACATCGTCACTGCATTTTATAAGTATCTATATGAATGTACATTTTTGTCTGTACATTCTAAGTGATAACATGCACACTTATGTTTGTATGATTATAAGTGTGTTTACATTTTATATATTAAAATGTTATTATATATTTTTTGTATATATATATATATATAATATGTAATTGATTCTTATTTATATGTAAATGATTTATATTAATTATACTTATATTAATATACGATTGACTGTATTAATAGATAATTGTGTATAATTATATTTATATTATTAATTATACTGCATGTATTAATACGTGATCTTATTTATATGAATATATAATTGATTATATTAGTATGCAAGTGTGTGATCTCGTGTGCTTATGTGTGGTCTTGTATGGACTAATATGATATGTGTAATTAATGTATGATCGTATGTTTATTTACATGTCATGGACTATATATATTTTTATATTAATACCGGATCACTTATATTAATGCACAATAGTATTATATTAATATACGATTATCTATATTCATATTTAGATCATGTTTATATTAATATAAGGTATCTATATTTATGATAATTGTAGTTTTGTTGGTATAAGATCAATTAGATGTCATAGAAATTCAATCATTGAATAGATAAGATTATCTTATCTTAATCTCCTAAAAATCTTATCTAGAAACAACTATCTTTTTAATTCTGAACCTATATCGCACTTTTGACCCTGTTAGAGTTCGAATTAGGAATGGATCGTGAAACATGATTTTGTATTAAATTCTTTTAGCTTTCCAACGCCACCAAGAACACCTAAATCGGAGACTCGTAGCTCAAGTTAGGGACAAACCAGTGACCACGCCCGTGCTTCACGCGCGCATCAGAACGCGTTTTGGACTTTTTGGTTACCCCGTTTTGTTCTAACCCTTTTTATATCTCGTTTGCTCGACCTAAAACTCATAGCCGTCATTCCTAGAGATAGAAATAGCCATCTTTAACCTCTCTTGGGTTTCCATTGAATCCTTGAACGTTTCTCAATCCTTATTGGATGTTCTTCATCAAGAACACATCCCTATGGTGTTTGCTGTTGAGTTTGGGGTTAAGTTGCTAGCTTAGTATTACTCTGAGACTTCGTTGTTCGTGTGCCGGTGTTGTGAACGGCAACTAGCAGATTATTCCTCCAGGGATCTAATCGAGCTCGTTGAACCTATTGAACCCGTTTGAAGGAGTCACGCTTGGACTTCGCTCTTGTTAGCTCATAGGATGGAATCGTCATGCCAGGTTTGGGGAGAAGGGATTAGTATAACATATAAGTTCTAGGGTAGCGTAAGATGAGGGTTAACCCATGACCCTATTTGTGTGCTATATGCCTTAGTTGCTGTATGAAGTTGTTATGGTTGTTATACGCGATGATAATTGTTTAATTGATTGTATGACCTTGGCATGACATTTATGATGTTTTTTATGATGTTGTTGATATGCCATGATTTCATGAATTGGTATGTTAAAGCTGCTGTTAAATCTATGTTAATAAAAGACATAGGGATGTTAGTGCTAAGCCTAAAACTAGGATTAGTCTAATTGATGTGCATAAAACATAAACGATGTTGATGAGGGGTGAGATTAATGCCAATGGATTAGTCAAGAACCATAGTATTGATTTGGAGTGTTGAAATCTAGAGAAATTACTAAGTTTTCTCAGAACTGAGACGTTGTAATAGCGTTGAGCACGTCCGTGCCCTTTGCCCAGTAAAGCCAGCACGATCGTGTGTTGAGTCTCCAAAATGTCTGATGTGCATTTACCCTAGTTTTGGTGAGATTAAAACAGTTATTCAATGATTTAATTGAACCCGTCTGTGGTGTTTAACTCGTCTACTCAGTGTGCAGATTAAAACATTAAGTGTCTATATGAACTGAGCTTTAGCGTGTTATCATCCGTCTGGACCTAAGCCAAAAGTTCACTCGTCTGAACCAACAGAAAGTTCACTCGTCTGAACTACGAGGAAGTTCACTCGTCTGAACTAGGAGAAGTTCACCCGTCTGAACTATTAAAAGCTCAGCCGTCTAATGAAGTCTTCACCAGTCTGTTGACCAGCGTTGAAGAAATCCCTTCAACCCGTCTAATGAAGAAATCAACCGTCTGATCAAAGGAAGACTCACCTGTCTGAAAGACTACACAACAGACGTCATTCTCTTTATTAAGAGTCAACCCATCTAATGAAGTTACTCACCTGTCTGGTGACTAACGTTGAAGAATATATTGGATGAAAGCTATCTCATTTCTGAAAAGGAACTTCAACAAAGTGTTTTACCTGAACACAACTGCATCTTACACCAAAAGGGAAAGTCTTCCCTCTGATGGCAAAAAGCAAGTATAAAGACCTGCTAAGACCAAAGGTGTATCAGAAGTCTTCACCATTCTGATGAGAGAGAACAAGCGAAGTTCTCAAGGCTTTAATGGCTGATCAGAACGAATCTTTGTATTTATTGAAGATCTGCAAAAAGCCAAGCTTTCAAACATTGTGTCTAACGGCTTTAAAATCTTAAAGCCTATTTAATGAAGAAGACTTTGAAGATTCAAGTAGAGAAGTAAAAAGAGAAGACAACAATCAAAGCAATCAAAGAGCATTTACTCTGAGCATTTATATCTTCATTCTTTCATTATTTATTCTTCAATCATTTGAAGTTATTATGTAGTCTTTTAGAACTTCACATTTAATACACTCGTTTGAGTGCTTGTGAAAGACTTGCAAATTATAATTTATTTTACAACTTCTCTCAAACAAACCCGTCTGAGCCTGGAGAGGCTAGGTGTGCAAACAATACTCGTCTGAGCCTGGAGAGGCTAGGTTCGCAAACAATACTCGTTTGGAGCCTGAAGAGGCTAGGTGTGAAGATAATACTTGTCTGTCCTGTAACCTAAATCAGTTATAGTGAGAAAACTTGGTGCTGCCAAGGACTGGACGTAACCTCATTTGTTAAGAGGTGAACCAGGATAAATCTTGCTGATTGATCTCTCTCTTTCCCTTAAATCTTTAGTTTGATTATTTATATTAACTATCATCTAACTAAAGGGTTTTTAACTGTGTTTATGAAACTATTTTCATCTTGCATGATTATGTGTTTTCTGTGAAAACCTTCAGACGAGTTATTAGTCTGATTGACATGTCTTAACTTACTCGTCTATTCTCACCCGTCTGTGCTTGCGAAAAAGTTTCTTAATTCCGCATAAAATTGTCAAACACCATTCAACCCCCCTTCTAGTGTTTGCATCTGTCTATTTCAGTTGTTATCAGAGCTCAGCCTCTGGGTTGAGCACCTAACAGTGTAGAGAAAAGATCCTGAAGATTAGACAATGACTTCTGGAGCAAGCTCAAGTGGAAACCCCCAACCTGAAGGAGGCTCCATAACCAGAACTCCCTTCTTCAATGGTGCAAATTATAACTACTGGAAAGAAAGGTTTCACTGGTTCATCTTGTCAACAAACTCTGATGTATGGGATGTTATCACTGATGGTCCTTACGCTCCTCAAAATAATGATGGCTCAGACAAGCCCAAGGCTCAGTGGACACCTGCAGAAAAGACAAGATGAGATCTAAACCATAAAGCCAGATATGCTATAATCTGTGCTCTCAGTCCAGAAGAATTTGAAAAGGTATGTGCTTGTGATTTTGCTAAAGAAATGTGGGACTCTTTATCTGTCATACATGAAGGAACTGCAAAGGTAAAAGAATCTAAAATTTCTATTCTTGTTAGAAAATATGAATTGTTCACCATGGATGAAGGTGAATCTGTTGCTCAAATGATTGGTAGATTCCAAACTATTACTAATAGTTTGAAATCTCTTGGTAAAATATATACTAATGCTGAGAAAGTTGCTAAGATTCTCAGAAGTCTTCCAAGGCAGTGGCGACCTCTGGTCACTGCTATATCTCAAGCCAAGGATCTCACCTCCTTGACTATGGATGAACTACTTGGCACACTCACTGTTCATGAGCAAGAGCTCAATGAAGATGTGTCAATCAAAAAGAGCAAAGCCATGCTCTAAAGGTTGATCTAAAGGCAGCTAAAGCCTTAAAAGCTTCAAAGGCAGACGAGTCTGACTGTGACATAGACGAATCTGATGATGAGGATTCTGATGATGATGAAGAGACTTCTCTCATGACTAGAAAGATGAAAAAGCTCTAGAGAAAGAAGAAGTTCAGAAAGGAGAAGCCTTTCAGAAAATTCAACAAGGAATCCACATCAACAGACAAAAGCCCTGTTGTCTGCTATGAGTGCAAGAAGCCTGGTCACATCAAACCTGAGTGCCCTCTTTTAAAGAAAGATTCCAAAAAGAACTTCTTCAGAAAGAAGAAGAACGGAATGATGGCCACATGGGAAGATCTTGAATGTTCATCTTCTGAAGGAGAAGAGACAGAAGAGGAAGCCAATCTCTGTCTGATGGCCAACACAGATTCAAAACCTGAAACTGAGGTACATTCTGAACTTGAGGAATTGCATGATGCTTATGATGAGCTGGTAGAGGAATCCAAAGGCTTATCTAAGGCCTTCAAATCCCTCAAGAGAGATATGTTAAACTCCTCAGTGCGCATAAACAAAAATCTCAAGAGTGTGAGATGCTGGCCAAAGAGAATAGCCAGCTGATCTCAAGTGAAACATCACATTCTGAAGAAGTTGTCACACTTCAACAGAAAGTGAAGGAGCTCACTTCTGATCTTGCTAGATTTGTTAATGGCAGAGATAATTTGACAAAACTGCTAGGATGTCAGAGACACTCTCTTAACAAAGAAGGCATTGGATATGATCATCAAGCTGATCATAAAGTATAAACAATATCTTCAACTGTCTATGTTAAACTCATTCCAGTTAGAATTAGACCCGCCTGTAACTTCTATGGAAAAGCTGGACATGTTATGTCTAAGTGTTTTCACAAGAAGAAGAGGAAGTCTTCACAGACTCCTAGAACTAACAGAAAAGGACCCAGAAAAATATGGGTACCTAAAGATAAAATAATTTCTGTTGCAGATATCCTTAATAGGACAAAGCAGGCACCTCTGCTGGTACCTGTACAATGGCTTCTCGCGACATATGACAGGAGAAAGGTCTATGTTCCAAGACCTCCGGTCTAAAAATGGTGGATTTGTTGCCTTTGGAGGCAATAAAAAAGGAAGAGTAATTGGGGTTGGTACAATTGGTGGTAAACATCCTTTTCCCTCAATCTCTAATGTGCTTATGGTTGAAGGACTAAGACACAATTTACTTAGCATAAGTCAATTATGTGATAGTGGATTTGATGTCTCCTTCACTAAGAATGAATGCATGGTCAAAGACAAGAGTGGCAAGACCATCTTTTCAGCTAATAAACAACAAAATCTTTATAAGATTGAGCTAACTGAACTTTCAGATCAAAGTGCAACCTGTCTAATGTCTAAAGAGGATGAAAGATGGTTATGGGATAAGAAACTAGGACATGCTAGTATGAAACTTATTTCGAAATTGAAAAAAGATAACCTTGTGAGAGGATTGCCTGATATTAGTTTTAAGAAAGATGTTTTATGTGATGCATGTCAGAGAGGTAAACAAGTAAAATCAAGTTTCAAATCAAAAAACCTTGTATCAACCTCTAGACCTCTTCAGCTGTTACACATGAATCTGTTTAGACCTGTTAGTGTTGCCAGTTTAGCTGGAAGGAAATATGGATTTGTCATTGTTGATGACTATTCTATATTTACATGGATACTTTTCTTAACCCACAAGAATGAGTCTTTTAAGGCCTTCTCTGCATTATGTAAGAAAGTACAAAATGAGCAAGGTTTCTGTCTACCCTTAGAAGTGATCATGGGGGAGAATTTGAAAATGAGCAATTCAAACTGTTCTGTGAAGAGAATGAAATCTCTCACAACCTCTCTGCACCTAGAACTCCACAGCAAAATGGAGTGGTTGAGAGAAAGAACAGATCTCTACAAGAGATGGCTAGATCAATGCTCAATGAAAATAATCTCCCTAAATACTTCTGGGCTGAAGCAGTAAACACTGCATGTTATGTGCAAAATAGAATACTTATAAGGTTTATCCTAAAGAAGACTCCTTATGAATTGTGGAAAGGTAGAAAACCCAACATATCTTATTTCCATGCATTTGGATGTGATGCTTCATCCTAAATACCAAGGATCAACTTTGAAAGTTTGATTCCAAGGTAGACAAAGGTATCTTCATTGGATATTCTGAAATGTCTAAGGCATATAGAGTTTTCAATTCTAGAACCTCTGTTGTTGAAGAATCCATTCATGTAAAATTCAATGATAATTTAAAGACTGATAGGGAACTATCAGATCTAGAAGATGATCTTGCAAGACTTCACCTTAACCAGCAGACAAGTCAACAGCCAGACGTATCAAAAATTGAGTCTGCTGAGGAATCTGTCAGACAAGTGGAGCAGACGAGTCATCAGTCAAGTCAACATCAGCATGATGATCTCAGAAGAGACTAGAAATTCAAAGCTTATCATCCTGAAAATCTTATCATTGGAAGTCCCTCTGAAGGTGTTAGAACCAAATCTGTCTTAAGAGAGTCAAGCAATATGGCTTTTTTATCTGAAATTGAACCAAAGCATATTGAGGAAGCTCTTGAAGATGAAAGCTGGATTCTTGCTATGCAAGAGGAACTTAATCAGTTCAAAAGGAATGTTGTCTGAAAACTTGTCTCCAAACCAACAGACAAGTTTGTTATTGGAACAAGATGGGTTTTCAGAAACAAGCTAGATGAAGATGGCAAAGTCGTCAGAAACAAAGCAAGGTTAGTAGCTCAAGGCTACAACCAACAAGAAGGTATTAAATATACTGAGACTTTTGCACCTGTAGCTAGAATAGAAGCTATTCGCATACTCATGTCATATGCTGCATAACATCAAATTATTTTATTTCAATAGGATGTAAAAAGTGCTTTTTTAAATGGAATAATTGAAGAAGTTTATGTTAAACAACCTCCTAGTTTTGAAGATAATGAAAAACCAGATCATGTTTCAAACTTAAAAAAGCTTTATATGGTTTAAAACAAGCGCCTAGAGCATGGTATGATAGACTTAGTTCTTTTCTTATGAATAATGGCTTTATAAGAGGAAAAGTTGATACAACTTTATTTAAGAAATGCTCAAAAGATAACTTCAAATATATGTTGATGATATTATTTTTGGAGCTACTAATGAAAAATTGTGCAAATAATTCTCTAAGCTGATGCAAGCAGAATTTGAAATGAGCATGATGAAAGAATTGAAGTTCTTCCTTGGACTGCAAATCAAGAAGACGAGTGATGGTATCTACATCCATCAACAAAAGTACATCAAGGAAATTCTAAAGAAGTACAAAATGGATAGCTCAAAGATCATGAAAACTCCCATGCAAACTAATGCTAATCTAAGTAAAGATGAGGAAGGTAAAAAGGTAGACCCAACTGTCTACAGAGGTATGATTGGATCTCTTCTTTACTTAACGTCTAGCAGACCTGATATTCAATTTAGTGTATGTATGTGTGCTAGATTCCAATCTGATCCCAAAGAATCTCATCTTAAGGCTGTTAAAAGAATCTTTAGATATTTGCTTGGAACTACCAATCTTTGTTTAATGTACTTGAGAACACAAGATTACAGATTAGTTGGTTTTTGTGATGCTGACTTTGCTGGAGATAGAATTGAAAGGAAAAGCACCAGTGGAGGATGTCACTTCATTGGAGCAAACTTAGTCTCCTCGTCAAGCAAAAGACAGACGGCTATTGCACTCTCAACTGCAGAAGCAGAATATGTCTCTGCTGTAAGTTGCTGCTCACAGCTTTTATGGGTCAAACATCAACTCGAAGATTACTCTATATTTGAGCATAATATACCTGTCTGGTGTGATAATTCAAGTGCTATTTGCTTAACTAAGAATCCCATACAACATTCTAAGGCTTAGCACATAAAAATCAAACATCACTTCATAAGAGATTTTGTTCAAAAAAGTGTATTTGATGTTAAGTTTGTTAAAACTGAAAATCAATGGTCTGATATCTTTACAAAACCATTAGCTGAGGATAGGTTTAAGTATATAAGAGATAACTTGAATACACACTGCATTGTTGAATAACCTATCTAATGTGTATTGCATTACTTGTCTGTGTTTAACCGTCTGACTCTATAAGTCATACTCATAATTGATATAATTTCCTTTTAAATGGCTATTATCTTTAATGCCATTTCTTTCTCTGAGGCAAAATGTGTACATGGCTGTTTTTATTTTAAATCTAAACCGTTTTTTAAACCTCCATCTTTATGTTGTAAAATTAAAACCGTCTTTGGTCTTTAAAAAGGGAAAACCTTTTTTCTTTTAAAAGCTATTTCGTTCTTACGTTTTCAAATCACTTTCTCTTCGTTTTTAAAACCATCAAGAGGATGCATCTGCTCAGAGGGAGCAGTTGAAGAAGCCTTTAGGCAAAACCAAAGGACAAACTTGCTTTTAACTCTTTTTTGTTCTCGTAGTACCTTTTTGTAATTCTTTTTTAAATTACCTAGTACACAACCAATGATGGTTAAATAAAATTATCTCCTCTGTTTCTCTGTTTCTATCTTTTTGATAATGACAAAAGGGGGAGAAAGCTAAATGAAAAATATTTTAATGTTATAGGCTGATATGGAAATATGATATCCGTCTGATATAGTTATAAGTTAATATGGAAATATGATATCCGTCTGATATAGAAATGTGATAAATAATATGTGATGGAGGCAAAGGAGGGGCAAGTCAATTTTGCAACAAAAGAAGATCAATCCATTCAAGTCCAAGAAAAACCATTCAAGTCCAAGTGACCAGTGTTCTAATTTTGGCTATATCTTGAGTTATAGATGTCCGATTGAAGTGATTCTTAATTCGTTGGAAAGATAAGAGATATATCTACAATTTTTATTTGAAGTTCAAGACCTGATTCGTACTCTATCATGATCAAAACCAGGATAGAAGTTAGGGACGCTGTTCTGGACGGATTTGGTCTCATTTAACAATTTTTAGGCTTGTAATTGGGTTTTGGTTTTAATTGTATAATGGGCTTCATGGTCCACGAAAATGCTCACCTCCTTAACCTAGAATGTTCCTTAGCTTCTATAAATAGGACTTGTATTGCCTCATTTTTGATAACTTTGAATGAAATTAGAATTTATCCTATTTGGGTATTTTTGGTGAGTTGAGCATTGTCTCCTCCTCTTCAAGTTCTTGGATTACAACTTGCATGATTCTTATCAAAGAGTTCTATCTCTTTGTAGCGAATCCTCCTTGGCTTATCAATCTTCCAAATCCATTGAAATATTATGGCGCCTTCCCTTTCACCTTCTTCCTCTTCCATTTTCTTAATTTATTTTATGTTCTTCTTTACATTTGCGCCATTTACATTCTGTTTTTAGTTGTTGCACTTTAATTCTTTGTTTGGTTAAGTTTATTGTTTAATTATTTCCATTCTTTAGTTGCTTCCTTTTGTTAATCATATTCGGGTGACAACCGCACCTTCTTCTTCCCCCAATTCTTTTCGTCTTTTTAAAATAAGAACTTAGAACAAGCTCTTGGATAGATCCTTCAAATTTGATGATTCTAACTCGGATCATATCATGTGGTATCTAGAGCTAGCTTCCTTGAACTTAACTTCTTTTTTTTAGTTTGGGTTTTGCTAGTTGGATTGTGTTGAAATTTTTGCAATTTTTGATCTATTTTTTTTTAACCTTGAAACCCATGCCCAACCCCATATTTTGATCATCAATTTTGATCATTTGTGGTGTTGTAATGAGTTGTTAGACCATTGGGGTTTGTAATTTATAGCATCCAAAAGATGTTTCATAGCTCAAGTTGCTTCCTTTCCTCATATTCCATGTTTTAGATTTTTGAATTTTTTTGAATTCTTCATCTTGTTCTAGAAGTTTGAGCCACTTTGATCTTTATGAATTTCAAGAATTGGTGTTAGAGTGTTAATCTACACCTTGATTGAAAGGTCTTTATAAGTGGAATCAAGTATACCAATCAATTTTAAGCTTAAAGCATGAACTAGATCAATTTGGAGGAATTTAATTTCTGGGCACACTTCCCAATAACAACCCCTTATTCATCATGTTCATGTTTCAAAAGGCTATTGGATCTTTGTAATTCACTTAAATTCTGTTTGGGGAGTTCTTTTCTGTAATTTTTAGAAAAATTTTATGGCTAAAGTTATTTTGCAAAAGTAAGGATCCCAAAGAGTAAAAAAAAAAAAAAAATCGGATTCAGAAAAATACAAAGTGACCAATCTGCAATTATAAAAAGTAAAAAAAAATTTGACAGAATTCAAATTAGGCCACAAAACACCTATTCTAAGTGTTTATAGCCTTAAAATTGATATTACTTGATGTTTTGGCCATATTTTTGGCTCAAATTCTATTCCTAAACACTAGTTCTTGAGTCTTTGTCTTCTTACTTCTCCATTAGAGTGTGCTTTCTTTTCTTTTTAGCTTTTCTTGCTTGTCTTTAAATTTCTAAGTTTTGTCTTAATAGTTTTCTTTTCTTGAACTTCTTGATTGATTGCTAGTTTGGATTTTTCACAAAGATTTGGTACTTGTTTACATTCTTGAATTAGTATAGTTCTTTTCCAAGGATATTGAAAGAGGACTCTGAGTGAGAAAAGGCAAGAGTGCAAAACAAACCAATGGTGTGGAAAAAGCCAATTTGAGTGAAACACTTAGTGAGGAAAATGATGAGACCTTTAGATAGGATTGAGGGAGTGAAAATACCTACTTTCCAAGGAAGAAATGACCCTGAAGCCTACTTAGAATGGGAGATGAAAATAGAACGAATCTTCTCTTGTCACCACTATAATGAACAAAAGAAGATGAAGATAGCATCTCTTGGGTTTGTTGATTATGCCTTGATATGGTGGGATCAATTCCAAAAGGAAAGAAGGAGATATGATGAGCAACCTTTTGCTAATTGGAGGGAGATGAAAGCCATGATAAGGAAGAGACATGTTTCATGCCACTATCAAAGGGATCTTCGTAACCAATTGCAAAGGTTAACATAAGGCACTAAGAGTATGGATGAATATTACAAATAAATGGAGATGACTTTGATTAGAGCCAATATTGATGAAGGAAGAAAGGCAACAATGGCTTGGTTTCTCCATGGCCTAAACCAAGACATCCAAGACATTGTTGGGCTTCAACACTATGTGGAGCTTGAGGACTTAGTGTACCAATCCATGAAGGTCGAGCAACAACTCAAAAGAAAGAGGCACAAAAGATATTGCAATGTTCTTTCTACTCCAACTCTTAAACTTAGAAGTAGAGATATGAGGTGCCTAGTGTGTTTTGGATGGGGGCATTTGGATTATCAATGCCCAAATGGGAAGGAAAAAGAGTGAAAAAAATATTGAGAGAAAAGAGGAGAGATTGAAAAGAGATGAAGAAAAGAAAGAGGGAGAGAAATTAGAACGAGAGAGTGAGGCAACTTGAGAGGGAGGTGAAAGCAAAAGAGAGTGATGCTAAAGAAAAAGAGAGAATTGAGTATGTGCCTTCAAAGGAAGCTTACAAGACAACCAATGCACTTGAAGAAGTGTCTCCAAAGGAAACACCCCACGATTTGCTTACTTGCAAGGCTCCCCAAAATCATGAACATTCTACCCCTATATTTGATAACATGCTTGCTAAATTGCATGGGTCTTACTACTTTCCTACATTAAATAGGTTTGATTAC
Organism: Ammopiptanthus mongolicus; assembly: GCA_039655645.1. Classification (NCBI taxonomy): domain Eukaryota; kingdom Viridiplantae; phylum Streptophyta; class Magnoliopsida; order Fabales; family Fabaceae; genus Ammopiptanthus; species Ammopiptanthus mongolicus. The sequence goes on along the minus strand of CM077345.1, from coordinate 22,814,543 downwards.
TTGCTTAATGAATTGCATGACTATTGCCATCTTTCTAAGTTTGATTTGAAAAGTGGGTATCATGATATGAAGGTGTGGAATTTTTATGCTAATTTTGATAAAAATTCATCTTGCACAAATCATGTTATCCTTCTTGGGTTTAATGTAAATTATCAAGAATTGCATGTGGACTCATTTGATAGGCTCACTAATGCATTCATTCTTGCTTTACCTATTCCTGCAAAGTCCTTTCGAATTAAATATGATGCATCTAATGTGAACATGAGGACTGTTTTACTTGAAAAAGTACCACCGATTGTTTATTTGGGTGAAAAGTACAATGGGTCCAAACTTGAAACTTCAGTATTACACCTATGAGAATAACTTGATGCATTCCAAAAAGCATGCAATACTCTCAAATATCATCATGCCCAAGCATCGAGAGGTAAATATGGTCGTCAATGCAAATTCTCAAAGGTATAACTTTCCTACTCGCCTTGAACTTCAATTTCTAGACTTCATCAATCTTAAGGAGTTGTATGAGCATAATGAAAAATTTCCTAACATCTTTGCCACATGTGATGAGTTCTTTAAATTTGTGTTTGACCCTGGAGGATTGGGTGTTGCACATAAGAAAAATAAAAGGATTCCTGCTCAAGGAAATCCAATGTTTGATTTACTTTTAATTTCCATAAACTTAGTTCTTTCTCTTGATGTAGGTATGGAGATAATAAATTCGAGGTCGAATTTTCTCTAAGGAGGAGGGAATGATGGAGGCAAAGGAGGGGCAAGTCAATTTTACAACAAAGAAGATCAATCCATTCAAGTCCAAGAAAAACCATTCAAGTCCAGGTGACCAGTGTTCTTATTTTGGCTATATCTTGAGTTATAGATGTCCGATTGAAGTGATTCTTAATTCGTTGGAAATATAAGAGATATATCTACAATTTTTATTTGAAGCTAAAGACCTGATTCGTACTCTATCATGATCAAAACTAGGATAGAATTTAGGGACGCTGTTCTGGACGGATTTGGTCTCATTTAGCAATTTTTAGGCTTATAATTGGGTTTTGGTTTTAATTGTATAATGGGCTTCATGGTCCACGAAAATGCTCACCTCCTTAACCTAGAATGTTCCTTAGTTTCTATAAATAGGACTTGTATTGCCTCATTTTTGATAACTTTGAATGAAATTAGAATTTATCCTATTTGGGTATTTTTGGTGAGTTGAGCATTGGCTCCTCCTCTTCAAGTTCTTGGATTAGAACTTGCTTGTTTCATATCAAAGAGTTCTATCTCTTTGTGGCGAATCCTCCTTGGCTTATCAATCTTCCAAATCCATTGGAATATTGTGGCGCCTTCGTTTTCATCTTCTTCCTCTTCCATTTTCTTAATTTATTTTATGTTCTTCTTTACATTTTCGCCATTTACATTCTGTTTTTATTTGTTGCACTTTAATTCTTTGTTTGGTTAAGTTTCTTGTTAAGTTATTTCCATTCTTTAGTTGCTTCCTTTTGTTAATCATATTCGGGTGACAACCGCACTTTCTTCTTCCCCCAATTCTTTTCGTCTTTTTAAAATAAGAACTAAGAACAAGCTCTTGGATAGATCCTTCAAATTTGATGATTCTAACTTGGATCATATCAATATGTATCTTTTCTTTTCTCTCTGTCTATGTTTTATTGTTTTTGATAATGTCAAAAGGGGGAGAAAATACTGAGAAAATACTAAGATAAGACTAAGATAAAAAGATCAATGCTTTCAATGCTTATCTGTCTGAGTATGTTGTAATAATGGAACAATGTTTAACCTGTCTGATCATGTTGCAATTGTCTGATACATATACATGACTACTTTATATGAATTTTCTTAAGTTCATTAAATCATTTAACATGTTTTGTCATCATCAAAAAGGGGGAGATTGTTGAGTCTCCAAAATGTCTGATGTGTATTTACCTTAGTTTTGATGAGATTAAAACAGTTATTCAATGATTTAATTGAACCCGTCTGTGGTGTTTAACTCGTCTACTCAGTGTGCAGATTAAAACATTAAGTGTCTATATGAATTGAGCTTTAGCGTGTTATCACCCGTTTGGACCTAAGCCAAAAGTTCACTCGTCTAAACTAGGAAAGTTCACTCGTCTGAACCAACAGAATGCTCACTAAAAGGAACTAAAAGGAAGTTCACTCGTCTGAACAAGGAGAAGTTCACCCGTCTAATGAAGTCTTCACCAGTCTGTTGACCAGGGTTGAAGAAATCCCTTCAACCCGTCTAATGAAGAAATCATCCGTCTGATCAAAGGAAGACTCACCTGTCTGAAAGACTACGCAACTGACGTCATTCTCTTTATTAAGAGTCAACCCGTCTAATGAAGTTACTCATACGTCTGGTGACTAACGTTGAAGAATATATTGGATGAAAGCTATCTCATTTCTGAAAAGAAACTTCAACAAAATGTTTTACCTGAACACAACTGCATCTTACACCAAAAGGGAAAGTCTTCCCTCTGATGGCAAAAAGCAAGTATAAAGACCTGCTAAGACCAAAGGTGTATCAGAAGTCTTCACCATTCTGATGAGAGAGAACAAGCGAAGTTCTCAAGGCTTTAATGGCTGATCAGAACGACTCTTTGCATTTATTGAAGATCTGCAAAAAGCCAAGCTTTCAAACATTGTGTCTAACGGCTTTAAAATCTTGAAGCCTATTTAATGAAAAAGACTTTGAAGATTCAAGTAGAGAAGTAAAAAGAGAAGACAACAATCAAAGCAATCAAAGAGCATTTACTCTGAGCATTTATATCTTCATTCTTTCATTATTTATTCTTCAATTATTTGAAGTTATTACGTAGTCTTTTAGAACTTCACATTTAATACACTCGTCTGAGTGCTTGTGAAGACTTGCAAATTGTAATTTATTTTACAACTGCTCTCAAACAAAACCGTCTGAGCCTGGAGAGGCTAGGTGTGCAAACAATACTCGTTTGAGCCTGGAGAGGCTAGGTGTGCAAAAAATACTCGTTTGAGCCTGAAGAGGCTAGGTGTGCAAACAATACTTGTCTGGAGCCTGGAGAGACTAGGTGTGCAAATAATACTCATCAGGATCCTGAAGAGACTAGGTGTGAAAATAATACGTGTCTGTCCTGTAACCTGAATCAGTTATAGTGAGAAAACTTGGTGCTGCCAAGGACTGGACGTAGCCTCATTTGTTAAGGGGTGAACCAGGATAAAACCTGCTGAGTGATATATCTCTTTTCCTTAACTCTTTAGTTTGATCATTTATCTTAACTATCATCTAACTAAAGGGGTTTTTAACTGTGTTTATCAAACTATTTTCATCTTGCATGATTGTGTGTTTTCTATGAAAACCTTCAGACAAGTTATTAGTCTGATTGACCTGTCTTAACTTACTCATCTATTCTCACCCGTCTGTGCTTGAGAAAAAGTTTCTTAATTCCGCAGAAAATTGTCAAACATCATTCAACCCCCTTCTAGTGTTTGCATGTGTCTATTTCACCGTGCTCTCAGTTGCATGCCCGTGCCAGAAAAACAAGAAAAGTGACGTGTAACACCCCTCTCCTTCGGGTGTCACTTTTGTAACCCAAAATATCCATTTACCCTTATTAACAAAAACTTTTTCGAAAATAACTCTATAGTAATTGCGAAAATCTGATACCAAAGGAAAAGCTTTAATAATCCAAGGAAACAAAATGAAACTCATCATATATGACAATAATTCTAGTTCTGCCATTAGGCATACATACTTCGAATCTCTCAATACACAACACTCATAGTCACAGTCGGACGACTGAACTTACACATTTATAAATCTTAAGAGCTGGTCTGACAAAAGAATTCTATGGACAATAAAACTTACTGTCTAACATAATTCGTACCAATGAGACTGGATCTCGTCGTCAACAAACTACACCTCTTCGTCGTCAACCTCAAGCACTCAAGCTAGAGGGTCCCAGAGTGATTTAGAAGACTGTTAATAAAAGATATGTACATGTATCCAAAAACACACAGGGTGTCCAATATGTACAGGCAAGGGTGAGAAACCAATATATGAATCCATAAACGACAACTATATGCCCAATCCAAAACAACATATTCATCTAATATAACTCATTCAAATCATCATACATCACATAATATAGCATGTAAAATCAAGTACTAACAGCAGTAAAGGCACAAGGGTTTCGTACCCCACAATCAACATTATTCCCTAAACGTATGCATGACACTTCCATATAGCTCAACTAATATTCAAACTAGATTTCCGGAAATCCCAACACCATAAATACGAGTTGATCAGACTCAACGTTATTGCCCCGCAGGATACAATAACAAATGCCAGAATCAACATTCGGCCAAACGTGAGCACGTAACCTTACAGGAAATAATACATGGACGCGCATGTCAGTGGTACTCACGATGTATAAGTCATACTATATTGTCCTCTTAACTAGGCACAATACGAACACACAGCACGTATGACATCATTGGCCATCAAGGCACAATGTTACATAATGACATTAAGTCATATCAGGTTCTCCTTGCCTATCAAGGTCCCCCATTTCACGGCACGTCTGCCCAACACACAAAATGCATGAGAAACTATCTAGTTTCCGATAATTGATCTTTGTCGCATCAATATTTCCTCGTTGTAGCATCAACGCTAACAACCACCATAATGTCTTAGACTCTTTAAGCCTCAAAAACATTTTCTCAAAACAGGACATTTAGTCCAAAAACAACTCAAATCCCAAACATCCCTAACCGATGCACCAGTCAAGGACGTTGGATTCAAGATCATAAAAACATCCTCAAGCTTACAGGACCACAAAGATTGTCCCTAAGCCGACAGGACCACAACTAACACGGATCCTTGATCCACGTGTTCTGCAGAACGCTAGAACCCCGACGTCTCGGTTTCTCGTTTCTAAGCTTTTAAAACCACTTTTCTTGAAAACTCGAAAATCAAAAACCCAAATCTCCGATACTTACACAGAGTCATCGAGATCGGTTTTCTATAAAACAAAATGTAGTCCACAGACTATTTCTTTTTCTTTCGTTGCTTTTCGGTAAAACACAAACCTTAAAACAAAGCTTGTAAAAACCTTTTTCCTTGGATAACACCAATAAATTTTGAAAATCACGTTTATTAAAACGCTTTTGCTCAAACGGTTAACTTTATTACTTTAAAGACTAATAAAGGTCTCTAACGCCCTATTTAATTTAAAAACATCGTTTTTCGTTATTAAAACCCACATTTTCACAACTTTGCTCATTTAAGTTGATTTTCCTTAAAAGCAGCTATTCATTATATTTTATTTCAAAATACTTTATTTCTAAAGAGATAATTCATGTATTTTCTCTTAAATTAAACTGAGAAACAATAAAACATATTTATTTCCTCAACTTAGCATTTCAGGCTTTTTAAAGATTTTAAGTTACACGATGTCGGATCCTAATCAAAATTAGGTCCTCTAACGCCTTAAATCCCACAGCAGGGCACACGATACATCCATATAATTATTCAACAATTATAGCATGTATTCAACTATATCAACAGTTATATCATACATACTCAAATCATACATACTCAAATCAACAGCAGTAAACCAAGCAATCAACCAACAATCAGATACAGAGTATTTAAATACAATACAAACACCGATGCAGCACATAGCTGTCGGAAATGGAGTTCCTCAGGTTTATTCCCTTACCTTAAATGAAGTCTCTCTGATGAACAACTCCAAGCATCAAATCCAAACGTCCCAACTCCACAACAACTCCGAGAATGCATATCCAGCTCCCCCAAGTAAACACAGCCACAACCCAAAAACCAAGAGATAACATCCAAGCACATTCAGCGTCCCAATAACATATCAATTAACTAATCATACTTTAAAAACATAATCTAATGATTTTAAATATTTTACTTAGTCCAATCAAATTACTTTTCCAATAAAATCAATTTGGGAAAAACCAATTTGGTCACGGAAATATAAAATTAATTTAGGGAATCATTAATTAACTACCCTAATTGCATTAAAACAGAATTAATTTCATGATTATAGTAAGATAAAGATTTAGGGATTTAGTGAAATTGGGGAAATCCGAATTCAAAGGGGGATTTGAACAATTGACATAGGGAACTTGAAATTGATATACCCAATTGCCTAAAAACATAATCAATTTCACATTTAAAGCATGAAATTAAAATGCTAGGGTTTTGAATTGGGGATTTAGGGTTAGGGTTCCTCATGAAATCAAAAACCAAGATAAATGAATGGAGGATTTTTACCCAGGAGGAAGAAAGAGCAGCTCCGGCGGTCCCGGCGGCGGTGCACGGTGGCGGAGCACGGCGGCTCCGGCGGTGGCAGTGGCGGTGCTTAGTCCAAAACGTGGAGGAAGATGCCGCCTTCCACGTGGTTGGTTCATTTCTGGAAAGGGAGGCCAAACGGTGGCCGGAAAACCCCAAAACAGTGGCAGTTCTACGGTGGCTCCGCCGTCAACGTTGTCCGTTTGCAAAAATGTTGGGCTAGAAATGTAGAGGAAGGTGAGGAGAGTAAAGTTACAAGGTTGGTTTGGTGAAAGGTGGCCGGACGGTGGCCGGAAAATGCCCAAACAGTGGCGGTGGCCCCGTCGTCAACTTTCTCCATTTGGAAAAATGTTTGGTTAGAATTGTAGAGGAGAAGATAAGGAACATTTCTATAATTTTGGTTTTGTGAGGGGTGGCCGGAGTTGGCCGGAAATGAAGAGAGAAGGAGAGAAAATTTAGAGAGAGAGAGACGTCGTTTCCAGCGGAAGAAGAAAGAAAAGAAAGAAGAAGAAAGAAAAGAAAAGAAAAAGAAAAAGAAAAAGAAAGGGAGAAAGAGAGAGTCAGCGGTGGGGTGGGGTTGGGTTTCTTCTTTATTATTTTTTTTTTTTGTAGTTATAGGTAAAAACTGAGTTGTTGAGATTGATTCAAAAAAAGAAATAAATCTTGACCTTGACCCTTTAGTCTAAAAGCAAAGAGAAACAAATCTAAATTTTCAAAATTCGAAATAAGATAGAGATTGATGATTAAATTTATCAACCTAGGAAATCAATAATCCAAAATAAATTTTTGATTAAATCCAAACTATTTTATTTTCAAATCTAAAATCAAATAGATTAAATTTGAAAAATAATTTCCTTCAATCATATTATTTAAATTACTTAAATAATATTTTTCTAAACAAATAATAATAATAACAATAGACGAATATTTTTGTTTTGCAAGAATGTATAAACTATAATAACGCACCCAAGAAAATAAATAAACTAATTTAAGCAAATAAAATTCATTATTCACAGATATAGGATTTTCGGGGTGTTACATGACGCAGTTTAGCACGCCCGTGCCAGTTGGCAGCATGCCCGTGCTCAGGCTGTGCCACTGTCAGAATTAAGAAACTTCACTGTTTTAAATAAAAAGAGATTTAATACCCTTTTTGGAATAAAAATATGATATAAGAGATTATAAAACACGACCTTGAGGATAGTTAATGAACTAGGATATCGATATGGTAAGATGTAATAATGGAGACTTAATAAAGAGATTAATTAATAAGAAGATGATGTTATGGGTAACGACGTACTGTTACCGATGTTGTTGGTTAAATCATTCTTGATGTTTATTGGTCAAGTTTGATGTTGATAAATCATCTTTGATGCTTGTTGGTCAAAGTTAATAGCCATGTAATGGTGTTGATGATGGATGGTTGGACATGTGTTTGCATGTTTGTTGAACATTGCATGCATCATTGCATAAAGATGATAGTTTGGGCGGAAAGCAAACGATGAATCGCGACGGTAGAGGCCACGATGGGTGTTATCCCGGCCTTAAGGGTAGAGTTGGGTAAGGCGGTTCCATATGGCAAGGACTTGCAACCCGTTGCCGGAGTGTCCTATCGATAACCTGACTACCCTGACGAGCCACATTACGTTATCAGGATTAGTTGAGAGTATCCACGGACGTCACCCATGGTTTGGTGAGTGTTCCAACGTTGATGCAGGATGGTCAACATGGATATGTACTCCTAATCGTCTTTCCAAAGTTAATGTTAATGGATCCACATTGCATATGGAGTAGTCGAGTAGTTATGCATCGCATGGCATGTTATTAATGTGATATGATGGAATGTGTTATAACATGTATGTTGTATTATGATGTTTATATTTTGCATGATCATCTTGCTAACTACTTTATTACCGTTTATGTTTATACGTACAGTTCCTTACTCCCTACTGTTGTTGTTGTTGTTTATGGTGAGCTACCAGCTGAGGAGTGATCCCGAGGAGATCGCTTACTCATAGTATAGTTTAGTTATGTTAGCTGTATATCGATGTAATATCGGTAGTGGTTACCAGCTCTGAATATGTGACATCAGGTTTTGGGTTTTGTTTTATGTTATGTTTTTCCGCAGTTGTTACTTATGTTTTAAATGTTTTCGGATCATGTGGTACTTGCTACCTCTTATGTTAAAGTTTTTATTTAACTTGCATGCTTTATTTGATTTTATCGTATGCGGGGTAGCGGGTGTCACATCCTCCACCACAGCTAGTAGCTCCAACACCACCACCACCACCGCGGCTGTCTCCTCCACCACGAGCACCGTCGCGGCCTCGTACTTTGTCCTAATCACGGAAACAACGTATAAACAACATTGTTAACCCTAGGGCAATACTAAAACCAAGAAGATTCAAGGGAGAAGCTCGAAGAATATGAAGAACACTAAGGTCGATGTGTTAGAGATTCGTGCTTACCTTCGAGAAATCGAGAAACCAATCCGTGGAACTCATAGTACTCGATGCCCTAATCACAGTGGTGTAGTTGGAATCACAATCTGATGCTCCAATCTCACTCTAGCTTCACTTGCTCTCTCTAGAACCTATGTCTTCTCTCTAAACTCTGAAACTCAGCAAAACACAAATGGTTTTCATGCTAAGTTGGAAGAGAAGAGAAGAGTTAAGTAATGATGTCAAGTTGTCCACGCTTGAGAGTGGGAAGACTCCACGCTTCAGCGTGGGCACGCTCTGACGTGGGAAAACTCCACGCTTTAGCATGGAGTGCTGATCGCCACGTCTCTGCCACGTGTTGCGTGCGCGCTAACACATGCAACTCCACGCATCCCCTCTTTCGCGCTCTGACATGCAACTACCCACTCTCTGACGTCAACGGTCAACGATTGAGCGTGGGGTTTCTCCACGTCTAAACGTTGGACGCTGATGTACTTTGTTCTTTCACGTTTTTCCACTTTCTGGACCCGTTCCAAGGCCAAATTGTCCCAAATTTGAACCATGGCTTCCCCAACACACAAGGAACATAATTAAGCCCTTGAGCTTGCTTAATTAATGTCCCATACGCTAATCAAGAAAATGGGGTGTTACATTACCAACCCCTTAAAAGAAATTTCTTCCCCGAAATTTAGCATACCTTAGAATAGATGAGGGTATTGCTCTTGCATACCAGCTTCCCTTTCCCAAGTTGCATCGCCTGTAACTGCATCCCAAACTACCTTCACTAGGGGAATGTGCTTACGACGGAGTTCCTTAACTCTTCGATCCGCGATTCTCATTGGTACGGCTTCATACTCTAGGTTTTATTTCAACTGTATAGACTCAGGTTCGATGACAAGAGAAGGATCGGGATAGTACTTTCGGAGTTGTGACACATGGAAGACATCGTGAAGGTTGGAAAGATTTGGAGGTAAGGCAACATGATAGGTTACTAGACCAGATCGACGAAGAATTTGAAATGACCCAAGAAACCTTGGCGTAAGCTTCCTAGACTTGATAGCTCTGCCAATACCTGTTCTAGGTGTAACTTTCAAAAAGACGTGGTCTCCCTCTTGGAACTCTAGAGGTCTCCTCCTTTTGTCACTGTAACTCTTTTGCCTGTCGTGAACTGCCTTCATCTTTTCCCAGGTCTTCTTCACTTGTTCCGTTGTCTGCTGAATCATGTCTGGCCCTAGTACTTGACTTTCTCCCGTTTCATACCAGCACAATGGCGTTCGACATTTCCTCCCATACAGAGCTTCAAATGGTGTCATACTGATAATCATGTGGAAACGGTTGTTGTATGTGAACTCTATCAGAGGTAAGACATCATCCCAACTTCCTGTGTGTTCGAGTACACAGGCTCTCAACAAATCCTTCAATGATTGGATCGTCCTCTCTGACTGTCCATCTGTCTGAGGATGGTAAGTTGAGCTTAACCTCAGTTTAGTTCCCAATGCATTATGTAGCTGCTTCCATAATCTTGATGCGAATCTCGGGTTTCTGTCAGATATGACGCTTGCAGGTACTCCATGCAACATAACTATTTCTTTGATGTAGATCTGTGTCAACTTCTCCAATGTGTAACTTTCACCAATAGGCAGGAAATGGGCACATTTCATCAGCCTATCGATGATTACCCATATGGCGTCATGTCTCTTCTGAGTTCTTGGTAACCGATCACAAAATCCATGGCAATCCCATCCCATTTCCACTCAGGAATGTCCAACGACTGGGATAATCCTCCAGGCTTCTGATGCTCAATCTTTGCCTTCTGACATGTCAAACATGACAGAACATATTCTGCAACTCTTTTCTTCATCCCAGGCCACCAGAGCATCATCTTCAAATCTCGGTACATCTTGGTCGCTCCTGAATGAAAACTTAACTTACTCTTATGGGCTTCTTCCAAGATCATCCCACGAACATCCGTACCGTCTAGTATACAGATTCTATCTTTGAATTTGATGATTCCATCTGCATCCACCTTAAACTCTGAGGTTCGCTGATGGAGAATTAAGTACTTCATTTTCTGAAGAAATTGGTCCGTCTCTTGCTTCCCCTTAACTGTCTCGAGAAAATCACTGGAGATAGTGAGTCTTTCCAGACACATCTTATCTTCGAACCATTCTCCCCCTAGATTCAAACCTCGGAATTGCTCCACCAACTCTAGTTCTTTAACCATCATGGCAGATACATGCATCGACTTCTTGCTCAGGGCATCTGCTACCACATTAGCCTTTACTGGATGGTAATACAGCTCGAACTCGTAGTCCTTGATGATTTCCATCCACCTCCTCTGCCTCATGTTCAACTCTTTCTGGTCGAACAGATATCTCAGGCTCTTATGGTCACTATAGACATTAAACTTGGCCCCGTAGAGATAGTGCCTCCATATCTTCAGAGCGAATACTATCGCTGCTAACTTCAAGTCGTGAGTAGGATAGTTCCTTTCATGAATCCTCAACTATCTTGAAGCGTAAGCGACAACTCTCCTCTCTTGCATGAGCACACATCCCAGACCTTGATAAGATGCGTCACAATACACCTCGAACTGCACCAGAGGGTCTGGCAACACCAACACTGGCGACGTAGTCAACCTCTTCTTCAGTTCCTGGAAACTGGCTTCACATTCCGCTTTCCACTCGAATGACTTGCCTTTCCTCGTCAATTGTGTCACAGGTAGCGCAATCTTCGAGAAGCCTTTTATAAATCTTCTATAATACCCAGCCAATCCAAGGAAACTTCTTACTTCACTGACTGTCTTTGAACTTTCCCACTGACTACTGCCTCTACCTTTGCTGGATCCACTGTTATACCTTATTGATCACATGCCCCAGAAACTATACCTCCTTTAGCCAGAATTCACACTTGGATAGTTTTGCATACAACTGTCTGTCCTTCAACACTTGGAGCACAATCCGGAGATGTTCCTCATGTTCCTCTCGGTTTGATGAGTAGATGAGGATATCGTCAATGAATACCACCACGAACTTATCCAGAAACGGCCGGACAATTCTGTTCATGTAGTCCATAAACACTGCTGGGGCATTGGTTATGCCGAAAGGCATAACTAGGTACTCGTAATGTCCATACCGAGTCCTAAACGCCATCTTTGGTATATCTTCATTCCTGACTCTGATCTGATGGTAGCTAGATCTCAAGTCAATTTTTGAAAATATGGCTGCTCCCTTTAACTGCTCCATCAGGTCGTCTATCCTTGGCTAAGGATACTTGTTCTTGATAGTTACCTTGTTCAACTGTCGATAGTCAACACACAATCTCGAACTCCAATCCTTCTTCTTAACAAACAGAACAGGTGCTCCCCACGGCGAAACACTTGGCCTGATGAAATATTTTCCCAGCATATCATATAGTTGCCTTTTCAATTCCACTATCTCTGCCGATGACATTCTGTATGGTGCTATGGAGATCGGTCCTGTTTCAGGTACTCAGTCTATTGAAAATTCGATTTTCCTCTCGGCCGGCAACCCCGGAACATCATCTGGAAATACCTCCCGAAACTCTCTCACCACAGGCAAAGAACTTGTCTCAGGGACCTCTTTCACTTCCATGGAGAACAACATCACGTATTTCTGAGATCCATTACCTCCTTCAAGATTCTCACTATTGACAGGCATCAAACTAGGTTGCTCGGGGAATACTAAGGTTTTTCTAGCACAGTCTAACAGTATGTGGTTGGCTGAGAGCCAATCCATACCTAAGATAACATCTAATTGTTGCATAGGCAAACAAACTAGATCAACTAGAAAAGATCTATTTTCTACAACCATAGGACATTTTACGCAAACAGACATGTTAGTCAAAGAATCATTTGTAGGGGTAGAAACAGTCAGATTATATGGAAGCAAAGACACATGCAATTTCAAGTGTTTCACACATTCAAGAGACACGAATGAATGAGTGGCTCTCGAGTCAAATAATACGGACAACAGTTTACCCGACACTAAGCACATACCTTGAATGAGATCAGAGGATCGAGAGGACTCGGATCCTCTCACGGTAAACACCATTCCTATAACTTGTGGTCACCTCTGTGTTCCTACAGCTAGCGGTCTTGCTCCTGCTCCCCGATTACCAGTAACGGGTTGCTGTTGTTAAGCTCGTTGTCTGCAGTCTCTTGCAAAGTGGCCCAGCTTGCCCCAGTGAAAACACTGTCTGTCCGCACTCATTGTGCAGTCTCTGATCAAATGTGAACCCCCACATATAAAGCATCCTTGCGGTCTCAACTACACCGCACCAGATCCTCCAGTTCCCGCTTCTCCTATAGTGACTGGGCGCTCATATGGTTTTCCTCCAGATTGGGGCCTACCCCCTCTGCCCTTGCCTTTTTTTATAAGTGTTGCTTCTTATTGGTCCCCCACTCCTTTTCTGCTGTTGCGATTCTCTCTTCTTGTCTATGTTCTCGGTCACAGAGCATCTTTCCAACATCTCTGGAAACCGCGAGATGTTCAATGGTGCTATCATCCGCTGTAGCTCGTACTTCAGCCTGTAACATCCTAAAAATAAAATGAATAGAGATTATAATATGAGGATTACTTTTGAGATTTTGGGAGGTTTAGAATATATGTTTTAAGCCCTTGAAGTAAATAAAATTGTTTAAAAATAATTAAAAGTGGTTAAGAGTGATTTTCTAAGGGAAAATCACTTCCTAGCGCATAAGCACGCCCGTGCTCATGTCCGCGCCCTAGCTCGTTTGAGTACGCCCTTACTCGGACGAGCACGGTCGTGCTAATTGTTAGCACGCCCGTGTCGGAAAATGGACAATATTTGACGCTATATGGCATGCCCGTGCTCATGTTCGGCACTCCCGTGCCGATAGAGCACGGTTTGAGCCGCGTCGTGCTAACTAACAGCACGTCCGTGTCGGAAATTATGCAAACTTTGACGCTGATTGGCACGGCCGTGCCAATCGCAAGCACGGACGGACTTTATGTCAGGATGTGTTAAAAATAGGGAACCAGTGCAACACTATATATATGCCATCTTATAACACCCTAGTGCGACTAGAAACCCTTTTTGCATCCGAAAACACCTTAGTAACGGCTGTGGAGCATCCTCATGCACAGACAATGAATTTGGAAGGAGAACAACAACAACAACAACAACAACAACAACAACAACAACAACAAGAGGTAGAAGAAGAAAAAGGAGAAGGAGATTCAAGGTTGAGGAAGGCGACATCTAGGATTCTCTATGGGGTACGCTTGGAGATTCTTGGAGGTCTTTAAGAGGTGAGTAGAAATACTCTTTCTCACCCTTTCCATGGTGCAAATTGTCTTGGGGTTGGCTTATGCTTTCAAAATATGTTTTTTGGAAAATAATCTTGTGTTTGGTCAAATCCAGATTTTCTAAGTTTGGAGGTTTTCCTTCTAAGGTGTTTCTGCTATCAATTAAATGTTTATTATTGAGATTGATGCTATGATATGAATGATGTGTACATGATTTGGTTGATTGACATGTTGTATTTCACTATATGATGATATTGGGGTTTGTGGCATGATTCAATAACTGTAAATGTGATGATTGTTGTTTGCTGCAATACCGCCTATGATGGGGGTATTGAAAGTAACACTGCCAATAAATTGGGGTGTCGAAATATGAAATACCGCCATAATTGGGTATCAAAAACAACATCGCCACACGTTGGGATGTCGAAATGAGTAATACCACCAGTATATAATGGTTGGTATCAGAATGAGTAATGTCACTAAAGAGAAGGTGACATCGAAATACCTTCATGAGTAAGGTAGGCAATGAGACGCCATTGTTATGTGCAGTTTGAAAGTCATATGACATATGAGGATATTTGAGATTATTTGATATGTGAGACTTTGACATAATTGAATTATGATGTGTTGATGATGACTGTTTATTGCCAATAATAATTTATATTATTATTATTATTATTATTATTATTATTATTATTATTATTATTATTATTATTATTATTATTATTATAGAATATTTTGAAAATAGTGGGTACCATGGACAGTTTTTCCGGTTACCGCATTGGCTGAGAATAATGTTTTTGCAAAAACCTTTTGAACTGTATTTCTGTTCAGTGGGATTTTATATCTCATTAGTAGTTTTGTCTTCAGAGACTGATGACGACCCTATTGAGCAGCCTGACGTTTTGAAGACTATCTTTTTAATTTTAGAGCTTGTTTAGTATTGTATGACATATGCCAGGAGGACCTTTTCATTGTTTAGTTATTTTCTTATGCGAAATGTTATAGATGCCCAGTTTTGAGGTTTAAAACTTATTATGTATTTTCGTTTATTGGATTGATATAAATAATTATTTTGAATCATTATTATATTATGAAGTTATTCAGTATTTATTTAAGAAAAATTTTATTTACCTTGTTTTATTTAAATTAATTATTTTGGGTTACTAATGTAACGAAGGGCGTTACATTTTTGGTATCAAAGCAGTTCAATCCTAAATCGAATTGTGGTTATTGGGTTTTTCAAAAATCAAAACTTGAGCGCTTAGGATACTTGTTATGTTGCATAAATCTGACTGTAGATGCTGCATACTATGCCTTGGGATATTGAGCCTGACCAATTCAGTGTTTCCTTGGTAGTGAGCAGATTTATGACGACTAATAGGCGAGGGACAAATGATGCGCTTGTAACAGCTATGGATCGTGTGACCATAGATGTGCAAGAGCAGACAGAGACTCTCTGTCATATGAGGGGATATGGGGTGGTAGCATCCCAAGAACCTCAGTATGTGGGGTTACCGCTTTATCGAATGATGAACCGCCATCTTTCCAACACAACTCAGATCCTGCAGCAGCTAGAGAAGCCGAAGAGGAATTGTGCTTATGACAAGAAGTTATCATATTGTTTGATTCAGGAGCAACTCATTCTTCTATATCTTTTGGTTGTGTTAAAAATTTGGAGTTGGCTATCTCTAAATTACCTTGAATTGTGTGTTTCTACATCTACCAAAGACAAATTGGTTACATCTATTGCCTGTTTAAAATATTCCTTGATATACCAAAATTTATCTTATGATTTCGGGTTTGGATGTCATTCTTAGTATGGTCTCGCTATTGTCTGATTATGTTGTCCAAGTAGACAGAGACAAAGGGAGGGGGAGGCCTTTGATTGTCATGGCCTCCACCAAGTTTTCAAAAAGAAAAATCTATATACCTATACATTTTTTCCATTTATATATCAATGGATTTAATCATAATATAGCATGAATATTTTCTACGCTCAACCAATCATATATTATTATATCATTAAAAATATTTGACTTCTAGGATGATTTGTGATTGGTTGACAATACAAAAATTCTTTACACTCATAGTGCATATCAATTAAACCCTTTACATTTGTGGTGACATTAATTGGTTGACAATGTAAAAAACTTTACACTGACAATATATCTAAGTTAAACTCTAATTCTATATCCTCCTACTAATTCTCCTATCTACTAAACAAAGAAAATATTGAATTCTTTTTATATTTTCAAAACAACAAATAGATTACTTTTTCACTTAATTAATATTTTATTTATTTAGTAGTAGGAGGATTAATATGAACATTTTGTAGGAAAATATAGTAAAACTCATCAAAATGTGAGGATGCATTAATGATCGTGGATTTTAATTATTGCACCAACTTAATATTTTATTCAATTTCATATAGTTTGCTTTTATATACTAGTTAATTTTTTTATTGTTATTTATGTTGTGTATAATTAATCTTGGCCCCCCACATAAAAAATTCCTGGCTCCGCCCTTGCAAGTAGAAATATTTATGTACTTCATAGCCAATGTTTGATAATTCTTTTATGTCGAACCATATTATATTAGTTTCCTTGTCATAAGTTCTTAGTTGAGGGAGCTCAAGGATATATATTGTTGTTTTCCATTAAGATAGAGGTTCAAAGTGATGTAGCGGCACTACCTGTTGTCTGTTAGTTTCTAGATATGTTCCCTAAAGAGGACTCTACCTTACATCAAATAGGGGAGTTGAGTTTAATATAGATATCGTGCCCAGAAGTGGATCAGTGTCAATAGTGCCTTATAGATAACACCCCTAGAGTTAAGTGAGCCTAAGAAACAATTAGAGGAGTAGTTAGAAAATGAGTTTTTACACGTGAATTTATCTATTATTAAACCAAAAAAAAAAAACTTGGAATTTTAAGATTGCTAATTCTTAACATTATATTCTTAAAATATATTTTTATATTGTTTGATGAATTTGTTTGGTAGATGTATATTCCTTATATTTTTAAAAAATATATATAATAATAAAATAAAATAAAATAAATAGTTTTACTTTTATTTATCGTTCTGTGTGCATATTCTTCTTGATAACAAAATTATCAAAGAAAGTCTCACTTGATTTGAATTCACGTTTTAACTTCCTTTTGCTTCAATGAATTTTCAATTTATAAATGAGAATATCTTTTTGTGTCAGTGTTTGTTTTTTTTAACCAAAACCATATTGATTTGGAATTAAAAACTTTCTTACCCTGATGTATCTTTTCACAATTTATTCGAAGTTTCTGTTGTTTTTATTGTTATTATTTAGAATCTAATTCATTATTTTTCGATTATAACATACATCAAATCCTACTTTATTTATTGTTAAGAAATATGTTTAATTTTGTGGTAAATTTTGAGTGCTTCTAAAAAAAAAAATGATAGGAGTATGAACCTTTGTGAGGACCTTAGATAATCGAACAAAGTAACCATTAAGGATAGGTATTTTTGCCTAGGGTAGATGACCTTAGATCAGTTGAGTGGAGTGGTGGTTGACTTTAGTAAAGTGGATGCAGAGATAGGATGAGAGAAGCCTAAGACAGTGATAGACGTGAGAAGTTTCCTAGGTTTGGCAGGTTATTATAGGAAGTTATTAGAGGGTTTTTCTAAGCTTGCTTTACCTTTGACCCAGTTGACTAGGAAGGGAGAATCTTTTGTTTGGGATCAGGAGTGTGAGGATAACTTCCAAGAGCTCAAGAAAAGATTGGTGTTAGCGTCAGTCTTGACCATACTGGACCCTTTAGTGAGTTTCGTGGTTTATTGTGACGCGTCTAAGAATGGTTTAGAGATATGAATCTGAATGTGACCTTGAATGCCCTAAGTTTGAAGTTGAATAGGTTGGGTATCCGTAATGACCTTAGAGAAGAGATTAGGCGTGAACATCTTTTAGATTAAGAATTGCAATCATTATTGGGCCAAGAAAATTATGTGTTGTCTGCTGAAGGGCTAGTGATGTTTAAGAATAAGATCGTTGTTCCTAAGGAGGGGAGTCTTAGAGAGGAAGTGTTAGAAGAAATACATAAGGGAAAGTTCACCTTACATCCAAGAATAACCAAGATGTAACAAGACCTTAAAAAAAAATTATTAATGGACGGTAATAAAAACAAATATTATATTATGGAAATTGTACTTATATGCTCATTTTTATTATTATGTTGTATTTTTGTATATTTTTTTAGAGAATTATTTTCCTTGAAATTTCAGAGTGTTTCTCGAGTGACCAAATATTAATCACAATTAATATACTCTTTGGATTTGTTTCCCATATAGATTACTGGCATGTCAAATCTTAACAAAACTTACATTTCTTATCAAAGACCAAAAAGAAAAAGAATGTTATTTCTTATTTGTATTTGCTTACTCAAAAATCAAAATGAAATTGATTTCTTAGTTCTACTATGATATTTCTTGATAAAATTTGTTTTGAAAGTCGTATCTGCTCAATGACTGCACAGTTTAATTGCAAGTTAACTAAATCTTATTTTATTTTTGTTACCAAACCTTGTTTTTAGTAAGACCATCTCTTAATAGAAAATGAAAACTATTTTGTTTTCTTATAAAATTATCAACTTGGACTAGATAAGACTTAGTATGTCGATGTCTCTACTATTTTTTTCCCTTTCTTTCTTTGTTTTATTTTATTTGTTTATCTATTTATAAAAAATTCCTCTGTGGTGTAAGTTAGTTTGTTAATTCAGTTAGTTGAAGTTAGTTGGAATAGTGATAACCGAATTGTGTGAGTGTTAGTGATTAGTTTTAGCCAATGTGAGACTAAGACTGCTTTGTATAAATACATGTGATGTGAATAAATAAAAGTGTGTATGATGTGATTCAGTGATATTGTTTTTGCGATGATTCTCTCTATATACTTCATCTTCATTCTACCTATAATCTATCTTCTTTCTTTTTTGATTCTTACTGTGAGTATATTGTATTGTGTGAGTGCGAGTGATTCTTGATTCCAACACTGTAAACAATATAATAGTTTTGGTGTGGAATATAATGGACTATAAGATCTACGTATGAAAGCTATAAAATTTTAATTTAATTTCTTTTGTAAATTGTTTGTTATGAATCTTTTCTGAGAATGCTTATAATGATGGAATACAAGTGAAGATATTATGATTTTAATATGATGGACAAACACAAACGCTTAAATGCATGATTTTAGTATGTAAATGTTATCATTGGTTTTCTTTAAAATTTTGTTTATAGTTAACGTGCCATGAATTGTACACATATTCTGAGGTGAAATAGTTAATGACAATATGTATATTGATGATGTGATTAGGAAATGTAGGTCCCCTTATACTAGAGCAAAGTTGGTGAGATGATCTTGTTAGGATCAGATTAAATCCAGGAGACCACAGTTAGGATTCAAAATGGAAAGATGTGCACTGCGCAGAATAGGTAAAGAGTGTTGCGCCAATTAGAAAATAAAGTCTTTAGAGTTTTGGGAAGGGGAACATGCATTCTTGAGTATCACTCCTAAGTTTGGAAGGAGTAGGTCAATGTCAGTCAGAAAACTAATTCCTTGTTCTTGGGTCATTTTCAAATTCTAAAAATCTATAGTCAGACCTATTGTTTACCAATTGGCTTTTTCAATGTCGTTGTCAATCTTCATGACGTCTTCCATATTTCTAAGCTCTAGAAGTACGTACCAGATGTTTCATATGTGATGGCTCCTGAGTCAACATAATTGAGGGATAACTTAATCTTTAAGCCAGTTAGATCATCGATAAGAGCACTAAGACTCTGCGAAACAAGACAATTCCTTTGGTAAAGGTGGTTTGGGAAGGATTAACTCCTGAGGAAGCTGCTTGGGAACTTGAGGAGGATATCATGCATTGTATCCAGATCTTATTAGTCAAGATACTTTAAACGTTTTGCTCTGTGCATACGTAAAGTTTTGAGCGAGCATGTATGAGGTTAATTTTAGGGACGAAATTCTTAAAGGAGAGGAGAAATGTAATATCCTAAAAAATAAAGTAAATAGAGATTATAATATGAGGATTACTATTGAGTTTTTGGGAGGTTTAGAATATATATTTCAAGCTCTTGAAGTAAATAAAAGTGATTAAAAATAATTAAAAGTGGTTAAGAGTGATTTTCTGAGGGAAATTCACTTCCTGACGCATGAGCACGCCCATGCTCAATATTAGCACGTCCGTGCTCATGTGCGCGCCCTTACTCGAAGGAGCACGGCCGTGCTAATTATTAGCACTCCCGTGTCGGAAAATGGACAATATTTGACACTGTTTGGCACGCCAGTGCTCATGTAACGAAGGGCGTTGCACAGCCCATCCTCAAATCGACGACATACCCATTTCTCTTCCGAGTGCCTCTGGTAGAACTCTGAGAACTTGATTAGTGCTTCAAACCTTGCCGCGTACTCTCCTCATCATTCGAGGGAAGTACTTCTCCAAAAAGCACTCGCGAAATATTTCCCAGTTGATTATTCTGCCCTTTCCTTCTAACATCCTTCGCTTTCCCTTCCACCATAGCTTGGAACTTCCTTTCAGCATGAATGATGCATATGTCACCTTACGGTCTTCGCAACAATGCATAGTAGCAAAAATTTTCTCTCACTCTTGTATCCAAAGATCTGAAGCTTCTGGATCGAAGTCACCATTAAACTGCGGTGGCTTCCCTTTCAGAAAAGTTGTCAGTTTGGCATCTTCCGCATCGACATCATGCCTTTGATTCTGTCTCTGTTGCTGCTGCATGGTTATCTGCATCGGTTCAACGTTTTGGTGCGTCTGCTGCAACATAGCGGTTGCCAACTCCCTAACTGCCCTTAAGGTCTCAGTGGATTCCTCCCAACCACCCGTGTGGGAAGTCTCCCCATGTCCATTCCTTGGTTCAGCTGTCCCCTCGGTGACCCTTCCATCATGTCCTCTACCTTGGGCTCCCCTACCGCGTTCTCGAGCCACTTAATTTCCTTTAAAAGAAATTATTAGCTCCGAATCATAAGACATATAATATTACTGAACAGGTAAACTTACTATATGCCTTATGAATAAAACAATTATCACGCACGATAACTTACGCATCGGACACTCTACCCAACCTCTAAGCATAGTCAACACCTACTGTGGGTCCAACTAGACACGGCCAGTAACAACTTCCAAGACTAGCAAGTTACAATTCCCGACTCCACAGTCCTTGTTAGAATCAAACTGCTCTGATGCCACCAGAATGAGACATCCCCTTGCCTCATTAAAGATCCTAGTTAACTAACCTTGATTACGTTATAACCGTTAGCGCGCTTACCACCCATACGAGATATTTAAAACTTTAAACATACACACATACTGTATATACATATATCACTATCAGAGTGCACAAGCTTCAAGAAGAAAGCATGGCATAAAGAAGTACAGACGACTTCCTCTCCTCGTCCAAAATACATCAAAAGACAAAGACTCATTCGCCATATACACATAGTACACTAACATACTCTCCTTCAGCCTGGACGACGGATACTCCTCGCTTGTTCTCGTCGTACAGTCACATAGAACCTCCCAACATTGGGATCTATGGCTCTCCCACCATCATCGGGCTCGTACGGAGTTCCATCCAGCTCTTCGTCGTCTGGCCCTGCTACTGATTCTTCTTACCATTTTAAGGAAACATACAGTATAGAGAAAACAGGGGATAAGAATTGCATCTCACCATAAATAGGGCTAAAGGTAAAGCAGATACATTAATAGCACAATCACACGCACAATCATCACCAATAACCATCCTTGAGGTTTATTAATCTTAACTACTCATCTCACACTCTCATGCACCTGGACCTTACATGAAGACGCGGTCACATTCCTATGTCACAACGTATCCCCTACCAAGTAGGATGAAAGTCAAACGTCATCCGAGCAGCAGGTTCCGCTACACTCACGAGTACATTACATCCTCTACCAAGCAGGATGCTCACCCCTACCAAGCAGGGTGACACTATTCCCCATTCCCGATAGGAATAGCTGTCCCAGTGTCGGAATGCGCATCGGAGATCTCAGAAGCTCACAGTAGACCTACCAAGCATCTATCTGTAGTTCCGGTTTGACCTCGCATAATCCCATATCTATGCGGCTGTGACAACACCACATAATGCAATCTAGAATGAATCACCACGACTCATCCCGATCAATAACTTAGCAACTTAACCTCATCACCTGACACACCGAAGACCAACACTCCCTACCAAGCAGAGTGTTCACGACTATCCATAGTCCTCAATCATTTCACCAGGTTGAGTGCAATAGCTTATCACCACCAAATGATCTTATCCCACACATCTCCCAATTCACAATGATCATCTCTTAGCTCTAGGCTGACCAACAATCACGCATGCCATATTATATCATCTCACAGTATATTATCATCATATCATCGAACGAGGTAAATAAAGCATATCATCACAAGCATGGTAAAACACGTATTCACATATACAGCATAGCAGGCATATCAACATGTCAAGCATACGACTTCGATCAACATAGTATCAACCTACGGTGATAAACCTACAATACCTAAGCCTAAATCGGTACCGTTTTCCGGTATTTGCCAATGTGGACTTAGGTGCTGTCAGTTACTCAACCACTAGTAGGGTTTAGGATCCCCTACGCATATCAATGTATTCTACTCTACTCTTGCCTCCCTGACGAGTGTAATTCTTTCCCCCACCTTAGAGCGATTGGTGCAAAGATCACGTACTCGACCACTGCGAGCTCTCCACCACCATAACCACCACGCAGGACTCTTCCACCACCGCTATGTGCTCCAACACCACCACCACCACCACAGCTGTCTCCTCCACCACGAGCATCGTCGCGGCCTCTAACTTTGCCCTAATCATGGAAACAACGTATAAACAACATTGTTAACGCTAGGGCAATACCAAACCCAAGAAGATTCAAGGGAGAAGCTCGAAGAACACTAAGGTCGATGTGTTAGAGATTCGAGCTTACCTTCGAGAAATCGAGAAACCAATCCATGGAACTCGTAGTAATCGAAACCCTGATCACAGTGGTGTAGTTGGAATCATGATCCGATGCTCCAATCTCACTCTAACTTCGCTTTCTCTCTCTAGAACCTCTGCCTTCTCTCTAAATTGTGAAACTCAGCAAAACACAAATGGTTTCCGTGCTAAGTTAAAATAGAAGAGAAAAGTTAAGTAATGTTGTCAAGCTGCCCATGCTTGTGCGTGGGAAGACTCCACGCTTTAGCGTGGGCACGCTCTGACGTGGGAAAACTCCACGCTTGAGCGTGGAGCGCTAATCGCCACGTCTCTGCCATGTATCGCGTGCGCGCTAACACGTGCACCTCCACACATCCCCCTTCCATGCTCTGACGTCAACGTTCAACGTTTGAGCATGGGGTTTCTCCACGTCTAAACGTTGGACGCTGATGTACTCTGTTCTTTCACGTTTTTCCACTTTCTGGACCCGTTTCATGGCCAAGTTGTCCCAAATTTGAACCATGGCTTTCCCAACACACAAGGAACATAATTAAGCCCTTGAGCTTGCTTAATTAATGTCATATACACTAATCAAGAAAATGGGGTGTTATACATTTGGAGATGGTAATTTGTCCTGAACAATTTTTCTAAGGTATTTAATTGTAAACGTAGTCACGTCATACAACATTTTGATTGGAAGACCTTGTCTGAATAAGTTGGGAGTTGTGGTGTCTACACCCTGTTTACAATAAAATTTCCATCTAATTCAAGAGACATTGTGGTAGTTCGAGCTGATCAGAAGACGAACCGACAATGTTATGCAGATAGTCTGTGGGTAAGCAAGGTTAAGCCTTTGAAGAATGATGAAAAGAAGAGTGACTTCGGCATGGTCGGCTCGGTGGAGCTTGATCAGAGAGTAGATATGCAGGAGCAAAGGCCTAAACCCACTGAAGCGTGCAATTTTTTTCCACTTGGGATCAAAACTTGAGCAATGTACTCATCGCGGTACACAATTGGAGAAAGGATTGAAAGAAGAAATTATGGAGGTATTGCGAAGAAATTTGGATTTATTCACGTGGTCCATTGCTGACATGCCCAAAATAGATCTGAACTTCTAATGCTACTAGCTTGGAAGGGAGAGGAAAGAAGGAAAGTCGTAGAGGAAGAAACAATGAAGCTTTTACAAGCAAACTTCATCAAAGTGATGGAGTATACCACTTGGTTGACAAATGAGGTTTTGGTGAAGAAATCTAATGGCAAATGGCGCATATGTACTGACTACACAAACCTGAACAAGGCTTGCCCAAAGGTTTCTTACCCGTTGTTGAGCATTGACCGACTTGTCAATGGGGCTTTAGGGAACAGAATCCTGAGTTTCTTGGATGCGTATTCTAGATAAAATCAAATAACGATGTACCTACCCCTGATGAGGAAAGAGTGTATTCATGACTGGAAGAGCTAACTATTGTTATAGGGTTATTTCCTTCGGTATTAAGAATGTTGTTGCCACTTACTAAAGATTAATGGACAAGGTGTTCGCACGGTAGATTGGCCATAATCTTGAGGTATATGTTGATGACTATGGTGCTAAAGTTTGATAAGGTACTTCATCTTCTGGCTGACTTGGAAGAGATTTACTTCATCTTCTGAAAGCGGGTGCTGTGCAAGTAGGCTAACTTCTGATTTATTCTCTATATCCAGTTCACTTAATGACTTGAGCGCCATATTGTCTTGGTAGGTATCCCTACTATTTTGAGATCGGCGATTGGACGGAGAAGAGGAAGACATATTAACCTCCCATAAGATATTTGTATCAGGTATTTGGATAAAAAAAATTGCACATGAATTGCTTAATCCTAACGATGGTATATAGATTGATAAAATATAAAAATTAAAAATTTCATAAATTAACCCAACCAACCATTGACGGCAATAAGAAAAGACCCTATTAACATAGATAACCATTTGGTGAAATTGGAACATGCAATACTAACATAGACAAAATAAAATGATCATATTTGTAATAACATGATTGTAGTGATCTTTAATATGAGTTTAATTTCTATGTATTCTCTGTACGAATAACTTGTAAGGGAGTTAGAACAAGAGTCATTTTTACTAATGCAGCAATTTATGATTAATTGATAATGTAAAAAATCTTTACATTGGCAATTGTCGCAACCGTCCCGTTCAAGAGCCGTGAAGAAGACGATAAAGATCAGAGGAGTCGTCACCAAAGTTTTTATTTTAGGAAACACATTGAAAAACCCTTTTTATGTTGAAAAGCAAATGGTCTTTTTTGGAATAGAGAAAAATAGGGTACGGGAGTCGATTATGTCTAGGGAAGGCATAGAGATTTATCCCCACAGCACCCTAAAGCATCCATCTATAACGATGGTTGTAACACCCCGATTTTTCGTACTTTCTAAGGATAATAAACTCGATTAATGAGTTTATATTTTTATCTATGTTTTAGAAAATGATTTTGGGAAAACTAAAATCATATTCATGCTCCATACGATCGTAGGAACCTACGGTTAAAATTTGGGCCGAAAACTCAAACGGAGCCCGGTCTATGTTTCACGGATAGTAGTGTTTTACTACTATAAAGACCTAATTTTGACTAACGGTCGGAACCATTAGTCTTAGAATTCGATCCTCTACATATTTTCTAAAATCAGTCCTGATGTTCAAAAGTGAAAATAATATATTATATTCGGACCAATAATCGAACCATGAGACGATTAGAACCGTAAAGGGATTTAACGGGACCCGCGAACGGATAATCTTGATGTCACATCAATGTCAAGTCACCTAGGGACTCGTGCCAGTGTCATGATGACCCTTCAAAATATCTAGACGCGAAATGACCAAAATGCCCCTGGTCTTTTAGCAAAAGTACCAAATTACCCTTTTATTTAATTACAAGTTTGCCATAGGTAAAAAAAAATATCTCACCTCACTCTCTCACCCCTTAACCCACTCGGCCACCCCCCTCCCCCACTCTTCTCTCACACTTTTCTTCTTTTCCTCTCATTTCTTCAAGAGTTCTTCAAGTTTGGCTTTGAAAACTTAGAGTTTTTTGGTGAAAATCAAGTGTTTCCTCTTAAGCTTTTGCATCAAGGAGGTATCCATTCTCCTCTAACTCTCTCGATCTCTCTTTTCATCTCTTCAAATCATAGTTTCATGGAGGTTAGGGTTTTTGACCCATAAACTTCAAAAATCCATGAAAAATTATAGAAAAATTCTTTTAATACCAAACCAATTTCTTTGATCTATGTTCATGGTGTTCTTTCATAATCCAAGAATTGGAAACCAAAGGAGCTCTCTAGCTCCAATGGTGAGTAAGGGCCGAAACCTACCCCTTGGTGGGAGAGTAGGATTTTGTTGGTTTTTGACGTTTTAAGCTTGTATCTAGGTTTATCTCACTTAGTTAAGGTAGTGTCCAAGAGATGGGAATTTTTGGAGCTCCCTAGCTATTTTTAGTGGCACAAGGCTGAAACCTAGAGGGAGAGCATAGGAGAAAGTTTTGTGTTTGTGTTAATACATTGATTAATTGTATGTGTGCAGTGATTGTCGGATAATCGGACGAGACATCGGCCAAAGTTCGGGTCGATCGGGAGATTTGCCGCTACACGAGGAACTTCAATGGGTAAGGGGACAAACCTGAGGAATTCCAATTCCGACAGCTATGTGTTGTGATTGTATATTTGGGATGTAATTATTTATCTGTGTTTGGTTGTTTGTGGCGTGATTTATTTTACTGCTGATAATTTTCTATGCATGAGATACCTGCTTATGTGTGATTATGTGGTATAGCATTGAAAATTATGTATGGATGTTTTTTGTGACTGCGATGATGATAAATTGCATCAAAGGATCTAACACCGGTTAGAATCCAATAATATGTAATATAAAAGCTTTAAAAAGCTTGAGACATGAAATAAAGAAAAATAATAATATTAAATTAGTTTTCAATGAACTTTGAGAGAGAAAAAATAAATTGCCTTTTTGAAATAAAATAATAATAAATATTTGCTTTTAAGGGTAAGTTGACTTAAAGGGTAAAATGAAGAAAATTTGACTTTAATGAAGAAAAATGAAGTTTTTAAGTTGAATAGTGTTTTTGGAAACTTTATTAGTTTTTAGAATAATAAAGTATTTTATTTTGAGCAAAAGTGCTTTTGGGAAGCATTGTTTCTAAATAAATCGTTTTATCCAGGAAAAAGGGCTTTTACGAACTTTGTTTTCGAGTTTTGTGTTTTACCGAAAACCCTTCGATAAAGAAAAAAAGGTGGTTTCGAACCATGTTTTGTTTTATGGAAAACCGATTCTGAAAGCTTTGTGTAAGTTTCGAAGATTTGGGTTTTGGTTGTTGAGTTTTAAAGAGAAAGGTGGTTTTTGGTTTTGAACCTAAAAATCGAGACGTCGGGATTCTAAGGTTTTGCAAAACACGTGGATCAAGGATCCGTGTTAAGGTGTTGGTCCTGTCAACTTGTGGACAATCTTTGTGGTCCTGTAAGTTTGCAGATGTTTTTACGCTTTTGAATCCAAAATCTGAGACTATTTTGGACTGAGTGTCTTGTTTTTGAGAAAAATGTTGTAAAGGCTTAAAGGGTCTAAGACATTGTGGTCGTTGATGGCGTTGATGCTTCAACAAGGAAATAATGATACGACAAAGATAAACTGACGAAAACAAAATGGTTTTCTCATGCATTCATGTTTTTGGTAGACATGCCGTGAAATGAGGGGACCTTGATGGCAAGAAAACTTGGGGATGACTTGTGTCATCATGTAACATCGTGCCTTGATGGACAATAAGGTCATACGTGTTGTGTGTTCGTATTGTGCCCTGAGTGGACAACATAGTATGACTGATTACATCGTAAGTACCAATGACATGCGCGACCATGTGCTATTTTCTGGGAGTCAAGTGCTTATGTTTTTACCAATTTTGGTGTCAGTCATTGTTGCCTGCGAGTCAATGATTTTAGTGCCTGATCAGCTCGTTTTGAATGGTAATGGGATTTTCGGAAATTAAGAACTGAACGTTAGTTAAGATATGTGGAAGTGTTCATGCATATGTTTTGAAAATAACGTTGACCGTTGGGCACGAAGCCCTTGTGTTTTGTACTGTTAGTACTCTGATATATTGTACTATGTTATGCATGATGATATTTTGTAAGACATACTTATATGAATTTGCTGTATGTGTTTGAGTATATAGTTGTCGTTTTTGGATTCATATATTGGTTTTTCACCCTTGCTATTTTCTGGACTGTGTTGTCTTTCTTTGGTATATATTGTATCCTATTTACAGATGGACCTAGTGCCGGAGCAGTTAGCCCACTCGGGGGTACGTTCCCTAATGTTTGATCTTCGGGAGGACCCAGCCGCATGGGTCATCCACCCCGGAGTGTATAGTGTAGCATACACTGGCCTGATCTGCACTCTTATGGGGACAGTGGAAATAGGACCCCAGGAGAGGACTTACACTGTCGAGACGATCCAGATCCCCTTGCCGCCCATCTGAATGCTACTGCAGTCACTCGTGGATCAGGGGCTGATTGATCATCATATCCCAGCTGCACAGCTGCTACAGCAGCAGTCACCTCCGACTCCTCCTCTGCCGTTTGTTTTGGTGTTGGAGGGGCAAGGAGAGGATGTAGAGGAGGACCCTAAGGAGGATCCTCAGGAGGCCCCGGAGTATCATCCTTTGGATGCTCCTGAGCCCCAGCCTCAGGAGAATGGGAATGTAGGTACCCTAGATTCCTCTCATGATTCTAGTGTTGGACCATCCTTAGGTGGATTGTCCAACGGGTTTCACTAGGCGCTGACCAACTTTGATGTGTAGACTTACTTTTTGAGGTAGCGATTTTTGGGTAGTCTGTTGTCGGCTACTGATGGCCATGAGTTTTAGTGATATGGTTTTCAGATTATCGCTACCTAGTTTTTAGAGTTTTAGTATTTTACTTCTACTAGTTTTCTTTTGAAGGGACATGTTGTCCAGTGTTTCTTTTGTATATCCTAACGGATGATGCATATAACGCCCCGATTTTTCAAGCTTTTGAGCTTTCCGTTTTATTTTAACAGTATTTATCTGTTTGTATTTTATTGGAGGGTTTAGAAAGTGAAATAAAATAATCCGAGACCATAGTCACGCTCTACGTTATCGTAGGAAGCTATGGCTAAATTTTGGTCGAAAACCCAGACGGAGCCCGGTCTGCGTTTTACACTGAAAGTATGATTTTACTGCCCAAACGACCTAATTTTGACTCGTGAACAAAACAGTTAGATTTTATATTTTATTTCTAATGACATTGGATATTTTGAAAATTTTCAAAATAAACAAGTCGTTATACGTTATTTGGACGTAAAACCTAAATCGGGTAGACAACGGAGCTGAATACATGATTTTCTTGGACCTGCTAACGGATAAGATGACATCATCATGACATCATCAGCATGCCATGTGTCAAATCCCTATGGAGGACACATGTCGATTTCCTGTGGTCCCGAATAAAATATAATATACCGAAAAATATCTGGACGCGAAATTACCAAAATACCCTTGCACTTAACTACAAATTTGCCATTGAAGTGAGATTTTTTTTTTCTATTTCACCCCTCCCACAAGGCCTCACGGCCAGCTCTCTCTTTCTCCCCTAACCCACCCATTTCTCACCATTTTAGATTTCTTCAAGCTTTTCTTCAAGCTTTCTTCATAGATCTTCAAGCTTTCTTCATAGATCTTCAAGCTTTGAGTAGATTTTGTTGATTCATTCACTAGTTTCATCATCTAGGAGGTATTATACTTAACTTTCATCTCTTAATCTCTCTTTAATCTCCATGATTCATGATGGTTTAGTTTTGAACTTAGAACTTCAAAAATCCATTTCTTTAATCCTAGTTCATGATTGTCTACCATGATCCAAGAGTTGGGAACCAAAAGAGCTCTCTAGCTCAATTGGAAAAATGGGGCCGAAACCCCTATATGTGAGTGAGTAGGATTTTGGTTCAAGTTTTGGTGTAATAGACTTTGATCTAGTCTTACCACACCTAATAAGGATGGAATCCAAGAGATGAGAATTTTTGGAACTCCCTAGCCATATTTTCTTACCCATGGCCGAAGCTAGGAGGGGGGATTAGGAGAATTGTTGTGTTTTAAAGTTGTTGTATTGATTGATTGATTGTATATAGTTGCCGATGAGTAATCGGACAAGGAATCGGGAGAGTTCGTGGACCGATCGGACAACTTTGTACTTATCGGGAACTTCAAGAGGTAAGGGGGGAAATGCCTGAGGGATTCTCTCGATGACTACATGTCATCATATTTGCTCTGTATGTATGTAATTAAGTTGTGTGGTGGTTGATTTATTTACTTTCGGCAAGTATCTGATTTATTGATAATTGTTTATTAATGTGTGATGTAGTAGTTGGATATGCAATTTAACTGTATTATCTGCTGTAAAATCTATGATGTTGACTGTTGATTGGGAAGCCTGAAAGTGGTCAGTGCTCAATTAACTAACGAAGATAAAAGCCTTGAAAAATTTTGAATTAAATGCCAAAGATTTATTTGGAAAACGTTGGGTATTTTCAACGACGCAAGTTTTCTAAAGAAAAAGTGGATCCAAAAGTAATTTATGAAGTTAGTAGGAAAAGTACGTTTTTAAACGCTAAAACGATGTTTTAATTCCGAAAAGATTTACGAAAAATGTTATCGAAAACAGTAATGTTGTTGTGGGACGACGTTTTTGGTCTCAGCTGTTTCCTTTCAAAAATTGGTTTTTGGGAAAGGGACTTTCAATAAAAGTTAAGTTTTACCATAATTCGATGGTTTTTAAACCGTTTTCAAACAGAAAAGTTTTCTGTAAAACGAGTTTTCCCAACGGTGTAAAAATCGACAACTTGGATGAGTTGCGGAGTTTTCGTTTTGGATTTGTGTTTCACAGAACAAAAAACGGTGAAAAACGATGAAAACGTGAACCTAGCCGACAAGACGTCGGGATGTTAGTGTTCTGTAAAAATAGCACGAAAGGTCGTGCAATGATGTTATGGATTGTGTGTCCTATGGACTATGTGTCCTCCTCTTGTTATGAGGAAACGAAATTAAGGGTGAATAATGTTTTCTATTACCACGGACCTTGGGCTGGTGCATCGGTCTAAGGCTCCGCGATTGAGCACTCGGACGTTTCGTCCTGTTTTAGAAGTTTTAAAACAGTGTAAATTGTGAATAGTCGGGAGCTTTGAGCTACGACAACGAAAGAATGAACACAAAGAAAAGTGGCAAGACTTGAAACGCTTTTCTCATGCATTTGTTTTTAGGCAGACGTGCCATCTGATTGGGGGACCTTGATGGCAGGGAACCCTGTGATGACTTTAAGTCATTGTGTAACATTGTGCCTTGATGGACAATGGTGTCATACAACTGACGAATATTGTGCCTTGAGTTGGACAATATCCTATGACCATTTACAGTTTATTAAGTACCACTGAATGTAATTCCATGTAATCGCGTAATGTCATGGTGTTCATGTACTTCCGAATAAGCACTTAGGTGCTGGTCATTGTGCCTAGGGCCAATGTACCTTGAGCCTGATCAGCTCAGTTTTTACACAATGGTGTCTGGAGATTAAGTAAAGAATTAGATGATGAGCATTGAAGTGTCATGCATCTCTTTTGAAAATAACAATGGTTGTTGGGTATGAGACCCTATGATACACTACTTGTTTATCAGTAGGACTTTACACATGATAATTATTTATGCTTATGTGTTAATGATGTGATATAAATGTTGTTATCGTGTGTGAATCCATATATTGGTATCTCACCCTTACATCTTCAGATGAATTCCAAGATGCTGCTGGAACATGCGGGGATCCATTCCCTGACGTTTGAGTATGCGGAGGAGCGTGACCCACGAGAAGTCATAGTGTTTTAGTAGTAAGACCAGCTATAGGATATGTCCTATTCTATTTTGAACAACATTTAGTTAATTACTCTGGCTACTGACAGCCACGACTACTTTGGATGGCCGTATGTATAAGGCCTATGTATTCCATTGTGATATATTACTATGTATACTCTGCTTGATGTTTATTTTCGTACGTATTTACGGTACGTTGATATGTAGTAAGCTAAGTTAGAAGAGAAATTTTTATCACGGATTTTCACAATAATTAGAAATCCTTATTTTCCGAAAGTAACCAGCAAAATTGAATTAAGTTTTATTTTTCGCAACGGGTAACCATGTGGTGCCCCAGAAGGGGGTGTCACAATGCATATATATATATATATATATACACACACACACACACGAGTCTTCTTGACATACTCTGAGCTGTTGTTATTTGTGGTTATAATAAGAAAAAAAAATTATCACGATTTTCGGGACTTAATAAGACATTTAAATAAACTGTTTTTCCGAAAGTAAACCCGCAAGCTTTATTTAGCGTTTGGTATGTGTTTTGGGTAACAAATGTGGTGCGGGATTGAGGGTGTCACAATGGTTATCCTTTGGATTATGCAAAATATTTATTTTAACCCCTTTTGAAAAAGATTTATATTTTTTTTAATTTTATTTTAAAATGAGTCATCCAACTATTTTGGCTAAAATGACTCGAACTTTAAATTTAAGAAATTGTGGTAATTATATTGATGCACTCTTTTTGCTATATATATTTTTATATGAAATTTTTTATGATATTATATTTTTTAGTGTAGGGAAGAAAATTGTTATCTTATTTAAAGTTTTTTTTAAAAAAAAATTGGAATTAATAAGTTGTACAACTTAATTAATTCCTCTTTTATTATATTTTTTGAAATAATTTTTATTATTTGAGAAGCGGATCAGTTGAAATGGATTTTAAATAATTACTTCCTATTTTTGGTGGAAAAACATTTTTTATTTGTTAAAAACTTTTCTTTTTAAGAAGGAAACTTTGAATGAAAGTTTAAATATTATCAAAATAATTAAGGAATCAATAAATTGTACAAATAAATGTATTCATTTTTTAATTAAAAGGTCTCCTTATTTTGGAAGGAAATGGATTTTAAATAATTACTTCCTATTTTTAGTGTAAAAACATTTTTTATATTTTAAAAAAATTTCTTTTTAAGAAGGAAACTTTGAATGATCGAGTTTTGTAAGTTTAAATATTATCAAAATGATTAAAGAATCAATAAATTATACAACTAAATTGATTCATTTTTTAATTGAAAGGTCTCCTTATTTTGGAAGGAAGAATATCTTTTTTAAAGGTTTCCCCTTTTTTTAGAAAAAAAATGGAATCAATAAGTTGTACAATTTAATTCATTCCTCTTTTATTTTATTTTTTGAAAGATTTTTTTTTATTTTTAGAAGCAAATCAATTAAAAAGGATCTTAAGAATCATTTTATATTTGTAGTGTAAAAATAAATTGTTGTTTGTTATTTTTGTGTTAATGACTTAATTAATTTCCTACTTTTAATTTTTTGAAAGGTTTTTTTATTTTTTTAGAAGCAAATCAATTGAAAAAAGGATCATAATAATCATTTTATATTTTAGTGTAAAAATAAATTTTTGTTTGTTATTTATTTGTTGAGAAAGAATGAAACTTTGGATGATAAACCATATAGGTGTAAATATCATTTAAAAGGCTAAAGAATCAATAAGTTGTACAACTAAATTGATTCATTTCATTCGTTATAAAGAAAAGATCAGATTGTAACCTCCTTTTTTGAAATCATTTTGACAAGTGTGGATTCCGAAATAAACTTAGTACTTAAGTATTTTTACCTTCTCCACAATCAAAAATTATTTAGATGAAGAATAACAAAAAATCTTAGAGCATTATCACCCAAACTGCTATCGGTACTGCATTTGAAATCAATTTTTAAAGTAAATCTTTTATGCACTAGGCGAAGCTCTTCTCTTACCATTCAAAGAACACGAGCCAACATATCAAAACACAATTATATGCTACATTTAACAAACACTGAAGCAAACGAAAAAAAGCAAAACAAACAGAGAAGAAAACAAATAGAGGCAAGAACAGAATTCAACGAAGCAAATTCTAAAGCTTGAGCATTTTTTTTATTTTTTTACGAAAATAAAGAGATGAAAGAAAAAGTAGCAAAACAGATCACAAGCTCAGTATAGAGGGAATCATGAAAACAACAAAGAGTAAAAAAAAATCAAATAATTTAGAACACAATAATAGTAAGAAATAGGCTATTCAGAGTATCTAAAGAAGAAGATGAGTAATATACCAACTGAAGAATTCGTTTACAAAAGGATGCAATAGCCAAAAAATCTTTTTGATCTCTTCCACTGCCTTTCTGGGTTCTTAACCGAAGTGTTTACCCAAAAATTACAACAAGAAAAACTCTCCAAAATACAGAGTAGAAAAAAAAAACGAAGAACAGGAAATTACAAAAGCAAAAAAGATTCAGAGCATATTCTTTCTGATTTTTTCGGAACCCTTTTCTTTGCTTCTGGCCTCGGTATTTATAGAAGAGTGGAGGAGAAAGTTGTGCCTTCTATTACCCAGAAGATCGAAGGAGGCTTGTGATGCAAGCCAAGGATGTTCAACTTTGAAGAGAAGAACCAAGCCAATTATGGAACAAGAAGAACCAAATTAAAATTTGTTGAAAACTTTATTTTCGTTGGTGATGACCTGTCTATCTTGTTTTGGATGTATCTTGAGATCCAGATATTCGATGGATGCGTTCTTTGATGCGTTAGAAAGCTAAGATAATTATCTACAAATCATATTACCAGCTTTTTGACCAGATTCGGCTTCTAACATGGTGAAAACTTGGATACAGGTTTAGGACGAAATTCTGGACAGGATTTTTCTTGTATTTTGGGCTTTCTTTGTATTGGGCTTTTGTTTTGTGCAAGATAGACTCCTTATGCTGAAGTAGGCATTACTTAGGTGAAGATTAGGGTTAGCCGTCACCTTCTTAGAATAAAAATTCTATAAATAGGACTTGTATTACCTCATTTCTTAACTTTGAATGAAATTAGAATTTATCCTATTTGGGTATTTTTGTGAGTTGAGCATTGGCTCCTCCTCTTCAAGTTCTTGGATTAGAACTTGCTTGATTCTTATCAAAGAGTTCTATCTCTTTGTGGCGAATCCTCCTTGGCTTATCAATCTTCCCATTCTATGGATGATTGTAGCGCCTTTCCCTTCATCTTCTTCCTCTTCCATTTGCTTAATTTCTTTTATGTTCTTCTTTACATTTGCGCCATTTACATTTTGTTTTTAGTCGTTGCACTTTAATTCTTTGTTTGGTTAAGTTTCTTGTTTAGTTATTTCCATGCTTTAGTTGTTTCCTTTTATTAATCATATTCGGGTGACAACCGCACCGTCGTCTTCCCCAATTCTTTTCATCTTTTTAACATAAGAACTAAGAACAAGCTCTTGGATAGATCCTTCAAATTTGATTATTCTAACTTGGATCATATCAGCTTGGGTCCAGGCGCTAACCAGCGGCGTTTTGCAGGCGAGCTTGTGTGCGCAGTAATAGCTTCGTGCAGAGCAAAGGGTCGCGCGAAATCAGGGCTTAAGCAGCGATGGGACATGAAAAGAGGAGGCTATGGTGAGGAGACACATGAAGGAGGGGAAGGAGAGGTTCTGGGGAGATGGGAGAAGAAAACATGGGGGCAGCGGCTTGGTGTCAGAGGGGGAAGAAGAAATTTTTCTGCATGCATATGGGAGAGGTAGGTTGCGGCTAGGGTTTAGAGGAGGAGAAAAAAGAACAGTTATGTTATTTGAACATCAAGTTTTGGACATTGTATGTGACACCGTATACGTCTATCTTTATCCCTCACTTACTTTTTATCTTTTTTGTATACACACATTCAAAAATACATCAAAACACAAAATGACACCGTATTGTTTTCTCATTTTGATGTCCAAAAATCATTTCTCAAAAAGAAAGGGGGAAAAGAAGAGGGAAATGGGGCGGCAAACCGGGTTAGCGCGACCCGGTTTCTGATAGAAGGGGCGCAGGTTAGGTTAAGTGAAGGGAAAAGAAAAAATGGGATGCGGGTCTCAAATCGGGTCTCTCCTGACCTGGTTCTGGAGTGGGGTCTGGGCCATTTTGTTTGTAGGGATTGGGCTAGGAGACTGGGTTCAACCCAAATCCTCCTTCTCCCTTTTTTTCAGTTCTTCCCCTTTCTTCTTTCTCCATTTAATTTTTTTCTTTTGGTTAAAGTAATAATTTGGTCCCTATACGTGACATTGATTCTTCATTTAGTCCCTATACATAAAAAATTTGGAAATGAGTCCCTATATGTGTAAACGTTAGCAAATTTGGTCCCTAAATGTGCAAATGTTAGCAAATTCTTCCATACCATCAATAAATTGGTCGTTATAAGTGACACAAATTTTTGATTTGGTCCTTAAACCTGAAAAAAAAATAATTTAAATCGGTCCTTATATGTGCAATCGATAATAATTTTGTCCCTACCGTCTACCAAGGAGCTCGGACGTAACTAAAGATTCTTTTTGTATTGAATATTTTATATATATTATATCAATCAATTTCTTCTATTAAAAGTAAACATTGTATCATTTAATTCGTAAATAGTTTTATATTCTGAAATTATCCAAGTTGACTCTTAATAGAAAAAATAGATTGATATAATATATAAAAAATAATCAATACGAAAATAATCTTTAGTTGGATCTGAGCTCTTTGGCCGACGATAGGGATAAAATTATTATTGATTACACATATAGGGATCAATTTAATTTTTTTTTCAGGTTTAAGGACCAAATAAAAAATTTGTCACGTATATATAAGGACTAATTTGCTGAAGGTAGGGACGAATTTGCTAACGTTTACAAATGTAAGAACCAAATTTGCTAACGTTTACATATATAGGGACTCATTTCCAAAAAATTTACGTATAGGCTCTAAATGAAAAATGTGTGTCAGGTATAGAGACCAAATTATTATTTTAACCTTTTCTTTTTTTATATTTCTTCACTTCTTCTTCTTTTCTTCTTTCCTGAAATAAAAATAAAAATATTAGACTTAAATTAATAAATTAATTAAAGAAAAGGGGGACAAAATTAGATGTTCACAAAAATGCATACCAATTAAATACCTTCAATATTTAATATGAGTCCAAGCTTCTCGATGTTTGGAGAAATATTGATGCCCCTGACTTGTATATCTGCACTGACCGGCATGCTGCATGCTGCATGCTGCATGCATCCAACCTTTACACAGGGCATGCATAAAGAGTTGGGAAATTCTACGATACCCTGTATAATATACAGGTATCATAGTATTGGCATTGGGTAACTGTAGGTGAAGGTATTTATTTTTTCAAATATTTTTTCATCTTGTCTTTTATATTTAGAGATATTAGCTAATCTTTGTTTAGCTTTATTTAAGATATTTTGTAATATTTTATGATCTTCATTTTGCTCTTGTAAGATCATTCCTTCAAAATGTTTTATTTTCTTTTTAAGGTAATTCATTGCTTCTTTTATTTCATATAATAAGATGGTATCAAGTCCTTCATTTAAAGTGATTAAATGTCCGTTCATGTGTAGACCTAATTCTTCTATGTATTCTCCCATTTTAATCTTCTGTTGATTCTTTTAATTGTTTTTCTAACTGAATTAATAGGTCTTCTCTCCAAATTATTCCTCTTTCTATTAATTTTCTAAATTGTTCATCAATATAATCTTCGTCCTTGGATTTGAGTAAATTATGTAAATATCCATGTTCTTCTTTTATCTGATTTATTACTAACCTAATTTTTTTCTTTTAGGACGTTTATTTGTTTTGTTTTATTCATTTAAGCAAAAGTTTTGAGTTCTTCCTTTATTCGGTTCTTGATGTTAAGGGTGTAATTAATTATTCCTTTTATAACAATTTCATTTCAAAATCCTATATCGTCTTCTAGTTGATGTTGCCAATATTTTATATTTTTTCGAATTCTTTTTAGCCATTGTTTCAACTCCTGATATCTTTTCATCTTGCAATATTATTTAATTTTTGTCTTAAAATTTCATGTATCCAGATAGCTTCTTCTATTTTTCTAGATATCCTAATTTCTTGTAGTTCTATTCTTGCTGTCTGATTTTTCAAATATTTTATATATTTTTGTATTTTTCGTAATTGTATTTTTATTTCGGTAAAAGTTTTCATGTTTCTATTCAGGCTTCTAGTTGAGAAAGACATTCAATTAATCCAAATTGGAATAAATTGAACGCTAGTATGTTGGGAGCTCCTGGAGTAATTATGGCCTTGGTTCCATATATTTTTCGATAAACTGTATAGAAACAATTGTTCTTTTCTTTATCGGTCCAATGAGTTAGTCTTTTGAGGTGTTCGGTAAATTTTTCCTGGGAAAATTGAACCTGAAGTTCATGCTCTTTTCTAGTGATTATCTGGTAATTATCTAAGGAAGAAGGAATTCTTCCTAATGTTCTTGTTGGGAATGATCAGAAGATCACCACAGATAATGGAATCAAGAATTTTGAAAGTAATTGTGATTTAATGCAGCAAACTAAGTAACAAGAACATAAGAAATTTACGTGGTTCTTCTTAGAGCAATTTACTCTAAGCTTACATCCACGACAGCCTTTAACATTGATCTCTCTTTTGTGTTTACACACTCTTTAAAAACTCTCAAGAATGCCTCACTTACAAGAGTATTGATCCCACGAAAAATTTTGAAACTGGAAGAATACCTAAGCAGCTGAAAACAGAAGCTACTTATATTAAGTCAACTAATAACAACCCTCTTAACTCACCAATGAAAACAGAGGTTACAAAACGGAATAACAGAATTAACTAACTGTCACTATCTAGTTGACTTATTTGAGTGTTGACTGAACCAATAATCAACAATTCTCCACCTTGGTTCATAAACACTTCCAGAATCATAGGCTGCAAAACAGCCCCGAGGGGCATAGTCTCCTTTAAGCTGAATCAAGTCCAAGCAGTGGAAAAACTTGCTGCTTGGAAGAACCTTTGATAGCATATCAGAAGCATTGTGATCAGTGGACACCTTGCTGACAATCACTAATCCCTTGGCAATTACTTCTCTAACAAAATGTAACTTGATGTCTACATGCTTGGTCCTTTCATGGTAAACCTGGTTCTTAGAAAGGTGAATGGCACTTTGATTATCACAAAATACTGTGATAACTTGATCTTGCAGCTTTAGCTCTCTAGCAATGCCTTCAAGCCAAAGTGCTTCTTTGATAGCTTCAGTCAAGGCTATGTATTCGGCCTCTGTTGTGGAAAGAGCAACAACATTTTCAAGACTTACCTTCCAGCTAATAGCAGTGCCAAAAGCAGTAAATACATAACCTGTAATTGACTTCCTGTTATCCAAGCAACTTGCATAATCGAGTCCACAAACCCTTCAATAGGTGCTGTTCTGTTTTTGTCTCTGGCTCCACCATAAACCAGTATCCTACCAACTGACCCCTTGATGTATCTTAGGATCCATTTGAGAGCCTGCCAGTGTGCTTTTCCTGGATTTGCCATGTACCTGCTTACAAGGCTAACAGCATGAGCAAGATCAGGATGTGTGCACACCATAGCATACATTAAGGACCCACATCATTAGCATAAGGAATACTATTCATATACATCTGCTCTTCATTCGATTTAGGTGCCTGACTAGCACTCAGCTTGAATTGCTGAGACATAGGTGTGACAACGGGTTTAGAATTTGCCATTCCAAACTTATCAAGCACCTTCTTGAGATATGCTTCCTGAGACAAACTTAAAGTCTTCAAAATTCTATCCCTGTGAATTTCAATCCCCAGAATTCTACTAGCAGCCCCAAGATCTTTCATTTCAAACTCTCTATTCAACTCAGCTTTAACCTTTGTAACCTCAGCCTTGCTATTGCTTGCAATCAATATATCATCAACATATAACAAGAGAATCACAAACAAACTGTCATGCAGAAATTTGAAATACCCACAATTATCATACCTACTCCTTTAAAACCTTATGTGAGCCATGAATTCATCAAATCTTTTATTCCACTGTCTTGGAGATTGCTTTAAACCATAAAGTGATTTGTTCAATTTGCAAACATAATCCTCTTTACCTCTGATTTCAAATCCCTCGGGTTGTTTCATCAGAATTGTTTCTTCAAGTTCCCCATACAAGAATGCAGTTTTTACATCCATTTGCTCTAGTTCAAGATCAAATTCAGCCACCATAGCAAGGAGTATTCTGATAGATCTGTGCTCAACTACAGGAGAGAATACATCATTAAAATCAACTCCCTCCCTTTGAGTAAACCCTCGGGCTACTAGCCTAGCTTTGAACCTCTTTTGTTCAATGCCAGGTATGCATTCTTTCTTCTTAAAGATCCACTTACTGCTAACAATTCTGGAACCAGTACGTTTCTTAACCAGTTCCCAGGTGTAATTATCATGAAGTGATTTAATCTCTTCATTCATGGCCTTAAGCCAATTGTTCCTATCTTTACTTGTTAATGCAGCCTTGAAGGAATTAGGATCTTCTTCAAGGACTTCACTAGCAGCTACTAAAGAATAGGCAATTAATTCAGCATAACCATACCTCTCTGGTGCTTTAGTCTCTCTTCTGATTCTGTCTCGGGCTAATTGATAGCCATTCTGTTCTGGTTGTTCTTCAACTGTTTCATCATCATCAAGCAACCAGTTACCAGCTTGCACATCATCAGTTTTCTCTTCAGACTCCACCTCAAAATTAACTCTGCTAGAGCTGCTTTGATCAGCACCATCATTCACAATACAAGTCTTGGTTTTGTATGCCATTTCCTTCTCATTAAAAACCACATCACGGCTTATAATGCACTTCTTGTGACCAGGTTCAAGGCACCAAAGTTTATAGGCTTTGACACCTTCAGGATAACCTAGAAAGAAACATTTAATTGCTCTAGGTTCCAATTTATCTTGCCTAATGTGAGCATAGGCAACACACCCGAATACTCTCAATCTATCCAGACTTGGAGGGTGTCCAGACCAGATTTGTTCTGGTGTCTTCAACTCAAGGGCAGTTGAGGGACATCTATTTATCAAGTAGGTTGCAGTCATCACTGCCTCTGCCCAGAAGATCTTAGGCAAACCTGCACTTAAGATCATGCACCTCACCCTTTCAAGGATTGTCCTGTTATACCTCTCTGCAATTCCATTCTGCTGAGGAGTACCAGCAGCTGTTCTATGTCTTACAATACCATTTTTATTACAAAAATCATTAAAAAACTCAGAACAAAATTCAAGGCCATTGTCTGTGCGAAAAGTTTTTACCTTTCTGTCAGTTTGTGTCTCGGTGAGGGCTTTCCAATTCTTGAAACTATCAAAGGCTTCATCCTTTGATTTCAGAATATAAGTCCACAGCTTCCTTGAGAAATCATCCACAATTGACATGAAATACCGAGCACCAGAGTGAGAGGGTGTCCTTGATGGTCCCCAAAGATCTGCATGTATGTAGTCAAGTATTCCTTTAGTTCTTTTCTGACCTGTCTTGAAACTGACCCTGCAAGCCTTGCCACAAACACAGTGTTCACAAAACCTCAGCTTTTCCACTTTGTCTCCACCCAGCAAGCCCTGTTTTCCCAGCTCAATCAGGCCCTTTTCACTGACATGACCCAACCTCATGTGCCAAAGATCAGTCTTTGACAACACCCTTTCTGAAACAGTTGCTGCAGATCCAATCACAATGTCACCATCTAAGGAGTAGAGCCCATTCCTCTTTATTCCCCTCATGACAACCTTGGAACCCTTCATGACATTCAGAACTCCCTTTTCACCCTTGAACCCATAGCCCTTCTTATCCAAATCACCAAGAGAGATTAAATTTCTCTTGAGATCAGGAACGTATCTTACTTCACTGAGCAGTCTTTCAATCCCATCATGGAATTTGATCCGGATTGATCCAATTCCTTCAATTTTACAAGACTTGTTGTCACCAAGATACACTGTACCTCCTGCTTGATTACTGAATTCTTCAAACCATGACTTGTTTGGAGTCATATGAAAAGTACACCCAGAATTCAAAATCCATTCTGTTTCTGTGTCACTGCTAGACACCACCAACACCTCTGTTGGTTCATAACCATCTTGAGCTATCACAACATTCCCATAATCCTTAGAGCTTTCATTGTTGGAATTAGATTTCCCTCTATCAAGACAATTATTTCTGGTATGCCCTTCTTTCCTACAATGATAGCACCGGATATTGGGAACATTTCCTCCATTTGTGGTGGGAACATACCCTGCACTATTTTTCTGTTGAGGCTTGAACTTCTTCTTATCTTGCTTGCTGTCTTTCTTCGAACTCTTACCCTTAACAATGAGACCCTCCCCATTTGCAGATGGTTTAGGCTCCTTCCTCTCATTTAGTTCTTTGGTATTCAGAGCAGCCTGCACATCATTCAAACAAACCGATTCTCTGCCAAACAACATTGTTTCTTTGAAATGAGCATAGGTTCTTGGCAAAGAACACAAGAGTAGCAAGGCTTGATCTTCATCATCAATTGAAACATCAATGTTTTCCAAGTCAAGAGAGCTTGTTAAACATGTCCAATTGGCCTTCTAAAGGTTTATCATCTTGCATCTTAAAAGAATACAAAGATTGTTTGAGGTAGAGACGATTTACCAAGGATTTGGTCATGTACAGCCCTTCGAGCTTTAACCACACACCAGCAGCAGTCTTCTCCTTGGATACCTGCCTCAGTACCTTGTCACCCAAACTAAGGATAATTGCGCTGTGAGCTTTTTCCAATTGGACCTTCTTGTGCTTTTCTGTCATGTTCTTGTCCAACTTGGCCGCTCCATCAAGAGCTTCAACCAACCCTTTTTGCACAAGCAGCACCCTCATTTTCATTCTCCAGAGCCCGAAATCATTCTGTCCAGTGAACTTCTCAACATCATACTTGGTTGTAGACATGATTGCAAGTTCCACGCTCACCGCACCACTTGTTGGGAATGATCAGAAGATCACCACAGATAATGGAATCAAGAATTTTGAAAGTAATTGTGATTTAATGCAGCAAACTAAGTAACAAGAACACAAGAAATTTACGTGGTTCTTCTTAGAGCAATTTACTCTAAGCTTACATCGACGGCAGCCTTTAACATTGATCTCTCTTTTGTGTTTACACACTCTTTACAAACTCTCAAGAATGCCTCACTTACAAGAGTATTGATCTCACGAAAAATTTTGAAGATGGAAGAATACCTAAGCAGCTGAAAACAGAAGCTACTTATACTAAGTCAACTAGTAACAACCCTCTTAACTCACCAATGAAAACAGAGGTTACAAAACAGAATAACAGAATTAACTAACTGTCATCTATCTAGTTGACTTATTTGAGTGTTGACTGAACCAATAATCAACAGTTCTCATAGTCTTTTTGGGTTCAGGTTGTAGGATTGTGGTTTCAGCAAAAGTTCGGGGTCCAAGATAAATCTCTTTACCTTTTCTTTTGCTTTCCGATTCTTGAAACTCCTTCCATGTTTTTTCTGCCTCTTCTTTTAAAGCATAGGATTTGTGAATAGTGCCTGGGATTTTCTGACAATGAGGGGCTGCTTTGTGCCACTCGTCATATATTCCTGGAAATGGTCCGTTAAAAATAGCGTACCATTTTTTATTTTCTTCTCGCTGTAACTTTTGTTCTGCTGGAATTGCTTTTTCTGAACTAGTTTCTCCCAATTGCAGATCTAGAACTTTGATGTCTGCTTCAATCAAGTCTAGTTCTCTCAATTTTTGCTCCCTAAGTGCCTTTTTAATTTTTCTTTGCTTTCGCAAAACTTCTGTAGTCATTTGCTCCATTCTCTTGATAAGATATCTGCAAGTACATTCTTTTCTCCTTTAATATGAGATATAGAATAATTATATTCGGCTAATTTCATTTGCCATCTAATTAATCTTCATTGTTTGTAAGTACCCTTGTGATTAATATTTTTGAATCCTACAACATAAGTAGAATCTGTTCTAACAATAAACTCTTTATCGAGTACATAAATTCGATGTTTTTCCAACATTCGAATTAATGCTAATGTTTCTTTCTCATGAGTAGGATAATTAATTTCGCTGTCAGAAAAGGTTCCTAACATATATCTGCATAGTAATTCTTTCTTTTGTCCAAGGGTTTTGCTTTCATAACACCTCCCCAACATTCATTTGATGCATTTGTTTCAATAATAATCAAATCATCATCTGATGGATGATATAATTCTGGGAGATTTTGACATAAGTATTTTAACACAGTAATAATTGCTTCATCTTCTTCTGCTCATGACCAAAGAGCATCCTTCTTTAGTTTCTGTTGTAGTATTTTTCGTTTTGCTGCAAGATCTTTTATAAAACCTTCATTTGAAATATAAGTTAGTAATCCAAGAAATCTTTGTAATTCTTTTTTATCCTTTAATTTCGTTGGAAAATTGTAAAGTTTTTCTAAAACATGTTTTTGCATTATTAGTTTTCCTTTTTCTATTTCAAGGCCTAAATAATTAATTTTATTTTGAGCTAAAACTGTTTTTTTTTTTACTTAAAACTACTCCATGTTCTAAGCATTTATTAAGTACTAAAGCTACTTTATTATAATGATCCTCTAAGTCTTTATTTTTAAAAACTAATATATCATCAATGTATATGAGACAAAAATCCTTATATTCTTTGAGTATCGAATTCATTCTTCT
The DNA here is from genome assembly GCA_039655645.1 of Ammopiptanthus mongolicus. Classification (NCBI taxonomy): domain Eukaryota; kingdom Viridiplantae; phylum Streptophyta; class Magnoliopsida; order Fabales; family Fabaceae; genus Ammopiptanthus; species Ammopiptanthus mongolicus. Next base: position 22,769,816 of record CM077345.1, on the reverse strand, counting down.
TTGAAAAATTCCTGGAGATTGTTTCATTCCCATAGGAAGTACATTCCATTCGTATTGTCCTTGAGGACAACTAAATGCAATTAGTGCTTTGGATTCTTCAAATAATCTTATCTGATAAAATCCTGATTTATAGTCAAAAGTACTAAACCAATGCATATTTCTTATTCTTTCAATGATTAAGTCTTTTCTAGGAAGAAAATATGCATCTCCTTCCATAGCATCGTTTATTTGTTTGTAATTTATGACCATCCTTCTTTTTCCTCGTTTGAGTTCACTATGATTTTCTACATAAAAAGCTGGAGCGGAGTGCTTACTTTTAGATGGTCTAATTAGTCCCTTTTCAATCATTTGTTTAATATCGTCTGCAAATTCATCTCTGTCTTGTTTAGTATATATCATGGGCTTGCATTTTACTTCCTTTGTGGGATCTTTTAACTTTAATTCTATTAATTCTGTATTTTTATTATTAATTTTCGAATCAAGTGGGTTCTCACTACATACTTTATCTAAGAGTTCTTCAATATGGACTGGAATTTTTCTTCCTGGTTCTAAATTAATTAGTGTATAGCGAATTTTTTGACAAATTGTAGTAACTAAATCACCACGTTGCAGTCTGCTAAGCTCTGATTGTTGCGTAGAGAAAGTGCAGTGAGAGGAATGAACAATAGGTATAGTAAGTGTTTCTCGAACTTGAGTATTTCTAATATATGGGCTTCTTAAGGTGATATATTCTAAGTATTGACAGAAATGGGAGTATAGACGTAAAAAGTTGTTTCCTAGAATTATATCGATTCCGGTTTCTTGTTAATATATTATAGGTACAATGAATAATTTATGTTGTATTTTTAACTTTATTCGTTTAGCTACTCGAAATAGATGGTGTATAGATTCATCCGCTATTTGTATTTTCAAAGATTTTTCTAATTCTTCCCATTTATCAAAAAGTGCTTTTGTTGCAAGGCAAAGACTTGCACCAGTATCAATATAAGCTTCAGTTTCTCTATTACTTTTTTGTACTATAATCTTAATCTAAGTATTGTTTGGATTCTGTTTCTTTTGAAGATAATTCATCAGGTTCAGAATACTCATAAGTACTTTCGCCAGTAGTACTTAATTCATCTTCGAGTGGTTCTAAATTATATATTTTGTAAACTTGTTTTATTATCTTAGCATTTTCTTTAAATTCTTTATCCTTTTTCTGAGGCTATTCGTTTGCATAATGGCCTTCTAAATTACATATTCAACATACACATTTCTTTTTACCTTTTGGACAATATTTTTTAGGTGTATGTTTTTTCTTGAAGTATTTTTTCTTTGTATTTTTATATGCCTTTTTCTTCGAATAGGTTTTTCTTAGTCTAGGTTTGTTCTTATAATATTTTCTTCTTTTTATTGGTTAATTACAGCCGTAATTTCCTGGTATTTCAATTTTTGGTATTTCGCAATAGATTTCATTTCTTTCTCTATTTAGTTGTTTTATGGTTTCTCTAGCTAAACATTGATCTCTTAATTCTTTATAAATTATTTGAATAATTCCTCCTAGCGTTTTAGCAGTAGTTAATGGGTTGGCTAGCCAAATAGTTTTTATTTTTTGATTAAGGGGGAAAGGTAATTTGTCGATAAAGATTTTTTTTATATGTATCTTTTGTATCGGTATTTAACTGATAATAATATTTTTGGTATTCACAAATAAAGTTTCCTATTTCGCACATATCGCAAATTTGCATTTTATTTTGATGTACTTTAGCTCTTTCATGTAAATATCTATTTACTTCTGCTCCTTGTTCTATGCTGGCAAATCCTATAAATTCTTCATAAATTAAATCCATTATAAGTCTAGCAAAATCTTGGTTTGTTTGCGTAGTATTTATATATTGCTGTCATCTTTCATCTCTTATTCCATTTAAGAATTTTTGTAGATTTACAGTGGCTTTGTAAAAGATAAAATTTTTTATAGCGATTCTATCTAATCCATTAAATTTTTCATCTGTTGCCACAAGTAGAGTGAGTTCATTAATCCATTGTAAGAGTATTTCTTCTTTATTTTTTGCACAGTCAAGATTTAAAATATTTCCGGATTTAATAGATTCATATCTTGGTTTAAATTCGTCGAGTATTTTTGTCCATCTATTATTTCTTCTTACATAATTCCTATCATACATTGTTTCCTGTTCATAATTTTTCCATTCTTCTTTTCTTTTTCTTTTGGGTATCATGCTACTTGTTTCACCTCTTTCCATTCTTACTTCATCATAATTTATGTCAGATTCTAAAGAGGAACTATAATTTAATACTACTTCTTCATTTTCTTGAGTGGTATTAATTTGTTCTATTTTTTGTATTTGATTATGTTCTTCTTCAACTATTTTTAGTTGTTCAATTAGTTGTTGAATTTCTTCTAAATCATTTGATTTTCTAATTGTTTCTATATATTCGGTTTTTAACACCTCCATGTAGTTCTTGAAGCTAAAGATTCTAAATTGTGTAAGGTCTCGGATTTTTTTAATTTTTATTATGTTTTCTTCCTCATCACTTAGGGTTTTGCCCTTATTTATATTATCTAATGTGTGTTGTATATGAACTATTTCTGTTTGGCATTTTTGTCTTTTATTATAAGTATATTCTACAATTTTATTGGTATTATCTATTAATAGAATTATATTTTTATTTATTACTTCTAATAAATTTCCTAATTCTTTATATTTTATATCTATTACTTCTATCAATCCCATTATTTTAATGTTAAGGGTACTAGTACCCTCTAATTTGAGGAGGTACCTTAGAAAGAGCCTAAAGAGTTTCCCCTTATGTTAAGGAAGATATTTTTTAGTCGTAGACTTTTAGGTTTTAAGCCAATCAAGAAAAGTCTTCACAACAGCTCATGGAGACATGGACAGCAATCTACGCATTTTGGTTTAGCAGCAGCAAAAGAAAAGTTTAACAAAAAATTATATTTAGAAGTTCAAAAACTTTAGAGACCAGATTAACATGGAATATCTTTTCTTTTTAGGTAATTAACAGAATGCATATTATGGTGCAATTATCTTCCATGCAGGGACCTTTTAGTGTTGAATCTAACTTTTAAAGTTGCTTTTGTTAGGAGGTAAGTTAATATAGCTGCTCATTTCATTGCTAGCGCCGCTATATCTCTTCCTAGTCTCCATATTTATGATGTTATTCCTACTTGTATTGGTAACATTATTTGCAATGAAATATTGATATAAGTTTGATTTTGTAAAAAAACAAAAAAACAGATTGCATATTATCAACATTCAAACTTAATCTTATTTTGCTATGTATACTAGGAAAGTAACAGAATCATATATAGCTTAATTGCCACCCGTGGGGATTATTTATGGGGAATATTTTTGGCTCCTCCTTCTTAAGTTGCCGCAATCTGCTCTGGATTAAATTACGATCAAATTACAGATGATTTAATTTGAATACTCCCCCTGCGATACGATATCTCCGCCCAATAAAATGCCAAATGGTTAATTTTATTTTTATCCCTTAGTAACAATTTAGGGCTGGTGTACCGACAAATATTCTTTATAGAGTTTGCTAAATTGAAATATGATTTGCATAACAGAAATATTAATTTTTATAATTTATATTTCTTATAAAAAAAGTTCTCTGTCCAGGTGAGAATTTCCGTCACCACAACCAATCAAAATACGCATGCACTGAATTACCACGTCACGTACGCGTTAAACCATCAAAAGCTGATATAGACTTTCTCGGAATCACGCACGCTTACTCGGTTTTATTATAAACTTACTAACGAAGCAAATTATAACTCTTCGTTTTGGTAGCTCTTCCATTGCATTTGTTTATCATTCCCTTGGTCTCCCATTATATAACTATATATATCAATTCCCCTTGCTCGATGTATATTAGAGTATTCGAAAATTAGCATTTCAAATGGCCGTGGATGATTGCATTTTGGATACCGGGGACCTTCAAGACCTTATTTTCGATAACATTGAGAAAGGGTATTGTGGTTCTGATGATGGGCTAAGTAGCAGCTTCAGTGAATTGCCAAAGAGCCAACTCTGTGTCCCACCTGACCCAATAGAGGACTTGGATTGGTTCCCTACTTTTCCTAATGATTTTATATCATTGAACGATGTGGGGTTGACACCAGATTGTTTTGCCTATGACAAGCCCCATCAACCTCTTAAAAACCTACCTTTTATGGATTTTCCGGTCATAGTCACTCCTGATCCACAGATGAGAAAGAGATCAAAGCAAAGCAACAAACCAAGGAGGAGGTGATGAATTTGAAGCATCAAAATTATTACGAGGTGAAAAAAGATGGAACTGAATCTTTGTTACATGCTTTTGTTGGCTCTACTAGGAAGAAAGCTAGGACGAAAAATCATCAGAAGCCAAAATGTGCGGTGACATGGGTGAAGAAAAGGTGCAGTCATTGTCTGGCGGAAGAGACACCACAATGGAGGACCGGACCTTTGGGGCCGAAGACGTTGTGCAATGCTTGCGGGGTCCGTTTCAAGTCTGGTAGGTTAGTACCTGAGTATCGTCCAGCAATCAGTCCCACCTTTGATAGTAATAGACATTCTAATCACCATAAAAATATTATAAAAATGCGATCTTGAAGTTTTTATTCTTTTTAATTTTTGTGACTTTTAATTTGTGACATTGATTTTAAATTTTTACATTTTTAGTGAATTATGTTTTTGTTTATTTGATTTAAGAGAAATGTTTAATATATTTGTGTTTATTTTTTTTAGAGTAAATGCCCTAATTGGTCTCTAAACAAAAAAAATATACATATATCAACTTAATCTTTCAAAACATTTTTCTTGGATTAAAGGGTACAGCATTTAAAAGATACTTAGACTTAACACCCGTCACGAGATGGGTCTAATACGTGAAAGCCAATATTTAGAGTACGAGCACAGTTAACTAGCCATTCGCAATCTAATTTCCTTCTCATAGATCATGTGATATGTGGACATCCTAAGATCTGTCCTTCATCCCGTCAATGTTCTGAGTGATGGATGCACAAAGCTAGGTTTTTTTTTCGATAATTGAAATTTTATTGAGTAGGCTCTAGGCCAAAGCATCATTGTGCCTAAACTCCTCCCACCTTCTAGGAAGGGTTGGAGAGCAGGCACATAATCATGTGCTCCTAGGCTAGAGCATCTCCAAAATAGGAGATAATTACAAAATACACATAACCTGCTGTCAAGTCTCAAGACCTTTTACTTGCACTAACACCTCATTTCCTAGTTGTAACCGAAACAGAAAGCAAAAGCCAGAATACATAAACAGCCCCTCATGATAAGCCCCCTTTTACTAAAGACCTATTGCAAGTAAAGTTCCTGTAGTTCCATCCATAATATACCATGAAAAAAATAAAGTAAAGAGACATCACTAATCCTGTTGAATCGCAGTCCTTTCTTTGAGTCCCCGACTTATATGTCTTCTGTATTTTGGCAATTTCTGTGAGTTGTAATGTTTTGCCATCCATCGAAACCACACCTATCTTTTGGTTTAACCCATTTTGTGATCCGTTTTTCCAATTCTTCGTCTATGCTTGTGCTTTGTTAACGCCATCTCTTTCCGGCCCCCTCAATTGTTTTCCCTTCAATATTTGCACTACAAAAACTGCATCAAACACTTGAGAATCATAAGTATATATAGAAAATAATCAGCATTTAAATCCTTTTTATCTAGTGTGTTATCAAACTATTGAGTGGGATAGTTTTTATGTCCATGATATCCACATTCCTTCTCTTTGGGCCCCTTCCTTTGCCAATGAATCTGCAACGCTGTTTGCCTCCCTGCATCTATGTACAAAAGACACCCCTTTTAAGAGTACAAGGATGTTTTTCATTTTGTTACCAAGGAAGCGAAGATTCCAAGGACAAGACTCAATATTCTTAACCCAAGTTAATGCATTTCTAGAGTCTGACTCAACTATTATCTCTTTCTCCATAACCCAAGCCTTTTGAAGTGACATTTCTAACGCAAACACAATGGCCATGAATTCGGCCTCATTTGAATCTCGAATCCCTATCGATGCCGAGAATATACCTAAGATAGTACCACACTCATCTCTTAGCACACCCCCTATACCTGCTTCCCCCGGTTTTCCTTTAGCTGACCCATCGACATTCCATTTGAGCATGCTAGGGGGAGGTGGATTCCATTGTATTTGTGGTCTACATCTACTCTCTTGTTTCCATAGTCGCACCGCATCAAGGCTATGGACTATATCCCCTGGATGAAACGGGCTCTCTTTATGCCACCCTTTAAGCCAGTACCCGAGTCTCAACCTAATGATAAAGGTTATCAAGTTTCAGTCTGTCGTCACTTTCTCGAACACAACTTGGTTCCTTTGGAACCACAACGTCCACACTACCACATAAAAGAGGGAAATCCATAAATCCCTCTGAAAATTCCCTGTTATAGCCCCTACCCAGCAGTCAAACCATTGCCCTATTGTTTGTGTCACAGGCATTTTAATTCTCCACCAATCTTGGCACTCAGCCCATAATCTCCAGACATGTTTACAATGTAGGAAGAGGTGGTCAACTGTTTCTTCATCATCAGTGCAAAAGGGGCATTTGACTTCAGAGGCTTGAATCAAGTTAAGCCTTTTTAACCTACTCTTAGTATTTAACCTCTGTTGCATAACTAGCCATACCAATAATTCCGCTTTTGGGGGTGCTAGCCCTAGCCAGGACTTCCTTACATTTTCTGTTGGAGGGAATTGATCCCAATAAGCTCTTGAGAAGGATTTGACTGTGAAATTTCCTTTTCGATCATGTTTCCACCACAGTTTGTCCTTTATATTTTGTGCTAAATTTACTTCCTGCAAACACTCGGATAGCTCCTCAACTAAAAGCAACTCCCATTGGAACAACTCTCGCCTCCATATTAGGTACCAATGCCACTCCGCTCCATCCCAGAATCCCATATTTGATATGAACTCCTCCTTTTGCAAGGATATAAGGTGAAGTCTTGGGAACCTTTCTTTTAAGCTTGTGTTTCCTAGCCATTTGTCAATCCAGAATCTCGTATTTGTGCCATCCCCTAGGTTAACCCAACATCCTTCGTTTATGACTTTCTCAATCCCCTCATTCCACCGATTCACAGTCATGATTGAGTTCCAAATTCCACTATTGTTCCTTATAATTCGGTTGTTCTGCAGTGGTTTGTCAGGGTCCAGATTATGGATTGAGCAAATTGCTCTTTTCCAGAGAGGATTCCCTTTACTAGAGAATTTCCACCACCATTTAAAGAGCAGGCCAACATTTTTTATGACTAGATCCCCAACTCCTAACCCTCCCAAGTATTTCGGTTTCTGTATGATTTCCCAATTTATGAGGGGTATTCCTTTCCGGAGCTCTTGTCCGGACCAGAAGAAGTTTCTTTGTAGGCTGCTTATTTTCCTCACCACTTTCTTTGGTATCTTAAAAAGACTCAAGTAATACAGTGGTAAGCTGTTAAGGACCGATTTTATCAAGACTAGCCTCCCTGCTCTAGACAGGACTTTTGCTTTCCATGTGGCTAGCTTTGTTTGGACCCTATTGATTATGGGGTTCCATACTGCCACAGTTTTTGGATTTGCACCCAGTGGGATACCCAGATAAGTAATAGGAAGTTCCACTAGTTGACATCCTAGTTTTGTCGCCATTTGCTCTCCCCAGACTCCATCTTTTCCCAAAGCAATCAACCCAGATTTTTGGAAATTTATTTTTAATCCTGATAGTACTTGAAAGCAGTCCAAAATCCTTCTGATATTTGTCAGAATCTTTTTCTTTGCAGGGCAGAAGATCAGGGTATCATCCGCAAATTGCAAATGAGATATACTGACCTTGTTCCTTCCAATCCTTATATCTTGGATGATATTCTTTTCAATTGCAGTCTTCATGAGCTGATTAAACGCTTCTGTGACTAATATGAACAGAAAAGGGGATAGTGGGTCCCCTTGTCTAAGGCCCCTCTCCATCTTGAATGGGGTTGTGGGAGACCCATTAACCAGAATTGATATCGTTGCTGTTGATAGACATTGTCCTATCCACCCTCTCCATTTGGCACCAAAACCCATTAATTCAAGAAGTTGGTCTATGAAGCTCCATTTAACTGTGTCATAAGCTTTCTGGAAATCAAGTTTCAGCATAGCAACCTCTTTCTTGTTCTTCTTTGCCCATTGGACTATCTCATTTGCTATCAAAGCACCATCTAGTATTTGTCTTTCCTTTATGAAGGCCGATTGTGTTTCTCCCACCAGATCGGGCATTACTTTTTGAGTCTGATTGCCATTATTTTAGCAATGATTTTGTATACGCAACCCACCATGCTAATGGGTCTAAAATCTTTTAATTCTGCAGCTCCTTTCACTTTGGGTATCAGAGTTACCCAGGTGGTGTTTACTGCTTTCGGTAGGGTTCCTCTTTCGAAGAATTCCATTACCATCACAATAAACTCGTCCCCCACTATGTCCCACATCTTTTTAACAAAACCCAGGTTGAAACCATCATAACCCGGAGCTTTGGTAGACTCGCAACTCCAAACTGCTCTTTTTATTTCCTCTCTGGTAGGGTTGAGCTCTAGCTCCTCCCTTTGATCCGGGGATAGTCTTGGGAATCCAGATCCGTTGTGCCTAACATGAACCTCTTCCTCTGCCGCATAGAGATTCTTGAAGTATTTGATGGTTTCTTTCTTTATACTTTTAGGGTCTTTCAACACCCTATTACCTACTCTTAAGTTCCCCATATGCTTTTTCCCTTTTCTCACCGTGGCCATAAGATGGAAGTACTTCGTGTTCCTATCTTTCCCAGATAACGCTTTCGTCCTAGCGAGTTGCATCCAGTACTTTTCTTTCCTTTTGAGCCACATCCATAGTTGTGATGTTAGAGCTTTTAGCCTTGCCATATTGACTTCAGACAGGTCCTGTTGCTCATTTTGCTGGTCCAGCACTCTAATTTCTTGTTCCAGTTGCTCTACTCTCCTATCAATATCCCCAAAGACCTCCCTGTTCCATTTTTTAATTGGGTTTTTTAAATTTTTCAGCTTTGTGTGTAGAGGCATATTGGCGAAATTTTTCCATTCGCCCTCAACCATCTTGATGAAGTTTGGATTTGTGAACCAAACGTCTAGTGCTCGGAATGGTCGAGGGCCCCAATTAACTTTTTCACAATCCACCTGCAAGGGGCAATGATCTGACACTGATCTTTTTAGTCCCCACAGTTTCATTTCCCTAAAAAGGTCTAACCACTCTATGTCCACGAAAACTCTATCAATACGACTTGCCGAATTGTTTCGGTACCAGGTATATTTCCTACTTAGCAAGGGTAGATCCACCACATCCATGGCTGCCTGCCAATGCTGGAAGTCCCTCATGCTTGCAGATATTATGGTATTTCCTTTTCTTTCTTCAGGTTTTAGGACTTCGTTAAAGTCACCCAGCACCATTACTGGATGTCCTACCCCTTGCTTTAAAGCTATTATTTCACTCCAAAGCTCACCTCGCCCATCCCTAGTCGTAGGCCCATAAACAAAAATAAATGCTACCAAGGCATCTTTACCAATTAATTTTCCATCAATATAGATCCACCTTTGGCCTTTCCTAATGGTTTCCTTCTGAAACACCCCTTCATCCCAGATTAAAATCAAACCTCCCCCTCCATTCACTGCTGGGATATCTTCCCAGCAGAACCCATCTCTTGACCACCAATTTCTAATACGTTGTGTAGTGATGCTCGAGTGTTTGGTCTCCACCAAACCCATTAGAGCTGGGGTCCTATCAAGGACCAGTTTACGGATCGCCGAAGACTTACCCGAGCCCCCAATACCCCTAATATTCCAGCAGATTAAATTCATATTAAAAAGTAGATCGATAAAAACCTTACCTTTGGCCCGGAGCTTAGATGCTCGTGCGGCCCCCCGGCTCCCTTCTCCTATTGCTTCTTCTCAGACTGACAATCTTTTGAACAACTTCTGCATCTCTTCGAGCTTCTAGGTTGAGCTCCTTACCAATCCCCCAAGCCCTCCTCGCTTCTGACTCATCGTTGCTAAATTCATCATCAGAGCTTGACTCTGATTTCCTTGCAGAGACAGTCGGCAATGGGCGAGGGGACTGCTTCAAAACCTTCTTACGCTTTGCTGGTCTTCATCTTTTCAGTGGTTTGCCGCTTGCATTTGCAATTATAGTACCTGGAAAAGCTTCTTTGGCTTTTACCAGCGTCGAGACACGAACCCGATTGTGTGACTGAGGATTTGGTTGGTGTGGGTTGGTGGTTAGCCCATAGGCTCCACTGGAGAGACTTGCTCTTCTACCTGCGTCAACAGGAACAACGGTCCGCACAATCTCATGGCCCGAGAAGTCGTGCGGCCCATGATCTCTAGGGTCCAGTTGTACAAGCTTATTACCCCCTTGCCCTTCTGCGTGAATCAAGTTGTAATTGGGCCTATTTTGAGAGAAACCAGGTGGAGCCCCAATTGTGTTTGTCCACTGGGCTAGTAGCACTCCTTTTTCCTCCAAATTGTAACTTAAGTGGGCTGAAATTGTTTTTTGTTGGGATTCCTCCATCATATCTAGCCGCCCACTAACTGCCCTTTCCTCTTCTTTATTGTAGACAGTTCCAAGGCCTCGATGGGGAAGGTGCTCGATACTATCAAAAGCACTTAAGGTGCATTGCACGTCCTTGTCCAAATCCGTAGGTAATTTGTGTCCGTTATCTTGTAACTGTAAACTGCCATTATCTACATTCATGATTGTCTCGATACTAACATGTTGTTCAACCTCTTCATTTACTTCCCGTGCTTCATCAGTTAATGCCCTTGTTGCCACGTCATTGTCTTGCACCTTTGGGCTCACGATTCTTCTTCCTGTTGGTGTTTCTGCAACAATGGATTGGAAGGTTGCAAACTGCGACATTTCTGGAATTGAGCTCATAATCTTCTCAGTGCATTTGATTTGAGACGATTCCTTTTCTTTAACATATATTTCAAAGGGTATCCCTTCCACTAGTAAGAGAATGTGATCTTCGATAAAAGGCATGTGTCCTGTATGAACTAGAACTGTTGCTGTCTCCATTGAAGAGCCTTGGACCGTCTTTGGGTCTAAGCATACTATTTCACCGAATCTCTCCACAATTTTCCTCATATTTGTCGCGCTCCAAGCATGAGGTGGTAAACCAAAAATTTCGAGCCATACTCTCCTTCTTGTATTAACTTCATGCACTGACCATCTTCTCACCTCCATTCCCTGCAAGCTCTCATCATCTAACCCCTGCATAAAGGCTGAAACCATGGCTTCTTCCGATTCAAAAGTTATGATGAACTTGAAGCTTCCTACATCTCGGACTCCCACTAGTGATGCCCATCTTGTTTTTACTGCACATGTAACTTCTTCAATCTCTTTAGGGGTCTTTGTCTCAATAACAAGGCTATTCTTTAGCCAAAGTGTATTTTCCATGTTGACTTCACCCACGATTGCACTTAAGTCTGTTGTATTCCCTGTAGGTCGAGCCGATGTGCTTGCTTTATCTTTATGCCTTTCACCTTGATGAATCACCCCTTCTGCGGCTTTCTGAGCTTGTAGTACCGCATCCTTATAAGACCTTTGATCTCTAAAGGCTTGTTGATTTGCTGGTGTCCTGGTTGGGTCTACATGCAACTTGGTTCCCGTCTCTCGTGCTCTGGTTCCTCTGCTTTGATCTGAAACCCTCCCCTTCTCAAACCTGGCCCATTTTACAAACAGCTCTCCCCCATTGAGTAGTCGTCCATTCAACTTCTGTATTGCTTCTTCCGCTCCCTCATAATTTTCAAATCTAACGAAGCCAAACAACCACTTCGAAGTTGGTCTTCGCTTCCTTGAGATGAAGACATTTGTGACTTTTCCCATCCTTTGAAAAACTGCCTTCAACTCTCCATGATTGATTTCCGGGTGGATATTGTCTATGAAGAGTGTGAAGGTCTTCCTGGTAGTCATGTCTTTTCTCTGCCATCTTGCTCCTGGAGTTGTTGCCTTCTTGTCTCTGCTAAGAGTTGTGTTTCGGTCTCCTTGAAACGGTTGCCTACGCCTGCGCTCCACTCTCCTCCACATTGCGTTTTTTTTCACTATGTCGGGTTTGTACATTACGAGTTGATGCACAAAGATAGGTGTTTGGGCACTCATGTTTTCACTACAAGAATTAAAATGTTTAGTGACTGAAATTAGGTTGTTTGGTGACCGAGTCAACAACTAATCCAGCGCGGTCGCTAAAAGCCTAGTCGCTAAGTCCTTAGTGACCAAAATTTTAAATCGATCGCTAATGAATAAAACTTTGGTCGCTAAAAAAGGGGTCGCTAATTTGACCGCTAAACAGGTGCCTAAATAGTCCAGTGATCAGTTTAACGACAGAATGAGCGGTCGCAAATTCGATCGGTAAATGTTAATGGTAATTTTTTTTATAATATTTTGATAAAACCAGAATAATAAAAAAAAAGTATGTATTATTATTAATAATATTATTATATTATAAATAATAATTTATTCTAAATATTATTATTAACATTATTTATGAATATTATATATATTTATTTATTATAAATAGCAACAAATAATCATCAATATTGTATATATATAAAAATATAACACAAATAAAAATAAGGAAACAAATATTGCATTAATAAAATTTAATTAATTACATGATCAAGGAAACATGTAAATAAAATAAAAAAAATACAAAAAATCAATCAAGATGGAGGTGGGTAGTCCTCCTAGTTCTCGACATCGTCCTTCTATCTATGTGGTCATTCTATGACAGGGGCGGTGGAGGAGGTGGTGAAACAACCGAGGACTGAAGTTGCAAGTGCTGCATGACAACCTGCATCCGTTCTGACTGCTATTGCGTTGTCTGTGTCAGCTCGACAACTGTCGCCTCCAATGACCTCTGTCTGGCCTCCTTTGCGGCGAGCTCTGCATCTATTCGTGCGATCGTCTCTTGCATCTGTTCTACAACCTCCGTAGCAACGTTCGTCACGCCGGACTGATAAGCCCGACCAGACATCAAGGCCACGAAGTGATCGCCCAAATGGCCAAGGCCATACACGTTCAAGCTCGTCGGGGCCTGGCCTAATCACGATCCTCTGTCCCGCTGGATCTCAGGCCTCTGCTGGCGACGATGGTGGTGGCGGCAATGGTGTAGATGATGACAGTCCAGCTAACATCCCGACATCATGGACTGGGGTAGCGGTCACCGATGCAACAGCCGGTGAAGTCGTTGCCGACCTAGCGGTGGAAATGACCCGGTCAGAAATAGGCGAGTCGGCCGTGGGAGAAACTCTCCCACCACGAACTCGGCCACGACAAATACGACCTCCAGTACGACCACCTCTACCCCTAGTTGAGTCCGTCATCTGTCTAAAAGAAATTATTACATATCACAATTAACTAACTTCAAGAAAACAATCAATATAAACTTGCAATGGGTGGTTATACATAAATTATCTAATTAGATGTATCTGTATCACTGAAATCACTCTCACTCTCACTTGATATATATGCGTCATCGCTAGATTCATCTAAGTCAGTCTGACTCAGTAACACTGTATCAACTTCTTACCTGTCGCGCCCAACATCCATAAGAGAATCGTCAATGATATATGGCTTAATATGCAGTAATATGTGAAGCCCTGTAATGATATCATCTTGGTATGGAGCCTCTTTCTCAGCCTGATTGACTATATTATTCGTGATGATACTACGGGCCTTTGTCCTGATGGCACTCAACCAGCCTTGATGACCCTCGAGATATGGCGTGTAATAAACTTGCTCCACTTGTTGTGCAAATAAGAATGAGTCGCACGCCTTATTATATCTCCTTGACTGCCTAACTTCGATAATTTCGTACTTATTATCTACTTTTATCCCTATATTAGAAGTATTATCAAACCAATCACACTTGAAGAGAACTAACTTCATCACGGGCAAACCGGTATACTCCAATTCAACAATTTCAGTTAGCATTCCCTAAAAATTGTCTTCTAATTGATCATTTGTGTCTCGTACACACACATCATAGTTAGACGATAACATGCATTCACTTCATCTTTGTGTACGGAATTTATATACATTCACAATGTAAATAGGACATGATTCAACTTTTCTCTTAGGCCCCCACGCAAGATTAATCAACAATGGATCTTCAATATTATTTAATGAATTTAGAACCTAAAAAATTTAAAAATTGATGTTATACAACATATAACTGTAAAAAAAAACAATTATTATATTAACTTACAAGGTGTTAACCTACATATTCTTTGAATCATGGAGGAAATATTGTAGCAATCTCCTAGTCAATTCAAGCGTCCGAAATGTCGAGTTAGAGCTCCCTTGGAAAATTAGCATAAATACTACGGAAAAAAAAAAACAAGTTACTTAAAGTACAAGACCATTAATTATTAAACACTATTAAAAACAAGTACAAACACTAACTTACTCCAAATATGGCTCCACCTCTTCACAATTTTGTAGAACGTACAAGTGTATAGTGTTAATGTCATGTTGCTCCATGAAAAAAGATTTAGATTTGCCACTAGTCATGATCGGGTAATTGAAAATTGATATAAGAGGACAAGATGAACAACTTTCGTCTGCATCTACGTTACGTGGCAATTTAGTCATTCTCATATCAATTTAGGGTGGATAGTAATAAGAAGCGAAGGTAGATGTCTCAAAGAAAAGTTGTAAATACCTCTGACGATTGATACATCTGATCATTCTTTTATTCGCATCTTTAAGTGTTGTTTGCGAAAAAGTTTAGGTAAACACAATTCAACCCCCTTCTCGTGTTTACTTGTCTAACTTTCAATTGGTATCCGAGTTTAGCCTCTGGGTTAAGCAGCTAACAAGTGTAGAGGAAAGGATCTTGCACAAAAGCAGAAATGGTTGGACCATTTGAACAAATGGGAAGTCTCCTTGCGATGGAAGGAACTTGTATGACGAAACCTCCATTTTCAATGGGATAAACTACCTTCATTGGAAAGAAAGGTTTCCCCGGTTCATCATAGGTACAAACTCAAGTTTGTGGCCCCTGATCATGAATGGTCCCTATACACCTCTTGGTGCTGATGGAGAATCCAAACCTGAAGATGATTGGACTGCAGAAGAAAGAACCAAATGGGAAGATATGCACTTATTTGCACCTTGAGTCCGGATGAGTTTGAGAAAGTCCATGCACGTGACTCCGCCAAACAAATTTGGGATACCGTAGCCAACCTACATGAAGGAAAAACTACGGTAAAGGAAACTACGATAATTATCCTAGTTAGATAGTACGAACTGTTTGCAATTGAAGAGGGAGAATCCTTCCTCAAAATAATTGGAAGATTTCAGACAATCGCTAATAGTCAGAAATATCTTAGCAAGACCTACACTAAACAAGAGAATGTAAATAAAATTTTAAGAAGCCTTCCAAAGCCATGGAGACCCCTTGTGACTGCAATCACTCAAGCCAATGACCTATCAGTCCTAACAATGGATGATTTGATCGAAACCTTGCAAGCATGAGGTGAATGAAGACAACCCCAGCAAAATGGGAAAGTCCATTGCTCTTAAGGTAGAAAAGAAAATTAGTTAGGAGACTCCTAAAGCCGTATGAGCTTTTCATTATGCACAAGGACAATCAGTTGGGGATGTTGAGTCTCCAAATGTCTGATGTGCATTTACCTTAGTTTTGATAAGATTAAAACAGTTATTCAATGATTTAATTGAACCCGTCTGTGGTATTTAACTCGTCTACTTAGTGTGCAGATTAAAACATTAAGTGTCTATATGAACTGTTCACTCGTCTGAACTTAGATAAGTTCACCCGTCTGAACTAACTTAAGTTCACACGTCTGCACTAACTAAAAGTTCACTCGTCTGAATTGAGATAAGTTCACTCATCTGAACTAGCTAAGGTTCACTCGTCTGAACTAAGAAAAGTTCACTCGTCTAATGAAGTCTTCAACCGTCTGATCAAAGGAAGACTCACCCGTCTAAAAGACTTTGCAACTGACGTCATCTCTTTGTTAAAGAGTCAA
This sequence comes from Ammopiptanthus mongolicus, assembly GCA_039655645.1. Lineage (NCBI taxonomy): Eukaryota > Viridiplantae > Streptophyta > Magnoliopsida > Fabales > Fabaceae > Ammopiptanthus > Ammopiptanthus mongolicus. Next base: position 22,753,769 of record CM077345.1, on the reverse strand, counting down.
TCCGTCTAATGAAGCTACTCATCTGTCTAGTGACTAACGTTAAAGAATAAATTGGATGAAAGTTGTCTCGACTCTGATAAGGAACTTCAACAAAGTGCTTTGCCTGAACACAACTGCATCTTACACCAAAAGGGAAAGTCTTCCCTTTGCAAACAAAAAGCACGTATACAGACCTGCTGAGACCAAAGGTATATCAGAAGTCTGTATCACTCTGATGAAAGAGAACAAGCGAAGTTTCCTATGCTTTAATGGCTGATCAGAACGACTCTATTGCATTTATTGAAGATCTGCAAGAAGCCAAGCCTTCAGACTTTGTGTCTAACGGCTTTAAAATCTTGAAGCCTATTTAATGAAGAAGACTTCGAAGATTCAAGTAGACAAGAGAACGATCAAAGCAATCAAGAGCAATTACTCTGTACATTTATATCTTCATTCTTTCATCATTTATTCTTCAATCATTTGAAGTTATCACGCAGTCTTTTAGAACTTCACATTTAATATACTCGTCTGAGTGCTTGTGAAAGACTTGCAAAGTGTAATCTTTTTTACAACTTCTCTCAAATAAACCCGTCTGAGCCTGAAGAGGCTAAGTGTGCAAACAATACTTGTTTGGAGCCTGGAGAGGCTAGGTGTGAAAACAATACTTGTCACTGCTATTTCTCAAGCTAAGGATCTCACCTCCTTTACTATGGATGAACTTCTTGGTACACTCACTGTTCATGAGCAAGAGCTCAGTGAAGATGTGTCAATCAAAAAGAGCAAAGCCATTGCTCTAAAAGTTGATATAAAGGCAGCTAAAGCCTTAAAAGCTTCAAAGGCAGATGAGTCTGACTGTGACATAGACGAGTCTGATGATGAGGACTGATGATGATGAAGAGACTTCTCTCATGACCAGAAAGATGAAAAAGCTCTGGAGAAAGAAGAAGTTCAGAAAGGAGAAGCCTTTCAAAAAATCTCACAAAGAATCCACATCAACAGACAAGAGTCCAATTGTCTGCTATGAGTGCAAGAAGCCTGGTCACATCAAACCTTGCCCTCTTTTGAAGAAAGCTTCCAAAAAAAAGTTCATCAGAAAGAAGAAGAAAGGAATGATGGCCACATGGGAAGATCTTGAATGCTCAACTTCTGAAGGAGAAGAGATAGAAAAGGAAGCCACTCTCTGTCTGATGGCCAATATAGATTCAGAACCTGAAACTGAGGTACATTATGAACTTGAGGAATTGCATGATGCTTATGATGAGCTGGTAGAGGAATCCAAAGGCTTATCTAAGGCCTTCAAATCCCTCAAGAGAAATTATGTTAATATCCTCAGTGAGCATAAACAAAAATCTCAAGAGTGTGAGATGCTGGCCAAAGAGAATAGCCAACTGAGGACTGAAAAGTATGATGAAGCTTCGATCTCAAGTGAAACATCACATTCTGAAGAAGTGGTCACACTTCAACAGAAAGTGAAGGAGCTCACTTCTGATCTTGCTAGATTTGTTAATGGCAGAGATAATCTGAAAAAACTGCTAGGATGTCAGAGACACTCTCTTAACAAAGAAGGCATTGGATACGATCATCAAGCTGATAATAAAGTATCAACAAAATCTTCAATTGTCTATGTTAAACCCATTCCAGCTAGAATTAGACCCGTCTGTAACTTCTGTGGAAAGGTTGGACATGTTATGTCTAAATGTTTTCACAAGAAGAAGAGGAAGTCTTCACAGACTCCTAGAACTAACAGAAAAGAACCCAGAAAAATATGGATACCTAAAGATAAAATAATTTCTGTTGTAGACATCCTTAATAGGACAAAGCAGACGCCTCTGCTGGTACCTGGACAGTGGCTGCTCGCGACATATGACAGGAGAAAGGTCTATGTTCCAAGACCTCCAGTCTAAGAATGGTGGATTTGTTGCCTTTGAAAGCAATCAAAAAGGAAGAGTAATTGGTGTTGGTACAATTGGTGGTAAACCCCTCTTCCCTCTATCTCAAATGTACTTATGGTTGAAGGACTAAGACACAATTTACTTAGCATAAGTCAATTATGTGATAGTGGATTTGATATCTCCTTCACTAAGAATGAATGCATAGTCAAAGATAAGAGTGGCAAGACCCTCTTTTCAGCTAATAGACAGCAAAATCTTTATAAGATTGAGCTAATTGAACTCTCAGATCAAAGTGTAACCTATCTGATGTCTAAAGAGGATGAAAGATGGTTATGGCATAAGAAACTAGGACATCCTAGTATGAAACTTATTTCGAAATTGAAAAAGGATAACCTTGTGAGAGGATTGCCTGATATTAGTTTCAAGAAAGATGTTTTATGTGATGCATGTCAGAGAGGTAAACAAGTAAAATCAAGTTTCAAATCAAAAAACCTTATATCAACCTCTAGACCTCTTCAACTGTTACACATGGATCTGTTTGGACCAGTTAGTGTTGCCAGTTTAGCTGGAAGGAAATATGGATTTGTCATTGTTGATGACTATTCTAGATTTACATGGGTACTTTTCTTAACCCACAAGGATGAGTCTTTTAAGGCCTTCTCTGTATTCTGTAAGAAGGTACAAAATGAGCAATTCAAACTGTTCTGTGAAGATAATGGAATCTCTCACAACTTCTCTGCACTTATAACTCCACAGCAAAATGGAGTGGTTGAGAGAAAGAATAGATCTCTGCAAGAGATGGCTAGATCAATGCTCAATGGAAATAATTTCCATAAGTACTTCTGGGCTGAAGCAGTAAACACTGCATGTTATGTGCAAAATAGAATACTTATAAGGTCTATCCTAAAGAAGACTCCTTATGAATTGTGGAAAGGTAAAAAACCCAACATACCTTATTTCCATGCATTTGGATGTGAATCCTTCATCTTAAATACCAAGGATCAACTTGGAAAGTTTGATTCCAAGGTAGACAAAGGTATCTTCATTGGATATTCTGAAGTGTCTAAGGCATATAGAGTTTTTAACTCTAGAACCTCTGTTGTTGAGGAATCCATTCATGTAAAATTCAATGATAATCTAAAGACTGATAGAGAACTATCAGATCTAGAAGATGATCTTGCAGGACTTGATCATACCCAGCAGACGAGTCAACAGCCAGACGTATCAAAAATTGAATCTGCTGAGGAATCTGTCAGACAAGTGGAGCAGACGAGTCATCAGTCAAGTCAACATCAGAATGATGATCTCAGAAGAGACTGGAAGTTCAAGGCTCATCATCCTGAAGATCTTATCATTAGAAGTCCCTCTGAAGGTGTTAGAACCAGATCTGTCTTAAGAGAGTCAAACAATATGGCTTTTCTATCTGAAGTTGAACCAAAGCATATTGAGGAAGCTTTTGAAGATGAAAGCTGGATTCTTGCTATGCAAGAGGAACTTAATCAGTTCAAAAGGAATGATGTCTGGAAACTTGTCTCCATACCAACAGACAAGTCTGTTATTGGAACAAGATGGGTTTTCAAAAACAAGCTAGATGAAGATGGCAGAGTTGTCAGAAATAAAGCAAGGTTAGTTGCTCAAGGCTACAACCAACAAGAAGGTATTGACTATACTAAGACTTTGCAACTGTAGCTAGAATAGAAGCTATTCGCATACTCATGTCATATGCTGCACAACATCAAATTACTTTATTTCAAATTGATGTAAAAAGTGCTTTTTTAAATGAAATAATTGAAGAAGAAGTGTATGTTAAACAACCTCCTGATTTTGAAGATAATGAAAAACCAGATTATGTTTTCAAACTTAAAAAGGCTTTATATGGTTTAAAACAAGCGCCTAGAGCATGGTATGATAGACTTAGTTCTTTTCTTATGAATAATGGTTTTATAAGAGGAAAAGTTGATACAACTTTGTTTAAGAAATGCTCAAAAGATAACTTCATAGTAGTTCAAATATATGTTGATGATATTATTTTTGGAGCTACTAATGAAAAATTGGGCAAAGAATTCTCTAAGTTGATGCAAGCAGAATTTGAAATGACCATGATGGGAGAATTGAAGTTTTTCCTTGGACTGCAAATCAAGCAGACGTGTGATGGAATCTACATCCATCAACAAAAGTATATCAAGGAGATTCTAAAGAAATACAAAATGGATAGCTCAAAGATCATGAAAACTCCAATGCAAACTAATGCTAATCTAAGCAAAGGTGATGAAGGTAAAAAGGTAAACCAAACTGTCCACGGAGGTATGATTGGATCTCTTCTTTATTTAACATCTAGCAGACCTAATATTCAATTTAGTGTCTGTATGTGTGCTAGATTCCAATCTGATCCCAAAGAATCTCATCTTAAGGCTGTTAAAAGAATCTTTAGATATTTGCTTGGAACCACTAATCTTGGTTTAATGTATTTGAGAACACAAGATTACAGATTAGTTGGTTTTTGTGATGCTGACTTTGCTGGAGATAGAATTGAAAGGAAAAGCACCAGTGGAGGATGTCACTTCAATGGAGCAAACTTAGTCTCCTGGTCAAGCAAAAGACAGACGACTATGGCACTCTCAACTGCAGAAGCAGAATATGTCTTTGCTGCAAGTTGCTTGCTCACAGCTATTATGGGTAAAACATCAACTAGAAAATTACTCTATATTTGAGCATAATATACCTGTCTGGTGTGATAATTCTAGTGCTATTTGCTTAACTAAGAATCCCATACAACATTCTAAGGCTAAGCACATAGAAATCAAACATCACTTCATAGGAGATTAGGTTCAAAAAGGTGTATTTGATGTTAAGTTGGTTAAATCTGAAAATCAATGGGTTGATATCTTTACAAAACCTTTAGCTGAGGATAGGTTTAAGTTTATAAGAGACAACTTGAATATACATTGCTTTGCTAAATAACCTGTCTGATGAGTGTTTATGATACCCGTCTATGTTTAATCGTCTGACCTTACGAGTCATTCGCTCTTCTTTTAAAAAAAAAGTTCTTTTTAAATGATTATTATCTTTAATGCCATTTCTCTCTCTGAGGCAAAATGTATACATGGTTGTTTTTACTTTAAATCAATTTTTTTTAAACCTCCATCTTTTTTTTGCTTTCATTTAAAATTACAACTGTCTTTGGTCTTTAAAAGGGAAATTTTTTTTCTTTTAAATGGTATTTCGTTTTTACGTTTTCAAATCTTTTTCTCTTCATTTTTAAAACCATCAAAGAGGATGCATCTGCTCAGGGGGAGCAGCTGAAGAAGCCTTTAGGCAAAACCTAAGGACAAACTTGCTTTTAACTCTTTTTGTTCTCTTAGTACCTTATTTGTAATTTTCTTTTTAAAATTACCTTGTACACAGTCAATGATGGTTAAATACAAATTAATTCTTCTGTTTCTCTTTTTTGATTATGACAAAAGGGGGAGAAAGTTAAATGAAAAATGTTTTAATGTTACAACTGTCTAATATGAACAAATGTTTATGTAAATAATATGTATCTTTTCTTTTCTCTCTGTCTATATTCTATTGCTTTTGATAATGTCAAAAGGGGGAGAAAATACCAAGATAAGACTAAGATAAAAAGTTCAATGCTTATCTGTCTGAGTAAGTTGTAATAATGGAACAATGTTTTAATCTGTCTGATCATATACATGACTGCTTTATGTGAATGTTCATAAGTTCATTAAATCATTTAACATGTTTTGTCATCATCAAAAAGGGGGAGATTGTTGAGTCTCCAAATGTCTGATGCGCATTTACCTTAGTTTTGATGAGATTAAAATAGTTATTCAATGATTTAATTGAACCCGTCTGTGGGATTTAACTCGTCTACTTAGTGTGCAGATTAAAACATTAAGTGTCTATATGAACTGTTCACTCGTCTGAACTTAGATAAGTTCACCCATTTGAACTAACTTAAGTTCACATGTCTGAACTAACTAAAAGTTCACTCGTCTGAATTGAGATAAGTTCACTCGTCTGAACCAACTAAAAGTTCACTCGTCTGAACTGAGCTAAGGCTCACTCGTCTGAACTAAGAGAAGTTCACTCGTCTAATGAAGTCTTCAACCGTCTGATCAAAGGAAGACTCACCCGTCTAAAAGACTTTGCAACTGACGTCATCTCTTTGTTAAAGAGTAAACCCGTCTAATGAAGCTACTCATCCATCTAGTGACTAACGTTAAAGAATACATTGGATGAAAGCTGTCTCGACTCTGATAAGGAACTTCAACAAAGTGCTTTGCCTGAACACAACTGCATCTTACACCAAAAGGGAAAGTCTTCCCTCTGCAAACAAAAAGCACGTATACAGACCTGCGGAGACCAAAGGTATATCAGAAGTCTGTATCACTCTGATGAAAGAGAACAAGCGAAGTTCCCTATGTTTTAATGGCTGATCAGAATGACTCTATTGCATTTATTGAAGATCTGCTAGAAGCCAAGCCTTCAGACTTTGTGTCTAACGGATTTAAAATCTTGAAGCCTATTTAATGAAGAAGACTTCGAAGATTCAAGTAGACAAGAAAACGATCAAAGAAATCAAGAGCAATTACTCTGTATATTTATATATTCATTCTTTCATTATTTATTCTTCAATTTGAAGTTATCACGCAATTTTTTAGAACTTCACATGTAATACATTCGTCTGAGTGCTTGTGAAAGACTTGCAAAGTGTAATCTTTTATTACAACTTCTCTCAAACAAACCTGTCTGAGCCTGAAGAGGCTAAGTGTTCAAACAATACTTGTCTGGAGCCTGGAGAGGCTAGGTGTGAAAACAATACTCGTCTGGAGCCTGAAGAGGCTAGGTGTGAAAATAATATTTGTCTATCCTGTAACCTAAATCAGTTATAGTGAGAAAACTTGGTACTGCGAAGGACTGGACGTAGCCTCATTGTTAAGGGGTGAACCAGGATAAAACCTGCTGAGTGATCTCTCTTTCCCTTAACTTTTTAGTTTGATTATTTGTCTTAACTATCATCTAACTAAAGGGGTTTATAATTGTGTTTATCAAACCTTTTTTATCTTGCATGATTGTGTGTTTTCTGTGAAAACCTTCAGACTAGTTATCAGACTGATTGACCTGTCTGTGCTTACTCGTCTATCATAACCCGTCTGTGCTTGCGAAAAAGTTTTTAAATTCCGCATAAATTTGTCAAACACCATTCAACCCCCTTCTAGTGTTTGCATCTGTCTATTTCAGGGGATATGGCCAAATGCTTTCAACATCTTCTTAATTAGCTTGCCGGCCTAGGTAAATAAAATATCTTGGCAAGACCTACACTAAACAAGAGGATGTAAATAAAATTTTAAGAAGCCTTCCAAAGCCATGGAGACCCCTTGTGACTGCAATCACTTAAGCCAATGACCTATCAATCCTAATAATGGATGATTTGATCGAAACCTTGCAAGCATGAGGTGAATGAAGACAACCCCGGCAAAATGGGAAAGTCCATTGCTCTTAAGGTAGAAAAGAAAATTAGTTAGGAGACTCCTAAAGCTGTATGAGCTTTTCATTATGCAACAAGGACAATCAGTTGGGGATATGGCCAAATGCTTTCAACATCTTGTTAATTAGCTTGCCGGCCTAGGTAAGAATTTTTAAAATGAAGATTTAATTAACAAAGTTTTACATTGTCTGAGCAGGGAATGGGAGCCAAAGGTAAGTTCAGTCGAAGATTCAGGAATGTGGAAAATCATGGACCCAGCCACACTGTTTGCTAAGTTACAGGAACATGATCAAAAGTTGGCATGTCATACTGAGCATGAAGAGAAACAAAAGAAAAAAGAAGAAAGTTAAGCATTGAAAGCGTTTACTTCCAAAGTAAAAGAAGAGACCCAACAAGAAATAGAAGAAGATGACACCTTAGAAGATGAGATGGAACTAATGGTTAAAAAGTTCAAACGCTTTATGAAGAAGAGCAATCATAGAAAATCTAGATTCTCATCTTACAAGAAGTCATTCAACAAAGAAGGTTCAAGCTTTCCACCCACATGCTACGAACATGGAAAAACAAGCCACATGAAATACCAATGTCCTAAATTATAGAAGAAGGAAAAATTTGAAAGAAAAGAAAAGAAGAAACAAACTTGTGTCTCGTGACTAATCATGAGAATGATGACGAGGTAACTTCCATTACATCTGATTCTGCATATGATGTTTATAATGAGTTGCATGATGCTTTCCTAGAATTACATAATGACTCTGTGAGGTTAGTAAAGCATTAGAGAATTCTAAGAAAACTATGAAATATTTTCAAAATCAGGTAATAGGCATTAACAAAGGAAAGAATAGAATTAAAGAAAGAAAATTGTCCTGTAGGTCTCATAGCTGCGAATCTGACCTGTATGAAAGACAGTGAGTATGGAAAACAAATCAATGACTTAGAAAATACCCTTACAAAGTTTACTAATGGGGGAGATAATTTAAATGCTCTTTTGAAAAAAAAAAGTGTATATGATAAAGCTAGCTTGGGATATAAACCTAAGAATCATGAAAAGTCATTTCTGAAGAAAATATTCATGCCTGCTCATTCATTTGTCAATCCTTTTGTTAAATGTTATGATTGTGCTAGAAAAGGAATTCAACATCCACTTGCAATATGAGAAAGGCAAATGAAAATAAACAATGGGTTCCCAAGGGAACACTATTTGAAACTAACAACCAAGGACCCAAGAAAATTTGGGTACCTAAAAACAAAATATGATTTACTGTTTTTAGGTGTACTTAAAAGCAAAGACCGCAAATTGATACCTAGATAGCGATTGTTCTAAGCACATGACAGGTGACATCAACAAGTTTCACAGCAAAAGTTGGAGGACATGTGACATATGACGACAATGATAAAGGCCAAATTCTTGGCATTGGAAGTGTAGGCTAAAGTCCAACAACATCAATTGATGTGTTGTTTGTGGAAGGAATAAAGCACAATGTGTTAAGTATACATCAATTATGCGACAAAGGTAACAAAATCAAAGTGTTGTTTAATTGAAAGTTTGCATGATAAAATAAAAAATTAATTGGACATAGGATTAATAATATTTACATGATAGACTTAGATGATATCTCTTCAAATAATGCATGTTGTCTTGTCTCTAGCGAAGAAGACAGATTTCTTTGGCATCGTAGGATTGCCCACATTCATATTGAGCACTTAAATAAGCTTATTTCAAAAGAACTTGTTATTGGCTTTCCTAATATGAAATTTAACAGAAATAGACTATGTGATGCATGTCAAAAAAGGTAAACAAACTAAGATTTTCAATAAATATAGTATCATCAAATAGGCCCTTGCAACTCCTGCGTATGCATCTTTTTGGGACATCTAGAACTAAGAGTCTTGAAGGCAATTTTTATGCACTAGTCATTATAGATGATTAATCTAGGTTCACTTGGACTTTATTTCTTGCACATAAAAGTGACACTTTTAGAGCATTTAGAAAATTAGCCAAGGTTATTCAAAATGAAAATGACTTAAAAATTGTATCTATCAGAAGTGACCATGGTGGGGAAATTTAAAAATGAAGCTTTTGAAATCTTTTGTGAAAAAAATGGCAAACAACATACCTTTTCAGCACCTAGAACCCCACAGCGGAATGGTGTGGTAGAAAGAAAAAATAGAGATCTAGAAGAATTAGCAAGAACACTTCTAGGCGATGGAAGTCTCCCCAAATATTTTTGGGCTGATGCAATTACCATTGCCTGCTATGTTATTAATCGGGTCTTAATTAGAACTATTCTAAAGAGAACTAAATATGAATTATATAAAGGAAGGAAGCCTAAATCTCTTATTTTTGTGTGTTTGGATGCAAATGTTTTGTGCTTAATAATGGTAAAAATAACTTTGGGGTCACTGGTTTTTTCAAAAATCGATCTAGTCATACCGGTCCGCATCGAGTTAAACCCTAAGTCCTTTAACCTATCTGCCTATCTTCTTCTAGCCGCCCCAACCCCATCTTTCTCCCTCCTCCATCATCTCCCCAACGTTCTTCCCCAAACGAACACACATTTTCTTCTTCTGCGCTCCATCTCTTTATCTTACGTCCAAGCCTCTAACAACACATCGTGCACATGTGTGAAAAGATCTAGGTGGCTCGCGGTTCAGCTGTGCGGCCTGTGCGGCGAGGAAGCTGGCAGCACACGTTTTCTTCCTCCATGTGCGTGATTCTTCTTCCTCTCACGTTTTCTTCCTCGCACCTTTTCTTCCTCTGTTATTTTTTTATAGAAAAAAGCATAACTCATTCGGGTCACTGGTTTTTTTAAAAATCGATCGAGTCATACCGGTCCATACCGAGTTGAATGCATAACCAATCCGATGGGGTGCTCGGAGCGATCATATGGACGGTTTTCGGTCTGACCGGCCGGTCTGAACCGAGTTTGATAACACTGGTTCTATTCTTTTGATGGGATCTCCCGATTCACGGAAAACCTCACCCGTAACTACGGCCAACATGCAGGTTTTCAAATGGAAATCTATGTTTATGATCGCGTGTGCTCTTATATGGTCTTGGCATAACAGATCTATGTTTGAGGATGGTTTCTCCAAGCTACTGGACCCTGCTGGACACATTGTGAGTTATGTTACAAATATCGTGGAAGCTAAAGGTAGCCTGCAATGGGTGCCTTCAACACAGAGGACCTTAATTTCTGAGGCGAGGTGGAAACCTCCTCCTCATGGGTGGATCAAAATTAGTACGAACGATACTTCTCGAGGTGGTAATGGAAAACCCGGCTATAGCGGTGTTCTTCGTGACTATGAAGCTGGTTGGTTGAAGGGCTGCACAAAGCGTTTGGGTCATTGTGAAGCCTATGATGCAGAGCTATGGGGGTTATTATTGGCTTGGAAATTGCTTGGAGTGAGGGTCACAAGCAAGTCATGGTGGAAAGTGACCCCCTTACCATTATCCAACAACTCAATGGGCATTTGGCTGAGACTAGGAGCCCTCTCTTAAGAAGAATCTTGATGTTGCGCTTGCGACAATGGCGACTAATCTTTATGCAGATTCCTCGTGAGTGGAACAAGTGCGCTGACCGGTTAGCCTCTTCCAGCTTACAAGTGAACTACTATGGGACTAGGGTATTACACAACCCAACAAATGATCTAATGTCTCTGTTAGCTCATGATGTGTCTGGGGTTTTTCATACCCCTTCTAGTAGTCAGGTTGTTTTTGTAGTTTCTTTTTGGGGCATTGTTATCTTTTTTCACCAAAAAAATCAACTACAAATACTCTAATTTAACATGTACACTTTGTTTTAAGGGAAAAGAGAAGGAAAGAAAATACGAGAAAAATAGAGTTTTCCTCGTTTGGTTGACAAAGGAAAAGAGAAGGAAAGAAAGAATTTTGTAGGTTACACATAAAAAAGGTAATCCTTTGGATTTTGGGAAAAAAGGAAGAGACACCAAAGAAAATGGTGAAAAAGATATAAACACCTATAACCTTATTACATACCATTTTTACTTAATGGTGTTTATACCATTTTACAAATATATATTTTTTTTTACTCTCACTTTCTACATAATCAAACAAGGTGAGAGAAATAGTTTTAATTTTTTCTTTCATTTTTTCTTCAATCAAATAACTAAACATTCATGTCATTTTTTTACTTTTTTTTGCAACTTTTTTTTCTTTTTTTTTTTTTCATCTTTCTCTCTCTCTTCTTTTCGTAACCAAAGAAAGTGGTAGGGTGGCTTTTCTTTTGATGGGTTAAACGGGTTGAGAAGATACATTTTTATATTCGGATTTATGGGTCGAAAATCCTAGTCCGTTCCCGTGTCTCATTAGCGGGAAAACCTCATTCCGCAAAGGCTCCCCCAACAAAAACTGGCGGGAATCTGATTACCTCTCACTTCAACACTCCCACTCTCATACAGCCTTCTCTTTCTCCATTCTCCAATTCCAACCCTCCGATTTCAGCCATGAACAAAGGCGGCCGGAAACGTCCTCCACCGCCGTCACAACCCTCACCGGCGAACCACCCTAAGACCCAAGCCTTGTCCCAAGAAGAAGACTTCGTCGACGAAGACGTCTTCCTCGACGAAACCCTCCTCTCCGAAGACGAAGAATCCCTCATCCTCCGCGACATCGAGCAGCGCCAGGCTCTCGCTACTCGTCTCTCCAAGTGGATTCGCCCTCCTCTCTCCACAGATTACGTCTCTCAATCTCGCAGCATCCGTGAGTAATTGCACCCTCGCAATTTCTGTCTAGGGTTTTTAATTTTTTAGTGGAATTTGGTTGATTTTTATTTTATTTTTATATTTTGTTGTTGGTTTTTTAGTTTTTCAACAGTTGGAGATTGATTATGTGATTGGAGAAAGTCATAAGGAATTGATGCCGAAATCGTCTGGACCCGCTGCCATTATTAGAATATTTGGAGTTACAAAGGAAGGTTAGCTCTTGTTTGTGTTTTATTTACATACTGCGAAACTTTGGTTTCTTAAAGAAAAAAGTAAGGCCATTGCTACCTACTCCCCAACATTTAAACATCCATCACCCCACTTTTTCGTTTTAATAGGTAAAAAGACAAAAACACCCCTTTCCGAATGTGTTCCGGAAATTAGTCGCGGGAATACAAAAAAAATTGTGTTCCGGGCAATTAGTTATCGGAATACATACATGTTTTTTTTGTATTCCGACAATTAGTTGCCGGAACACAATCTTGAAAAATTTTGAAACATAATTTTTTTGTATTCCGACAACTAATTGTCGCAATATTTTTTTTTTTTTGTATGCCGGAAATTAAATGCCGGTAGGTCAAAAAACTTGCAAAATTTCAGAACACTAATTTTTATGTATTCCGGCAACTAATTGCCGGAACACAATTTTTTTTATATTCCGGAAACTAATTGTCGGAACACATTCGTAAATGGGTGTATTCCAGATTGGGGTATCTCGGGAATAAAAAAGTTGAAATAAAAATGTGGTGGTGGCTCAGTTAATGGTGGGGTGTATGTAGCAAAGCCCAAAAAGGAAACTTTGGGGTTTTAGGGCCTATTTGGATGGGTTTTAAAAAGGATTCGGCTCCTCTAGGAGATTTGTTGTAAGGACATTATTGTCCAACAATTATCATAAAATATGACATGTGATGTGCTCACTCTCTCCTAAGGCATCTTACTTTTTAGAAACTAGGAATTATGGCTTCTTTAAAAAGCATCAAAATGTGTTTTTTACACTGGCTTTTCATTGGCTTTTTTTAAAAGCCCATCCAAACATTCATTTTTTTAAAAGCACACTTATTTTAAAAATAAGTGATTTTTTTTAATAAAAACCCCCATCCAAACGGGCCCTTGCCTGTTTATAGTGTTGCGCTTTTGTGAAAAAAAGCTTGTAGAGTATTAGTGAATAAAACCTGAATGTCCAACTTCACAAGGAATGGATGATTGATAGGTGTAGAAATTAGAAGTTTTAAAGAGAATAGTAGTAGTTGAAGGTGCATCTAAGCATTTCTGCTGTCAGTTCTCAAGCATCAATTTGTTTCAATCAATGAATGATACTTCCTTAGTCATTATCTACACTCTCAACTTACTCTTCAACACAAGCTGCAGTGCGTTAGTCTCTATACTATTACCTATCTTTGATGGTTTCATAACGTAAATCTATTTCTGCCTTTCTTATGTTTATTTAAGATTTAAGAAAAGAACATTATAATTTCTACAAATTCACATGACCGGCACGTGGTTAAGTGGTTTTCTCATATGTAAGTCTACTAATAAATTATTTGATTAAGTTAGATATATAATATCATTATAGGGCCTTCATGTAAAAACTTAAGTTTTTGGGATAATTGGTTCTTGACATGATATCAGAGTCTCTTTAACCAAGTGGTAAGAGTTTGGTCCTTGTGCCCCTACATTTATTTTATAATTAAATTAAAGTTCAGATCAAGTAAAAGTCAGTCCGTGGTGCTTGCATGAGGAGATTAAGCTTTTGGGACAGTTAGTCCTTAACACATAAAAATAACTCTTTGATATTCCCCTGTGAAAAGAATGACATGAAATTGAACTCAGATTTTATGTGCAAAAGGGCACATTGATGGTCCGACAAACTTGTACTGAACATATTTTTTATACCTGGAATTGAACCCAACTTCTTGATTTATAACTAATATAACAGACTCTAACAATGCAAAAAAAAAAAAAACAATGAGAATTGTGAACTCTAATAATAATTTTTGAAGATCTAGAGGTCTAGTTTGCATAACTGCTGGCATACTTGTTTTATTGAAAACATAGCCACGAAAGGATTTGACTTTCTTGCATACTCAGTTGCCTTCTTACATATTTCACATTATAATTTTCCATTTACATGTATCAATATAAGTGCCCAGAAATCATTAGTGTCGATAGAACTAATCTAGTGTTTATTTGAAAAAGTTGGTATAAAGTATAATAATCTATCCTAGAAATTAATGATTGTGGCTCTCAACCATGTGATGCCTAGGAATTATATAATAAACTCGGATTGTTTGTTAGGACACAGTGTTTGCTGCAATGTTCATGGGTTTGAACCATATTTCTATATCAGCTGCCCTCCTGGAATGGGTCCGGATGATATCTCCCATTTTCATCAAATTCTTGAGGTATTTGGCTTAGTGCTTGAAGATAAAAATTATTTTCTAGTTACAAATTGCCTTAATTTACTTCTGTGTGTGTCTTGCTATGCTTCAGGGAAGGATGAGAGAGGCCAATAGAAACAATAATGTGGGAAAATTGGTTCGTCGTATTGAAATGGTACAGCGAAGGAGCATTATGTACTATCAGCAGCTCAATTCCCATCCCTTTCTCAAAATTGTAGTTGCGCTCCCAACAATGGTTGCCAGCTGCCGTGGTAAACTTAGATATTATCAGTAGGCAGTCTGTCCAATCTAATAATAATCTTCCAGTAATATCTGATTGACGTTTAAGCTACATCCTTCCTTCTCATTGGCTGTATTTTTATGCTATATTATGTTATGGTAGTTGAGCGGCAAATTTTAGGTTCTTGCATCTTAGCGACCTGATGGTGTTTTCATGAGTCAATTTGTTCCTTGCCTAAGTTTCAAAACTTGGCAGGTATTCTTGATAGAGGTATTCAGCTTGATGGTCTGGGCATGAAGAGCTTCATGACTTATGAAAGCAATGTACTTTTTGCACTTCGCTTCATGATTGATTGCAACATTGTTGGTGGAAATTGGATTGAAGTTCCTGCTGGAAAATATAAGAAGACATCAAAAAGCTTGTCTTACTGCCAGTTAGAATTTGATTGCTTGTATCCTCTTTCACGGGATACCCTCAAATATTTACCTCATAAGAGGGCTATCTGCATACCAAACTTTTAGATTTTTCTTCTCTCCCCTTAACAATGTTATAGGTATTCAGAATTGATTAGTCATGCTCCAGAAGGGGAATATTCAAAGATGGCTCCATTTCGCATATTGAGTTTTGACATTGAGTGTGCTGGTCGTAAAGGTCATTTTCCAGAGCCTACCCATGATCCTGTTATCCAGGTCCGTTGCTTTTTCTTTATCTCACTTGATGAACCATGCACAATCTTATTGCTTTTGAACTAAAAATTATCATTTCTTACAGATTGCTAATCTGGTTACTTTGCAAGGAGAAGATCAGCCATTTATTCGTAATGTGATGACCCTTAAATCATGTTCTCCTATAGTTGGTGTTGATGTGATGTCATTCGATACAGAAAGAGAAGTCCTGCTGGCTTGGAGGGTATTCTTATTGTATTTACATATTTTGTACCTCAATATAAATCCCCAAACTTGATTAACAATTCCCCTCGTCGCTAAATAAAGTCAGAATTTTTGAGACATGCTAATTGGATATCTGAAACCCTGTATGTTTTGTCACACAGTATGATGTTTTGCAGTGATTTTAACTTTATTAGTGCTTAATGCTATTAAATATCATGTTTTGTGTCTTGAATTTGTACCTCAATGAATATAATCCTTTATCTATTATGTTCTTATAGTCTGATGAAAGATGATTTGCTTGCAGGATTTTGTCCGTGAGGTGGACCCTGATATTATAATTGGATATAACATCTGCAAATTTGACCTGCCATATCTTATTGAGGTGTTGACTTAACTTCGAGATTAAAGAGTACATATAGAGTTAATAATTGGGAGGTTCAGTGCATTTGGTGATGGTTACTGTTTTAATATATTATAATTTGTTCTTTTCTTTTTTTCAGAGAGCTGCAACCCTGAAAATAGCAGAATTTCCAATTCTGGGCCGTATCAGGAACAGTAGGGTTCGAGTAAAAGATACAACTTTTTCATCAAGGTAAAGAGACATAGTCATCTGTTATTAGTTGCATTCTTGCATTATAGTTGCATTTCTGGTATTGTGGCAGGTGGGTGGGTTTGGCATGGTTTCATCAATTTCTATGAAAATAGGAATTCAGTTTCAAAACTGAGAACATTCTATGTCCTTAACATTTTCTACGAAATTTGGAATAACTTTGTTTATCCTCTTATATTTTGACATTCCAATCATTTTGATCATCTACCTTAGTGATACTTGATGGTGTTGTAGACAGTATGGGACCAGGGAAAGTAAAGAAGTTTCAATAGAAGGGAGAGTTCAGTTTGATTTGCTCCAGGTTCTGTCAATATTGTATTTTGCTTTAATTACCCCGTGCTTGGACGATCCAATTTATTACTAGTAAGTTTATAAGTTTATTGGTTATGTAAATATTTGTAGGTTATGCAAAGAGACTACAAACTAAGTTCTTATTCATTGAATTCTGTGTCAGCACACTTTCTTTCTGAGCAGGTAAGACCATGCTTTTGATATCAGTTCAATCAATTATTTTTTTTCCTTTATTTTCTGATTCTGATATATCTAGGAACTGTTTACAGTACTTGAATTATTGGTGGAAGCAACAATTTACTCATCCGTTGGTTATCTTATTTACTGTTTGTATGTCTGTGTGGTGTGTATATGTTCGTTTTCTTCATTTTTGGCCCATTCTTATGCCTATCATTAAATATGTGAATCGTCTTCCACTTCCTGCCTTCTTTTGCTGGAATCTTGTTTTTCTTCTTGAAAGTTATAGTGTATGTCAATTATTGACCTAGTCACTGCATGTTCATATACTGCAGAAAGAGGATGTTCATCATTCAATTATATCCGATCTTCAGAATGGAAATGCAGAAACTAGGAGGCGCCTTGCTGTGTATTGTTTGAAGGTTCATATTTTGGTTCCTTTCAGTCTTGGGCTGCTCTCTATTAAGTGTTTATTGTCCATTCTTTTCGTTTTTTTCCTATCAAGTTCTCATTGGTTGGTAAACTTTATATGGAGATAAAACTCGGAGTTAATCATAGTTAGCCCAAGGTTAAGTCATTTTAGTTTTGAAGGTGTTGATAAATGAGAGTTATTCATCGAGATAAATAGTTTGCGAGTTCATCTTATGATCTGACTGATAGGCATAACATTTTTGCTTTGCATTTTTAGTTTTATAGATACTTCTATTAGGAAAGGATTTGCTATGTTAATTTGGGGGCCCTTGGCTTCTGTTGCATTTATTGCACATTGCTGCTACTTTTTTTTTAATGTGAGACGTGGATTCTTTAACATCACCAAACAATCTGACAATTTTCTCAACTATATTTTTATTAATGCTAGTAGATTCATAATTTTTTTTTTGTGAATTTAAGTTTTATTTTGGAATCTTTTGACTGTCAATTCTGATTTTTCAGTGTATCAAATAGGGTTTAACATCACACACTGTGAATAGAATTATAGATGTACTTAGGAGCTTGAAGAATTTAAGCTTTTATATTGCTTTATCTTCAAAATATATGCAAAGGAGTGAATTGAAGTTGAAGTATATTTAAAATCCTTAACAATGCATTAAGGTTATTACTCTAAAAAGTTGTATTGCTTACGGTTCTTTTCTTTTTACCAATGAAAGTTATGTGAACCTAATGTAGTGAATCCGTTATGGCTACATTATACATGATTTTATATTCTTTAGATTAGGCATGCCAAAAGGAAGGAAATTATAAAATTAAAAAAAAATGATGAGTCAATATTTATATTTTGCTCTTCTTTGTGCAGGATGCATATCTCCCTCAGCGGCTTTTGGATAAATTGATGTTCATTTACAATTATGTCGAGATGGCTCGAGTAACAGGTGTCCCAATTTCTTTTCTTCTTTCCAGGGGCCAAAGCATTAAGGTAAGCATTAAAATTCCATTTTTCTATCAATTTTTGGAAATATGAAAAATAATTGACACATTGAATTTGTAGAAGTAATTGGTTATTTTTTCTTCCCTTGCAGGTCCTTTCTCAACTTCTTAGGAAGGCAAAACAGAAGAACCTGGTTCTTCCTAATGTTAAACAGGCAGGGTCAGAGCAAGGAACATTTGAAGGTGCCACTGTAAGTTAATTCTTTGCCTTTTCAGCTCCCTTCTTTTAAAGGGTTAATTAGTGATTATTCATAGGTCCTTTCCTCATAAATGTATGAACATGCATGTGTATGGGTCTTCTGATGTGATATGAAAATACGATGCTGTATTAGCCACCCACTTGTAGCATTTCTTGATGACTTGTATTTTATGAGTTCTATTTACATTTCTGTACCACAAATTATATTATATACTGATTTGACATGGGGGGAGTTAAGGGACTTAGAAATCCAAAGGCTTACAGCCATATTGACTCGAAGATTGCATTACATAATTTTCCCTCCTATATATTCATGAGGTAAACTGATTTGTGATATGTTTTTGGATTTGAGATGCGACTAATGGCTTCATAATGTTGTTATTGGGTCTTTCTGGTAGCTGCATTCTGTGATCCTATTATCCAAAGACTGTGTTTTCTCTTCCTTTTTTTGGGAGTCCTTGTGCCATTTTGTTGCAGTCAAGGAAAGAGGTATCAGAAGTTTTAGGAAGTCTTTTTCATGTAATTTGTAACTAGTTTTTGAAAAGTGATATTGTTGAGTAATATTTGTCTTCAGTGTGTCATTCTAGCTTTCTAGGGTTGTTTATAAATTTTCTTAAAAGTGGAGTAGGGTTAGAAGAAAGTTCTACTTTGAGTATCATGAGTTTGGTGGATGACCTTGTGTAATAACTAAGATGACTGAGTGAGTTTGGCAGCCTTAGCGCGTTTTTTCATTTGTCTATATTTTGTGGCAGTTGTATAATATGTTTTGAATTATTGGAGTAATTTTATCTTAGCTCTTTCAGTTCATTTGGTTATTTCTCCAGTGGTTGAGACTCGAGAGACATTCAATAATGACAAAACTAAATCTTTGTGTGATGCTGCATTGCAGATTTGTTGGGAAAATATGGTTCTTTGAATTTTGACTTGTATTTCAGCCAGAAAAGCCATTGTTTGTGCATGGTCTTATTGAAAACTTTTTAGCTATTGATAGTGATTTCTGCTGTTTTTAATTGTTCATATATTATGCACTGTTCTTGCAAGCCTTGTAAGGAATCATTTTATGCATTTGCACTATGCAGTTGTTCTTAAATATTTATTATCTCTTATTGTTCTTGTTCATTTAATACAAAAAACTTGAAAGCATGTTCAAATTCCAAGTATATCTATGCACGGAGGTGTACATAAGCTTCAGAGAAATGTTGATGCCATACCTTTTCCCTTATTTCCTTTTGGATGTTTTACTTGTCCAACTTTTACCTGTTGACTACAATAGCATGATATTTAAACTTTACAACTTTCAGGTATTGGAGGCAAAAGCTGGATTTTATGAAAAGCCAATTGCTACTTTAGATTTTGCATCCTTGTATCCATCTATTATGATGGCCTATAATTTATGTTATTGCACTCTGGTAAATATTCACCACTGTTTCTGGTTGCTTCCTTAAGCTCCTGAGTTTTGTTGTTGTTGTCGTTGTTTAAATGTTTATTCATTAGCTTAATTCAATTCGTTTACGGCAACAACTGGGAGAAATTATACGTTTACTGTTCTTGAAGGTGACCCCTGAAGATGCTCGCAAGCTCAACCTCCCTCCAGAGTCGGTGAACAAAACTCCATCTGGTGAAACATTTGTTAAGTCAAATTTACAGAAGGTCAGTTGGTTGTAAGTTGTTGATTATATCTTTTTGCCTTTTCCTCTAAGGTTCAACACTAATTTCATTTTAGAAGTTTATGCTTATTTGAAGTTGAGGAGCTGATATAATGCGAATATTTAGGGAATTCTTCCGGAAATTCTTGAAGAGCTATTAGCAGCCCGTAAAAGGGCAAAAGCAGATCTGAAGGTATCTTTTCTGTACTTATTATGAATACTGACTCTGGAATTATATTTTTTTTTTTGCTGTCAGCTGCGGTGTTTGATTAATTAAAATTTACTATATTGAATTCTGTTATCTCTGCTTGTACATGATTTTTCTCTTCCTTATTTCTACTTTAGGAGGCAAAGGATCCCCTTGAAAAGGCTGTGCTAGATGGTCGACAGCTGGCCTTGAAGGTAAGTTGCCTTTTCACTTTCGATAGTTGTTCAATTCTATCTAGTGCTTACTAATAACTGTACTAGTTATTGGTAACATTTTAAATTTCATTTCTATTTTTTCCCAGATTAGTGCAAATTCTGTATATGGGTTTACAGGGGCTACTATTGGCCAGTTACCATGCTTAGAGATATCGTCAAGTGTAACAAGCTATGGTATTGCTCTAACCTATTAGTTTGCTGTGTTGTATTTTTGTAATATCATATTTTGTTGAATTGAAATAACGTCTCCATCGAGTTCTTATTATTGCATGGATGGATTGAATGTAAAGGTCGACAAATGATCGAGCATACACAAAAACTCGTGGAAGATAAATTTACAACGCTCAATGGCTACGAACACAATGCTGAGGTAAAATATTTAGAAATTTTCTTGTTTTGCAATTGCTACCTGTCATACAATATATGGGTTTCATGGGTTAGTTGGTGAAGCTCTCTAGGTGTCTTTATTGACACTTATTTCAACCTTCATACTTAAGTTGTTGATTTTCCCTAGTTACTTATCATTCATGGGCTGCAATTGCCAATCAGCAGGAAACTAATGTCTTGGTTTCTGAATGGTGCAGTGGTCTACTTTTGCTTCAAATTGGTCGCTGGATCTTGTCTTGTTTCCAGCAAACCTGATCTTTTTAGTTCTATAATGCTGCATAAAGTTTTAACATTGAACCAACAGCATAAAACTTTCCATTGTAGCGAGTAATGTTACATTTCTGGTTATGCACCCGTGTTCTTAAATTTAATGTCCGAGCTTGCTCTTATGCTTTACTAGCATAAATGATTAGCCAGATTTTAATCAGATGTCTTACAAAGAAATGGAATTCTTGCTTCTAGGTAATATATGGAGACACAGATTCAGTCATGGTACAGTTTGGTGTTTCTGCTGTGGAAGAGGCTATGAACTTGGGGAGAGAAGCTGCTGAATATATTAGTGGAACTTTTACGAAGGTAATAGTCTAATTACTTTTCATCTTTTTCTATTGTTCCTTGCATGTTTGAGGCCCTTCTATGATAGCCCGTGAAAGTGATCAAATATGGAGATTGAAAACTGTTTTTTTTTTTTTTTAATTTCTCCAAACATTGAAGTAATGATTAGTTCTTGAATCACTTTTTTTTGGCACAAGACTGCAATAAATATGAGGCTCCCCTGTGTCTGCAAAACAAAGTATTATCACTTTGATTCTTCCAATCACTACTAATTCTCTGAAAGTCAGAACATGTTACATAATTCTTCAACTATTTTAAGTTCAGCAATCATGATGTTATTATCATGACATATTTACATTCATATACATGGCAAAAGCTATCATTGATTATCACTAGATAAAATTTGCAGCTAGTCCTGCTAGTGGTTTTGTATATAGAGATGAGTAACAACACTAATTCATGGACTTGATCAAATGCTTTGTAACTTTAGATGTTGAGGTGGAAGTGATCTTGGTCTGCTGGAGTTGAAGCTTCAAAATCTCTAAATTCTATCAACCAATTTTTTTCATAAAAGAATCCCGAACTTAATTTGCTTGAGACTTCATTCTTGCGTAAATGTGTTTGAAATTATTTGCTTTATTTATTTGTTAATTCAATTATTACCTTATGTTTTTGTTATCATTTGTATTGTGAAGCCCATCAAACTAGAGTTTGAGAAGATTTACTATCCATATCTCCTGATTAGCAAGAAGAGATATGCTGGTTTGTTTTGGACAAAACCTGACAATTTTGACAAAATGGACACTAAAGGTAAGCAATAATCTTTATCAACTAGTTGCTTTGTTGAAGTGCCTCTTAAACTACATTTGCATTTAACAGGTATTGAAACAGTTCGAAGGGATAATTGTTTATTGGTCAAAAACCTGGTAACTGATTGCCTTCACAAAATACTGATAGAAAGAGACATCCCTGGGGCAGTCCAGTATGTCAAAAATGCAATTTCAGATCTTCTCATGAATCGTATGGATTTATCGCTTTTGGTTATTACAAAGGTGGGAAATCTTTTGGGTCTACAGAGCCACTAATGATCTTTTATGTTGCTAATTGCTTCTGTGGAGCATTCAGACATTTTATGTAAATGTATTAGTAGTATAATTGCTTTAAACTTGCAATAACATGATTGATTTATGATTTATTAGGGTTTGACGAAGACAGGAGATGATTATGAAGTAAAGGCAGCTCATGTTGAACTTGCTGAAAGGATGCGCAAGGTTGGGTGTAATAATTAAATGCATTTTTTGTTACGATATTTTTTAATGAGATTCATTCCGCAAAGGAAAAAATTCAGTGTTATAGTATATATGAGTATGATCATATGCACAATGTGTCATGAGTCATACACGAAACATGAAAAGTATATTAAAAAACCCTCAAATCATGCTTTAATCTAGATGCTGTTTGTATTGTTATTTCTCATACCTCATATCCCGTGAGATGATGTTCCTAATGGTTGGTAAACTATACGTGGATCCATCCATTGTTCATTACAGCCATAAATTTATGTTTATTGTCTTAGACATATTGAGTTATGATGTTTCTGTTTTTTGGGCCATAAGTATATCTATTTGATTTTGTAATTGACAGCGAGATGCTGCCACTGCTCCAAATGTTGGGGATAGAGTACCTTATGTTATTATTAAAGCTGCGAAGGGTGCCAAGGTAAGATCACATTCCCCCTCGTTATTTTGGGGGGAGGGGGAGATGAGTTTAGCATTTTTGAGATTTTCTCTGGACTAACCTGTGTAAGAAAATCAGGCTTATGAGAGATCAGAGGATCCAATCTATGTTCTAGAGAACAACATACCGATAGACCCTCATTACTATCTTGAGAATCAAATTAGCAAGGTTGGTTTAATAAATATTTCCTATTTTCTCCAATGTTTACTGTTCTTTATTAGCTTTGTTCTTGCTACAGCCAATTCTAAGGATTTTTGAGCCAATATTGAAGAATGCAAGCAAGGAACTTCTCCATGGAAGCCACACAAGATCTATTTCTATTTCTACTCCATCAAACAGTGGCATAATGAAATTTGCTAAGAAACAGCTCACATGTGTTGGTTGCAAAGCTTTGCTTAGGTATCCAATTTTTTCTTTCATACCTTGTTTTGAGGCTCTGAGATTTTCTTGGTTTATTCGTATTTATATATTCCTTATTTAGTGGTTGCTTCTTTCGATTCTAGTAAGCAAAAGACACATAGGAACTAAAACTTCAAAGAATTACTGTGTATGCATGTGTTACCTTTTTTTCATGAGCTAGGCTGCATATTTGAGAGATTTTCTACTGAATTGAAATGCATCAGAGACATTTGGGGTTGTTTGGGAACTTCTAAAAACTAGATATCTAAGTGCAGTGGAACTAGCTTTTAAATATAAGGTGTTTGCTGTTTGGTAACTACCAAAATTTTTAAACGCTGGTTCTCATCTAAACCAATTTTGAGATACAACTGGTTCTTAAAAAACTATTTCAAAGTTTTTTTCCTAACCCAACTTTTTTTACCCTCATCCTTTTGATTCTCTTTCTTTCATCATGTTTTGTTTCTATCTCGATATTTAAATTTTAAATTGTTATAATTTAACCGGTTCAAGACAAATTTTAACCAAACTAAGAATAAATAAGAGATAATTACAAAATAACATGAATTTATATGACTATTTTATCTTAAACAGTTCTGAACCGGTTTTGATGGTTGCCTAACTGCCCCATAGTCCAGCAATAAATTCTGGACCTGTAATTTACCCACACAAGAAGAATTGTGCTTTATGGAAGTGAGAATAAGCCCCCCCCACACACAACAAATCAGAACATATGTAATTGATGCAAGAGACCTTATGTTAGAGTAAGTGTTTAGCTTAAGTGAGTGTAAACCTCACTCGAATAGTATTGTCTCAGCTGATCCTAGCTCCTAGAGTTAGCTTGTCATGTAAGCTACCCTGCCATTATAAATAGCATCTTTGTAACCGATTCCAATTAAGAAATAATAGAATCAGTTTTTCCTTTCTCTCGTTCTATCTCTCTCGTTCCCTTTCTCTCTCATCTCACAACTGTAATATGGTATACAGAGCTTAAGTCCTCTGAACCATGCCTTCCGCATCGCCTACCGGTGAATCACCGCCTCCTCCGCCACCGCTTGCGGTGGCGACGGTTCCCAACCTCAGCTCTGTAATCACTACGAAGCTCACCGAACGCAATTTTCTTCACTGGAAGCAGATAGTTGAAGCTGTTCTTCGTGCGAATCGCCTTGAAAAATTTGTGGTGTGTCCACGGATTCCTCCAAGATTCTTGACTGATGCCGATCGTGTTGCTGACAAGCTCAATCCTGAGTTTCTAGCATGGGAGGCGCAAGATTCCATTTCCGATACGATTCATGGCAGAGTTGTAGGATGCTCTCATGCGTGGCAACTCTGGGATGAGTTGCACAATTACTTCAACTCTCAGACAAAGGCGCGCAGTACTCAACTTCGATCTGAACTTCGCCACATGACAAAAAGTGACCGCACCATTGATGAGTACTTGCTTCGCATCAAAGCGCTTGTTGATGCTCTCATCTCTATTGGAAATCCGGTTTCTACTCAAGAACACCTTGAAGCAATTTTGGAGGGTTTGTCGGAGGAGTATCATCTCTTGTTTCCAGTAATCGAAAGCCGTGCTGATAATTGCACCATTGCTAAAGTTGAAGCACTTTTACTCACGCGAATCGCGCCTTGAGCAAAACAAGGCCAAACTTCAAACGGTCTCCGATGCCTTTTCAGTGAATCTGGCTCATTCTACTTCCTCTCAGACACCGTCCTCTAATCAGGTAACAACTCCTTCGATGCAACCTTCTTCACAAGTTAATTTCCAAGGTTTTCACCAAGATCCTAATGTTGGTTATGGTTCTGGATACTGAGGTGGACGCGGTGGACGCGGTGGTTACCGAGGTCGTGGCCGCAGATCTGGTCCTCGGCCATTTCGCCAGATCTGCAATCGCAATGGCCATGATACCTTTGATTGTTAGTATCGTGATCCCTCTCAACCGTTTCCATCCTACCAGCCTCCACCTCAAGCACAATATCCTTAGGTTCCCTCTCAAGGCCAAGGATACATTCATCCCAGTGCAGGTTATATGAATCAGAGGCCAAGTTATCCTAACTCGCAGGGTCAATGTTCCTTCCCTCCACAAGCTCAAGGCTACAATCAGCATTACCCTCAGTTTCAGCAGCCTCCTCAATCATCCAACTACTCTCACACTCAACCAAAGTCTGCTCCTCTTCCTGCGCCAGCACCTATTCTTCAGTTGCCTTGGCACTCACACAACAATGAGGCCCAGCCTCCACATACAGCTCAGCCCATGGCCATGGTAGCCTCCAACTCGGGAACTGATTCTAACAATCTTTGGTATCTTGACAGTGGTGCTACTCACCATGTCACCTCTCATCCAGCCAATCTCACTCATCCGGCAGAAAACTCTGGTCCATAGCAAATATTCATGGGTAATCGTCTTGGCTTATCTATCATTTCTACTGGCTTAGCTTATGTTAACTCACCATTGGATAGCAGTGTTACTATTAAACTTAACCAATTACTATATGTTCCCACCATCACGAAAAACCTTATCAGTGTCAGTAAGTTCTCCCTAGATAACAATGTCTATTTTCAGTTTTTACCTAATTGTTTCTATGTCAAATCTCAGGATGATAATAGACTACTCTTTGAGGGCTATGTCAATTCGGCAGGCCTCTATGTCTTCTCCAACTTCTCTGTTACCTCAAGCTGTGCCTCTCCACAACAGTCTCCTCTGTGTCTCAGTCTCTCCAATTGTACCTCTGCTTCTAATAGTATTCCTTTATCTGTATCTACTGCTACTTCTGTACCTAAGCTAGCTAAATGTAATAAAGTGTCTCAATAGTATTATACTTGGCACTGTAGGTTAGGTCATGCAAATGAGTTTGCTGTAAAACAGGTCCTACATCAATGTAATCTTGCAGGAATTAATAAAAATAACTTGGAATTTTGTGTACCATGTTGTCTTGGCAAATCTCACAAATTACCATCTCACCTTTACACCACAGTGTACACCAAGCCCTTTGAATTGCTTTTTCTTGACCTATGGGGTCCTGCCCCTATCCCATCCAAAGATGGGCATCATTACTACTCCATAGTTGATGCAAGGTCAAAATACACTTGGATTTATCTTCTCAAACAAAAATCTGAAACTCTCACTATTTTCAAACAGTTTAGAGAACTCATTAAGGTTCAATTTCAAACTGAAATCCAAGCTGTTCAAACTGATTGGGGTGGTGAATTTCGGCCTTTCACCAAATTCTTATCAGATTTGGGCATCATTCACCGGGTTATATGCCCTCACACCCATCACCAGAATGGGAGTGTGGAGAGGAAGCATAGACACATTGTTGAAACTGGCCTCACTCTCCTTGCCCAGGCCTCTTTACCCATGCACTTCTGGGCTGATGCTTTTAGCACTGCAGTCTTTCTCATTAACAGGCTACCCTCTCCTGTTATTCAAAATTCCACTCCTTACTCTCTCCTGTACAACACCAATCCTGATTACACCTTCCTACGAATCTTTGGGTGTGCATGTTATCCATGCCTTAGACCCTATAACACAAATAAACTTGAATTTCGGTCCACTGAATGCACCTTTCTTGGGTACTCTACCTCTCGTAGAGGATACAAGTGCCTTTCCCAAGAAGGGAGACTGTTCATCTCCAAGGATGTTCAGTTTGATGAAACTAAGTTCCCTTTTGCCAAGCATACAAAACTTAAAGATTCTTCTGCATCACACAAGTCCTCATCCTCTGCTTTACAGCAAACTCATAGCACGACCACCTATCCAGTGCCTCTTCATGTTCTTCCTCAGTCCACCTCACCTTCTGTCCCCCAATGTCCACCAAATCCTTCCCCTTCTCTCACTACACCTGTCCATCCAGCTTTCCAGCCACCCTTCCCTAATCTTGTCAGCCCTATCACTATTATTCCCCCCATCTTGGATTCTAGTTCTAGTCCCCCCTCCTCCAACTCTGAGTCTTCCACCCTACCTTCCTTACATTCTGGCCTTACCCCATTGTACTCGTCTCCAGTGTCTCAGTCCCCTGTCTCTCCTACCTCTCCTAGCCCTTCACCTTCTTCTCTTCAACATCACAATCATCATCCTATGCAAACCCGGTTAAAATCTAAGCTAGTAACTACTGCTACTCCACATGCTTTGTTGACACAAGCTGAACCTACTTCCCCTAGAAAAGCCATCGCTATTCCCCAATGGAAACAGGCTATGCAATCAGAGTTTGACGCCTTGATCAGCAGTGGCACCTGGACACTGGTGGATTTGCCCTCTAACAGGCAAGCTATAGGCTGCAAGTGGGTTTTCCGGATTAAGGAAAATCCTGATGGCACAGTGAACAAGTACAAAGCCAGGCTTGTTGCCAAAGGCTTTCACCAAAAATGGGGACAAGATTCCACTGAAACCTTTTCACCTATGGTAAAACCTGTTACCATACGTATTATCCTCACATTGGCTGTCACTAACAGCTGGTCCATTCAACAGTTGGATGTAAACAATGCCTTCCTAAATGGGCATCTTAAGGAGGAGGTCTATATGGAGCAACCCTTTGGCTTTGAAAGTTCTAATCCCAGTCAAGTCTGCAGGCTAAATAAAGCCATTTATGACCTAAAACAGGGCCCTAGAGCCCGGTTTGATAGACTCACTAAAGCCCTAGTACAATTTGGTTTCAAAACAAGCAGGTGTGATCCCTCTCTCTTCATTCACACAAAGTCTGGGATCAGCACCTATGTCCTTGTCTATGTGGATGATATCATTGTCACAGGTTCCTCGACCCAAAGAACTACTGACCTCATCACAAAATTGGACACTGAATTTGCTCTCAAACAACTAGGAGAGCTTGACTACTTTCTTGGAATAGAGATCAAGCATCTCAGTAATGGGGGCCTGGCTCTATCTCAATCAAAATACATCAATGATCTTCTGTCCAAGGTCAATATGGCTGATGCTAAAGGACTGCCAACACCTATGGTAAGTAATAGCAAACTTACCAAATATGGTGCAAACTACCTGGAGGATCCTACACTCTATAGATCGGTTGTTGGGGCATTACAGTATGCCACTGTTACCAGGCCTGAAATCAGTTTCAGTGTCAGTTAAGTCTGTCAATTTCTGAGCCAACCTCTTGAGGAACATTGGAAAGCAGTAAAGAGAATACTGCGGTACCTTAAGGGCACTGTTTCACATGGTCTTATGCTGAGACCAGCTACACCAGGGCAGCCCTACACCCTACAAGGATTCTGTGATGCTGATTGGGGTGCAGACCTTGATGATAGTAGATCTACCTCGGGTTCCTGTGTGTATCTTGGGCCGAATTTGGTAAGTTGGTGGTCCAGAAAACAATCTCTTGTGGCCAGATCTAGTACCGAGGCTGAATATCGAAGTCTTGCAGCTACAACCTCAGAAGTTATGTGGGTTCAGTCATTGCTCCAGGAACTCCAGATACATACTGCACATCCTGTTATCTACTGTGACAATATGTCCACAGTCTCTCTCTCCCACAATCCAGTTCTGCACTCCAGAACAAAACACATGGAGTTAGATCTGTTCTTTGTAAGGGAGAAGGTCCTCAACAAGACTCTCACCGTCTGCCACATCCCTGGCCTAGACCAGGTTGCCGATCTTCTGACCAAGCCTCTCTCACAAACTCGCTTTGAAACACTCAGGAGCAATCTAGGTATTATTGACACACTGCTGTTTGTAAAACCGCCCTCAGTTTATAAGGGCGTGTGTTAGAGTGAGCTAGTTAGAGTGAGAATCCATGTACAACCACCCTCAGTTTATAAGGGGGTGTGTTAGAGTAAGTGTTTAGCTTAAGTGAGTGTAAACCTCACTCGAATAGGATTGTCTCAGCTGATCCTAGCTCCTAGAGTTAGCTTGTCATGTAAGCTACCCTGCTATTATAAATAGCATCTTTGTAACCGATTCCAATTAAGAAATAACAGAATCAGTTTTTCCTTTCTCTCATTCTATCTCTCTCGTTCCCTTTCTCTCTCATCTCACAACTGTAATACCTTAAAACATGGTAAACTGACTATTATAGAAATTCTGAGCATCCAAGGGATGAATGAGAGTAGTTCATTGGAATTTCATATCCTTGGTAAATCATTCTCCTGCTTTTCAATAACCCGTTTCTGTAGTTACCACCAGTCAGATGCCATTTTACAGAGGAGGTCCCAATGATCTGACAATGGAAGCAAGGCATTTTGAGCTATTATCTTGAATATCTTCTTGATGCCAGTTTCCTGTAGACTTTATTATGGTTTTCTCTTAACAGGAAAACAAGACTTCAGTTATAGAAATCATACAACCAACTGTTGTCTAGCAATTGAAAGACTTTTGCACCTTTAGCTGTCAATTTAAATTTGCAGCAGTACTGTACCTGATAATACTGGGGTCTTGCTTTTTAAGAGATGTAATGTAATATGGAGGTTTATTTGTGTGTATTGGATACATTCGACAGTTATACAAAGGCCCAATAATACTATCTTTTGTTGCATTTTTCTCAGCAATGGAGATCGCACACTCTGTTCACATTGCAAAGGAAGAGAAGCCGAACTGTACTGCAAAACAGTGGCTCAAGGTAGGCATCTCTTGAGTACCCTATGTTCTATTTCAAATAGTTATGCTGTACTGGACTTTTTATTGGACAAAACAAGTGATGGTGTGGCTGCAGTGTCCGAGCTAGAGATGCTTTTTGGGAGGTTGTGGACACAGTGTCAGGAATGCCAAGGTTCGCTTCATCAGGATGTTCTCTGTACAAGGTAATTTCATCATTAAAATGGTTTATATTTTTTTGAAATTTTGTATTGAGGGATTCTTGGGTGTATGGAGTTATTCTCAAATTTTTGGTTCAAGGGGCACCAGTTAGAGTATCGATTAATCATGTCCTGGAATAAGTTTCCCCCCCTTTTCCCCAGGGTTGTTTACTATCACATTGTTGTGGTGCCTTGGTTTCTTTTCACTCGTGTCTATTCATCTGGCTCTTGTGGATTTCATACAAGAACTTACAATGTAATTGCAGCTACTAATTATTATCACTGATTTATGCCTCACTATTGTGTTACAGTCGGGATTGTCCAATTTTTTATCGACGAAAAAAGGCACAGAAAGATATGGCCGAAGCAAGGTTGCAATTGGACCGATGGAACTTCTAAGATTTTGCCAAGGTCCGTACTTGCTTACAATTTTAAGTATTTTCTCAATCCTTCATCGTTCTTCGTAACGATCTAGTCACTGACCCGTAGGAATTTCACCCATTTATATATCGAAGAATTGCAATACAAAGAATTAGAACATGTTTCAAGTTTTTTTATTTATATAGTTTAAAATAAAAGCGGGTTTACGGATTTTAAAGTCAATCGCAACTGGATTATCATTTTTTTTTCTGACTTTGTAACTCGATTCTGTTAAGATTCTAATTTTTGGTAAATGAATTGCATCTACATGCACATATGCGTAAGTCCTAAGTTTACTGATTGGCCTCTGCGTATGATTCCTGAATCCTGATATATATATGCCATTCCAAGTCTGTGGTTAAGTGGGGTTGACATAAATTTTACGATTATAGGAATCGTTAAATTTGCTGTTTTTTGGGAACTGAAGGAATACCTCTGGGGAATTGGAATCCTTCCACAAGCTGTTCTGACCGTATTCTTATTGCTGGAAGGAAACTATATATGGCAAAGGGCCTAATTTTCTGTACGGTCTAGTTTAGATATGATTTTGCAGAAAGTGTTTCTTCTGGTGCAGAATTTGACCTAGCGGATCTTGGAAGCCAATGGAAGCAATCTGCTGTCACAATTCTGGTATGTATAATGTAAAAGTAAGCCCATAATTCAGGACTTTATTTAGGAACCAGTCTGTAAAATTAAATTTTGATGAATTAATAATGTAAAATTGAGTTTTGATGAATTAGTAGTGTAAAATTGAGTTTGTAGCAATTTATTTACGTTGTATTTTACTAAAAGTAATTTTAGTAGAATATTGTTTAGATTTCAATTAAATTAACTTTTAGAGGTATAGTTACCAATCTTTAATTCTATTTTCAAAGGATATGAATGTTGAAAAGATAGTAAAGTAATTAATTTTCCAAGGTTATTATGGCAAGAGTAGTAATTAAAAAACTAAATTGAGTTTTGGCAACCAAAAATGAAATTTTATTGTAAGCTTAGTTTCGAGGACTTTCAGATATCAAATACCAATGTTTTAACTGGATAGGTCATTGGAGGCATCGGTTCAGGTTTTAATTATATATTTTTAATTTTATATAATATATTCAATTTAATAATAAAACAAAAAAACTAATATATTAATAAAATAGTTTATATAATGTTTATATCGATTAATCAAGACTTCTTCAAAAACATTTAGATCATTGTATAATGTTTAAAGAAATCTATGAAACAAGGATAGAAAATAATGTAATTACTAATTAAACGTGTTAATATCTCAAAGACAATGCTAATAGTCATAGTCACTTTGACATTGTGGGGGCTATACAAGTTTGTAGAGTGAATTTAGCGGGGGAGGAAGAGAACGAACCTTGTTTCATAGAAGAGGAACAAGGAATGAGGAAGATAATAGGGAAACGAGGAAGACGGAGATTGCTCTCTTTATTTGGCTGAGAACGAGAAACAAAGAAGAGTTAAGAGGTCGAATCCTAATTAAAGAGTTCAAGTAAAATGATGTCGCTTCACATTTTTTTGAAATTTGGGCCGACTGTTGGGTTGTCAGTTTTGCCTTGATTTGATCGGCTCTCCACCAATTTTCAATACAAGCGATCCTTAGGGGGTCCGGATCGATGCTAGGACTAGTTAATTGGTTCATTGGTTTCGACAACCATCCGAAATACACAATTGTCTAAAGATTTTTTGGAACATCATTTTAATCCTAATTAGATAAGAGATATGATTTGACCCTGAAACTATAATTTTTTATCTTGATATTAATTAGGTTTTAGTAAGTAATAGTTTTAAAATTATGTTAATATAAAAATTACTATTTAAGGACTAAATAAATGTAATATATGCACTGTCGGTGTAAAGTTTTTTATACCGTCAACCAATTAGAAATCATGATATGGGTGACTTTCAAAGTAATTAGGATAAGAGTCAATCATTTTAGCTTATGTGATAATTTATGATTGGTTGATAATGTAAAAGATCTTTATACTGACAGTGTATACCAATTAAATCTATAATACTTCCTCCGGACTCAATTATAAGCAAAAAAAAAAACCTATATTTTATGGACTCAAATATAAGCAAAATCCAACAAAGTCAACTCTATTTAATGTCAGTGTTTCAAAAACACCCTTAGTCTCCTTTTACTTTTTCAAGGCAATTAATATCAGGGTAGTTTAGTAATTGTAACTCATTTTTTTTACATAAATCAAGACAATTAACTTACTTCCTTAATAAGTGTGAAATTAGTTAATTTTGCTTATAATTGAGTCTGAAGGGTAGGGATGGCAATGGGTAAGGTTTGGGTAGGGTATTATAGTACCCGTCCCCGTACTCGTGTTTTGAAAAAATACCTGTACCCGGACCCATACCTGCGTGGGTAACCACTTTAATACTCATACCCTTATCCGTTGGATACTTAAATAGCCATTACCCGCACTTTAATATAAGAAAATTGTGGATGTTTGAAAATAGAATAAGAGGTTTGTACACTCAAAAGAGAAAAACATAAATATGTAATACAAATTAGGTCATTTTAAAATATTTTCACATTATAGACATACATCATAATATATTTAATACTGATATGCAAAAGTTTTTGATACAAAACATCTAATATTCTTCGAAATATTAATATTAAGTACATACATATTAGTAGTATTATCAAATTCATTAGCATCAAGACTAAATTGAAAGCAATTAAAACAAACAGAGATGTCTATACATGAATGTTTATTTTACTTAAATATGAGATGCTTATTAAATTTCATGATTCTATATAACTGAAGCTAATCCAAAGCATACGTAACTAGAAAGCAAAATTTAAAAGGGGAAAAGCCAATCTCTATATTATGTAACCAGAAAGCACAAATGTTAGTTTACTTAAATTTTATTGTTTATAGATCTATCTGTCTTTAACTTACTGATTCATTTTAGTAGTTAATTCCAACTCCATCACTACGCATGCTTTGCAATGTGACCCCTAATTTGTAATATATATTGTTTGCGTTTTTTCCCACTTTCCATTAAACAGGTTTTCCTTTTCTATCAATAATTATTGTTCTCTAAATGAACCTAATTAAATATCATATATTCTCATATCCATCTATATATTTTGAAATTTGAATAAATTCAATCTTTATCGCAATATCATTATTTTTTAATGAGTTTAATTGTCATATACTGTCAGTGTAAAATTTTTTTACACTGACAACCAATCAGAAATCATGGTGTGTGTGACTTTTAAGGTATTCTTTATCGCAATATTTAATATATTATAATTATATATAATACATAAGAGGAGAGAGTGATTTATACCAATATACCATTTTTCACTTATATCAACAGTGATTGTGATTTTAATTTTAGTAATAATTTACGCCTTTATATGAAAATAAGATCAATAGCTAAAATTGAATATAAGTAAAAAATGGTTTACACTAGTGTAAATAGATTCCTCTAATACTCTCTTCAGTTCCTTTGTGTTGTTATTGATATTGCAAAACAATGGAAGTCAAAATATAAATGCATAAGCTTACCACTGTTATGTTGATCATGCTTCAAACCTCTCTAATAATAAATCTGGAAATGGATTGAGTGACTTTCATTTGTGGTGACTTTGATGACTTTATGCATTTTTTGGAGAGAGAAATATAAGAGAGAAAAATGAAATAAGATGAGAGAGTGTGTGTTAAATGAGAGAGAAAGAGAGAAAGGCACCAAAGTTACCATTATGGAAGTCACCCAATCTATACCCTAATAAATCTTCTCCAATCTTAACAGTGGAAGTGACATCCGCACAATACAAATAGAGATACAAGGCATGTATATATCAAAATATATATATATATATATATATGGGTATGAGGTGTGGTGGGGTGGGTACAAGAGTATCCGTACCCACATCCATAGCCATAAAATTTTGCAGGTAATTTTTCATCCCCATCTCCATTAAGGGGGTAATTACCCTATCCATCATGAATAATTTTTACGGGTATTCTATAGATCCGTTACCCATTATCATCCCTATCGAAGGGAGTATATTCAAAATTAAATTGATGTTTTAACCAAAATAAAGGTTTATTATCGATAGGAGTTTTATTGTATTACGAGTGGAAGAGTTCAATTAATTTGGATGTGCTTTGATACAAGAAATATTATTTTCACTTTTTTTTTTTGAATTCTATTTTCACTTTTCTTAAACAAGGCAAAAGGGAGACTGCTAGCTACTTAATGGATTGTGATTACCTGCCATCACTTATGTCACTCTCTCTCCATTCACATTTTTTTGTATCTTTTTATTTGAAAAAAACCAATGATCATAATTTAAAGATAAGAAATCCAATGGTTGTGACATATATTGACTGCGGTCAAAATGACCGCAGTGAATTGTGATCCCTCATTAATGTGCTAGTACATGTATTTTTTTTTTTGTTTTTCAAGGTATCTTCCGTGCGTAACTGCAGAGACTAATCCCTCGAAGTACTAGACGATATTTAAAGGCTGACCTCTCCCAACCAGGTTTTCTCCATACGCAAGAGTCGAGGATCGAATCCCTAACCACCCCCTAACCACTTGCATAAGGGACCCAAATTCGTTACCACTTGGACCAACTAGATGCTGGTGTGTTAGTACATGTATAATATATATTGTAGAAATTAATGTGTTAATATTAGTATGACACTTTTGTGGGAAGGACACGTTTAAAGTAGAAGTGTGGAACTGAGTTCAAAAATATATTGTTTATAAATATATCGATAAAGTGTCATGTGTTTACAGTGAATAACATTTAAATGTTTCATAAAAAACCTATTGTTTACCTACCATTTACATGAAATTGTAATGTTTTCGCCGATTTTGAAGACAACGGTGTACATGTTTTACACAAAAGAAAAAGAGCCACAAGTTGGGTTGAAGGGAATTTCAATGTTGTCTAAACCTATTTGACAAGTTGGAGTTGGATTGAGTTAATTTTTAGAAAAAGACTTTAAGTAACACGATCTAAACCAATCTGGTATATACATAGATTGGATCTTGTTGGGTGGTCATGAGGGAATGGATTGATGTGTATGTTTTTTATAAAATAAAAGGAGTAGTGCTACCTGCACCACCACACTTATTACATCAACCACCTCACTTTCTAATTTTGCATGTGAAAAGACATAAATACCCCTTTTTTCTATGCACAACACCACCCTGTCATAAAATTATACGCTCCGGTAATTAGTTATCGAAACACAAATTATACAGTTCGACAATTAATTGCCGGAACACAAAAAGATATATGTATTCCGGCAATTAATTGCTGGAATATAAATTATACACTCCGATAATTAGTTGCTGGAGCATAAATATCCCTAAAATGTTCAAATTCCACCTCTGTCACTTGTTGGTCTCCTGCTATATCCGCTTCCTTTAGTCGCATGTGAAAGGGTAGATCCATTCCCGTTGGCGGTGCGGTTGTCCATGAAAACTCGAAGATGCAAATCCATTTCCGTTGGTGATGCGACCAAAACCTCCACCGCATCACTTCCAGAAGCTTCTAACTTTTCCATGAAAGTCATTTGACAAAATAGTTTGGCTCCAAAATTATCAATTACGAAGCTTCCAATAAGAGATTTCACAGCAACATGTGCAAAACAAATAGAGCAAGAATAAAATAAAGGAAAAGATCCAAAAAAAGATGGATTAACTTGTTTCGGTCTACACCGGGACAGTCGATGCAAAACTCACCAAATGTGTTTCGACAACTAATTGTCCAAATACAAAAAATATGTGTTCTTGCAATTAGTTGTCGGAATAAAAGTTGTCGTCTCCTTGCTCCCGTAACCCTAGCCCTCTCATTCCAAAAAGGTAAGCCCTTGTCTCAAATCTTTGTGTCATTCCTCAAAACCCTTTCCGCTAAAGTTTGTCAATTCAAGAGAGAAATTTGATTTTTCGCACTTGAACCCCACCCATTCTTTAGAATATCATGGATGATCCGGAGAAAGCAATTCTTGTTACGTTTGACGAATCAGGGGCTATTGATAATGAGTTGAAGAAACAGGGTAAAAACTATTGTAACGATATGAAGGAGAAGCCATCAATCTGTAGATTGTGCATTGAAAAAATATGACCTTCATTACTGTGGCTCAAGGGCTTAAGGATGCACAAGCGGATAAATTTGGAAAATGAAATTTACATAAGAGGATAAATTTCTATAAAATCGAAAGCATGGTTTTGACTATTACAAAAAAAAGTCTGATTCTGCTTGTTTTTCCATAGGTGATGAGTAATGAGATATACAAAGCGTCAGGTGATGCAACACTGTAAATTTTAAAAAAAAATTTAATTAGATAAAAATATCAAAAGGGTAATATAAGAATAAAAAAATTATAACGCTCCATATTAATAAGTAATAATAAATACCTTAATTAAAAATGCTTGAAAAAATGTGAGTGTGTTAGAGGGAGTGAAAGGTGTGAGTAGAGGAGGGGGGCTATACAGGGAGGATTCATGGATGGTTGTAAATAGAGGGTTTGGGGGTGGATGGGAGACAATAATGGGCTGTAGGTGGGTGGAAGACAACCGCGCCACATGGCACGCTCTTGGAAAGGCGCTACTGCGCCTGGCACCACGTAAGGCGCGACGCACATCAGCAATTTTTCCCAGAGTGCGTCACGTGGCGCCGGGTAGGCTTTTCCTTTTTTTTTGAATTTTTGTCTCACTCAATAACATGACATCACGTGTTATTTATATTTCTTTTTAGAAAAAAGGAGAGGCGCTCGCGCCTTCACGTCAACAACATAAAATAATAAGAAAATTCACGTTGACAAAAAAGTGAGTTAGTTGGTAAATAGTTTTGAAACAGGTTAAATTGATAAATGATTTGTAAAAGTGAGTCAGTTTGATCAAAAATCCTTCCACTGCAAACTTACATTTGCCACCGCAAAAGTTCAGCCACACATAAGTTAATAGCGGATTTGACAGGGTTATGGCTGGGCTTTAAGAATGGGGTGATGGGAGGCACTCATGGCGGGCAGCAAAGTAATGGGAGATTGGTAAGAAGAGAGGGAGCTAAGAGTGAGAGCGACACAAAGCTGCTTGAAAGGGGGCTGAAATGAAAAATGAGATTGCAAATTAATAATAAACATTGAAGTTTATAGTATAAGACACAAAATGGCATCGTTTTTTACTTGGGGCCATCATGTTGCATCCTTGAATCCGTGATCAAACCAACTTACAGGGTTGTTCAACTTGATACTCTAAAGCGTATTACTACTTACACCCCTATAATTGCTATTGCACCACCCCACAACATTTAATTATTTTTTTATTATAAAAATATCTCTACAAATAAATTCACCATCCCGCAACGTTATTTTTTTTCCTTTATTTCGTGTTCTTTCAGCAATTAAATGTCTGAACACAAAAAACATGTACTTCCGACAATTAATTTCCAGAATACACAAAAATTAGTGTTCTGTAATTTTTCAAGTTTTTTGATCTACCGACATTTAGTTTCGGGAATACAAAACAAATTGTGTTTCGACAATTAGTTGTCGAAATACAAAAAAATTATGATATTTTTAAAATCTTTTTATCTACCGGCAATTAGTTGCTGGAATACATAAAATTTGTATTCCGACAATTAATTGCTGAAATACAAAAAAAAACATGTATGTATTCCAATAACTAATTGCCGGAACACAAATTTTATGTATTCTGGAAACTAATTTCCAGAACACATTCGGAATGGATTTTTTGTCTTTTCACGTGTAAAAAAGAAAAAGTGGGGTGATGGATGTTTAAGTGTAGGGATGTAGGTAGAAATACCCTATTCCAAATCATTCTGAAAATTTTGAAATTGGGCTAGGATTAATCATCAGGTAGACCCAAATCAATGTGTATCCCTAAAATAAATGCACAAAAAAATGTTTCACAACGTACAACGTAGTGTATGCTTTTCAAACTTTAGGAGTTAGGAGGGTAAATTATAGGATTTCAAAATTCGTGTCTTCAAATTTAGAAAAAAAATTCAGAGAGTAGGGTGTAATTTAGTAATGTACTTCAAAAAAATTTCTATACAATTTACTCAATGAGCATTTTGTTTAAGTACAACTTTACACCCCAACCTGTATGTACATCTTATTCTTGAACTGGAATGTTAAAAAAGGGGTACAATAGTTATCCCTATATTTCCATCATCCATAGCAGAACTATAATGTAGAATAAATCAGCAACTAAAATCTCGGACTCAAGAGTATAATCGCAGGCGAGTTGTAATTTGCTGTCGGCACAAAGGGCATGAAGATAATGTCACGCCACACTCCTTGCAAGTCTACATCAAAAAACAAAAGGGCAGATAAATGCCAGATATATTTTTACATATAGAATGCTTTTTCCTGCCAATAGTCAATTTTGTAATAACAGATTTATTTATTAGATACTGTTTTTCCCATGTTGTATCAATGTTAAATGTTTCATACTTATCTGAGTTGGAGTAGGGGATTACCATCGTCATTTTTCCTTTGAAATTTTATTACTTGTACAAAAGTACAAGATCTATTTAAAAGGACCTTGATGTAACTGGGTATTTTTTTAATTAAAAAAAAACTTAGTTTTTAACAAAATTCGATGATTGATGCATGTGGGAAAATGCTTTTATAAGCTAAATTCCCTTAGATTTATAATTCACAGAGTTTAAAAGCTTTAGGGCACATTGATATGAGCATTAAACAAGAACAAGTTCATTAAACACACTTACTGTATGACCGCATGCAAAAGCCATGTCCTTTGGATTGGTTAGGCAAACAGGGCATACCTTGAACAAGAGAAAGACAGTTATCTCATAAACATAATGTGATGTTAACATGAATAATCTAAAGCAGGAGAAAGACATCAGGGAGGGGCAAGGAAACATACTGGTTCAGCAGCAGCTGAAGCAGTTGGCTCAACTGATTCAAAATTTGTCATGCGTGGAGCTGTTAGGACTGCATTATCATGATCTATTACATCCTTAGGTGGAGGGAGAGGCCTTTTATGCTGACGACCTACTGGTTCTCTACTGCATCAGAATGATTTGACACTCAGTTATCCTTGAATATAATTTAGAACTATCATACCTTAGTTCTTGGCTTACTTGGTAAGTTGTATATTTTGGACTGCCCGGTACTGAAATGGAATTTCCATAAGGGCAGCAAGTGCAAATGATGTTTCCTTTTTTGATGCTTCTGTGTTCTCAGACATTATCTTTGTGAAATTCACAAACTGAAGGGATAAAAAGGAAAAACAAAGTAGATTATATAACAATCTCATCAATAAAAGAAGAAAAATCATAATACTGTAATTAAGAGTGGTATTCTAAAATATGGAACATTGAAAAATTTCCAGCTCATTTTTTAGATTAAGCAATAAGCAGTCATTTACTCAATTTTCAAACTGATCACTACCATATCACATACCAATGCAATGTGTGATTTTCTCAGCACAAATCTCAGAGAAAGTCTGGATGGAATTTTAAAATGTTAAATATGTGAAAAAAGGTTTATCTCCGCCTTTAACCCAACCCAAGGTCCTCATTAATCCAGATGAGACATTGGGTAAACCTGTATGCAGTCATCACTCATCACACATATATTAATGTCAAGATAGTAGAACTCCAAATTGTACCTGTCTTGATCGAGAGAACAGCTTCATAAAACAGTTCCTTCTCTAATGTAAGATTAATTACAGACCCCTGATCTTGGTTTTGGAATTGGCTAATGTACTAACCTTTATCTAATATGTCAAACTCCAGGCCTTCTAATCTCCAACTATACATGGTAAAAGTTACCGCAAAAGCAGACAGTACTTGAATATTCAAGTGCTATTAAGTACCTGAAAGTTGTCAAATAACCGCTCCTTAATGTTATCATCAAAGTGCTGCATCTCGTCCCACGGTCCATCTCCAACTCCAACCAAAATAATCGAGAGAGGATGGTGACTGACAATCAGAATAGCTCCACATAAAAGACATATACAATAAGCAACAGCAAAAGACTACACAAGAAGTTGCTTTACCTTGCAGCAACAATAGAACTAATAGTTGCTTGTTCTTGTGGACTAAGCTTTCCATGTGGATTTCTGGTAACCTAAAGGAAAAAAAAAGAGATATTCTTGAAAAAGGAGAAGAGGAATAGGAAAAAGACAATTAAATCAAGCCATGAAAAAAGAAAACAACGGGATAAAATAAATAGATAAAACCTGTCCATCAGCAATAATGACAAGAACATGATATTGTCCATTGCTTCTCTCCACGATGTCAATTGCTGCGTCGATTACAGGGGCAAATGATGTCGGACCTGCAAATAAGGAGGGAGATATTGTAATCAATCTTTCATATCATTGCCTGTATACCTAAGCCCTCTCTCCCAGGGGTTTTTCCTTTTTGAAATAAAAGAAGAATCAATAAAGAAAAGGCACATAAAATACAGGAGGATTCCTAAAGAAGATTAGGAGAGAAAGTATAACAAAAACATGCACCAGCTTAAAAAACAATCTAGTCCCTTTGCGTGTCAGACAAGGAAACTCATTCAATACAACCCCCGAGCTGAACCCTACAAGATGACATAAAAACAAGCCTGCCCCACAAAAACTGAGTAGGAAGAGATCTCCGGCTAAAGATTTTGGATTTGCTCTCCAGCCAAATGCACCACACTAGAGCCAACAGAGCACAATTCCAAACCACGTTAATTTCCATTCTACTTCCCAAATCTCCATAATGGATAGAAATGAACACTAACAAATCAGATGCTCAAATTCAATGTTCTCAAAACTCCACATACTGCTTACTTTATAACTTCCAAGTTACTTCACAAATCAAGAGATCACTTATTTGTTTAAAAATCTTGAGCATGTAACACAGAGTCAGAGGATTCCCTATCATTTGTTAATTGTTCCGAAGAGAATGGAAATCCCATGAAAAAGTAGAGTCTTGAAAGTCTTTAACACTATATGGATAGGAGAATTTTGTAAGGAAGATAGACAATAAAGTCATGGGAAAGCCAAACTGAAAGAGGAATCTGCTACCTAATGGTCCTTCCAAAAGTTGACACAAGAAACATTACCAACCTTCAAGAAAAGCAAAGACTTGAAATTGAGGTTGCTGTATTAGCATCCCACCCAAAATAGTATGAGAAGCATGTTAGCATCGGGTTGCTGTATTAGCATCCCACCCATTTTGGCTTAAGCTATATTTACTCCAAATAGCCTGATGCCAAAGGGAATGAGGTTCAAAAGGAACACAGCACAGCTATTTTCCTGTCAAATAAATGTTTATAGACATATCCATAGCACCCAACCAAAGAAAAAATCAATCACAATCTTTTCTATTGTATGGACAACTCTCACTGCGATAGCATCAAACATGTCGAGAACCAGTATTTCAACCTCAATCATTGTTCTTAACAAGGATTATGTGCCAACAGACCATAGGTTCAGAGGCATTTTAATTTTTAAATTCATGATATGATTAGCCAAATGCTCTAATTAAATCATACGACAGTTCTCACACGCTCACTTTCTCTCCAAAATAACAATGGTAATCTTATTTGTCCAAAAAAAAACCAGATATATTTGTGACAGATACTTTTAAATTGTAAAATCTAGTCAGCAAGGAAGAGAATATTGTAAAATAAACCTGAAAGTTTTAAGTGTGGAACAATCTCTCTATATCGTGCAAGTACTTCCTCAAAACCTTGGCAATATCTACCATCGGGATAAAAACTGAACACATTCTGATCACATGTAGATGCTACAAAAGTAAATTCACTGAAATCAATATAAGAGAAGACAGAGTATGGCCAATGATAAAGTCACAAACAGCTACTCACTGTCACCAAATCCAAAACATGGTATCAGATTATCTTCATCAAAAGAAGACAGAGTATGGCCAATGATAGAGATTGCTTGCTCATATGGATTAGGAGTGTTTCCGATATAATGAAGACTTTTCCTGTGGAATGAGCGCTTACCTACAATTATCAAGGTGTGACTTTTCTACTATACAAATATGAATTTATAAATTAATTTCATATGTAAAAGGAATAACCTGTCCACTCATTGCTTTTCGTGAAGTCAATACCAATTATTAAATTTGAGGATTCCAGACCAGCTTCTCTTAGAGCAGAAACAACCTGAAATGTAAGTGCCATATCCTTTGTAAGCATGAAGTTTCTACAAATAATTAAGTCTAACAAGATAATCAATCATAGAGAGGATGAGCCTTGGCGCAACTGTGTTGCTCCCTGGTCACGTGGAGATCACAGGTTCAAATTCTAAAACAGTCTCTCTATTGCGAGGTAAGGCTGCGTACATCTACCATCCTAGATCCCACTAGGTGGGAGTCTCGTGCACTGGGCCGTATAAAAAGATAATCAATCATAGACTATGCTTGTAATGTTAAGATTAATACTGACTATCATCTCTAAATCACTGAGCAAAATTAACAGTGAAAACCTGATCCAATGAGTTGAAATTGTCAGCTATATATGTGGGTTGCTGTTTATGTTGATGGCGAGTATTTTTGGAACTCGTAGCATAAGAAGGGGGCTGATGATAGCTAGTATTGACTGAACTCCCAGCATAAGAAGAGTGTTGATGATAGTTTGTATTCAATGAACTCCCAGCATAAGGGGGTTGCTGGTATAAATTATCTTGAGATTCATTCATTGACTCCGCATTTCCCATAATTAAAGGCCCGCTTTAACCTATCCCAAAATAAATAACCAGACAATAGAGGTAAAAACACAAGATTAAAGTTAAAACCAAAATTACAGTAGCAAACAACAACAAACTATGATTTTAATTTAGAGTTTCATTTTAATACACTGTCACTGTAAAACTGTAAAGTTCTTTACGATGTAAATTAATCACAAATCATTTAATGTATGACTTTTAAGTTAGTTATTATAAGAGTCAAATATTTTTAATGATGTGACAATTAATTATTGGTTGACGGTGGAAAATA
Organism: Ammopiptanthus mongolicus; assembly: GCA_039655645.1. Lineage (NCBI taxonomy): Eukaryota > Viridiplantae > Streptophyta > Magnoliopsida > Fabales > Fabaceae > Ammopiptanthus > Ammopiptanthus mongolicus. Next base: position 22,710,168 of record CM077345.1, on the reverse strand, counting down.
TTTAGTTTATTTCGGCATCATTTACAAGTGAAAATATTTGCACGAATAACAGTTTTATTACGTTTCACAGCTTGCTTGCTTTTCAAAATGAATCCATTACAATTTGTAGTCATTAATCTTAAGGTTAAGGAAGCAGACACAGACAGAACAGCACAAAGGAAAAACCAGAGCTACTTCATAACAGCTCAATGGCTATAACGAAAACAGTACTACTTGCCTGATCGAACAACCACAATCGCAACTGAATTTTGCTCCTAAGATCGAAGCCACAACCACGAATTGCTGTTATAGTAAATTGCAACCTCAAAACGTCGCCGTAACCAGTGAAACGCCAGAATCTGATTAATGTGAATCAGCGGTTATCTATCAGTTCCATTCCATAATTAGCAATAACTAACTATTAGTATTATTACTATTATTATTAGAAGAAGAGGAAAAAGAGAGAGAGAGGGGAAAATTGGGATTCAAAATTGACCTTGTTGATTGTGATTGTGGCTGCTTTGTGTGGTGGTTTTGGCGATGGACTTCAAAGCTTTGGGTTGAAGTTTCAAAGAGCAGAAAGGTAGTTAGTGATGGCTTCTTATTTTTCTTTTTTTAAAAAGAAAATATGTGCTGTTTGTGTATTGTATTGTATTTATTTCATTTATTATTTGTTTGCGTGGTGTTTGTTGATGTTAGACTCGGACAGACTTAGGTGGTTCTATTTGATGCGTGCACTGAACTCGTTGAAAACTTCTTTCTATGGTCAATCGCTTCACGTGTTTGTTGGGTCTGAATCATGGGAATCGCGCAAAAGCTACGTTATCCATATGAATAAGGGATTATTATGTTTGGTTTTACCTTGAAGCAACAAAAATCACGTTGCTTGGTGGAACTTTTTCATATGTTCGCATAGGCGTGAAGGCCAAACTCAACACACGCTTAGTGTAAGCATGTTTTTGGTTTGTTTGTTTTTTTTTTTTTTTTTTTATGGCTTTTGCCTTTTGGACAAATGTTTGTTTGAGACCTTCCCCACACAAAATTAAATATATAATTGATTATTTGTATTGTCAGTATAATAATTTAGATTTAATTGTTATGCATAGGTTTTATACTGTCAATCAATCAGAAATTATCATATTAATTCAAATGATTGATTTTTATCCTAACTATCTTAAAAGTCATTTAAACCATGATTTCTGATTAATTGACGGTCAGTGCATATTAATTAAACTCTAATAATTTTTAATATTGTAAATTAAAAAAAATTATAGGATCATTAAAAATATTTGACTCTTATCATATACTTCCTTCGTAACAAAATATAAGCAAATTTAACCACATTCACATTTATTAAAATAACTAATTATTCACATTTAATGTTGTTAATCTCATTTAAAAGTTTAACTTCATTGCCTAAATTACCCCTGTTTGTTTATTCATATTAATTGTATTGTATGAAAACTTGTTTCAATTAAATGCAATAAAATTAAGGATATTTTTGATATATTATCATTAAATAGGATGCAAAAAGTCAACTTTTGCTTATATTTTATTACAACTTAGATAAGCAAATTTTTGTTTATATTTTGTTATGGATGAAGTATCATAATTAGGATGATTATAATTGACAGATAATATAAAAAACTTTATATAACATATAAAATTAAGCTTTTGAATTAACTTTTTTAGTTTAATTTTGACTAATTATCAGTATAAAGTTTTTTATCATGTCAATTAATCATAAATTATTTTATGTGTGACTTTTAAGATAATTACTTTAATATCAATCATTTTAAAAATAAAGTAAATTCATAATTGATCCGGATCCCCGATATAAATTACATGCGTAACAATTAAATTTTTTTAAACCTTTTTCATTGTTTCCTTTTATGCATTTTCCAACTCATAATTGGTACTAGGATCTGTAAAGTATGTAAGAATCCAGTGTTTTATGGAGTGCGTGAAATCATAAATTATGCCATCCATATCTTAAGGATGTATATAATTTTTATTTAAAATTCATGTCAATTATTTTTTATAATGCATTTTAATTTAATTTATTTTGTTTTTTAAAGCAATATTAATTAGGATTTAATTATAATGCATAATTGGTATAAAGTTTTTTTACATAATCAGCTAATCACTTATTGTTATCATTAAAAATATTTGACTTTTTCAATAATTATATTAATAATCACATATGGGTGATGTAGAGGTGACAAAAGGGGTACCCGACCCATGGTGGGCAGGCCGATGCGGGTTCATGATTTATCGGGTCGGGCCAAAACAACTTGAGTACAACTCGAGCTAAACAAAAAATGCCTAAGTCCAACCTTATGTAGACTATGGGCTTGTTCGGGACGGGCCGATTTTATGTTCAAAATTGCATTTTTTTCTCCCAATTTCATCTTCGCATTAATATTTCATTTGAAAACTTATTGCACATAAGCAAGATTCAGAAAATGACTAAATGTTGCACAATGCACAAACACCAGATTGTGCAAAAACAATGTCCCGCATTTCTGATGCACAAAGTACGCATCACAATAGCAAAACTAGAGGAACAGTAATGCTTCAAAAAATACAAGACTTTGTGTCTGTTTGGCAAGGTACTTCAACGAGCTTATAGCAGATGAGAAAGTAGTCCCGTTTGGTAAGCGCGTCTGTCACGAGCTTATAACGTTTTTTCACGAGCTTATAGCATTTTTTTCAGACTCTACTTGAAATAGCGTTTGAGTTTATAGCTTATAGCGTTTCATCTTTCTTTCCACTTTTATCTTTATTATCTTCATTTAATTCTACCTTTATTTTTTTTTTCTCTTTTATGTAAAATCATTAATGAAGATGTCTTTTTATGTCATTTTATATCTTTCAGCTAGTTCAACCTCTAGTTTTACCAAAAACTTTCACAGAAAATAAGCTAGCTTATCCGCTATCCGCTATCAGCTACCTCATCCTCTATCCGCTATAAGCTATCCACTATTAGCTAGCTTATCCGCTAATAACTAATAGCTAATTTTACCAAACAGGCTCTTTGATAATTTTTTTTAAAAATGTTCCATATGTTTTTTAATTTTATGAAAATAAAAATAATTAAAAATTAAAATATAGAAAAATATTTGGGCTGCCCGACTTGAACCCATATTTAATTAGGGTTTCAGCGGGTTGGGCTAAAAGGCCCGGATTTAATTCAGTCCCAAATTTTAGAGTCCAAGCCCTACATTTCACTGATATATTCGGATCGACCGGTCCGATCATTTTACTGTCTCTAGGATGCGGTGTGATTGGTTGACAGTTAAAAAATTTTATACTAACAATATATCTAAATTAAACTTTTCCTAAAGAAAACGATATGATGAGTGCATTTGGCAGGGATTAAAAAATGATTTTCATATAAAATAATTTAAAGATTATTTTTAGAGAGTTTTAAGTAAAGAAAAAGCTAATTTGTGTTTTTACAATCATAAAAATGATTTTCATGAAATTTTAATGAGAAAATAAAAAAAATTTCTCCAATTTTTTTTCATTAATCATTTTGTTCAAATTCTCTTTAATTTCAAAAGTCGAAATAAAGAATCAGTTTCAAAAAATAAGTGATTATTTAAAAATGAAAAAAAAGCTGAAACATGCATAATCTTTAAAGCACGACAGGATCTATCAATCATGATATATAAGAACTATTGACAATACATGCATAATTGTTTACTAGTAGCTAGTGGAACCAGACCAAATAATTTGAGCATGGTTTAAAACTTTAAATAAATATTTAATATTATTTAAATTATTTTAATACAAATTTAATTAAAAATAAAGTTTATAACTAAGGGGTTAGAGTATCCATTGATGATAAGGTAATTTTATTCTAGAACCATTAGAAATAAAATGAAATAAAATTTTGAGGAAGCTAGCAAAGATTGCGACTATATTATTGATATAATTTTTGAGCATATTTAGGGGAAAGTGGGAAACATTTTGAGTGGATGCTTATACAACAATTATATGTAGGGGACTGCTACATATCCTTAATAATTTAAGGGTTTTGATATCTTCGGTTTGGGTACCAATAATCAAAGGTGTTAATATTTCCAAATATTTTGCTATCATGTCTTACGTATCGGGAAACATGTGCTAGTCTTTAATGGGCTTTATTTAATATATTTTGTTGTATTTCTTTAACGACCATGTTATGTTCATGTAATATCATTCCTTCAAAATATTTTATTTTCTTTCGAAGATAATTCATAGCTTCTCTTATTTCTTATATCAGTATGACATCAAATCCTTCTATGAATGTTACTAAATTTCCTGTCATATATAATCCTAGTTCTTCTAGGTATTCTACCATTGCGATTTGCTAGTTAGTTCTTTTATTTGATTTTCCAAGAGGATTAATCTATTTTCTCTCCAAATTATACCTCTTTCAATTAATTTTCTAAGTTGTTCATCGATATAATCTTGATTTTTATTTTTTATTAAATTAGATAAGTATTCATATTCATCTTTAATTTGGGTTTTTACATTCTTATCTTTTCTTTTATAGTAATTATTTGTTCTTCCTTACTCATATTGCTAGATTTTCTAATTCTGTTTTTATCCATTTTTCCATTTTTAAGTTATAATCTATGATTTCTTCTATAATACATGCATCCATAAAGTCTCCAATTTCTTATTGTTGCCAGTATTTTATTTCTTTTCTAATCTTTTTTAACCATTGTTTTAACATGGTAAATGTCATCATGCTATTATTCTTTCAAGGCTTTTGAATATTTGAATTCGATTCTCAATTCTTCTTATTTGATATTTAATTATGTTATTAGGATTTTCTGAATCTAGATTTCTTAATGTTCTAACATAATTTCTTAAATTTTTTATATTTTTCTTTATTTCGCTAACTTTTTTCATTAGTCTAGCTCTGATACCAATTTGGTCACTCTTCAAAAATTTCCACTCTTCAAATTTAAATCTTTCATTTTTCATATCTTATTTTTTATATATAAGGTTAAATCATTAACTTGGTTTACTAGTTTATTAATATTATTATCATCCTTAGATCTTTCAGGTTCTAAAAGACTAATTGGTCTTGGTATATATAAGGTATTTTTAAAGATTCAGATCTTTTTACGAAAGTTCTTAATTCTATTATTTCATTTCTTTTAGGATAATAAATTTTTCCTATGTCTTCAAATAATCTTGGAACATCAATTCTTTCATTGTTTCTAAAAGTGATACTATGATGTGAGTTGGTTAAGGCGTAATTAACACAATATGTTACAGAAAATATTTTGTCTCCAGATCGCATTAAATTTTTCCTTAGAAATTTGTGTTCTAGATTTAATGATTGGTCTAATCTTTGTGTGCTTAAAGGTTTTCCTATGTTAGGATGAATTTCAAATTTTAATTTTACATAAGCTAAATTTCCTTCTATGACTCCTAATATTTTATCTCGTGAGTCGGTTATTCTTTCGTTTTTTAATATTAATTCGATAGGAGAATCTATTCCTTCTTGAAAAGTTGCTTTGATCAATATCAGGACAGCTCCTATATAGATATATCCTATTTTCCTTCTATATTCTTCTATGTTTAAATTCTGTCTTAATTCAGAGATTCTTTTTTGGTTTAGTAGTTGTATACAAGTGGTGCCTTGAGCTTCTGTTATGTCTATAGGGGTTTCGGTAATTATCTTTCCATAATGGATAATATTTTCTTTCTGAATAAATCTTTTCATTATTCCTCCGAGTTTCTCTTTTCCTTTCATATTTACGGTCTTAGATAGATCTAATTCTTCCTGCTGTATTTTTTGAAATAACCATGGGTTAATAAGGATACTTCCTTGATAGTTACCATCTTCTTCAGTAATTTGTAGGTGTTCTATATCGTTATTTTCTATGTTTTCGTTTTCCATAATATTTTCTATGTTGTAAATGATATTCTAAAGATAATGATACTAAACATACCTAATTGAAGTATTAACAGTTAGTCCTTCTTTGCCCACTGCTGCTTCCGCCAAATGAGTGATTGAACTTAAATTTGAAGAAGTACAAATGAAATGGTAAATGGAGGTTTGTAAGTAATAGAGTAATTTATTGATAATGGAAGTAGTTACAAAAGGGGTAGGTATACAAATACCTAACTAGTTTCCCTTAAGGAGACTAGCAGGTTTTCTCAACTAGAGAAAATGCTCAAGTGAGAGTTTTTTCCCTGGGTGGTTTTTTCTCTGCTTTGCCTCAGCATAAGAGGACTTATTTATAAGCTAAGGGATTATTAGGCTTTTACATAAATATCCCTACAGCACGTAAGTGCTTACATCAGTATGTTAATAATTTACATGGTGACGTCCCGGCTTACATCATTTTTTAATTATTGCTTTGTCTTCAAAATCTTTTTCTTGTGGCTGACAGCTAGTAGTGGCTTCTGACGTGGCTTGCTTTATACACCTCTCGCATGCATGATTGCCATTTTGCTTAATTAGTGTGCAAAGTGTATGGAGGACAGCTGAGCAATAATTCATTGCGGGTCCCTCGAAGGCATAAAAGGGCATCTCGAAGTTTGTCAGAAGTGCTAAGTCTTTTTCTTTGATGGGTTTTCCACTTGTCTTGCTTAGAAGCAAAGTATTTGGTCCTTTGTACAAAGTCTTGATATATGATTCTTTTCCAATGATTTGACACTGAGAGTAGATACTAGCTAATTGATGGGTTATGAAGTTAATAATTTGATCTTCATCATAGTCTGCTCTAGTGGGTTCATCCATGAATGGAAAATTGTTATTACTTATTCCAATAAAGACTAAGTGCTTCACCGGCTGTTTGGTAATAAAATCTGGATAAGCTGAGTCGAATTTTAAGAAAATCGATCTTTCATCAGGAATATTTTTTCGGAACATTTGGACTGCCTCCTTGAAGTAGTAAGGAAACAAATTAATTTCTTCAAGATTGGGACTTAAATAAAGACATTCTATTAGTCCGAATTGGAACATATTGAATGCTAGTATAGGTGGTGCTCCTGGTGTAAGTACAGCTTTGGTTGCGAATAATTTCCGATCAGCCATGTAGAAACGGTTGCTTTTTTCTTTATCAATCCAATGGGTTAGTTTATTAAGGTGTTCATAAAATTTTTCTTCTGAAAATTGGACTTGAAGTTCATGTTCTTTTCTAGTAATTATTTGATAATTATCTAAGGAAGAGGGGATCCTTCCTAGAGTTCTCATTGTCTTTTTTGGTTCTGGTTTGAGAGTAGTTGTTTCGGCAAAAGTTTTTTACCTTCCTAGAGTTCTCATTGTCCTAAGTAAATTTTTTTACCTTTCTTTTTTCTTTCTTCTTCTTGGAAATCTTTCAGTGCTTTTTCTGCCTCTTCTTTTGATGCATAAGATTTGTGAATAATTCCTGGGATCCTTTGACAATGAGGGGCTGCTTTGTGCCACTCGTCATAAAGTCCGGGAAATGGTCCATTAAAAACAGTATACCATTTCTGAGTCTCTTCTTCTCGAGCTTGTTGCTTTATTTCTGCTGGAATTGCTTGTTCCAGAAAATCTTCAGTTTCTAATTGTAAATCTAAGAGTTTAATATCCGCTTCAATCAAGTCTAATTCTCTCAGCTTTTGCTCTCTTAATGCTTTCTTGATTTCCTTTTGCCTTCTTAGCATTTGTGCTGTTCCTTGCTCCATTCTCGGGATAAGATATCTGCAAGGACATTCTTGTCACCTTTAATATGAGGTATGGAATAATTATATTCGGCTAATTTCATTTCTCATCGAATCAATCTTCCTTGCTTATATGTGCCTTTATAGTTGATATTCTTAAATCCTGCAACATAAGTAAAATCTGTTCGGACAATAAATTCTTTATCAAGCACATTGATCCGATGTTTTTCCAACATTCGAATAAGTGCTAGTGTTTCTTTTTCATTAGTGGGATAATTAATTTCACTGTCTGAAAATGTTCCAGACATGTATCGACACAGTAATTCTTTCTTTTGTGCAGAAGGTTTTGCTTTCATAACACCTCCCCAACATTCATTGGAAGCATCCGTTTCGATAATGATTAAATCATCGTCTAATGGATGATATAATTCACGAAGATTTTGGCATAAGTATTTTAATTTAGAAATAATTGCTTCGTCCTCTTCTGTCCACGACCAGAGGGCGTCTTTCTTTAGCTTTTGCTGAAGGGTTTTCCTTTCTGCTGCTAGATCTTTTAAAAATCCTTAATTGGAAATATACGTTAGTAATCCAAGAAATCTTTGTAGATCCTTTTTATCTTTTAATTTTATTGGAAAATTGTGAAGTTTTTCTAAAACGTATTTTTGCATTATTATTTTCCCTTTTTCAATCTCTAATCCTAAATAATTAATTTTATTTTGTGCTAAAACAGCTTTCTTCTTGCTTAAGACTACTCCGTGCTCTAAACATTTATTAATAACTAAGGCAATCTTATCAAAATGATCTTCTAAATTTTTATTTGTAAAAATTAATATATCATCTATATAAATAAGACAAAAATCTTTATATTCTTTAAGTATTGAATCCATTCTTCTTTGAAAGATTCCTGGTGATTGTTTCATTCCCATAGGAAGTACATTCCATTCGTATTGACCTTGAGGACAACTAAATGCAGTTAATGCTTTAGATTCTTCAGATAATATTATCTGATAAAATTCTGATTTGCAATCGAAAGTAATAAACCAATGCATATTCCGTATTCTTTCAATAATTAAATCTTTTCTAGGAAGAAAATATGCATCTCCTTCCATTGTATCATTTATCTGCTTATAATTTATTACCATCCGTCTTTTACCTCTTTTGATTTCACTATGGTTTTCTACATAGAACGCTGTGGCAGAGTGCTTACTTTTAGATGGTCTAATTGATCCTTTTTCACTCATCTGCCTAATATCTTCTGCAAATTCATCTCTATCTTGTTTGGTATAAATCATGGGTTTGCATTTTACTTCTTTTGTAGGGCTTTTAATTTTAGTTCGATTAATTCAGTATTTTTATTGTTAATTTTTGGATCAAGAGGGTTTTCGCTACATACTTTGTTTAAAAGTTCTTCTATATAGGCTGAGATTCTTCTTCCGAGTTCCAAATTAATTAATGCATAGCGAATTTTTTGACAAATCGTAGTGATTAACTCACCACGGTTCAGCTTGCTAAACTCTGATTGTTTAGTAGAAAAAGTGCATTGAGAATAATGGAAAATGGGTATAGTGAGTATTTCACGAAGTTGGGTGTTACGAATATAAGGTGTCTTGAGGGTGTTATGATCTAAGTATTGACAAAACGGCGAATAAAGACGTAGGAAGTTATTACCTGAAATTATGTCTATTCCTGTTTCTTGTTGATAGAATGTTGGTACAATAAATTTTTTATCTTGTATTCATAACGTGATTCGCTTGGCTACCCAAAATAGAGGGTGTATCGATTCATCCGCTATTTGTTTATCGAATAATGCTTTTGTTACAAGACAAATACTTACACCTGTATCAATATAAGCCTCCATTTCTTTATTGCTTTTTTCTACTATAATTTTAATATAAGTACTATTCGGATTCTGTTTTTTCTGAAGATAATTCATCATATTCAGAATATTCATAGACACTTCCGTCGGTATCACTTAGTTCTTCTTCTAGTGATTCTAGATTATATATTTTATACACCTTTTTTATGATTTTAGTTTTTTCTTTAAATTCTCTCTCTTTTTTCTGTGGACTTTCGTTTGCATAATGTCCCTCTATATTACATATCCAACATACACATTTCTGTTATCCTTTTGGACGAAACTTTTTAGGTGTTTGTCTTCTTCTAAAATACTTTTTCTTCATATTTTTATATGCTTTTTTCTTCGAATAAGTTTTTCTTAGTTTATGTTTGTTTTTATAATGTTTTCGTCTTTTTATAGGGTTCTTACATCCATAATTCCCTGGTAAATCTATTTCAAGTATATCACAACAGATTACATTTCTTCCCCTATTTAACGACCTTATTGTTTCTCGATTCAAATATTGTTCTCTTAATTCTTTATATAAGATTTGGATAATTCCTCCTAGAGTATTTGCAGTTTCATTTGGTTGTAATTCCCATAGCAATTTTATTTTGTTATTAAGTGGAAATGGTAATTTGTCTATAAATATCTCTTTATATATTTTTTTTGTTTCTGTATTTAGTTGATAGTAATATTTTTGGTATTCACAGATAAAGCTTTCTATTTCGCACATATCGCATATTTGCATTCTATTTAAATGTACTTTGGCCTTTTCATGTAAAAATCTGACTACTTCTGCATTATGTTCTATGCTAGTGTATCCTATGAATTCTTGATAGATTAGGCTCATAACTAGTCTAGCGAAGTCTTGATTATTGTGTGTACCAGCTGCATATTGTTACCAATGTTCAGTTGTTATACTACATAAGAATTTTACTACTTTTCTTGCTGTTTTATAGAGAAGGTAGTTTTTTTTTTTTTATTTCTGTCATATTTAGGTTGTTAAATTTTTCATCGGAGGCCTTTAATAAAGTTATTTCATTAGTCCATTGTAAAAGTATATCCTCTTTATTTTTTACGCAATCAAGATTTAATACATTTCCTGCTGCTCTACCTATTTCATAACGTGGCTTAAATTCTTCTTGAATTCTTGTCCATTTATCATTTTTTCTAACATATCCCTTATTATACATCGTTTCTTGTTCCATGTTATCCCATGTTTCATAATATTCTTTCCTTTTTCTTTTGGGTATTAAACTACTACTTGGTCCTCCTCTTTCCATACGTATTTCATCATAATCTGTGTCAGTTTCTGTAACACCCCGGTTTTTTTGTGCTTTCTAAGGACAATAAACTCGATTAATGAGTTTATATTTTTATCTGTGTGTTAGAAAATGATTTTGGAAAAACTAAAATCATATTCATGCTCCGGGTAATCGTGGGAGCCTACACTAGCGGAGGAAAATATGGATTTTACAACCAGATTTAATGTCGGTTAAATAAAACTCGAAGTTAAAAAAAACGCGGTGGCAGAATTGTAAATAATTAACTCATTTAAATCATATTTAACGTCGGTTTTATGAATAACTGACGTTAAAAATTTGAGTAAAACTATTAACTTCAGTTAATAAAATAACAGACGTTAAAAGTTAAATTTTAACGTTGGTTTTTTAAAACACCGACGTTAAAAGTTTTACTCAAATTTCAGTAAATCTTTTAACGTCGGTTCTTTAGAAAACCGACTTTAAAACATTAATTTTAACGTTTGGTTTTTTAATAACCGACATTAATAGTTTTGCTCAAATTTTTTTAACGTTATGTCGCGCCCTAGGTATCAGTTCTACGCGCACTCACTGCAGTTTCTCTTCTCCGTTTGAAAAACTCTTGTCCGAGTCTGTCTCTTCTCCGTCGAACCACCACCGTCGCAGCACCACCGTCGCGCCCTAGTTATGCTTCTTCTCCCTTTCTCTTCTTCCTTTCTGTTCTCCCTTTCTCTTGTCCATTTCTAATTAAGCTTCTTTTCTCATTAGGTTTCCCACTGCTGTTGCTGCTGCTCTTCTCCTTTCTCTTCTTCAAGCTGCTGCTGCTCCTCCAACAGGTAACCCTCATTAGGTTTTCAACTCTTATTATCATTTTCTTTATCTTGTTGTTCCTCTTATTAGATTTTCCCACTACTTGGGTCTCTGTTGCTGCTTATGATACTTTGTTTAGATTATTTTTCTGGTTCTTTGGCATGCTCTCTTATAGTAGAGCAAGTTGTATAGTTGTCAGGTTAAGATGTTGAAAGTATTAGAGGGTATATATAGGGTATATGATGCTGAAAGTATTAGAGGGTATATATAGGGTATTTGATGCTGAAGGTATTAGAGGGTATATGGTATTTGAAATTTAATGCACATATAGGGTATGTTAGGTTATATTATGTTAGGGTATATATATGGTTGTTAGGTTTTTAAATACTAGTGCTTTTTCAAGCTCCCCTATTGTGTTAATATTGGATATATGTGTGTATATATCTACAGAACCTCTCTAGTTATGGATCATAGTTGGATGGTTAGTAAACGCACAAGTGATGAGTATTTGAAAGGAGTGGAAGAGTTTATAGGATTTTCTCCAAGAAATCTTCCTGATAGTGATGGAAAGTTTTGTTGTCCTTGTGTCGAATGTTTGAATTTAAGGAAATGTGCAGTGAAGGATCTACGTACTCATCTTATTTGTAATGGGATTTGAAAGAATTATACAAGATGGATATGGCATGGTGATGTGTTATTAAATAACAAGCCAAGTGTGTCCTAAAGTGAGAAAGTTGACGTAGATATGGAGGATGATCAACTAGAGGATATGATCCGTGATATTGGACAAGAGTCTTTTCAGCGAGCATATGTGTATGAAACTTTGTGCAGTGATTCGGATAAGCCTTTGTATCCGGGGTGCACTAAGTATACACGATTGTTAGCGGTGTTAAAATTGGTCACTGTGAAGGCGAGAAATGGTTGAAGCGATAAAAGCTTCACTGAATTGCTTGAGTTGTTGAAAGAAATGCTTCCCGAAGGCAACACATTGCCAGACCGTAACTATGGGGCGAAGGAGGTATCATGTCCGATGGGTATGGAGTATAAGAAGATATACGCATGCCCTAATGATTGCATATTGTATAGGGGTGACTATCAAGAGTTGCACAACTGCCCCCAGTGTAGGGTATCATGGTACAAAGTGAAGGATGGTGATGATGATTCTAGTTGTGATGTGAACAAAAAGGGTCCTCCTGCGAAGGTGTTGTGGTATCTTCTAATAATTCCAAGGTTCAAGCGATTGTTCGCTAATGCAAATGAAGCAAAGAACATTAGATGGCATGCAGATGAGAGAAAATGTGATGGACAGCTTCGCCATCCGACTGATTCGTTGCAATGGAAGAGAACTGATAATTTGTTTCTGGATTTCGGAAGTGAGCCAAGAAACCTTAGGCTTGGACTTGCAACGGATGGAATGAATCCGTATGGTACCTTAAGTAGTATTTATAGCTCATGGCCTGTTCTCCTGGTAATTTACAACATACCTCCTTGGTTGTGCATGAAGCGCAAATACATGATGTTGTCTATGATGACTTTGGGTCCAAAACAACCAGAAAATGACTTAGATGTTTATCTAAGCCCCTTGATTGATGACTTGAAAAGGCTGTGGGTGGAAGGCGTTGATATGTTTGACGTCCATTACAAAGAGACTTTTAAGATGCGTGCCATGTTATTTTGCACCATCAATGACTTTCCAGCATACGAAAACTTGTCCGGCTACAATGTTAAGGGGCATAAAGCATGCCCTATATGTCAAGAAGGCACATGTTTCACTCAATTGCAACATGGAAGGAAGACAGTTTACCTTGGGCATCGGAGATTTCTCAGACGTTATCACCCATATCGTAGATTGACGAAAGCTTTTAACGGATGCCAGGAGAGTGAAATTGCTCCGATGGCCTTAACTGGAGAGCAAGTTTATCAATGGGTAAAAGACATCAATGTTATCTTCGGAAAGGCCCAAAAAAAGGCTATTGATAAAAACATATGGAAGAAGAGGTCGATCTTTTTTGATCTTCCATACTGGTGCAAACTTGATGTTAGACACTGTATTGATGTGATGCATGTTGAGAAAAATGTGTGTGATAGTGTAATCGGAACGCTTCTCAACATTCATGGCAAGACAAAGGATGGTGTGAATGCTCGTCTAGATCTGATTGCGATGGGTATACGAGAGCAGTTAGCTCCACAACCAAAGGATGGTAAGCGGACATATTTGCCTCCAGCATGTCATACTTTGTCAAAAAAAGTGAGAACAAGTTTTTGTGATTGTCTACGGGGCATCAAAGTGCCATATGGTTACTCTTCAAATGTCAAGAGGCTTGTCTCAAATGATCTCAAATTAGTTGGCTTAAAGTCTCATGATTGCCACGTGTTGATGCAACAACTACTACCGGTGGCTATTCATGGTATTGCTCCTAAAAGTGTTAGACATGTCATAACTAGGTTGTGCTCATTCTTTAATGCTATATGTAACAAAGTCATCGACCCCCAGAAGTTGGATCAGTTGGAAGATGAGGCTGCTATTATCTTGTACCAATTGGAGATGTATTTTCCTCCTTCATTTTTTGGCATCATGGTTCACTTAATTGTTCATCTGGTGAGGGAGATTAGATTGTGTGGCCTTGTTTATTTAAGGTGGATGTACCCAGTTGAGCGATACATGAAGATCTTGAAAGGGTATGTGAAGAATCAACACCGTCCGGAAGCATCTATTATTCAAAGGTATGTTGCAGAAGAAGCTATTAAGTTTTGTTCAGACTACATTTCTAAAATTGATCCTATAGGGGTTCCTAAGCCTCGTCATGATGAGGCAAGATGTGAAGGCAAGGGTGCACATGGTGTAATGGTTAAGAGCAAGGGTCGGGAGGAAGTGCTTCAAGCACATTTGTATGTATTGAATAACACTGATGAAGTTCAACTTTCCTTATGTGATTAGAAAAGAAACGTCAAGGTAAGAAACCCTCGAATGAGTGAAAAGTGGTTGTTGAACATGCATAACAAGACTTTCTTAAAATGGTTTATGGAAGAAATTTTGAAGGATGATAGTACTGCTTCTGATATATTAAAATGGCTAGCACGTGGGCCTAGCTTTAATGTCATATGTTGGAGCGGATACGACATCAATATGTGTTCCTTTTTATACAAAGGAACAAGATAACAAGAGTACCACGCAAAATAGTGGGGTTATGATAGTGGCTGAGGCCATGCACTTCTCCAGTTCAAAAGATATAAACCCAATTATGGCACCGATTTCTTACTTTGGAGTCATTGAAGAGATCTGGTTGGTCGATTACACTAATTTTACAGTGCCTGTTTTTAAATGTAAGTGAGTTGACAGTAAAAGTGGTGTACAAATCGATGAATTAGGATTTACATTGGTAGATCTTGGCAAGGTAGGTCACACGGAAGAGCCTTTCATCATGGCTTCTCAAGCAAAACAAGTGTTTTATATCAATGATCCTTCTAACAAAAGGTGGTCAGTGGTTCTCCAAGGAAAAAGCATGCATCGTACTGATGAAAATCAAGATTCAACTCTTGATATTCCTAAGACTCCTTCTTTCTCAATACACATGCCTACTTTCATTGAGGAAAATGAGATGGACGATGTACATGCCACCCGTGATGATCATCATGAAGGGATATTGATCTAGCTAAAATCTGATACCATAGTGTAAGTTATCTTTATCCATGATGTGAGTTTTGTTTTTTTAGGGTTATATTGTTATGTTTACAAGAAAGGAATGTCCCTTATGCAATTTTAGTTACCATTTAAATTATAAAGAAAAAGTAATTATGGCATTTCTAATGACTATATGGGTCATAGACGGGTGGTCATAGACGGGTTGTTATAGACGGGTGATCATAGACGGGTGGTCATAGACGGGTTGTTATAGACGGGTGGTCATAAACGGGTTGTGATAGACGGGTGGTCATAGACGGGTTCCTTCACTCCCCCTTAAGTTGCTTCACATGTTATACTAACCTAATTTATTTATACATGTTATACTAACCTAATTTATTACTTTTTTTTATCTAAAAAGGCATATACATGACTAATTCAGCAGACATCCCTCATTCACAGGATGAGTCGGTCATGGCTCCGCTGACTGATAGTGTAAGTTTTATTTATACATATAATGTTAATTAAGTAGGCTAATTATATTTTTATTTATCCATGTTAAGGTAAGGATATTTTTTTTTTTTTGTCTAAATAGGCATCACACAGGGCTGATTTAGCAGCGTCGGGTAGTCGGCCTTCCCAAAAAAGGGGTAGGAAAGCCACAACTTTGAAAAGTTTGTCCAGATCCAGGATTAATAACCAGAGGCTTGAGATCGAGTTTGATAGTCGCCTGGAGCCCGTGGGACCCTGTGCTAAGAAATTCACCAATTCTGTGGCTTTGGAAGCTAAAACTCATACTAGCATTTTGTTTGATGATTGGGATCACGTACTGCAGACTGTGAAGGATCAGATTTGGGAGTCAATCACGGTATTTTTCAATAATCTATTTGTTTGTATTTACATTATTTAAGCATATAATATATGATCCATGCATTACTAATTCCGCCTTCTTGTTCTGTAATTAATGTAGATCACATGGACCGTGCCGAATACTCCTGAACATCAGACAAAATGGCTTCAACTTGGGGCTAAGCGTTGGACGGGGTTTAAGTCTTTTATGGGTAGTAAGTACATATTTGGAGAGAAGATCGATAAATCTCCTCTTGATGTTTACTCGTTCCTTGATAAGGATACGTGGGATAGATTTGTTTTGAGCCGAACCAGTCCTAAGTTTTTGGTTAAAAGGGAAAAGGGTAAGGCGAGTCAGGTGAAGAATGCCCACCCCCACACCATGTTTCAAGGTGGGTATAGATTGGTGGAGAAGAAATTGATGGATGAGAAGTTGAGAAAGAGAGAGGAGAAGTTGAAAGAGTGGGTAGAAGCAGGAGAAGAAGTATGTGAAATTGTTGATCCTCCATCTCCACCCCCACACGGGACACATGGGTGGAAGGACGAAAGACGAAATCTGTAAATTTTAAAGTTGAAGCCACACGCGTTGTTGCTGAAAAGATTGTAAGTAACTTCCCAAACATACTACATTTCTACTTGTAATTGTAACACATTGTCTTACACATTTTTTTAAAATTTTGTCTTTGTAGGAGGAGCTGAAGGAACAAAGCTCGCAAGGGTCCTTCATTCCACAGGGACGGTCAGATATCTTGGTCGTTGCTCTAGGGAAAGAAGATCACCCTGGCCGTGTTCGTGGTGTTCCAGGGACGGTGGGCATTAAGAAATTTCATGGAACACGCGGGTCACGTAGGCGGGTCGAGCAGGAGATCAGTAAGGAGGAGCTTAAAGAAGAGGTTAAACAGGATGTTATCTCTGACAACTTTTAGACAAGAGCTTATGTTTTCACTTCTAAAGGACCCCACCTTCACGCAAACGCTTTTGAAGGAGTTTTCATCAAGGTAATCCCATGAAGTTGCCCAACCTTCACATATGGAGGTGGAGTTGTCGAAGCGGGAGTTGGAGTTGGAAAAGCGGGAGTTGGAGTTGTCGCAGCGGGAGTTGGAGTTGTCCCTGGTATTCATAATCATTCTCAATTACTTATGTTTTATTTATTCTCAATCTCAATTACTTATGTTTACGGTATTCTCAATTACTTATGTTTTCTTTATTTATAATGAAGCCGAAGTCGAAGCTGGTAACGCATCTTCAGTCTCTGTTAGCTCGTCTGTTTGCATTTGGTGTGGATTGTGCTAATGATATTTTTGTAATTCCGATGGAACACGATGGCTTTGTGGGAGAACCTCATCTTAGCATCGCTGGTGAGGATATTGGTCAATTTTGCACTGATGGTGAATGGATAGCCAACACAATTCTAGGTATTTGGTACAGGTAAGTATATTTTGTGACCTTATATATATAGCATAAGGTATTACAATTTCATTTATTTCAATATATTACGTAATTAACATCAACTTATTTCATATCTTAGGTATCTGCATCGCCAATTACTTGAGAGGGGCAGCGATCATGTTTATGGATTCTTAGACCCTACCGTCACTCTTGCTAATTTCATGACTGATCACACTAAAGTCGGTGCATACATGCACAGCCTAATGGAAAGAAGTCAGAAACAAATATATGTAGTACCATTCGTAAGAAATAGCCATTGGCAAATGCTCCTACTTATTTCTAGCAAGCATATTGTCGTCTTCTTCTGCTCGTGTCACTATGATCCGGCGAAGGAGGTGGTGGCCTCAATCAATACGTACGTAAAATTTTATTTAATTTAATTTAACTTATAACATTTGCTTTTATTTTATAAACATATAATTAACATGAACATTTTGTTTATCATAGAGTTATGAAGGCATGTAGCATTTCTTGTGCAAATGGGAAAAGTAGGTCTTCCAAGTCAAAATCAAATCCTGATTGGTATATCCTAAAGATAAGCAGTTTATTAATAGTAATTATTATTATTATTATTATTATTATTATTATTATTATTATCATCATTACTATATATACATTAACTTGATATCCAATTTCATATTCATTTGTAGTCTCATAAACAATTACAAGGTTGGGAGTGTGCTTACTATGTGATGTTTCATATGTTGAACATTGACTCGGCATCTATTACTGACGGATGGACGCAGGTAATTAATTTTCAGGTTAATTAATTATATTTTGTTTTTGTTGATAACTTAATTTAATGTTGAGTTTATTTGAATTTGTACAGGCTTTCAGTGATCTGTCTCCTCTCACTAAACAAGAATTCAAAGACTTGAGAGTGCGCTTTGCAACCTTCTTTTTTAAGTATGCTGCAGAGAAAAGAGTAGAAAAAATAGATCCTGCATACTTAGAAGAGATTAATGATTAGTTTATATATATATATATATATATATATATATATATATATATATATATATATATATATATATGTATGAATTGTGTATAGAATTCTGAATTGTACTGACTAGAAGCTTAGAGAGAATTCTGATAGCTTAGAGAGAATTCTGAACCGTACTGAAAGCTTAGAGAGAATTTTGCAAAATCTGTATATTATGGAATAGTATTGAGTAATTATGCAAAATTCTGTATTCTGGACTTGTTAGAATTCTGGTTGTAATTTATAGAATTCTACAGGGAGCTAGGAACTAAATATGACCCGCATTAAAAAAAAAAAAAGTTAACTTTTAACGTTGGTTTTATATGAACCGACGTTAAAAGTTATATTTTTTCTAAAAATATAAATACTTTTAACGTCCATTGTATAGATAGAAGACGTTAAAAGTTAAATTTTAACGTCTGTTTTTTACATTAACCGACGTTATAAGTTAACTTCTAACTTTTGTGACCTAGGAAACGGACGTTAAAATTATATATTTAACGTCGGTTGAGAACGGACGTTAAATATCACACTTTTAGCGTCTGCTGTATTAACGTCTGGAAGGAAACCGACGTTAAAAGTCACTTTTAACAGACGTTAAAAGTGCTTCGTGCACTAGTGCTACGGTTAAATTTTGGGCCGAAAACTCAAACGCAGCCTGATCTACGTTTTCACGGATAGTAGTGTTTTACTACTATAAAGACCTCATTTTGACTAACGATCAGAACCATTAGTCTTAGAATTCGATTCTTCATATTTTCGAAAAAAAGTGTATTGACTTTCGAAAATAAAAATAATATATTATATTCGGGCCAATACTCGAACCGGGAGACTTTTGGAGCTATTGATGGATCTATCGGGACCCGCTAACGGATAATTTTGAAGTCATATCAGGTCAACCTCATCTCATGATGGTTACAAAAAATATCGGGACGTGAAATGACCAAAATACCCCTAGTCTTTTAAGGAAATGACCAAACTACCCTTTCACTTATTTACAAGTTTGCCATTAAGGTGAAATTTTTTCTATTTCACGCCACCTAAGGCCTTACGGCCAGAACTCTTCTCCCCCCTAACACACCCATTTGTCACCGTTTTTCATTTCTTCAAGCTTTCCTTCCAACTTTTCTTCATAGATCTTCAAGTTTTGAGTGGTTTTTGTTGATTCCTACTCTAGTTTCATCATCTAGGAGGGATTCCCCTCAACTTTCATCTCTTAATCTCTCTTTAATCTACATGATTCATGATGGTTTAGTTTTAGATCTAGAACTTCAAAAAATCATAAGATATTGTATAAAAATCCTTTTAATACCAAACCACTTTCTATGAACCTAGTTCATGATTGTCTACCTAAATCCAAGAGTTGGAAACCATAGGGGCTTCCTAGCAATATGGGTATTTTAGGCCGAAATCCCTATGTGTGGGTGGGTAGAGTTTTGGTTCAAGTTTTGGTGTAATAGGCTTTGATCTAGCCTCACCACACCTAGTAAGGATGGAATCCAAGAGATTAGAATTTTTGGACATCTCTAGCTATTTTATCTAGCTAAGGCCGAACCTAAGAGGGTGTAAATGACAGAGTTTTTTGTGATTTAAAGTTGATGTGTTGATTGATTGTGTGTGTAGTTGTCGATGAGTAATCAGACGAGGAATCAGATCGATCAGACGACTTTTCACTTACCGGGAAACTACAAGTGGTAAGGGGGAAATGCCTGAGGGATTCTCCCGATGACTGCATGTCATCATATTTGATCTGTATATATGTAATTAAGTTGTGTGGTGATTGATTTATTTACTTTCTGTAATTATTTGATTTGTTGATAATTGTTTGTTAATATGTGTTATAGTAGTTGAATATGTGTCTTAACTGTATTATCTGCTATAAACATATTATGATGTTGATTGTTGATTGGGAAGCCTGACAGTGGTCAGTGCTCAATTCATTAATGGGGATAAAAGCTTTAAAAAGCTTTGTATTAAATAATAAAGATTTATTTGGGAAAACGTTGGGTATTTTCAATGACGCTGTTTTTCTAAAGAAAAAGAGGATCCAAAAGTAATTTATGAAGTTATTAGAAAAAAAATAGTTTTTAAGAATAAATTAATCTTTATGTGGAAAAAGTAAAATTAGCAGGAAAAAGTCATGTTTTTGGAACTTAGGACGTTTTGACGCTAAAAATGATGTTTTAATTCCGAAAAGATTTACGAAAAACGTTTTCGAAAACAGAAATGTTGTTCTGGGATGACGTTTTGGTCTCAGCTGTTTCCTTTCAAAAGTTGATTTTTGGGAAGGGACTTTCAACCAAAGTTAAGTTTTTATCAGAGTTCTTTGTTTTCAAACCATTTTCAAACAGAAAAACTTTTCTGTAAAACGAGTTTTCCTAAAAGTGTAAAATCCGACAACTTGGATGAGTTGAGGAGTTTTCGTTTTGGATTTGTGTTTCAAGAACGAAAAACGATGTATAAATGATGAAAACGTGAACCTAGAATACGAAACGTCGGGATGCTAGTGTTCTGTAAAAATAGCACGAGAAGCCGTGCAACAGTGTTATGGACTGCGTGTCCTATGGACTATTTGTCCTCCTCTTATTATGAGGAAACATGATTAAAGGTTAATGATGTTTTCTATTACCACGGACCTTGGGCTGGTGCATCGGTCTAGGGCTCCGCGATTGAGCACTTGGACGTTTCGTCCTGTGTTAACGGTGAAAGGTTTTAAAACGGTGTAATTAATGAATAGTCGAGAGCCTTGAGTTACGACAACGAAAGAACGAACACAAAGAAAAGTGGCAAGACTTGAAACGTTTTTTCATGCTTTAAAATATTCGGCAGATGTGCCAACGTTGTTAATCTGGATATCATGATGGCAGGATATTCAAGACGATGAGTAACATTGTGCCTTGATGGACAATGGTGTACATACGAACGATGAATATTGTGCCTTGAGTTGGACAATAGAGTATGACCATTTACAAATTTATCAAGTACCGCTGAATGTAATTCCATGTAAACGCGATCTCATGGTATTGATGTACCTCTGAATAAGCACTTAGGTGCTGGTCATTGTGCCTGGGGCCAATGTACCTTGAGCCTGATCAGCTCAGTTCTTATACAACGGTGTTGGAATTCTCCGGAGATTAAGTAAAGAATTAGATGATGAATATTGGAGTGTCATGCATTTTTATAAATGACAATGACTGTCGGGTATGAGACCCCATGATATACTACTTGTTTATCAGTAGGACCTTACGCATTATGATTATTCATGCCTATGTGTTATTGATGTGATATACATGTTGTTATCGTGAGTGAATCCATCCATATATTGGTATCTCACCCTTACATCTTTAGATGAGTTCCAAGATGCTACCGGAACATTCGGGAATCCATTTCCTGATGCTTGAG
This sequence comes from Ammopiptanthus mongolicus, assembly GCA_039655645.1. NCBI lineage: Eukaryota > Viridiplantae > Streptophyta > Magnoliopsida > Fabales > Fabaceae > Ammopiptanthus > Ammopiptanthus mongolicus. The sequence continues at coordinate 22,688,338 of CM077345.1, read as the reverse complement.
GGCACGGAAGGAGTGTGACGTACAAGAAGTCACCGTGTTTTAGTAGTAAGACCAGCTATAGGATATGTCCTGTTTTATTTTGAGCAATGGTCCGTTAATTACTCTGGCTACTGAAAGCCATGACATGTTGTGTATGGCCGTCTGCATAAGGCCTGAGTATTATATTATGATAACTTATTATGTATACTCTGCTTGACGTTTATTCACGTGCTTATCTACGTTACGTTGATGTGTAGTAAGTTGTTGATGTGTAGTAAGTTAAGTTAGAAGAAAAAATTTCATCATGGATTTTCACAATAAGTTAAATACTTAGAAAAATCTTATTTTCCGAAAGTGACCAGCACAATTAAATTAAGTTTATTTTCCGCAATGGGTAACCATGTGGTGCCCCAAAAGGGGGGGTCACAGTTTCTGAAGAGGAGCTGTAATTTAATACTACTTCTTTAGTTTCTTGGGTGATATTAATTTGTTCTATGTTTTGTATTTGATTATTTTCTTCTTCAACTATTTTTAATTGTTCAAGGAGTTGTTGAATTTCTTCTAAATCATTTGATTTCTTTATTGTTTCTATATACTCGGTTTTTAACCCCTCCATGTTGTTATTGGAGCTATTAATTTAGAAGGTTTAAGATCTTGTTTTACTATTATGTTATCTTGTTTATCTAGTAATTCTTTTAATTCTCTCTTGCTTATGTATGTATTACTTTCTTCTTCTTCTAGAAGTTTTTCTAATTGTAGGAGAATTTCTTTAATTTTTCTAATATTTTCCTCTTCATTTTTTGTTCCTTATATTATTTAAGGTTTCATGTATGCTTACTATTCCCTTTTGTCCTTTTTGTGTTCTCTTATAAGTATATTCAGCAATTTTATTGGTATTTTCTATTAGTAGAATTATATTTCTATTAATTTCTTCTAATAGGTTTCTTAATTCTTTATGTTTTATATCAATTTCTTCTATTAGACTTATGATTATTTTATTATTGAGGGTATCAGTTCTCTCAGATTTGTAGAGATATCATTGAAAGTGCTTTATATGTATTTGGTAATCATGAAACTGTATATAATCTAAAAACATTTGGAGTGAAAATGTAAAGGATGAGTTTTCAATATAATTTTCTGTATAATTCTCTGAATTTTTCACCCAACTTTTAATAGTGTACACTAAACTAACCATAAGCATTAATGGAAGGTTGAGACTAGTGTACACTGAAGTTGGAGGATAAATCCTCCTTATTCCTAAGCCATTGATATATTATTCTAAAAAATGAACAATCCCGATCTATCCTAACTTTTTAATGGTAACTTGTTTAGTTGGTTATTTTTTTCAATTGGAATTAGAGACCAATGGCACACCCATTTTCCGGTCAGGCCTCCCCACCCCCTCAAAGCCTTGCCTCCTCTGTGCTGGTGCCAAGTCTTCGACCATGCTCGCCGGAAAATTTCTCACCGTCATCGGCATATTTTGATAGTGAGAAGAATATTTCTGTTTGTGGGAGCTCTGATATTTTCAAACAGAGGCAGGGGGCCTAGTAAATCTTCTCCTATTATTGGCGCATATGGATTGTGATTAGGACCAACTTCAGATGTTGCTATTATTGATTATAAGGAACATCACCCAAACTAGTTCTAAATCAAATGTACCTGTGATCTCTATTTTGGGTGCCAAGGTAGAAGTTGGTAGAAGAGAATATGGTCCTCATATGTTCAGATGATCACACGTCGAGAGAAAGGGGGAAGGTTGGAGGTGGATGAGGGTTAGGGTTCAGATGATCATATCTATACAAATGATTTTTGATATATAAAAAAAAAAAAAAAAAACATACTTAAATTGGGAACCAGTTTATACAAAAAAATAAATTAAGAACCAGTTATAGTAGGTAATTTTAATGGAAGATGCATCCTCCAACCTTGTGAGTGAGGATTGAAGGCTTAGCCCAAGATGCGTATTAATTACATAAATTTTTATTATTTGGATTAAAACACATACACTCTTTCTTTATATATATATATATATATATATACAAAATAGGTTGAGTAGTCCTATACGTTTTTTTACTTTTCACATTGTAACACCCCGATTTTTCGTGCTTTCTAAGAACGATAAACTCAATTAATGAGTTTATATTTTTATCTATGCTTTAGAAAATGATTTTGGGAAAACTAAAATCATATTCATGCTTCATATAATCGTAGGAGCATACGGTTAAAGTTTGGGTCGAAAACTCAAACGGAGCCCGATTTATGTTTCTCGGATGATAGTATTTTTCTATTATCAAGACCTCATTTTGACTAACGGTCAGAACCACTGGTCATAGAATTCAATTCTATAACTTTTTGTCAAAATGTGTCCTGACGTCCAAAAATAAAAATAATATTTTATATTCGGGCCGATAATCGATCGGGGAGACGATTCGAGCCGTGTTAGGTTTTTTCGAGACCCATGAGCCGATAATTTTCATATCAAAGCTATGTTAAGTCATCTGAGGACTTATACCAATGTCGTGAGGATTTTCAAAATGTCGGGACGTGAATTGACCAAATTGCCCTTGGCTAGTTTTTACTATTTACCTTTCTTACCTTTTTACCATGACTTAAGCCTTAAGTTTGCTTAATAAATATCTAAATTCTCTCACACTCTCACCCCCAAAAAATTTGACTAGCAGCCCTCCCCAAACCTTCATCTTCTTCATTTCTCTCCTTTCTCATTTTCTCTCCTTTGGAACTGCATTTTTGGAGCTTAAAACCTTGAGATTTCTTGAAGCTTCTTCACTTGTTTTTGAAGGAGATCATCCTAGGAGGTAGATCCTCATCTCTATCTCTCTCTCAATCTCCCATTTTTCACCCCTAAAATTTCATGATCATGGATGTTAGGATTTTATCCCTAAATCTTCAAAAATCCATGAAAAATTATAGAAAAATCCTTTGAATATCAAACCAATTTCTATGGCCTAGGTTCATGACATGCTTGTATGATCCAAGAGCTTAGAGCCAAGAAATATCTCCAGTGTATTTTACCAAGAGAGGCCGAGACCCCCTATTGAGTAGAGCAAGGTTTTTGGTTGGTTTTTGATGTTTTGAGTTGATATCTAGGGTTATCACACTTAGTTAGGGTGTTATCCAAGAAATGAGAATATTTGGAGCTCCCTAGCTATTTTTAAGATCAAGGGCCGAACCCTAGGGGTATTGCAATAGGAGAAATCTTTGCATTTTTGAGTTAATGCCTTTATTGATTGTGTGTATGTAGTGACCGGCAGCTAGTCGAGAGAGTTTCCGGATCGATCGGGTGTTCGCTGCTTACCTTGGAACTTTAAGAGGTAAGGGGACATACCTGAGGAATTTCAATTCCGACAGCTATATGCTGCATTGGTGTTTTTATTGTAAATAAATGTCTGTATCTGATTTTTGGTGGAGTGTTTTATTTACTGCTGTTGATTTGACTATGCATAACATAACTGCTGATGTATGTGGATATATGCTATAATTGTTAAATAACTGTATAGATGTATCGTGTGCCCTACTGTGGGATTTAAGACATTAGAGAACCTAATATCGATTAGGATCCGATATCGTATAACATAAAAGCTTTAAAAGATTAAGATGTGGAATTTAGAAAAATAAATATGTTTTATTGTTTCTCAATTTAATTTAAGAGAAAATAAATAATTATCTCTTTTGAAATAAAATAATAATGAATAGCTTTTAATAATGAAAAACGATGTTTTAATAATGAAAGACGATGTTGTGAAAATGTGTTTTTAATAATGAAAAACGATGTTTTAAGATAAATAGTGTTTTTGGAAGCCTTTATTAGTTTTTAAATTAATAAAGTTAACCGTTTGAGAAAAAGCGTTTTAAGAAACGTGGTTTTCAAGTTATTTGATTTTATCCAAGAAAAAGGGTTTTTACAAGCTTTGCTTAAAGGTTTGTGTTTTAGCAAAAAACGACGAAAGGAAAAGAAATGGTCTTTAGACCAAGTTTTTGTTTTATGGAAAACCGATTCCGAGGGCTTTGTGTAAGTGTCGGAGATTGAGGTTTTGGTTTTTGAGTTTTTTGAGAAAAGTGGTTTTTAAGCTTAGAAACTAGAAACCGAGACGTCGGGGTTCTAGGGTTCTGCAGAAACAGGTGGATCAAGGATCCGTGGTAGTTGTGGTCCTGTCAGCTTAGGGATGATCTTTGTGGTCCTGTAAGCTCGAGGATGTTTTTATGATCTTGAATCCAAAATTCTAAACTGGTGTATCGGTTAGGGATGTTTGGATTTGAGTTGTTTTGGACTAGATGTACTGTTTTGAGAAAAATGTTTTTGAGGCTTAAAGAGTCTAAGACATTATGGTGGTTGTTAGCGTTGAAGCTACAACGAGGAAATATTAATACGACAAAGATCAATTATCGGAAAACTAAACAGTTTCTCATGCATTTTGTGTGGGGCAAACGTGCTGTGAAAACGGGGGACCTTGATAGGCAAGGGGAACCTGAGATGACTTATTTGTCATTATGTAACATTGTGCCTTGATGGACAATGATGTCATACATGCCGTGGGCTGTGCGTATTGTGCTGTGAGTTGGACAATATAGTATGACTTATACATCGTAAGTACCACTGACATGCGCACCCATGGATTATATATCTGGGAGGTTAAGTACTTACGTTTGGGCCATTTTTGGTGATAATCATCATGGCCTGCGGGTCAATGATTTTAGAGCTTGATCAGCTCATCCTGATGTTGATGGGATTTCTGGAAATCTAGATTGAATATTAGTTGAGATATATGGAAGTGTCATGCATACGTTTAGAGAATAACGTTGATTGTGGGGTATGAAGCCCTTGTGTATTTACTGCTGTTAGTACATGACTATATTGGCTGTACTAGGTGATGCATGATATTATTTGGTGAGATAAATTGTATGAATCTGCTGTTTTGATTGGGCATGTAGTTGTCGTTTTTGGATTCATATATTGGTTTCTCACCCATGCATATTTTCTGGACTGTTCTGTTTTCGGTATATATATTATATCCTGTTCACAGATGGAGCCGATACCAGAGCAGCTAGCCCATTCGGGGATACGCTCCCTAGTGTTTGATTAGAGGGAGGACCCGGCTACGTGGGTCATTCATCCTGGAGCGGAGAGCGCGGCATATACTGGACCAGTTTGCACGCTGAGAGGGACGATGGAGATGGGACCTCATGAGAGGACTCACACCGTGGAGACTACCCAGGTATCTCTGCCGCCCATCTGGATGTTGTTGCAGGCTCTTGTGCATCAGGGGTTGGTTGAGCATCCTGTCCCCGCTGCACCTCCCCTACAGCAGCAGCAACCACGGACACCTCCCCCGCCTTTTGTGTTGATAGCGCATGAGCAGGTAGTGGATGATGAGGAGGAGGAGGAGGAAGACCCTAAGGAGGATCCTCAGAAGGTTCCGGAGTACCATCCGTTGGACACTCCCGAGCCCCGGCCCCTTGAGAACGGACATGTGGTTTCCTCTCCTGACTCTAGCATTGGACCCTCTTTCGAAGGATTGTTCAATGGGTTTCATTAGATATTGACCAGCTTAGGGTGTGAACTTTTCTTTTGAGGCAACGATTTTTGGGTAGTCTGTTAGTGGCTACTGATGGCCATGAGTTTTAGAGATATGGTTCCAGACTATCACTGCCTAGTTTTTATCTTTTAGTAGCTTATCTTTTATAATTTCTTTTGGAAAGGGACGTGTTGTCCAATGTCTTTAGTGGCTGATGTGTATATACTTATATATATGAGTACTCTGTTTATTACTTTGAGTCTTGGTTATTTATGGTGGTTAAATAAGAAATAAATTTATCCCGATTTTACAGGAATTAATAAGATATATTAAATAAACCATTTTTCCGAAAGTAAAACCAGCAAGTTTTATTTAACTTTTTAATTGATGTTTTGGGTTACAAACATGATACCGATTTGAGGGTGTCACACAAATCATTCCTTTGAGTTTTTTTTTTCAAATTAGTCCTACACGTTATGTTTTCTTTTCACGTTAATCCTTTCTGTCAATTTCGACTTTACGGCGTCAGATCAAAAGCCATGTGTAGGACTAACATGATAGCCACGTCAGATCAAAACTGACGGCGTTAGGTCGAAATTGACAGAAAGGACTAACATGGAAACAGAACACAACGTGTAGGACCAATTTGAAAAAAAAAAACTTATAGGACTGATGTGAAAAGTAATAAAAAAAACGTATAAGACTAATCAACCTATTTTGCCAATATATATAGGAGTTGTATCAAGTGAGAGAAGTGTTTTTATATGATAGTAAGAGAAGCAAATCTTAGCCTTTGGATCAAAACATGAATGGTCAAGATAATAATATAAATTCACTTGACTTTTTTAAGTGATCACATGACCACTAAACAACTTTTAATCTTGACCATCCATGTATGATTTTAATGGCCAAGATTTGTTCCTCTCAACTTTTGGTGAGATATCATGTAATGACTTTTGAATGAAGTAATTAATTCCCTCTAATTTTATTATAGCTTTCTTCATATTTTTATAAATAAAATTTGTTGTAAAACGCACATTATGCATGTGTTGGATGACTACCATTAAGGTGCATTAATACGGCTTTACGGTTACTACTTACTAATTAAAATGTGACCATTGCACATAATGGTGAATATGAAGTGTAACCCCCTCACCTATTCATGTTTGGCGTCTTATATAACGACATGTTCTCTAATAGAATATGGTACAAGAATGAAAGACTATTATTAGTTCCTATACTTCTTTTATATCTACATATCTCTCTTTATTTCTTCTCTTAATTTTATTTATATCACGTTATCAGCACAAGACTTTGCCATATGAGTGATGGCTTAATCAGCATAGAGGTTCTATTGTAAGAATTTATTTTCTTCGCACTATGTTTGGGTTAATCTGATTATGATCATGTTCTTTTTTATCATGTTAATATTAACATATGAAATATATTTTTATGTTCCACTCATATAAGTTCTTTTGTCAATTTTGTTTAACTAACACAATTATCATATTTTATCTTGTTACTCTTGATAAATTCCGTACGAGCTTACAATTCAAGCATCTTATAGGATTGCACAAAAATATGATTTTTCTTGGTCATCATTTATATAAAGATTTGTGGCATAGTTCCTGAAGAATTAGACATAAGTGAAATCTAAAAGATCTATTTCGCTTTAATATATTTTGAAACAAAGGAATTTGAGAGAAAATCATATATTTTTATGTCTCTCAAATATACTGTTGGAGTAGCAAGAATAAGAAAATGGTTTCAAAGAAATATTTTGAATTAAGTTGACGCATTCTTGTGATTGAACAAAAGCGAATTATTGATAAAAGCCACAAAGGTCACTCAATAGATTGAACTTCATTCCAAGAAGTGAATGTACTATATTATATTTTTGGATACGACAAAGGTTGTGGTTGTGTTTCACTACAACAGAAAAGGGCTTTAATAGCGTTTTTGCCTTTAACAACGCTTACAATCTCTATCTATTCACCCGCTATTTAAGGCCGGAACAAAAGATAGTGCTTCAGGAGTGCAGTCTAAAGTGACTTTAGATAGCGCTTGTCTATATAACAATAAAAAAGTCACTTTACTATTCCATTATTTTTTTTAAAAAAAAATTTACATTGTTTTCTCTATTATCCCCCTGCACTCAGCAAAATTAATATAATTACAGCAACTATCAATTAACATTACTTTAATTCACACACATATACCAATAACCAATACAATTTCTACTAGCTAACCAATCCACTAACTAGCAATTACACAAATTCAGTACACAAAATCACTCTAGCAGGTGGCTTCCAACTTCTGCCTAGTGGCACAAAATGTTTCCTGCCCTACACAAGATACTCACACAATCACTTGCACATACACACAACTTAAATTTACGACACATGATTCGAACACATAGCACACACTATGTAGAATTTATTACAACTTAAATTTACATTAAAATGATCAACATGTACCTTTAGTTGATAAATTTCATAACAACATAGCCACACCGCTCATCCCTGAGTTCAGTAAGTTGATCATTAGAGTGTGTGCCACATTTACATTTAGGAAGGTACAACGAAATGAAAATTAAATCAAGTTAGAATTAAAGTACGTTCGAATAGTCAAATGTAAAAGTAATTAAATTATATAAACTAGAACTGAAATTACATACCGCCGTTGAGATTCACATTGGGTTCGGAATGATGATATCCTTCATAAACTTCATAACGTAGTAGCCACAGTCAATGTTGTTATGTTGGCAGGGGCATTATAATTAAAACAAAAAATAATAAATTAATTGTTTTAATTTTCTAATTTAAATAATTTCATAAGAATTTTTTTAAATACCTCTATAGATATCCACTTAGTCCTGGATGATTTAAAACATCGGGACTTGGCTCCTCCGCTGCGGCCACGATGAATTTGCAAAGCCCTAAGTGCAAAATCAAACAACATAAAAGTACATATTTTGAATCATCACACATATGAAGATAAAAATAAATGCATATACCTACTGATTATACGTATCCCTTATTTCTTTGCGAAAGTTATAATTAGTATGTAAGGGATCTAAATAGTACACTGTGTCTTCATTGGTATTGATCGCTAACCGTATCCAATGTTCCCTACAAAAATGTTAAGTTAGCAAATCCTAAGCAGGTAATCACATTTCATAAAATTTTGTATCGTTAATTAAGTCCTATATATAAGATTAAATAACTCATACTATGTTGCAAGGTGACAAAAACAGGGTCTCATACTGTGGCTTTGCTAATGTCAAGTGATCAACTATATATTATTTTTGCCCAGTTACAAATTGCAATAAAGGTATTCGCATTGGGCATAAAAACATGAACCTCCAGTCCGTTCTTCTAGGATTAGTATCTCTCGATACAAGTCCCTTAAATTAAAACATGTATGCAAATTAATGGATTAACAATAACTTTAGTATCTAAGTGGGAAAAAAACATTGTATACTTTAAAGTTGATGTACTAATATAAACGCTAATAACAGAATAACTTGATCTGTCATGATGAAGAACTTCTCCGATTTCATCTTCACCGAGCATAAGTGTGTTCTCTTCACCCAGAATTTCTGCCTCCGTTGGTACGTTAATTACTTCTTTAGTCGTCATCCTTTTTAACACATGGACTCTAAGATAGGCTAAAAAATCTACACCATGAGCTATAGGAGGCCGGGAGGGTTGAGATTTGCTCCCGTTCTTTACTGGGGATGTAATTAACCCCTTTGTTTGCTCCCTGCCAACTATAAGAAGGGAATGCCGAGATTTGCCACATTCTTGCCAGCTCTGTGCTCTGACACTTTGCCCTTGTCCTTGGCTTTGGATTTTTCAAGTACCTAGATTTTTCAAGTACCTATATATTTTGCATTGCAATACATTAGTTAGTGACCACCTAATTTAATAAATATATCTAGTATATAATGATAATGAATCATATTTATTAACATATACCATGTCACTTACATCTATGAGGTTGATTGGCCATGGCACATAGGTACCTATTGCCTGTTCCACTGTCATCACATATACCTCCTCAAGTGGTACAGGCAATGGTGCATCCCCCTCAAGTGCAACCTCAATTGCAGCTTTCATATGACTGGGAGGTAATGGTCAGTTGTGCAACGTTTCACCTGATTCGTTATAGACAATCTCCCTACCGACCAAGTTATGAGTTGGGCTTGATGAATAAAGGTTGCACGCATTGATGCCCTAAACCAATGGTAAACAAAATAGTAATATGTAAACTGCCAATGCAATACGTACAAGTAAAGAAAACAATGTAATAGTTATTACCTCGGGAAGGGGGATGGGTGACACAAGAGTGCAGCTATCTCTGGCGCTATGTAGGGTAGGGGTAGGTAAATCAGGCTCGTGCCCCTCCACCAATCTTTTGTCTTGCTGCTTTTCAAGTCATGAACTTGTTGATATAGATGGGCTATCCTCCTCCTCATCTCTTCCATTTCACTAACATCTTATTGTCTTGCGCACCTTTGTACTCCTAAGATAGCTCTCTAAGAGACACCAAATCCCACACCATAGCAACTAGGGTACTCTTTGGCGGATAAGGCTCTGGCAAGGATGTCTTGGCGACCAGCACAATCTTTTATCTCCCCCTGTGATACAGACTGTGATAAGGTCTCCTAAGACAGAAATATTATTGACAAAGATGTTAATTAATGTGATAAGAAAATTACAAATGAAAATGTTAATTAATGATATTATACTTACAATATTTTCAGCCACTTGCCTTGTAGTGGGATGTTCAATCACACTCTCCTCGTTCATACGGGCTTTCATCCACAAAATATGGCATTCAATTGTTTCAGCTGTAAAATCCGCTCTTGTCGCCTGCAGCTGTACATTTGAACAGACAAATTGAAATCCATCAATGCTAAGAAAGAAACCCAAAAATGCGTTAAATAAACCAAGTTATAAGAATATTGTACATACCATTTATTCCTCAATGTCAGGATACCATATACGCCCTCCTTTGTAAGGGTAGGGAGGATCTGATGCTCTTTGCTGATTTTCATTGCTTATTCTCTACATAGACACAGAAGTAAGTATCAAAGCATAGTTACTGTCATATATACAAGTTGCAAGGATATTGTACATACCAAAATTTCGTCATCTTCCATGCGTTTTGCTACAAAAGCTCTGCAATCATCCACTCGTATAATCTCTGCATATTGTGGTGGAGGGTCTTGTCTGACATTCCCATTGTCATCTCTCAGACACTTGTTCATCAAGTTAGTTCGGAATGTACGGTGTATTTTTCTGGCCATCTAAAGTATAATTCTCCGTCGGGTCTCATCAACATTAAAAATCGTCTGCAAAGACAATATAAACAAAATATCAGAGTATAAGTATGTTTACATAATTAAGAAACAATATAACTAACCAATGTTAATTAATTTACCTGTATATCATACCAGATGTCATCTTTGAGACTGTCCAAAGCTAGATCCTTCCAATTCTCGTAGTTAATTGGGATCGTCTGCCACACTATGACCCCAAGGTAACTAACCAACTCTACGCCGTTTTTACCAATAGGCCGATCCTTAACATTCCATGTAACCTGAAAAAATTGATTAAGTGTATAAATTTAGATAGCAAACAATAGAATGAAACAATTAATTAGTAAGTATCTTACATCAAGTCTCACTCCTTTACTCCTCTGGCGGATGATATTCTTCTTAAAAGTTAGTCAACGACGCCTCACATTTTTTTAGGCTTCGGCAGTAGGGATGGGGATGGATAAGGTCTGGGTAGGGTACTATAATACCCGTCCCCATACCTGCGTTTGAAAAAATTACTCGTACTCAGACCTATATCCGTGTGGGTAGCAACTTTAGTACCTGTACCCTCTGAGTACTTAAGTATCCGTACCCACACTTTAACTATGAAAAAACGATAAATAGGGCAGAAATAAAAAATAAGGCAGATCAAACACATATTATTCCTCAAGATGATTAAGGCAGAAATCAAAAATAAAAAAATGAAGGATGTTGGAGTCAGTTCAAAAATACCGATCAACTTAATAAGATTTAATGTTTGCGTTTTCTTGTTTTACATACCGATCAACTTAACATGTATATGTATGCTGTGTTTTCTTCCTTTTATATTATAACTTTGTCACAAGAAATATCTCTTAGTATGAATGAAAGACTAGAAGAAGCATACTTTGTTCACAATTGCTTTTTCTAGCTAAATAGCTACAATATTGTCATAGCAATTTTATAGTCAATCAATAACTAAAATTTTATAGCTATTTCCTAGCTATTGAGTGTTCTCTTTTTTGTTTATCTCTTTTATTTCCTATTTATTATTGGATCATGATTTGTTTTTATTTGTATTGCTTGTTATTTATTTTGAAAGAAAAGTCGTGTCAGGACTACCTGTACAATAAAAACAAAGAGAAATCACAATATATCAATAGAATCACAAACAAAAAATAAATAATATAAAAATATAAAAGCATATTATAGCCATAACAACAGAAATTGACAAGAACTATAATAGGAAATCAAAGCAAAGGGAATTTTACACATACAATTTCCCCTCATTTGGCAGTGGATATACCATCCTAATTTTGTTCTAGCCATTAACATTGTTTGCCTTGCATTTGGATTGCAATTGGCATTCAATCCTCTTGGGCGGAAGATGCCCACAAATCAAATTTGAGTCTGATAGGGAGAATAGTTGAAATGTGAAAAATAAACTAATAAAAATAAATTAATAGAAAAGATACTTTGTGGTTTGTTTGAACGGGATACTCTGTAGTTAATTTATAGTTAATTAGCCAAGAGTTAGATACTAATAAAATCAGTAGCTAAATTTAGTAGCAAATTCTAAGATATATATATATATATATATATATATATATATATATATATATATACACGGATGCGGGGCAGGGTGGGTACTAGAGTACCCGTACCCGCACCCATACCCATTCAAATTTGCAGGTATTTTTTTGCGGGTGCCCAACAGGTCCGAGACCCATTGTCATCCCTACTCGGCAACACTATCATGACTAGGAGATGTCATTTACTTGCAACAAAATTAGACACATAAGTAAAAAAAATTACATCACAATCATACAAGTTTAATTACATAAATCAATGAATATAAATTTAATTGATCAAGAAATTAAAAAAAAAAAATACTACCATTACATACATGTTTAAGTCAATCTTTCTCTTTTCCTCGTTGGATTGAGATTTGCGCGTCCCTTATTGGTACGAAATAATGAATTGATCCAAAGTCTCTCGTCATGATCATTTCTAATATACATACCATTCTCTCTAGTTGGATTAGCCTGAAGCATTGTGATGTCTCGAAAAAAGGATCATCCTCAATATTAGCATCTTCAAGTGCTTGATCATCAATCTCATTAACAATCATTTTGTTAGTCAATAGAACAATGAACCAATTAGTATCAGTTGAATTGGTGACATAGAACACTTGTTGAGCTTGCGATGCTAAAATAAAAGACTCATCTTAATACCTCACCTTATTAAATCCACCCGCATGAACTCGAATTCATCCATTTGTACACAGTTATTATTGTCAACCCACTTACATTGGAACACAGACACCCGAAACATCATGTAATCCAACTCCTATATGCGCTCAATGACCCCTAAGTATGACATATTCGTGTATATGGATTTTCTGTCTTTGGCACTTGAGAAATGCATAAATTGAGCTACAAGAATCACTCCACTATTTTGTACCGTACTCCGATCATCTTGTTCTATAGAATTTGTATCCATTTATGAGATAACTGGTGTAAGAGAAAACATGTACAATTGAACCTTTCGCTAACCATCTCAATCTTTCCGAAACTGAGATAGGATTTATCGCAAATTCTGTAGAAATGTGATCTTCTAGCCACGTTATAAAACATCGATTGTGTTATCTTGTTAACCAATTTTGATTCTTATTTGGGTACGAACTATTAAGTATGTCCTTGTGTTTTACAACATATGACTCAACCTCATCGGCATTGTGTAGAACATATAAGTGTGTTTGCTCTCATTTCGTCCTTGCTATAATCAATATTTCAGTTCAAGTAATCCCTTGCCCTATGGTTCTTCCTATGTGACGAGACTTTGGTAGCCCTACGGAATATTCAACAGCGGATAGGTATTCGCTACAAAATTCAACAACTTCTTCGACTTTGTACCGTTTAACAATACAACCCTTTGGTCGTGATCGGTTTTTCACATACCATTTTAATATCGATCTTCATGTAATGCTCAAACGGGTACATCCATCTCATATAAGCTGGCCCACACAATTGCGTCTCTCTAACCAGATGAATGGTTAGATGAACCATTATGTCAAAGAATGAAGGAGGAAAATACATCTTAAGCTCACACACAAAGTCACAACAATTTCTTTTTGCAATTAATGCTGGAAACTTTCCAAGGTCAATCACTTTGCTGCAAACTGCCTTGAAGAAGAAATAAAGTTTAGTTAAGGTCTCTCGCACTTTGTTGGGAAAAATGGATCGTATACCGATGGGTAGCAAATTCTCCATGAAAACATGGCAAGCATTGGACTTTAGACCCTTTAAATTGAGATATTTCATTGATACGATGTTCCTAATGTTTGAAGAGTACCCCTCTAGAACCTTAAGTCCATGAAAAAACTTACACAAATCAATTTTCTCTTTTCTAGATAGAGTATGAACGACCGAAGGTAGATATGTATGTTTCCCCTTCTTTACCGATCTCAATTCTCATCTCAATCACATACTAACCAAGTCCAGCCTTGCATTGATGCCATCTTTTAGTCTTCACTGGCACATTGAGTAAAGCACCAATGACACTATCAAAGATATTTTTTCAACATGCTTCACATCAATGAAATGTCCTACGTATAATGACTTTCAATATGGCAGCTCAAAGAAAATGGACTTTTTCTTCTACCCTCGTGTGGCAAGCTCTCCTGCAAAAGGTTTTCCAAATTCAATAGTCAAATCTTTTATCTTTTCCAACAGTTGTGCACCCGTCAATGACAAAGGAGCTCTAAATTCTTCTATATTACCATCGAATACCTTTCTCCCTAACCGATAATGATGACTTGAATGCGAAAATCTACGATGCCCCAAAAAGACATTCTTCTTACCGATGAAAAAGTTGCGACGAAAATAAAGTCGTCGGTGATTCTGTGGTTTTTTATGGGGAAATCGTTGGTAAAAAGGTAGTGGGTTACGTTCCTATTTAACGACGAACGAGACCGTCGGTAATGAAATTCATTACCGAAGGTTTGGCCGTCGATAACTCTGTCAGTAAGTTTGGTGCACATTTACGCGAAATAAAGCCCAAGAAGTTTCTGATGACATAACTGTCGATAATGAATTTTTTCTTTACCGATGGTCGCAGTCGTCGGTAATTGCCTTTTGGTATTACGAGATGCAACGTCTCTTATTTTGTATTACCGACAGCCTGACCGTCGGTGTAATACTCATCTTTTAAGTAATTATAATTATAATAATATTTATTTTAAATCTAAAGCTTTATCATGTCGTTATTTGTTAATTTTTTAAGAAAATCATTTTAATTCACTCATTCCTATTTTATTTTAGAGCAATGATAGCAATACACTCTTTATCACACTTCATTCAACACACACTTTATTATTGGATGCATTTCATGTGTAACCCATTGAATAAATAGTGAACTCATGTGATTTAGTGGATCTCACATGAAATTCACTCAATGATAAAGAATGTGCTAAAGAGTATGTTAAAAGGATATATTGTTACCCAAACGGGGTTGGACCGGAAGCATGCTAGGTTTGTAAGATAGGGTAAATGTGTGAGATACTCTCCAATGAGAGGTCTATGGTTCGATCCCCGCATTGTACAAAATAAATCCCTTGGGGAAGGCCCACACCCATATTACTCTAGCCCTGAAGTGATAACTCACTTCCTATCATTTTCATCATAAAAAATATATATTGTTAGCATTTTTCTTCAATTTATTTCACCGTATTCAAAACCACTAGTCAAACTTACTAAAAAAGAGTATTGTACATGATCGATTTACAAAGTTGATGAGATGGACATTAAACTTAGGTGCTGTCTAACATGCATCCTCTGAAAAGATGTGTATGATGCACCCCTTACCGAAATTCCTTTTTTTACCCTCACCCACACGAACAATCAACTGGTTTGTTCGGGTAATTCAATTGGTGCGGCAGCAACGATAACGGTGGTGCAGCGACAGCGACAGCGACAATGGCAGTACGACATGATGGTGATGGTGGTGAATGGGTGAAAGAGATGTAAAGGACAAGGCAATATTGTCATTTTACTATTTTTTATGTTTTAATCTCAACCATTATTTTTATTTATTAATAAATGTATGGTTGTGATTGAAGGAGTATGCTGCACCAAAATTATGAAGGGCACATATCAGTGTAACACCCCGATTTTTCGTGCTTTCTAAGGACGATAAACTCAATTAATGAGTTTGTATTTTTATCTGTGTTTTAGAAAATGATTTTGGGAAAACTAAAATCATAGTTTTGTTTCATAAAATCGTAGGAGCCTTCGGTTAAGTTTTGGGCCGAAAACTCAAACAAAAACCGATCTACGTTTTTCAGATGATAGTGTTTTCTACTATCACGACCTAATCTGGACTAATGAACGAAACCATTAGTCTTAGAATGTATTTCTCTATCTTTTTCCTAAAATGTGTCCTGACGTCCAAAAATATAAATAATATTTTATATTCGGGCCGATAATCGATCGAGAAGACGATTCGAGCTGTCTTAGGGTTTTTCGAGACCCACGATCAGATGTTTTTCATGCCAACATTTTATTTGAGGAAGTCATACCAGTGTCGGGATGATTCCAAATATCGGGATGTGAATTGACCAAATTGCCCTTGGTTAATTTTTATTACCAATTTACCTTTCCTATTATTAAACTAATAAACCCGTAAATATCTAATAATTCCACCCTTATCTCTTCTCATTTTTCGGTGGTTTCTCTCTCCCCATCAACTCCATCTTCTTCTTTTCTCTTCCTTTCTCTTCTTTCTCTTTTCTTCTCCAAAATCTCCATTTTTGAAGGCCTAAAGCTTGAGTTTTTGTGAAGCAACCTTCATCAAACTTGGAGTGGATCATCATAGGAGGTAGTAGTTCAACTCTATCTCTCTCAATCTCTCCTTTCTTTCCTCATATTTTCATGATCAAGGATGTTAGGGTTTTGTCCCTAAAATCTTTGAAAATCCATGAAAAATTATAGGAAAATCGTATCTGTACCAAATCAATTTCTATGGCCTAGGTTCATGACATACTTGTACGATCCAAGAGCTTAGAGCCAAGAAATCCCTCTAGCTATATTTTCTAGGTGGGGGCCGAAACCCCCCTATGTGTGTAGGGTAGGGTTTTGGTTGGTTTTTGATGATCTGATCTGATATCTAGGGCTGTCACACTTAGTTAGGGTGTTATCCAGAAAATGAGAAATTTTGGAGCTATTTTTAGTGTAATAGGGCCGAACCCTAGGGGTGGTGCATTAGGAGAAATCTTTGTTTTGTAAGTTAATGCCGATATGTTTTACGTGTATGTAGTGATCGGCAACGGGCTGGGGCGGTGAACAAGTTGATCGAGTGTTCAAAGTTTTAGCTGGAAGCTACAAGAGGTAAGGGGATAAACCTGAGGAATTCCATTCCCGACAGCTATGTGCTGCATCGGTGTCTGTACTGTATTTAAATAGTTTATATCTGATGTTAGTTGATTTCTTGATTGACTGCTGTTGATTGGAATATGCATTGATGTACTGATGTATTGATGTAACTGCTGATATAGTTGAATGCATGTTATACTTGCTGAATGGTTATATGGATGTATCGTGTGCCCTACTGTGGGATTTAGGCATTAGAGGACCTAATTTTGATTAGGATCCGACATCGTGTAATCGTAAAAGCTTTAAAAGTCTGAAATGTGTTTTGATAAGAAGAAGTGAAGTTTAAAAGCAAATAGGGCATTAGAAACCTTCAAATGTCCTTTTGAGAAATGTGGTTTCCAAAGTTATATTGAGTTTATTCAAGAAAAAAAATGAGTTTGTGCAAGTTTTGTTTTAAAGTTCGTATTTTACCGAAAAACAACGAAAGAAAAAGAAATGGTCTCTGGACCAAGTTTTGTTTTTGGAAAACCGATCCCGATGACTTTGTGTAAGTATCGGAGATTTGGGGTTTTTGGTTTTCGAGTTTTCAAGGAAAGTGGTTTTAAAGCTTAGAAACTAGAAACCGAGACGTCGGGGTTCTAGGGTTCTGCAGAACACGTGGATCAAGGATCCGTGTTAGTTGTGGTCCTGTCGGCTTAGGGACGATCCTTGTGGTCCTGTAAGCTTGAGGATGTTTTTATGATCTTGAATCCGGCGTCCTTGACTGGTGCATCGGTTAGGGATGTTGGGATTTGAGTTGTTTTGGACTAAGTGTCCTCTTTTGAGAAAATGTGTTTTGAGGCTTAAAGAGTCTAAGACATTATGGTGGTTGTTAGCGTTGATGCTACAACGAGGAAATATTGATGCGACAAAGATCAATTATCGGAAACTAGATAGGTTTCTCATGCATTAAATGCGGGGCAGACGTGCCGTGATACGGGGGACCTTGATAAGCAAGGAGAACCTGAGATAACTTATTTGTCATGATATTGTGCCTTGATGGACAATGGTGTCATACGTGTTCTGGGAACGTATTGTGCCTTGAGTTGGACAATATAGTATGACCGTATTCTTGTGGAGTACTTCTGATTGCGCCCCCATGTGAGAATTGCGTAGTGTCATGGGATTCAAAGTACTCGTTTTGAGCCAAATATTGGTGTAAATCTTTAGAGCCTGATCAGCTCATTGCGAATGGTGATGGGATTTTCGGAAATCTAGTAATCTAGTTTGAATATTAGTTGAGATATATGGAAGTGCCATGCATACGTTTAGGAGATAACGTTGATTGTGGGGTACGAAGCCCTTGTGCATTTACCGCCAGTTGTACTTGATGATATATGACATGTTATATGATGATTTGAGTGAGTTACAGTATGTGAGTCTGTTGTGTGGATTGGGCATATAGTTGTTGTTTATGGATTCACATATTGGTTTCTCACCCTTGCATGTTTTTGGACGGGTTGTCCATTGGTATATATATTGTATCGTGTTTACAGATGGAGCCGACATCAGATCACCTAGCGCACTCGGGGATGCGCGTCCTGGCATTTGATCGGAGGACGGACCCAGCCGCATGGGTGATCCACCCAGGGGTGGAAAGTGCGGCGTACACTGGACCGGTTTGCACCGTAAGCGGGACGACTGAGACGGGACCGCGGAAGAGTACTAGGACAGTGGAGACCATCCAGGTGCCTCTCCCTCCCATCGGGTTGATGCTGCAGGCCCTTATGGAGCAGGGTGTGATCGAGTCGGTCGCCCCCGCTGCACAGTTCCCGCAGCAACAGCTACCCCAGACACCTCCCCCGCCTTTTGTCTTGGTAGCGGGCGAGCACGTCGTGGAGGATGTGGGAGAAGAGGAGGAGGAGGAAGACCCTGAGGAGGATCCTCAAGAGGACCCGAAGGATCATCTTTCGGATGCTTCCGATCCCCATCCACAGGGGAACGGGAACGTAGGTTCCCAGAGTTCTTCCCCTGGTTCTAGCATTGGACCTCCCTCCGGGGGATTGTCCAATGGCTTCCATTAGTCGGACCAGCTTAGGGTGTAGACCTTATTTTTGAGGCAGCGGTTTTTGGGTAGTCTGTTAATGACTACTGATGGCCATAGGTTTTAGAGATATGGTTCCAGACTGTCGCTGCCTAGTTTATAGTTTTTAGAAGTTTAATACTTTTGTTCTTTTGTAAAGGGACTTGTTGTCCATTATACATATATACCTTGTTCTAATTATTGTATATGAGTAGTTCTGTATTATCTGGAGTGGTGCTTATACATATTAATAAGAAAAAATTTTGTCACGATTTCCAGAATCTGCTTATACAAAGGATTTATTTTCCGAAAGTAAAACCAGCGAAATTTTATTTATCGTTTCACTAAGTGTGTTGAGTTACGAAAGTGGCACTGGGGTTGAGGGTGTCACAATTAGTATTCACCTTCAATTCAAAGTATCTGAGTTACTAAGATTGTGATTTGTGGGACAATATACAGTACAACCAAATAAAGTAGATTTGCTATTGATCCTTGACATAAAAATTATAGTTTATATTATTTGAATATCAAAATTTACACATTATATTTGATATCTGTTCCTACATGGGCCGAGTATAGTCCCACCTGAATCTAATGGGGACCTCAACCCACTCATGAAAACAACAGTTGGGCCCAAATCCAGCTAGGCCTCCTCGATAGTCATCCTAAACCCAGCAAAAGGAATATTCCCCCTGCTATACCAATCCCGGGATACTCGGGATTGGGGACAATATCGCGTCCTATGCGGAGCCAAAACGGCCGAAGGAGGAGACAAACACGGCAGGACAGGGTGTTACCCATAAAGGGCCTTTAATGGAGAGAGCGTATGGGGGGCCTATAAAGAGAGCGACCCTAGGTTGTTGGAAAGGGGAAGAAAAAAGATATCCAGTAACACATACCCGAGTAAGGTTTTCAACTCCCTCTCGGGATCTAGATTAGAAGAGTACAATTGGCGCCCACCGTGGGGCCCGGTAAAACTTTTCCTTCGCCTCGTTCATGGTTCGAACACGAAGTACCAATATACCGGGCCATATAGAAAATCATCAAGCACCTCCCATGGATCACCAGATTGATCCGGCAGCCTTCCACTTCCTGATGACGACTGTCGAAAGACTGAGTCAGGAAAACGAGCACCTGAAGCAGGAGATGGAAGCACTCAGACACAAGGAGCATCAGACCGACCATCAGGACGCTCATACCAGACAACGCAGCAGATCGCCACGAAGGGAGGGTGGGAAACCTGCCCATAGTGGCCATCCATTCACTGAAGACATCGTTAACTCTCCTTTCCCTGAAAACTTCAAGGGTTTAACCATAACCTATGATGGGAGCACTGATCCCGAGGAATACCTCTCTATCTTTAACACACAAATGTTAGTCACCACTCCTTCCGACGCGGTCAAATGCAGGGTTTTCCCGACTACCTTTAAAGGACCCGTGATGGTATGGTTTTCACATTTGCCATTAAATTCAATTTCGAATTTCGTAGACTTTGCTTCCAAATTTTCCATTCAGTTCTCTACAAGTCGGGTACATCAAAAGACCTCGGCAAGTTTGGTTAATTTTAGACAGGGTCAACGCGAAACCTTGCGACAGTTCATGGCTAGATTCGCTCAGGAGACTCTGATGATCGGCGACCTCAGCCCTGCGGTAGCTCTGCATGCCATTCTGACCGGGCTCAAAGAAGGTCTGTTTGCCGATTCACTAGCCAGAAAGCCCCCGGCTGACATAGACGAGCTCCGCAGACGAGCAACCTGTTATATGACCATGGAGGAGGTCGCCCTCGCCAAAAAAAACATTTTTCTCGCATCGGAGGACAATCCCCGACGACGAGAAGAGGGTGGACGGCAGAGGCGTGATTCCGAGAGGCATGATCCTAAATGGTACAAAGGCGAGAAGCAACCAAAATTCGACAGCTACGCCCCTCTCAACACAAGCAGGGCAGAAATACTAAAAGAGGTCTTCCGGGCTGATCTCATTCAGCTATCACCTCCAGGGTCGACCCCAAAGGGAGCTGACAGAGACAAACACTGTGAGTATCACAGGAACTTCGGTCACTCCACTGAAGATTGTCGCAATTTGAAGGATGCTATTGAAAGGCTAATAAGAAGAGGGCATCTCCAGCAATTTACGAGAAAGGATGGAAGAAGGGGACAGAACAGGGAGAGGGCGGAGGAGAACCTTCAAGGGGCAGTGCCCCCTCCCAACCTACCTAAAGAGGAGGAAAATAAGCAAATTGACTCACAAAGTTCCCGTCCTGATGGTCCAGCACGAACCAGGGGAGTAATCAACACCATCGCGGGTGGTTTCGCAGGTGGAGGTGAAACAAGCTCGGCCAGAAAGCGACACTTGCGAGCCATACACTCGGTATATGCCATCACAGCTGTACCACACAACACAGGACCTTCCATAACTTTCTCAGCAGACGACCTAAGGGGTATAGTGCCCAACCAGGATGACCCGGTCGTAATAAAGGTGGAGTTAGCAAACTACACGGTCAGAAGGGTCCTCATCGACCAAGGCAGCTCTGCCGATATTTTATACTGGACCACATTTGAGAAGCTTGGGCTCACCCCTGACATGCTCAAACCATACCAAGGTGTTCTAGTTGGATTCTCTGGTGAACACGTTCAGGTAAAAGGTTATGTTGAATTATTAACAACTTTTGGTGAACAATCTTCCTGTCGTACCATTCCTATTAAATTTCTGGTAATTGATGCTAACACCTCATATAATATCTTGATTGGTCGGACCGCTCTCAATGCGCTGGGCGCGGTGGTCTCCACACCGCACCTAGCAATGAAATTTCCGACACTTTCAGGGGAGGTGGTGACGATCAGGGCAGATCAGAAATTGGCAAGACAGTGCTATGTCGACAGCCTGAATATAGCAAAACGACTACCTGAGGACGACGTGACACCCGGACCTTCGAGCACAGTGAACTTAGTCGACTTGGATCCCAGGGAGGACACTTCCGCTGAGCATCCACAGCCTGTCGACCCCCTGGTGAGGATACCACTGGGTGACACACCAGAGAAGCATACCCTGGGGGGAGCGAACATCCCAAGGACAGTACAGGATCAAATAGGGCAGTTGCTGAAAGAAAACGCAGACCTTTTTGCATGGACGGCAGCTGATATGCCGGGTATCGATCCAGAGGTCATATGTCATCGGTTGGCAGTATGTCCGGAAGCCAGACCAGTGGCCCAGAGAAAAAGAAGAATGGGCGGTGACAAAAGAGAAGCAATAATCACGGAAACCCAGAAGCTGGTCGAGGCAGGTTTTATCAGGGACATCGAGTACACGACCTGGTTAGCTAACGTGGTTATGGTCAGAAAGCCCAGTGGGAGATGGAGAATGTGTACGGACTATACTGATCTCAATAAAGCATGTCCGAAGGATTCATACCCTTTACCGAGTATTGATCGACTGGTGGATGGCGCATCCGGCCATGGGTTGCTAAGTTTTTTAGATGCCTACTTAGGATATAACCAGATCAGAATGCACCCATCAGATGAAGAAAAAACTGCCTTCATGTCCGACAAAGCCAATTTCTGTTACCGGGTTATGCCTTTCGGCCTGAAGAATGCTGGGGCCACCTATCAACGTCTTATGGACAAAGTGTTTGCAGCACAAATTGGAAGAAACATTGAGGTGTATGTGGATGACATGGTCGTCAAATCATCAACCGAGGAAGCCCACATCGACGACCTTCGAGAAATACTTGGACCTGTACGTAAGTATAATATGCGGTTAAATCCCGAGAAATGTATCTTTGGTGTCCAGGGGGGAAAGTTCCTAGGCTTCATGCTGACGCACAGAGGAATAGAGGCAAACCCGGATAAATGTCAGGCAATATTAGACATGCCTAGTCCGAAGACGATTAAAGATGTCCAAAGACTGTCCGGGCGAGTAGCCGCCTTGCAGAGATTCCTACCGCGATCTGCCGACAGAGCTTATCCGTTCTTCAACACGCTGAAGAAACTAGCAAATTTCAAGTGGACAAATGAATGCGAAGACGCTTTTCAAAAGTTGAAACATTTTCTCTCGGCTCCCCCCATCCTAACAAAGCCAGGACTTGGTAAGGCTTTACTTTTGTATTTATCTGTTACTGACGTGTCCATCAGTGCAGTCCTCATATAGGAAGAAGACAAGCAGCAAAAGCCAGTGTACTACATCAGCCGAGTGCTGCAGGGGGCTGAAACACGATACCAACTTGTGGAAAAACTTGTGTTGGCTTTGATAACCGCAGCTCGCCGATTGAGACCTTACTTTCAGGCATACCAGATCGTGGTCAAGACCGATCACCCGATTCGGCAAATCTTGCAAAAACCGGAAATAGCTGGCAGGATGATGGCATGGGCAGTTGAGCTCTCGGAATTCGGCATTAGATATGAAGTTAGGGGGCCCATAAAGGCCCAGTGTTTGGCAGACTTCGTCGCCGAATTAACCCCTGCTCTCGAATCCGAACATGCTCTTGTTTGGAACCTATATGTAGATGGCTCTTCCAATGCAAAGGGAAGCGGCGCTGGCATAATTTTACAGGAACCATCGGGAGTAACTTTGGAGCAAGCCTTAAAATTTAATTTCCCTACAAGTAATAATCAGGCCGAGTACGAGGCTTTAATCGCTGGCATCAGCTTAGCGATAGAAGTCGGTGCAAAACAGCTCTGGGTGTGCAGCGATTCCCAGTTGGTTACAGCTCAAGTAAAGGGAGATTTCCAGGCCAAAGACCCTCAGATGACCAGGTACATGAATAAGGTTAAGAGTTTAATTGCTGTTTTTGATGAATTTACAGTTGAACATATCAGGCGGGAAGAGAATGTTAGGGCCGATTTGTTGTCCAAACTAGCAAGTACCAAAAAAACGGGGCAAAACCGTTCGGTTCTCCAGGAAACCTTGCATGCACCAAGCGTTGAGCAGGAAGACGTTCCGAGTGATCCACTCGTCTTGACTTGTTCCGTCCTCGGAACAACTTGGATGGGGCCCATATGGAAATACCTGACAAACGAAGAATTACCAAAGGATCCCTCAGAGGCCAAGAAACTGAAAAGACAAGCCACCTTCTACGTCATTGATAACGGACAGTTATATCGACGAGGGTTCTCGACCCCCATGTTAAAGTGCCTACAGGAAGATCAATCCGAGTATGTAATGCAGGAATTTCACGAAGGAATCTGCGGGATGCACATGGGTGGGCAGACATTGGCAATAAAAATCCTGAAGGCTGGGTACTACAGGCCCACGCTGAGAGCGGACTGCGCAAAGCGAGTCCAACGATGTGATAGTTGCCAACGTTTCTCTCCAGTTCAGCACAAGCCTGTAGAGGAATTGCATAACATCACATCCCCATGGCCGTTCAATACCTGGGGTATGGACATTCTCGGTCCTCTACCAATGGCAAAGGGTCAGGTAAAATTCCTTCTTGTTAACATTGATTATTTCACAAAGTGGATTGAGGCGGAACCACTAGCCACAATTTCCACAAAACACATTGTGAAATTTACTTGGAAAAACCTAGTTTGTAGACATGGAGTCCCACACACAATAATAACTGATAATGGCACACAGTTTACTGATAAGAAGTTTCAGGAATTTTGCACGCAGTTAGGAATTCAACACAGGTTCACCTCGGTAGAACACCCTCAAACCAACGGACAGGCTGAAGCAGCTAACAAGATTCTCCTGAATGAGTTCCGTAAACGAGTAACTGTTGCTGGGGGACTATGGGTCGAAGAGCTCCCTAGCATCTTATGGGCCTACCATGTAACGCCACACTCAGCAACGAAGGAATCCCCTTTCCGCCTAACCTACGGCGCAGATGCAATGATCCCTGTTGAAATCGGAGAATCCACCTGGCGTCGTGTTCATTTTGTAGCTGATCAGGATGATGAAGCACGTCGAGCCGAGCTTGACACCTTGGAGGAGATCAGGCAGATGGCACACATCAGAAACGCCGCTGCACAGGCGAAGGCAGCTCGCAAATACAACTCCAGACTCAAACCGAGGAAGTTGAAGTGCGGCGACCTGGTGCTAAGATTGTGCGAAGGGCCAAGGAAGAAGACTGAGGACGGAAAGTTCGCGGCAAGATGGGAAGGGCCTTTTCGAATCAAGGAAGAGCTTGGAAAAGGAGCATATAAGTTAGAAAGCCTAGAACAGAAGGAGATTCCGAGGACTTGGAACTCCACACACCTGAAATTCTATTACAACTGATGTATTCAGACGGTGTACTCTTTTTCCTTTTGGTTTTTTTTCCCCAAGGGGGGTTTTGGCCAATAAGGTTTTAACGAGGCACGTCCACGAATAATAAATGAAGTATTCTTACAAGGATATGACTTTTCCAAGTATGATATATTAAATAATTTGAAAATATGCCGAAGCCTGGTACAAGTAAATAACTTGAAACCGGGAAGACGGGAAAGCCGAGAAAAAATCGGACCTAACGACTTTCAAATAAATAATTTGGAAGTATACCGCAGCCTGGTACAAGTAAATAACTTGAAACCGGGAAGACGGTAAAGCCGAGAAAAACTCGGACATAACGACTTTCAAATAAATAATTTGGAAGTATGCCGCAGCCTGGTACAAGTAAATAACTTGAAACAGGGAAGACGGGAAAGCCGAGAAAAACTCGGACATAACGACTTTCAAATAAATAATTTGGAAGTATGCTGCATCCTGGTACAAGTAAATAACTTGAAACCGGGAAGACGGGAAAGCCGAGAAAAACTCGGACATAACGACTTTCGAATAAATAATTTGAAAGTACGCCGAAGCCTGGTACAAGTAAATAACTTGAAACCGGGAAGGAGGAAAACCCGAGAAACACTCGGACAGCATGTTGAAAATATGCCGCAGCCTGGTACAAGTAAATAACTTGAAACCGGGAAGGAGGAAGAGTCGAGAAACACTCCAACAGCATACAAGTACATAACTTGAAACCGGGAAAAAACAAAATTCGAGAAACACTTGCCCAAATACGATTTTCTATTTTAAAATGGGCCATACCCAACCCTGATGTAGTAGTATCCGCCAAGGGTACAAAATTACACGAAGGACAGAGTCCCAAGTTACTTTGGGTGCCACACGGCACGTTAAAAAAAAAAAAAAAAAACATTTTATTACAATCTTTCGCCTGCCCCAGCGTCACCGTCTGGATTGACCCCATTGGTATGTTCATCCCCATGTGCCTCCTCGACACCTCTATCTACCTCCTCCTCCTCATCATCAGGAAGATCCACCAACTCTCCATCTCTGACCTCCTTCAACAATCCCGTTTGGCTGAAGTCATAATCCGGCGTAGGGCACGCCACTTGCTTCATGGCCTGATTGAAGCCATTCGCGTACTGTTTCACCATAGCCATCTTCAATTCATCAATCTCCCGCAACAGTTGGATTTCTTTCTCTCTAGCGGTCTTCTCGGCGCGCTCCGTTTTTTCCTCAGCCGTTTTAAGCTCGGCCGTCAAATTCCCGACTAGGTCATTAAGTTTGGCTTCCTCCTCGATTGCCTGCTCCAGCTGACTTCGAGCCTTTGACAACTCCAGTTCCAACTGATCAACAGCATTAACTCGATTCAGGTCGGCTATGATTTTGCTATTTAAGCGACTCACTTCAGCCTCGAGCTCTTTCTCTTCTTCGTAACCGCTATCATCTCCATCTCCATATATCGGCCCATAGCGGCCATCCTCAACCCGTAGGCTTGCATCGTACGGCCCGACTGTTGCCCCCCAAGCTTGTGATACAGCCGAAGATCGGCATTGTGTAGCAAATGGCCATCCACAATAGTTTCCGGTTGGAACGTCTGGTTCCAGAGGGACTGCACCTCCGGGGGTATTACCGGATTCCCGGACAATAGGGCAGCCAGAGTATCCTCGGTCCCAACCGTGGCCGGGGCCACCTCACCCACCGCTTTCTGCTTCTTCTTCGTCGTCTCAGCCGCGGTGGCACCCGCCTTTCTCCTTTGCCTCCTCACCAGTCCCGTTTCCACATCTTTCTCGTCTAAGTCCACAGCCGCAATCGAAGACGTTTCCCCGGGTACAGCTGCGCTTTGGCTCTGTTGGTTCAAAGCCAAGAATTTCTCAAAGTCCTTCTTGTTCAATCTCGGGGCCATAGTCTCTGCAAAACAAAAAGACCCAAGAGTCAAACAACCAGCCAAATAAATATATCTATATGTCTATATGTATCTAAATCTCTCACCCATTAGGGCGGCGAGTCCGACCGAGTTATCTTCTACAGTTATTAATCCCCGGCTACGTAACAAAGGAAACTTTTCAAGATAATCTACTTCCTTTTTCTCGAGGCGGGTGAGAGAACGATACTCGTACCCCGAAATGTAGTTCGGATTCGAAGTCCAGTATAATGGAAATTTGGGTTGACCTCTCTCGTCGAGAAAAAAGGAAGCATGGTTGGCCCGAGCCTGTACCTTAAAAAAAAAACCTCTTTGAAACCCTTACAAGAAGAAGTAAAAATGTCCAATATACCCCGACGAGGGATACTGTTAAGAGAAAGCCAACCCACCTTGCCTCTCGACCTCACTTCAAAAAAGGAAAATAGCTTCCCGACCGTCGGTCGAAAACCTAGAAAGGAACACAGAACCTCAAAAGATTTGACAAAGGCCCAACTATTTGGGTGCAACTGGCTAGGTGCCACATTCAACCATCGAAGAACCGAGCATTGGAAGTCTGAGAAGGGAAGACGGAGTTTCACCTCGGAAAAAAGGTAGTGATACATGAAGAAGAAATCATGGGGGAGATGAGAGCCAGACATGCATACTCGGTCATCCTTGTCGCAAGGAGAGATGACGATGCCACTGGCTTCCCTCGAGTCAGAAACCTCGTTTTGAATTTTTTCCAGTGACCTAACGGTTTGAAACTTAGAAACCCAAGTAAGGGCACTAGGGTCAACCCAATCATAAGACCCCACAAACACAGGCTGACAAGGAACTGGGGAAGGAGTTCCAGAAGAAAAGCTAGGACTGTTTACGAAGGGGGTAGCTCGCAATGTCTCTGACGAACTAGAGGAAGGTGATATTGGAGAACTAGACGCCATGGGATGAACTATAAGAAAGGAGGAGGGAGTCCAGGAACCCAAAAAACAAATGCGCAGGATGCAGAGGTTCAGAGAAAATTTGGGCGTACCTGAGAAAATGGAAAGCTTGAAAGCCTCGAGCGGGAAGACGAAGGGGAAACTAGCGCAGGAACTGTGTTTTCAAACGAGGGAGAATGAAAAGAAAACCATTTAAGAGAACTATTAAGAACCAATTCGAAAAAGGAAGCCCAAACAATAAAATAAAGGTTTCACATCCAACGGCGCCTGATGCTTAGATCTAACGGACTAAAAAGAGGGGAAGACGAAGGGCCAGGCGGTGCGACAGTTGGAAAGCCAGGAGTCAGCGAGTGAAGAGACGCGCCCTGACGTATCCACGCGGCCCTAGGCAGGCGTGACAAGGTCACCTCAAGACAGCCATAATGAGGAGACGTAGTAGGTGACAGGTATCTCTGACACGGATGACAAGACCTACACCACAAGACACGGGACGTTCCGAGATACCACATGTAGGGGAGTTCCTCGGAGTCCAGGGAATACAGCAACATATACTCGGTCAAGATTTGAATCGTCGGGCAAAAATTATGAACCCTTCTCGCTGCAAGCAACTCGAGGTTTGGGGGACTTCTGTTCCTACATGGGCCGAGTATAGTCCCACCTGAATCTAATGGGGACCTCAACCCACTCATGAAAACAACAGTTGGGCCCAAATCCAGCTAGGCCTCCTCGATAGTCATCCTAAACCCAGCAAAAGGAATATTCCCCCCTGCTATACCAATCTCGGGATACTCGGGATTGGGGACAATATCGCGTCCTATGCGGAGCCAAAACGGCCGAAGGAGGAGACAAACACGGCAGGACAGGGTGTCACCCATAAAGGGCCTTTAATGGAGAGAGCGTATGGGGGGCCTATAAAGAGAGCGACCCTGGACTGTTGGAAAGGGGAAGAAAAAAGATATCCAGTAACACATACCCGAATAAGGTTTTCAACTCCCTCTCGGGATCTAAATTAGAAGAGTACAATATCGTATATAATTATTTTTATCTTTTATTTACTTTTTATTTTTTTTTATATTTATATATTTTAAAAATACATAAAAAAAAATAAATGGAACATAGGATGTTATCCCAAATTTAATGTTATTAGGAGAGGCGAAGAGGGTGGGTAGGAACAGTACAACGTGCAATCATCATGATAATGATAATAATTCATGGAGTGAAGTATTCCGCACAACAGGGTCATCAATAAAGATCGCCATTATCCAACTTTTATCAAAATCAATCACCATAATGACATTTGCAGGTATAATAACTCGAAGTCAAGCAATCGCAGCAGCCAGCGTGGTCAGGTTCACGTGCAGCACCTGTTACACCATTGGGCTTATGCTCCATTTGTGAGGGGTTTGGACTTTGAAGGTTGGGAAGGACATTCAAAAAACTAATTTTCAAATGGCTATGCTGAAATGTGACACCGAAGAGATATAAAGTTGGTGAAACCACGTGAACATCTCCTCAATTTGTTCCATTTTGACAAGTATTGTATTACTATTATTAACACGTATATAGGTCCACATTTTGTACCGAGTGGAATTATTAATTAGGTGCATACATCTGCAACAGTCAATAGGTGACTGATTTTATTAGTAAAATTAAGTTTTAAATTAGATTATAAAATTATATATTATTTTAGATTTAATTGATATATAATGTCAGTTTAAAAATTCAATAAATTTTCAATTAAAATTTTTGATTGAGTGATACTATAAAAAACTTTATATTAATCATACATATAAGTTAAACTCTATTTTTTGTGTGCATATTGATTATTTAGAACAAAAAAATCTAACCTCTTGAAAAGCTCTAGAGAAATGGCTTTGAGCGATGGAGAAATGGCTTTTCAATTCTTATTAGTCTCTCCTTGTGACGTTGAATTCCAATATCTACGCGCAACGGCCTGGTCTGTCCCACAAAAAACACAACATACAAAAATGTTAGCAATATTATTTAACGTATCACTTTAAATATGAGACCACTAAATTATATAGGTTGATTCTCTATTAATTTACTGCTCTTATAATAACTTCACCTAATAATAAGAAGGTGAAAAGGAAAAGAGAAAAAGTTCATAATGAGTAAATAATGATTTATTTACTCATAAATCATTTAGTGTGATAATATCTCCATATATTTTATCAAATCGAATATAGATTTACTTACTTTTTTCACTTTAAAAATAAATCCACTATTATCCATTGACAAAAATATATTAGTAACATTACTCACAATCAATTCATTTATGCATTACCAATATGTGCTTGATCCGAGTAATAAGAGACTCGACACTTTAAACAAGTGGTCAGGAATTCGATATGGATCACCAATGCATTTTGTAAATCAGTAATGATATATAGAGAAAAAGTCTCTCACAGATTTATGACATTCCAGCACAAGGATATGGATTCAATGACTTTCATAATTAGTACATTTGGTGCCTTTGTTTCTTTCTCTCTTATTTGACACACCTTCTCTCATTTTATTTTATTTTTCTCTCCAAAAAACCGTCTAAAGTCATCAAAGTCATAATATATGAAAATCAGTGAATTCATTTCCCGAGCACAACTATTTTTTCTTTCCCACTTTTTCCATCATATCTAATAGTAGATATAGCTTTCGTAAAATTTCTGTGCACAGACAAGTTTGTACCAGCAACATTTCTCGTCCATATATGACAATTGTATGATTAATAATTTAAGCATCGATCATGTAAAGTTTTTCGTAATTATTAAGAAACTTTGATATACAGAGAAAAAGTCTCTCAAAGATTTATGACATTCCAGCACAACCATTCAATATTTTTTTTCTTTTCCACTTTTTCCATCATATCTAATAGTTGATATAGCTTTCGTAAAATTTATGTGCACAGACATGTTTGTACCAGCAACATTTCTGTTCCATTTATGACAATTGTATGATTCAGAATTTAAGCGTCATGTAAAGTTTTTCGGAATTATTAAGAAAGTTAGAAAGACAAACCACTGTAAGAAGTGGTATAAAGTGCCCAAACTATTGTAAGATGCCACAAAATATAATGTGACAAGAAAAAGAGTAAATTAAGTGCGCGATATTGAGTTATACCATGAAGATCTCGATGGTCCACCCCAAACAGAAAAACAAAAAGCGTGCGTCCTTTCGTAAATCAAAATCGACAGTTACGGTACGTTTGATTTGATCATTTTTTATTATTTTTTGTTTTTATTTTTAAAAAAAATAGAAAATAAATTTAAAAATGTATTTTTTTATGTTAAGTGAAAATGTTTTAATTGAAAATCTTTGTTGAATTAAATTCAAATCTAAAAACAAAAAAATTATTTTTAGTATTTTCTCTCCAAATTTTTTAAAATAAAAAATGAAAATAAAATACAGGAGGTCAAAACAAGTGTATTTTCAAATTTTTCAAAATTTAAAATGAAAATAATTTTCAAAAAATAAAAACATGAAATAAAAATACAAACCAAACAAATCTTTAAAATATTTAACTATTTTTTATATATTCCTTAAAAAAAAAACTATTTTTTTTATATATTCTTAAATCTTCTCACCCCAAATTACTACATAGAAAACTTTTTAATAGGGCGTTTAGGATCACGTCGCTTCTGCTTTTGCTCGAATTTTAATTACTGTTATGCAGTTTCATCACGATTTTGGATTGGAAGCAATTATATACCTATTTTCCAAACATGCTTAACCAACAGTAAGGACATTTAGAGTGTTATTTGATATAGTCATTTGATCCTTGACCCTTTCATTCTTTTGATAAATATTTGAATATGGCTATAAGGTAAATATGTCCGTGAATTATCCTTACTTTTAAGCATGTGGCAAATGTACGAAATTAGGGACATTTTTTTCTTGTCTTTAATCGAGTATCTGCACAGGCAAGTCAAGATTAATCCTCAGGTCAGGCAGGACCATGTACCGTACAAGGCTATTAAGGCAACTGCCTTAGATCCAGTGGCGGATCTAGGACCCGGGGACAATGGGAGCAAACTATTTTAAAAAAAATTAATAATCATTACTATCATAAGTATGAAGATAAAAACATGAATGTTAAAAGCTTAAAATTTTAATGTATCCAATCAAATAAATTACATATCTCATAATTGTCTTCTACGTGATTTCATGTTTTGAAATCGTTGAATGATTAACTCATTATCAATATTATTGAATACATCTCTCTCAATATAAGTCACCAGATAATCATTCATCCATGCATCTCCCATTCGATTACGCAACCTATTTTTCACAATTTTCATAGCAGAAAAGGCTCTTTCTACGGTTGCTGTGACAACAGGCAAAATCATTGCTAACTTCAAAAGAAGATAAACTAATGGATAAACAATATGTCTTCCGGTTTCAACCAACTTCTCTGGAAGATTACTGATTCCTTTCAAAGATGCAAATTCAACATTGCTACACATATCAATGATATAAGTCTCAAGTTGATTATCAAGCATCACTAAATCAGTTGAAGAAAATTCAAGTGGATAAAACCTTGCAAATTCAATCAACCTTGCCTTATAAAAAATTGAGAACAAATTGTTTGGATTCAAACAAGTCATACAAAGAAGCAACTGAGTATTTGTCTCAGTGAAACAATCATCAAGTTCCCGAAGTTGCATGTCCACAACAGTATAAAATAATTCAACATGTCCACAACATTATAAAATAATTCAATACGATAGTGACGCTCTACCGTGATAGCTTGAGCATTGCCTACATGTCGTGATCTTCCCATAGAACAAAATATATCTTTCATATTAGGAATCCTAATATCATGCATATTGCAAAATACAATTACCTCCTGCAATAAAGACTCTCATTCATTATCCCTCATATATCGTAACCACTGCTTTGTGATGTTAACCAAGTTCATAGCATTGATGATGTCTTGATCTTTCCTTTGCAATGGTTGTGACAATTCATTTGAAATACCTAATACATTTTTCATTAAATGCAATGTGAATGTAAAATCAAAATCCCCTAACAAACGTAAAATACCATTGGCTTCAGCTCTTTGATCTGCATTGGATCCATCTTCTTTTATAATTTCAACAACATCAACTATAGCAGAATACATCAATATCAAATTGATCAAAGTTGTATAATGTGAACCCCAACGAGTATCAGCAGGTCGTTTGAGGCTAGTTTCTTGATTCAAACCTTTCCCACTAGGAATTTCTCCTTTTCCCAATGCCTCTCTAACATTGACAATTTGTTTTTCACGAAGCACGTCATGTCGTTTGCAAGATCCTCCAACAACATTTAATAAAGTGGACACTAAATTAAAAAGAGAGGCAACTTGAATGTGATTTTTGGCAACAACAACTAATGTCAATTGTAATTGATGAGCAAAACAATGTACATAAAATGCAGATGGATTCTCCCTTAAGATCAAACTTTTGAGACCACAAAATTCTCCTTGCATGTTGCTAGCACCATCATAACCGTGTCCACGAATTCTTGATATACTAAGCCCATATTTGCAAAACAAATCATAAATTGCCATTTTCAATAATAAAGCTGTAGTATCTTTAACTTGAACAATACTAAGAAAACGCTCAACAATACTTCCATTTTTGTTTGCATATCGCAAAGCAACAGCCATTTGTTCCTTAATTGATATGTCACGGGCTTCATCAACCATAATGGCAAATGGTTCATCTCCAAGATCAGTAATAATAGCACTAATGGTTTCCAATGTAGCAGCATTAACAATGTCCTTTTGGATTGTTGGAGCAATTAATTGATGATTTTCAGGAGCATTTTCCAAGACAACATGATTTATTGATTCATTGTGTTCAGAAAGAAATTTAAGAAGTTCAAGGAAATTACCTTGATTAGAAGAATCGATTGATTCATCATGACCACGAAAAGCTAATCCTCGCTTCAATAGAAAGCGAATGCAATCAAGTGACGCTGTTAAACGCCTTCGATATAAGTCACGCACTTGTTCAGATTGCTTAAATATTGCAACTTGAATATGTAGATTTTGATTCATCAAATCTTGAGACTTCTTCCAAGCAATATTATGAGCACTATTAGGACCTCTAACATGAGATGAGAGCATTTCTTTTTTATTCCAATTTGTGAATCCCTCTGTCACAAATGTATCACCACCTGATTGCTTTCCAAAATCAGGCTTAAAAAGATAACAACATAAACAAAATGCAGCATCTTTTTCTATACTATACTCTAACCAGTTGCCAAATTCATTAAACCAAGAAGGTCAAGATCTTCTTAAAGAATTCCCAATGTTTCTTTGGGGAAATTTATGTTGAGTAGGTTGACATGGTCCTCTTTGTAAATATGCTCTTCGTATTTTATCTCGATCATTAGGATGATATGCTGTAAGTTTAATTCGCTTTCCTGGATCTGATGACAATTCTTCTAAATCAATTTCAATATTTTGTCGTTGGAGACTTGATTCACAAGATTTTTGCTTATTTGATGGTAATTTCCTCTTCAAAAATTTTTCCATTATTTCCTGCAAATAAAAACACAAAGTTAATACATTTAATTTTATGACTAATCAATCGATTTCATGAAATAATATTGTTATTAAAAATCCCCAATTTGAACCCTAATCCCAAAAATCCCAAACAAGTTGAGTTTCCAGAAGAACCACCGAACAAAACTATGAATGGAAAAATGACTAGTATTGTAAATAATACTAGTATGTGCTTTATTGAATGATTGATTCATAATGTCACGCGTCTTTATAGTACTACTTTGAGTTGACTTACTCAATATATATATATATATATCTTGGAATCATCATCATTGTTAACTTGTTATTGTTATTAGCATTAAATTAAATACACAAACTTCCCTTACCTGATTGATGGCGGCAACCAGGGGCGGACGCACAATGCTTTGCGATGGGAGCTGTGCGAGGCGATGGGCGAGCAGCGTGCTGGCGTCAACAGAGGTGGGCGAGCGGCGCACTGCTTTCCGTGAGACAATGATTCAATGAAGATTGAGGCAGTTTCGTGAGAGAGAGAGAGAGAGAGAGAGGGGGCAGAGGTGGTTTCGCATGAGAGAGAGGGATAAGATCTAGTTCTATGTCATGTGAGTCCCCAATGGCATGGGTGCAAATTTTCGTACTACTGGGGAAAAAAAACCAAATATATGATAATTCTAAATTTTTTTAAAAACTGAGGGTGTGCATGTCCACTCCTTGGACAGTACGTGCGTTCGCCCCTGCTTAGGTCTCAAATTTTGTTTTTTTATACTTTTTATTATATATACTGATGGCAATTGGCTTGGCAACTGGTTGAGTAACAATGCCTAATTCCACGTATAGTGCCTTCCGTGTATAATGCATGCGTTATTGAGATCGAAAATCAATCACAGGTAGTGCAATCTGTAAGGTGCAACATTAGTTACGTTTCAATTTTCAAGGTTCCGCCTTTATGCCTATCCCAGATGAGTGAATTCAGGATTCAAACCCTTAACATTTCAAGTGAAGGTCGTCTGGGGTCGCTACCTACTTCCACTGCGACCAATCACTGTTGGGTTTAGGGACATTAAGTATGTGTTAAATGTATTTAGGGATATTTACATTCCTAGTGCTAGTTTGTAAATAAATTGTAGTACACACTTAATTATTTACCGTATATACACACAACCAAATCTATATTGGGTATGGTCTTTTGATATTTTTAGATGTATAATGTTTTACGAATATTAGATAGGACCAATGATTTAAGAATCGAACTGGACCGATCGATTCAACCAGTTTAACTGAGAACCAGCCGTGTCTGTGGTTTAGTTGGGCTTCAGGAACCGGTGGTCTGAAAGAAGCGTTGTTAAACCGCTTGAACCAGACCGAACCGACCTTAACCGGACGAACCGACTAATCAAAGATAGTTCTTAAAAATTGGATGGTTACCTTTTTCAGGCTGTCGTCGTCATGTCAGCTCCGTCCATTCGGGCGAACCACCGCGCCTCACTCAGATCTTGCAGCTGCACCCCGTAGCGCTGCCACTAACATGCGCGCAATGCTTCTCTCCTCCGTCCAGCTAACAGTTGTGAGACGTGGTTGTTCTCTCTTCTCCGCCTAGCGCGCCACTATGTGTGGCCTCTTCCGTGGCGCCTCGCCGTTGGTGGTGCAATGCCACCTTCCCTCCTATCTCTCTTGCGTCCCCTTTCTCCATCTCTGTCTCTATCTCTTATGCCCTCTTTCTCTTTCCATCTTTCTATATTTTTCTTCTCAGAAATGGGAGCCATTACGTCCCTCCCCAATGTTCTAGCTTCTAAGTACTTCTAGTAGTCTCTTTTCCGAGTTAGGGTAAAGAACCTTGTTTTTGTTTTTTTGTTTTTTATTCTTCTTCTGAGCCCAACTTGTTTTATCTATTATTATTTATTTATTTCATCTTTTAATTTTTGCTTTTATCAGGTTTTTAAACATTTTAAAGGTGATTCTAACTAATTGATTTGTTTTGGGCTAGGTCTGTTGGTGGGTCAACTACATGTTTCTCTTTCAAAACAAAAATATAAATATTGTTGGCTTGATTTATTATATATATATATATATATATATATATATATATATATATAATTGTTTGATTTATTTATTTTTTAGTCATCCGGTTCAATGTTGAACCGGTTGAACCAATCGAACTATGACTCGGAGGTCTTGCCAATTCGATCTCCGATTCGGTTCTTAAAACATTGGATAGGTAACCGTATCACTTAACGTTGAATGCACAATTATTTTCTACAATATTCGAATGCGTGAAGGAAATGAAAAATAATAAATAAATGTGTGAAATTAGAAAAATATGTGTTATATGTTATTGTTATTTAATTTAATGAAGTCATTGCATGATATCCGTTCTTTTATTTTTTCCTTTTCTGCAAATTTTTCTTCCCTTTCTCTCTAAGCTAGCGACATGTAAGGAAATTAATAGCATGGTTTGATTTCGTAATTGACCTCCTTTCTAATTTTTCTTCCCCTATTCTTCTTCCCAACTAGGGCTGAGTAGTGGTCGATTTCGGGGGGTTTCGGGCCCAAAATGGCCAATCCACAGCAAACTGTCGAGTGAAAAAAATGGCCGATTTTCGTCCAATTGAATTGGCGGTTGGTCGGGTGGCGGGTTAGGGCTGGTATAATACATCATTGGGCCATGTTATTATTTTGGGCCTAATAAAAAAAATTAACCAGTTTCTGCTTTTTTTTTTTGTTCATTTTTTGAGAGTTAAGACTTTACGTTGAATACAAGCCTTGATTTTTATATTGGCCCATTTTGCAATACTAATTGGTTCAGGCCCAGAAATAGAGAAACTATTGCAGTATTGTTTTTCAGAAGTGAGGGCCAATAGCCCAATATTGATATGATCACGTAAATTTTAAGTACTAAATATATGTAAACAGTACCCAACATTACAAGGACTAAATAAATGAGATTTAGAAACAATTTGGTAGCCCTGCTTATAATATGAAGTTAAAGTATCTAATGAAACTGTGGCAGCAGATGGTTCAGTTAATAGCTCAATTCTCAGCAAGGCAGGGTGTCTTGGTAATCTACAAATGAGAATCTCTGTTTAGTAAGCACAGGGAATAATTTTAAAGGAAGCTAAAAGCTGAATGATACTACTAGGCCACCATTTATATATCAAATTCAGGGTTTTAATGCTAAAAGTTGTTTCTCTTACTGCATAACAGTTATTTGGTACATTATATGTCTAGAATTCAATATATTTACTGATCCTGACAAGTGTATTCAGCAGATAAAATAATGGCAAGTATTTCTATGTCTCTGCAGTTACAGAAAGTTGAACAATCAAATAAAGAACAAAATATGCTATTTGTTATGTATGTTATAGCCAAAAAATAAAGTAGAAGGAACTCCTATTACCAAAACAATCATAGTTGATATACCAAGCAGATTGTGAATGAATCATATCTCGCAAATGACTCCAAAATGGCAAAAAGTGTTACAACTATCAAGAGTAGATAATAAAATACAAAATTAGTACATAACATAAACATAATAAAGTATAAAAAATTTGACAAGGCAGTACAAGGAACAGGTACCTTAATAACTTCTCAGTCACAACCAATATTCATTGGTTGTAATTGAGAATATGGACCAGCTCCAGTTGCATTTGCAGTTCCAGTTCCAGCTCTAGCTCCAGCTGCTCCAACCCCTCCTAAATCTGATGATCCTTGATGAAATTCTTAGAAACATGGACAAAAAAAATTCAAGTTAACTTACATGCAGAGACACATACACAAAAACATTCAGCTCTAGAAAATAATTAGAAACAAATACCTGTTACAATTTTGGCAGATGTCTCAAACTCCTCAATCGGATTGAGGTCATTCAATTGGTAGAGAGAGGACCTCAACCAATTTTGAACACATATGACTGCCTCTGCCATTTCTGGGTTTAGAGAGCTCCTAAATCTGTCCAAAACTCTACCTCGGGGTACTAAAAGCACTTTCCGAAGCCACAGTAGAAACAGGACTAGCCAAAACATCCCGGGCCATGCTTGACAATATGGGAAACCTAGAGGAATTTTGCTTCCACCACACAAGCAAATCAAATGTGTCATCCCCATCTACACATGTTTCAGCCAAGTACCTCTCAAGCTCATTTTTCTGATCAATGGAATTTTTTTCCTTCAAATGCTTCTTAAAAGCATCAGCCCTTGCTAAATGTGCTGAAATTTCAGCAGGACTAGATGTTTCTACATATGAACTCCCCTCCGATGGAGCATGAGAGGTTTTCCTAGGCCTATTTTGTTGCTCGTGTGTTACAACATACCAACCATACATTTTATGCAGATTATGTTTTATACTAGTTGTCAGTTGATTGGAAATATTTAGATCATCTTTGTACATGTCTTGAAATGACCACTCCACATACCTAAACTTATAACGGGGGTCAAGAATGACACCAAAATAAATCATTTGATTGATATTTTTAATATTTCCCCAATACTTGTCATATTTTTCCTTCATATCCTTTCCCATGTCACTCAAAATAGAATTAATGTTCATGATGGACTGCATAAGTTCAAAATGGATTGAGGCCAATTGGTGGAATACAGAATGTATATTCACATATGAAAATATCTTTGTGGCCTCGCAGAAGATCTTAAGAAATTTCACAACGGCCCATGCTTTCTCCCAATCTACACTAGAAGGGGGACCAGCAGCCCCAAAGTATTCCAAATAGCTTGATTCCTCAAATTCAAGCTTTTCAAATGCTAATTGAAACCTTTCCGCAGCATCCAGCATCATATATGTTGAGTTCCATCTAGTAGGAACATCAAGACACACAAGTTTTTGAGATGAAATTCTAGCAAACTCTATGTACTCCTTGAACTTAGCAAGTCTTTGAGGTGAAGACCTCACAAACCTAACAGCATTACGTATGCTTCCAATGGAAGTAGGAATATCCTTCAAACCATTATTAACTACTAGGTTGAGGATGTGTGCACAACACCTCATATGGAGGAACTCTCCATCTAGCACTAACCCATTCATGTTCTTCAGGCGCTTTTTCAAATGTGTCACAACAACATCATTTGATGATGCATTATCTACTGTGATTGTGGATACATTTCTAAGTCCCCATTCTCTTAAAGCTTCTTCAACTTTCTTCCCTATGGTCTCACCTCTATGGTTGGTAACTATAGAGAAGCTGATTATCCTTTTTTGATACTTCCACTCCTTGTCTACAAAATGAGCTGTGAGGGTTAAATAACTAGGGTTCTAGACAGATGTCCAGCAATCAGTGGTGAGTGCAACCCTACTACATTCAGATCTAAACAAATTCTTTAACCTGACTTTTTCATCTAAATAAAGCTTAAAACAGTCCCTAGCCACGGTATGCCTTGAAGGGAGTGTAAATTGTGGTTGTAATTGTCGACAAAGATGCTTGAAACCCTCTCCTTCAACTGCTCTAAAGGGTTGTTCATCTAAGGTGATGAACACGGCCAATGCCTTTCTACAAGCCTCAACATTAAATCTATGGCTTGCTGCAACCAGATTACTACCTTCTCCACTCCTACCAGGAGCAAAAGAAAGGACTATTTGATTGGGATTATTGCTGATGGCATATGTATATTTAGGACATGATTTGAGGTGAGAAAGCATGTTTGATGTGCCATGAGTCTTGGTGTCAGCTAGATATCTTTTGCCACAATAATTACATGATGCAGTTGGGTCTTTGGCTTCACTCTCATGCAACTTGGTGAAGTGATCCCATGCACCTGAAGTTCTTCGAGTACCATTAGCATTTGGTTTCCTCTTCCTTGTATTTTTAGGAGGAAGAGGAGGGGGATCAGCCCCTACAACTTCATTTACAGCTGCTGACTGGTTAGTGGGTTGAGTGGGTGTTGTTTCTTGTGTTAAATTAGGTGTAGGAGGCAAGTTCTGATTACAATGTTCCATTTCTGAAACATATGAAGTGTGAAGTGTTTAAAGTCTTTCATTCAAGGTTAAATAGATTAATGCAGAGTTTATTATATACAGAGTTAAGCATAGACTTATCCCGCAAGTAAACCTAACAAGTAAATTGTAAAAGAGTATCATTTCAGTTAAGCATAGGCTTAAAGGGTTGCTCAAAGTAAAATTCATCTCAATAAAGTAAACCTAACAAAGTAAACAGTAAAAGTGTATCATTTCATGTACATAATATAAATAACACATATTAGCAAAATAAATAATAAAATATGAATACTATTCTGAACTGAAATGTCAATAAGTTTTCAGAAAAATAAATAACAAAATATCAGCATCACAGAGCAATATTGAAAGAATAACAACAAAATATCAACATCACATAGCTATATTGTCAAGCAGTGAACACAAGAGAAACAAACAAATGGGTAACAAACAAATTAAAACAGAGCAATATTGAAAGAATAACAAGAAAATCGAAGATTAAAACATGGAAATAGTTATTTGGGAAATAGATTTCAAAAAGCAAACAAAAAAAATTGAAGAATACCCTAGAAAATTGAAGACAGAGAAGAGATTGAATGGATGTGAGAGACAACCTTGTTGATGGTCACGAGTAAGCACTGGATTCAAAGAATCAGGGTGGTGCTCAACTTCAGAGTAATGCCTCAACTTCAATCTCAAACCCTAAGACAAAAATCAAACAAAACCTTAATAATCAAACTAGAAGAAAAGACTCAAACAAGCAAACAAAGGAAAACAAGGAGAGATGGAGGGAAGGTCGAACAAAACCTGGGTTTAATCGAACAATAGAAAGTGATAGCTTTCGATTTTCGAAGAGGTTGGAGGGGAAAGAACAATCGAAGAAAAGAGAGAACGAAAGAGAGTCATCGTCGTTCTCGTCGGCGGCGAGTCGCGAGATGGAGAGAGGCAAAGAGCACTGAGCAGAAGATGGCTAGGGTTTTTCAGATTTGAGAGAATGAGATGAGACGAGAGTCTCGAGTGAATGAGAGTGCATGAGAGTTGAAAGAAAGTTTTTAGATGTAGGGTTTTTTGATGGGTTTTTTTAAAAGCGGTCGGTTCGGGTCGGGTTGGGTTAAAAATTGACTAACCCGGACCCGAACAACCTCACCCATAACAACCCCATTTTTTAACCCGTTTAACCGGTAGCCCATTACAACCCGCCCATTTCACCAGAATAGGAAATGGGTAGTTCGGGTTCGGGCGGGTCACGGGTTGGTGATCAGCCCTATTTCCATCTATATATGCATGGAGGCCTATTAGGGGAGGTCATCATCTAAGGGCTCGATTAGGAGGCTCCTCCGCTTGACCCATAGTGAAGGTCAAATGAAGATTTTGAGAAATATTTTGTTTTCAAATGAAGATTTTATCAAATGCAAAAAATGATCCCTTAGAATTCAAGAATGCTATAAAAAATGGTAACTTCATATTCACTTCTAAAGTATTGTTTCATGCAATGTTTAAAAAATCGAATCAGCCATTAAATTGGTGAAGGCACTTATTCATGATGCATTGGTCCAATATATATTTTTAATTTTATATAGCAATGTATAAAGGTAATTTTGGATAAGACTAAAGTGAACTTAAATGTAAAGTGAACTTAAGGATAGTCTAGGGATGAATGTTGTTTGTTAGTTTTTCTTTGTTGTTTTTTATTTCCTCTCACACCAAAAAAAAAAAATGTAAAGTGAGTAAGTAAGACATATTTATCTTTGATTTTGTAAGGTGAGTTGAGATATAAATGCATTTCAATTAATAAATGGTAACCTTACTTGTCACTTTAGACTCAAATTCACTTTTCAGAAGTTATTTTCCAAAAGTTTTGATGTCATTCAATCATCTACTATTACAACATTAACTGGTTTGATTATGTTAAAAACGCGAGATCTATTATATTAAAAATCTTGATCATAATCCTTCAAAAAAAAAAAAATCTTGATCATAAAAAAAAATATATTAAAAATCACATAAAAAGATTCATTAACGAATTATCTAAGATATCAAACTCAATAATTAATCAATAATTAATGTGATATTGAAATGGTAGCACCGGAAATAAATTCAATACAATTCTTTTTACAAGAATATTCAAATTCTTTTTCCTCTTTTATGGTTTCTTTAATTAAATGATGATAATTTAAAAAAATCACAATTAAGTAATAAATTATTACTAATTCGATAAAAAAAAATTATTGAGTTATCATCATTGAATTAGGGAACAGGGAAAGAGAACAGTACATTTCAATCCTTACAAGATAAAGTAAACATGGATTTTATCCATTTGGTTCGAATAATAATAACTCGGATTCTTTAAATAAGTAATCAAAGGATTCGATTTCTAACTTTTGTGTATGAAAAAAATATGATTGAAAGAGATTAATCTTTAAATATAATCCAATATCTCATAGAATTAATCTTGGCATCTGATTACACAAGAAGAACACCTAAAAAAAGAAACTTGCACTTTATCCAAAAACTCAATCGGCTTAAACTTGTACTAATAGTGTAGAGAAGAGACTAGGAAAAAGACAAGAAACAAAGATATAGTTTGCTGTGCTGCTTGGAGATCGGATCTCTATCTCGAAATTTCTCTTCAAAAGGAGACACTGACAGAAGCAATTATTATTAATTAACGGGCGTCCCCATATATCTTAATTGAGGGCTCCCATATATCTTAAGCATTCATTAGATTCGACCTTTCCAATGGACGGCCTTGGCCTTTCTCTTCTCATTCTCCATTTCTCTATCTAAGCATTTATTTAGTTGCACAGCGTGACAATCTCTATCATTAATTATTACAGAACAAATTTTATGCAACGTGCACTTTGTCTTATTTCAGAAATTTCTCTTTTCGGTGTACTAAACTTCTGGGCAAAGGAACATACCA
Source organism: Ammopiptanthus mongolicus (assembly GCA_039655645.1). NCBI lineage: Eukaryota > Viridiplantae > Streptophyta > Magnoliopsida > Fabales > Fabaceae > Ammopiptanthus > Ammopiptanthus mongolicus. The sequence goes on along the minus strand of CM077345.1, from coordinate 22,644,656 downwards.
CATTTTCATGGTGGGACGTACATGTCACGAGCAAGAACTTACTGTGATATTTACATATTTCCTAAATAAGATTGCTGACATTAACAATCAAACTTTGTGAATAAGTGTTTTATCCTCTTCAGCTTCTAGATAGGAAAATGTTTTTTACACCCAAAATACAACACATGCACGAGACATTGAGTATGATTGGATATTGTTTCATATCATATATGCAAAACTGAAATGATTATAATTCACCAAAAAAACAATGATTATATTATATTTAAATATGGGTGGGGCATCGATCATCTGAACGTTATATTCTTAGATATTTAAATAACATAACTTTAACTAGAAAATATTTTCTTTAAACACAAGAAGAGTATAGTTTTCTACGGTGTATTTCTTATTTATTAGAAGTATAGTAAAATTATTGACGTATTTTCAACTAACAATTTAAGTTTTTGAAAAAATTAATTCATAACATGACATCATCATTATTTTACACTCTGAGCCCAAAAAATCTTATATGAGATGTAGAGGTGGGAATAGGCTAGGTCGAGTTAGGTCCTGACAAGTCTGAGCCTAGCCTGTATGTGTTCCCATCTCAAGACCTGAGTTTGGCCTATTAGCTTGATATATGCCAAATTTTAAGGTCTAGCTTGGCCTACTTCAAAGTCTGGCTTGATTTGGAAGCCTATTTAAAAGCCTACTTTTCAACAAGACCTTTAAATATGCTTCCACCTATAAATAGGTCATATGCCTTCACTTGTAAATAGACTTGTAAGCCTCTAATGATAAAGAAGTTGGTAGGCCTATACTGATAAATAGGCCGTTAGACATTCACAAATAAATATGCAAGTAGACATCTACATTTAAATGGGCCAATAGGCCTTTACTTTCAAATGCTATAAATATTATAAATAATATATTATAGTATTATATATTAAATTATATATTATATATATGTGTGCGTGTGTTAAATAGGTTTGCCTGATAGGCATAATAGGCTTTTTATAAAGCCTTAGCCTGACCTTTTTAACTATATAGACTTTTCAAAAAGTCTTGACCTGACTTTTTTATTAAATAGGTTAGGTCATATTAGACCTTAAATAGGCTAAATCATAAACTTCCGATGAATGGCCTGACCTATTCTCATCCCTAACGAGAGGGTAGAGATCGATATAATAAAAGGAATATATATATATGCTCGGTAGTTCAAAAATATATGATACTAATATGATTAAGAATCATCACCGCCCATTATCTTCGGTTCACCTTTAGTTATTATTAATTTTTATTTATTAAAAAGGGAAAGGTAAGTGTTTTTTTAACCATCCATACAATTGGATGAAAATACTTTAGTCGCATATAGCAACGCTCTAAATATAATATATTTAAATTTTCTTAGTTAAATAATTATTTATTCATTTCTACACTTTTCTATGCGTAGAAAAGTATCCTTCCCACCTAGCTATTTATATAGCCTCCTCAGGTAGCCAAGTTTAAGAGTGCATGCAATAATGTCTCCCCTAATGGAATCAAGAGTGGAAACTGTAGTACATTACCCTCCATTACAATCACTGGAGCCCAAAGATGAGAATTTGGTTTTGGTTTTTGACTCAAATTTGCTGCAAAAGCAAGGGGACATGCCCAAACAGTTCCTTTGGTCATCTGGGGATTTGGTTAGCACCAGCCAAGAGGAGCTCAAGGAACCCATCATTGACTTAGGAATCATGAGCAAGGGTGATGAGGAAGCTATTGCTAGTGCTGCAGAGCTTGTGAGGGAAGCCTGCTTGAAACATGGTTTCTTTCAAGTGATCAACCATGGTGTGGACCCTGATCTCATACATGCTGCTTATCATGAAACTGACACCATTTTCAAGCTCCCCATCAGCAAGAAGATCAGTGCTAGGAGGAAACCTGGTGGGGTCTCGGGCTACTCAGGTGCTCATGCAGATCGCTATTCTTCTAAGTTGCCATGGAAAGAGACATTTTCCTTCCAATACAATCACCGAAACAACTCCAACTCTCAAATTGTTGACTACTTCAAGTCTGTCTTAGGGGGAGATCTTCAACACACAGGGTAAGGTCCACATTGAATTGATTTCATCATTACATGACAATGCCCATTTTTGTCACATTTGCATCCAAGGTTTTAAATTACGGTTGCGATTACGTATATGTGTATGTAACGATTATCACAATTTGTGATTGTTATTGCAATATTGCCGCTACAATTATCTCCACAGTTTTAAATTGTAGATGCGATTACGTTGCGGTTATCGTAATATGGTTGCGATGTGCGGTTATCGTAATAATACCGTCAGAATCACAATTTAAAACCTTGTTTGCCTGTTACTTGACTCGTGGCAGTGAATGATATTATTTGAGATTTTCACCTATTATAGTGATGTGAAGAGAAAGACAGATAATGACCTTAAACAAGTAGACCCTACCAAATTTTGTAATTAAGATTCTGTTTAGGGTTATTGTATCTATTTATCTCTTTCCATTACTCTGTTACGTATGCTCAGTGGAGATTATCCTTAACAATTTTGCCAGATCACCTTTCCTCTTATCTTTAGTGAAGATGGAGTTCATTAAGACCCCACTGCACCTGTTGTGATCAGAGCCCACCTCAGGAAGTACTTAAAGAAGGACAACCAACTCCACTACTTGTTAATGCCACAATTATTGCAAGTCAAATGCACTACAATTAACTTATAGCCAATATTGTTAGAATATTTTGTTTTCTAAACTACTGGTCTTCCATTGATTTAATAAAACATTGGTTGAATGATATCTTGACATCTTCTGAAATATTCATTTTGTGATCAATGGATATTGGAAATCACATGATAAGTATATTTAAGTAGTATAGCCTGTAGTTTAATAGAACCATGATGGGTGGAACCATTACAACTCTTCATGGAATGGTATGGTTTGAAGCATTATGTCTCTTAATAAAAGGATGAGTTCATGAACCATTGTAACCATCATGAAAGGGTAGGTCCTCTCTCCACTTTCTCTATAAATATATGTCTTGGGACATATGAAACGAATTTTTTATGTTATGACACATTTTCCCATCAAAGCTTGAGAAAGAAGGAGAGGAAGATCCTCTCCTACAATCAAGGATATTCAAGATCATCAAATCAACTTGAGAAGAATGGCTTCAAGAGGTAAGTACCACTATCCATTCTTATTTAATTATGGTGTTCTATATTCATGCAACTATGATCCAAATTTAATTGTTCATGACATGAGACTATGATTCATGATGTTTAGCATATAAATCAACATGTGGTATCAGAGCCTTAGTTGTATGTTTTAGGACCCATTTTGATGTTTAGAACATGAAACATATATGCATGGATGTTAGGATTACTTTTCATGCATGAAAGTGGATTGTTTTGGCATCTTGATTATCTTCTATGCAAAGTTGGCACTTTATGTATTATTAGAACCATTTTGTAGACATGAAATAGTTCCTTGATAGTAGTCAGAATTATACGTAATAATGGCTTCAAGAGAGATCCGCTTTGAATGTAAACTTCCTTTTTTTTATCCTTCTTCATAAGTTTTTTATCCTGAAAACCATCCCAATTGATACTTAATTTTCAAAGTATTCAAAACAAAGTGAAAACCCGCTTGAAATCGTGCCACAAACAGTGAAGAATTGCGTCAAAATGGAGACGGGTAGCGACTGGACCCATTCTAACGTTCAGACCCGTTTTCAGTTTTTTGAAGCCCCCTTTGATTCGGTTTATGACTTTTTTTTGGACATAAAAAATTTCACCATTTGAGTACTGCGTTGTCGTATAATAATTCCCGATCAAAAACAATTCAAAAAGGTACAAAAATGTGCAAGAAAACAAGCTGGAAATATCACGGGTCGGCGAACCCATTTTGCTGCAATTCGGACATTTCTAACCCGTCTGTAGGTTGGGGAGGACCCAAACCCGGTTTTTATAACAATTTTAAAATTAAAAGGGTGGTAACAATGGCATCTGTCAGTCATGTGGCGCAGCAGTTGGCGTCCTTTAGCCTTACCGCTTGGGTACGAGTTCGAATCTCAAGTTCCACACTTTTAGTTTTTTGAAATTTATGACAGTTTATTTTTCCTTGCGTACCAAAATTAGAGCAAAAAGTCCCCAGTTGGATTCGATCTAGGGACTAGACAACGAGCAACACAAGGGACACCGCTAGGCCAACTTTAAATTTGCAATAGATGTCTCTCTAGTTTTAATTTTATATAATTTGAACCAGTCACCACTAAATGATTATTTGGGCAAACATTATCCAATTTTGGGATTCCTTGAATTGAAGTGAATGTATGCCACCACAGTGGTTCATTCACAGATTTTTATGGGATTACCTGTTAATTTTTTCTTGGATGTTGTGCTTCTTGAATAATTTATAATTTAATTTACCCACAGGAAATTAAATTATAAGTTATTCCTGAGACATGATTTATTGGGGATGCTTTGAACAGTTAAAATTTCTTCTGCCCACAGGTGTTGGAATTTTGCTACTGTTGTTTGTATAATATATACTCCACCCACAGGGGAGTTTTATATTATATGCGTTTATATTCCCTGTTATATGTTGTTTGCCCATGATATTAATCATTTTGTTTTATTTTATTATTTTCCAGCTTCTATCAACTTTTCGGTGAATAGCTCTGCAAATCAAATTGAGATTTTAACGGGAAATAATTATAAGAAATCGAAGGACGATATTGAGCTAGCGCTTAATTTATTGGACATCGGCATTGCAATAAGGGAGGATGAGCCTGCTGCTTTGACTGCGACGAGCACTGCTGAACAAAAGACTTATCATAGGGAATGGACAAGGGCTAATCGCAAGGCTTTAATGCTTATTAAGAGATCCATAGATGATACGTTGATTAAGGCAATTCCCCATTCTGATAAAACTAAGGCTTTTCTCGCTTCCGTTGGCGATAGATATACTGTTTCTGGAAAAGCCGAAGCAGGTCAATTGATGGAGCCCTTCATTAACATGAGGTATGATGGAGTTAGTGGTGTTAGGCAGCACGTTATGAAGATTATGACCATAGCCAACAAGCTTAGTGACCTCAAGTGTCCTGTGACCGATAACTTCCTTATACACCATGCTATAAACTCCTTGCCTAGCAAATTTGATGTTCTAAGGACCTCATACAATATCCAGAAGGAAGAATAGGACATCAATACCCTTATCTCCGTTTGTGTGCAAGAGGAAGAAAGGATGAATAGTGTAAACCAAGGGAGTGTAAACCTAATTTCCCAACACGATCATAGGCATAAGAAGAAAGGTCCTTTTAAGAAGAAGGGAAAGAAACCATTCCATAAGCATCAGAGTGATGAGAAGGCTAGTCCATCTGATACCCCACATAGTTCAAGACCTATTTTTAAGAAAAAGGGGTTGAAATGTTGGTTCTGCAAGGGTATAGGACACAAGAAGTCAAATTGTCATGCCCTTAAGTCTTCGATTCAAAATGGAACCCAAGGTAAGCCATTAGCTTACGCTTGTTTTGAGTCTAGTATAGTTGATATTCCTTTAAACTCTTGGTGGTTAGACTCGGGGGCATCAATTCATGTTTCTAATTCTTTACAGGGGTTCAAGACAAAGAGAAAACCAAGTGAAGCTGAAGTGAACCTGTTTGTAAGGAATGGAAATAGGGTTAATGTTCAGTTTATAGGATTAGTAGAATTAAGATTAAAATCTGGTTTTGTTTTACATTTGAGAGATACTTTGTATGTACTGTCTATAAGGCAGAATTTGATTTCTTTGTCGAAACTTGATGACTATGGATTTTCTTTTAGTTTTAGTAATGGATTGTGTCTATTATCTAATAATTCCCAAGTTGTTGGTAAAGCTTATAAGCATGATGGTTTATATAGTTTGGAATTGGATTCTAATGTTTATAACACCCTACATGTTCAAAGTGTTGGAAATAAGAGACCTTTACTAAAGGATACTTCATTCTCTTTGTGGCATGGACGTCTAGGGCATATATCTAAGGATAGGATCAGTAGGCTAATTAAGGATGATATCTTACCTCCCTTAGATCCTAGTAACTTAGAGGAATGTGTGGATTGCATAAGAGGAAAATTCACAAGGAAAAATAGGAAAGGTTCTACGAGAAGTAGAGAACTTTTAGAGATAATTCACACTGATATTTGTGGGCCTTTGAAAACTACCTTGTGTGGAAATAGATATTTTATAACCTTCATTGATGATTATTCTCGTTTTGGTTATGTCTACTTGATAAGTGAGAAATCCTTAGTCTTGGAAAAGTTTAAAGCTTTTAAGATCGAGGTAGAAAACCAATGTGGCCCAAAGATTAAGATAGTTAGATCAGATAGAGGCGGTGAATACTATGTAGCTAGACATGGAGAGAGTGGACAATATATGGGACCGTTTGCTAAGTATCTTGAGGAATGTGGAATTATTTCTCAATATACTATGCCTGGTACTCCCGAACAAAATGGTGTGGCTAAGAGACGTAATCGTATTCTAATGGATATGGTTAGGTCTATGATGAGTCAATCTAAGTTATCTGATTTCCTTTGGGGAGAAGCCCTTAAGACCGCCATGTATATCTTGAATAGGGTACCATCTAAGTCTATACCCAAGACTCCTTTTGAGTTGTTTAAAGGGTGGAAACCAAGTTTAAGTCATCTCCGTGTGTGGGGGTGTGCTACTGAAGTAAAAATCTATGATCCGACTGCATCGAAGTTAAGCCCTAAGACCACTAGGTGTTATTTCATTGGTTATCCCATTAATGCTAAGGGGTATAGATTTTATTGTCCTGCTAGATGAACGAAAATAATTGAGGCTATTAATGCAAAGTTTCTTGAGAATGACATTGGCATTTCAATTGATCATGAAAATGAGGAATCAAGCTCTAGAGGAGAAAATGTTGTAGTGCCAATAGCTATAATACAACAAAGGGTTGAGAGTTCATTAGATGAACAAACACTCGATCGAGGAGACACAACAAGAAATCTTAAACGATCCACCACAACCTCCATTAGCTCCTAAACCACCCATTGAAGTTTTGCCTCCTAGACGTTCCCAAAGAGAACGAAGACCAGTTAATCGTGATGATTACTATACTTTTCTGGGGGAGAAGGAGTTCAACATAGGATGTATGCAAGATCCAGAAAATTATAGTGAGGCGGTTTCTAGTGAATTGTCTGAAAAATGGATTGAGGCAATGAATGGTGAAATTCTTTCCATGCATTACAATGATGTGTGGGAGCTTGTGGAACTTCCTGATGGTTTTAAGCCTATTGGATGCAAGTGGGTATTTAAGACCAAGAAAGATTCTAAGGGGAATGTGGAACGCTTTAAGGCAAGATTAGTGGCGAAAGGATTTACACAAAAGGAAGGTATTGATTATAAAGAAACATTCTCTCCTGTATCATCAAAGGATTCTTTTAGAATTATAATGGCTCTAGTAGCTCATTATAATTTGGAACTTCATCAAATGGATGTAAAGACAGCTTTCCTAAATGGTGATCTTTATGAAGAGGTTTACATGCAACAACCTGAGGGTTTCATAGAAAATGGAAAGAAGCACTTGATATGCAAATTGAAGAAGTCTATATATGGTTTGAAGCAAGCTTCAAGACAATGGTACACTAAGTTTAATGAAGTTGTTTCTTCCATGGGTTTTGAGGAAAATAAAGTGGATCAATGTATATATCTCAAGGTCTGTGGGAGTAAATTTATTTTTCTTGTTCTCTATGTTGATGATATTTTACTTGCTAGCAATAGTCTCGATTTGCTTGTAGAGACCAAGGAAACCTTGTCCGCTTCCTTTGATATGAAGGATCTAGGTGAAGCATCTTTTGTCTTGGGCATTGAAATTCATAGAGACAGAAATAGGAGACTCTTAGGTTTATCTCAAAAGGCTTACATTGATAGAGTCTTGAAAAGGTTCAATATGGAAAATTGCAAACCTGGAGATGCTCCAGTCGTTAAAGAGATAAACTGAGTAAGGATCAATGTCCCAAAAACAATATCGAAAAGAGTGCAATGTCGAATGTTCCATATGCTAGCGCAGTGGGTAGCTTGATGTATGCTCAAGTGTGCACAAGACCTGATTTGTCCTTCGCTGTGAGCGTATTGGGTAGGTATTTATCTAACCCTGGACATGCTCCTTGGGTTGCTGCTAAGAAGGTAATGCGGTACTTACAGAAGACAAAAAGACTATATGCTTGTTTATAGAGAAATTGATGATTTGAATGTTATTGGGTATTGTGATGCCGATTTTGCTGGATGCCCTGATGATGAAAAATCAACTTCTAGATATGTCTTTATGTTGGTTGGAGGTGCTATATCCTGGAAGAGCGTTAAACAAACTCTGACAGCCTCATCAACTATGCAAGTAGAATTTGTAGCCTTGTATAGTGCTGCAACCCATGCAATATGGTTAAAGAATTTTGTTTCTGCTCTTGGCATAGTTGACTCAATTTCTAGGCCATTAAAGATATATTGTGATAATAGTTCTGCTGTCTTCACCAAGAGTAATAGAACTACTTCTGCTTCTAAACATATAAGGATTAAATTTTTAGTTGTGAGAGAGATGACAGAGAATAAAGAAATTGAGGTTGAGCACGTGTCCACTACTGAAGAAATGATTGTTGATCCACTGACTAAGGGGCTTAGGCCTATTGTGTTCGCAAAACATGTTGAAAATATGGGAATTGAAAAAATCTTTTGATGTATTTAATTAGTGGGAGTTGACATTCATTGTGCTTAATTTGTACTAAATCTATAAATAAATTATTAAATTAATAATATTATGCTCATTTTAATTATTATCGTTGTAATTGTGTTTATGATGCATTTACTGTTATTTTATTTACTATGAGATATTTGTCTCTGGTTTCCTTTGGGGAAATGGTGTTTCACATGAAATGTGCTTTTAATCTTCTAGGGGAGATATTGACAATGTTTTATAGGGAAAACATTGGTCTTTCTTGGGAAAGATGTTTACTTTTATGAGAAAAGTATTTCATGTGAAACATGGATCTCTTTTAGGGGATTGGTTGTGTTTTCTTGGGAAGGCACGATGAGGACTTGTACACGGTAGTATCCAATGATCACAAACTATGTACTACGATGTGTATTACACTAGTATACTTATTTAATCATGACAACAAGAGTTGTTACTTACGTAGTTATGGGTGACATAAACTCTTAATAGTTTATTTCTCACTTATAGCTCTAACTGATGAATCCTGTTGGTCGGCATTGATCATGATTATTTGTGATTACAGTCAAGAGACAAAAGTGGCCACAATTATTCAACCAATGAGTTTTTGGTTTATTTTGATTTCAAATATTTTGTGTTCAAAATCTTATTTTATTTTGTTTTGTCTTGTTTTGTTTTGTTTTGCTTTATAAATCAATGTTGTCCAAGTGGGAGAATGTTAGAATATTTTGTTTTCTAAAGTATTGGTCTTCCATTGATTTAATAAAACATTGGTTGAATGGTATCTTGACATCTCCTGGAATATTCATTTTGTGATCAATGGATATTGGAAATCACATGATAAGTATACTTGAGTAGTGTAGCCTATAGTTTAATGGAACCATGATGGGTGGAACCATTACAACTCTTCATGGAATGGTATGGTTTGAAGCATTATGTCTCTTAATGAAAGGATGAGTTCGTGAACCATTGTAACCATCATGAAAGGGTAGGTCCCATCTCCACTTTCTCTATAAATATATGTCTTGGGACATATGAAACGAATTTTTTATGTTATGACACACTTTCCCATCAAAACTTGAGAAAGAAGGAGAGGAAGATCCTATCCTACAATCAAGGACATTCAAGATCATCAAATCAACTTGAGAAGAATGGCTTCAAGAGGTAAGTACCACTATCCATTCTTATTTAATTATGGTGTTCTATATTCATGCAACTATGATCCAAATTTAATTGTTCATGACATGAGACTATGATTCATGATATTTAGCATATAAATCAACAAATATTTCCTTACACATGGCTTTTGGCATTTTTTTAATTGAAATAGGTGGGTGTATCAAAAGTACTGTGAAGCAATGAAGGAATTGTCTTTAGTAATTATGGAGCTTTTGGCCATTAGTTTGGGTGTGGATCGTTTGTATTATCAAAGATTTTTCGAAGATGGTGATTCAATAATGAGGTGCAACTATTATCCACCTTGCAAAAGTTCTAGCCTTACCCTTGGTACTGGCCCTCACACTGATCCAACATCACTAACCATTCTTCATCAAGACCAAGTTGGAGGTCTGGAGGTTTTTATAGATAACAAATGGCTGGCGGTTCGCCCTCGACCAGATGCCCTAGTCATAAACATAGGTGACACTTTCATGGTATGTAAACTTCTCATTTGTCAGTTTGGTATCATCTCTCATGGGGTTGCATACTTTTTCTTGACCAGAAATAATGCCACATGTTTATTAACTTTTATCTTTTAAGACAAAGTGTAGGTGCAGTTCTATTAATACTTATAGTGCTATATTTTCAATGAAAAGAATATATGTATAACAGATTATCAATAAAAATATGACATGTGTAATAGTTATTACACATATCCTAATACTATTGAAAAAGTGCCTCACAAAACCTAAAAAACCCTAAGGTTTGCGTTATCTTTCAGGCAACATGGGTTGATTGGTCGTATATGTTTTTTTTACTTTTCACATGAGTCCTATAAGTTTTATTTTTTTTCAAATTGGTCCTATACGTTATGTATGATCCGTTTCCACATTAATCATTTCCTTCAATTTCGACCTTATGGCGTCAGATCAAAAGTCACGTATCAGACTAACGTGATAACTACGTCAGGTCAAAACTGACGGCGTTAAATCGAAATTAACGAAAAGGACTAACATGGAAACAGAACATAACGTGTGAGATCAATTTGAAAAAAAAAAAACGTACAACATCAATGTGAAAAGTAAAAAAAAAAAATATAAGACTAATCAACCTATTTTACCTATCATTTATTCATCTAAAAGGTTAGAATGATACAGAAAAGGTCATAAATTCAAATAATAAAACTAAAATAAAATCTAGTTGAACTTGACTTAATTTAAGTATATTTATATGTACACATATAATATTTAAAGTTTCAAAATGAATCAATTTCTACATACGGCTTCGTTAAGTAGCACTATATATCTATTAAAACAATGGAGATGTATAAAAAGAGTAATACTAATTAAAGGTATATATATGCTTGGATGAAGGAGTTCGAAAGTAAAATGAAGGGAGGGTAAACTTCATTATTTCAAGTAAATATTTTCTTATTTGATAAAATTATAAAATGAAATTGGAACAGAAGTCAAGAAGAGTGTTTACCATTTAATTTTTAAATCATACTCACTTTTATAAATATGTTTTAATTCATTTAATTTAATATAGAAAACTAACCCTTCTTTCTCTTTTCCTGTACATTTTGGACTATTCCACTTTTAGTTTTATCAAACACGTGGGCTATTTTATGTATAACTATAAAGTGTCATGTCTTATCGTACCTGTACTCAACATAAAATTGAAGTTTTATGTCTGAAAAATTGATTGTGTTTGGGAGAGATACAATAGTTGAATACAAGGTCTTTGTGATGTCTTAGGCGTTATCAAATGGAAGATACAAGAGTTGCATGCACAGGGCGTTGGTTAATACGGACAAAGAGAGAAGGTCACTGGTTTTCTTTGTGTGTCCAAGAAAAGACAAGACAGTGAGACCCCCAGATAATCTTTTAAGCAGAAAACAGCCAAGGAAGTATCCTGATTTCACATGGTCCAATTTATTTGAGTTCACACAAAAGCATTATAGGGCTGATGCTGCTACGCTTCAAAGCTTCTTCCAGTGGCAATGCTCTTCCATGCCATCCAATTTCTAGAATTACTTTGGCTGCTTATGAATTTATAATGGTTGCGTTTCGTTAATTAATGTCATCCCTCACCTAGTATTCTTTTACTTTAGTTCCATATGATGTCAAAATGTGTACTTGCAGCTTTTTCACTAGATATAATTATCTCGTGTGTACTACTAGCTAGTATTATATCTTTGTTTTGAGTGCGCTGTATGGTGTTTGTACACATACTAGCTTGCACCTGCAGACTACAGAGTGATCGGTGTATATGGATGTATTTAATGAAGTTCATATATTTGTTTGTTTTATTCGTGAATACTACTTTTGCCCGATATCACAACAGATAACAAGATCTGGAAAGAAATATATATTTACACAGAAAAGGTTTCTTGCAAAACTCATAGCCATCTGTTTCATATATATATATATATATATATATATATATATATATATATATAGTGCGAGAAGTGGTTTATTTTTAGAGTAAGAGGAGCAAATCTAGACAATTAAATCATATATGAATGGTTAGGATTAGAGAGAGAAAGAATAATCATCTTAGTTAATAAAACGTGTTATTATTGTTAATTACTCAATCCACTAGTGCAAATTGTAGATTCTAAAACAAGTTTCTACATCAATTGCATTTTAACCGATTTAAAAAAAAGACGGTTTAAACTTTACTCTTATTTTTCTCTCTTTGTTTGTTTTCTATTACTGAAGCTGAATAACAGGGAGCAAGTGAATTATCTTCATAATATTGCATATTAATTGGAACTTAGCTTCTCTTGAAGCATTAAAATTTAGGTAAAAAATTGAATTTTTACATCGGTTGTAACCAAGGTTTTAAATCTGGGTTCGAAATCGCAATTGGGGCCGCGATGTTTTGGTTTTGGCAGTTTCTGAAATCGTATCACGATCACAATTGCGGCAGCATTGGGCGCATTTTCCCGATGTAAAAAGTGGCCTTTAATTTACATCGGTTGTGACCTATAACCGATTTAAAAAGTGACATTTCCAATGTAAAAAGTGCTCACTTTCTACATCATCTGTATCTACATTGCCTAAACAACCGATGTAGAAAGTCAATTTTAACTGATGTAGAAAGTCAATTCTGCACCAGTGACCCCTTTGCATAATTTGTGTGGTTTAAGGTTTTTTCACAAGAATTAACAAATTTAGACTAAAATGCACTTTTTGACGAAAATTGTCCCTCCATTTTTTTTTATCAAATTTAGTTCTCTTAAATTTCCAAACTTACGAAAAACATCCTTCCGTCACATTTCCGTCCAAAAACAAACGAAAGTGGCCTACCTGGCTAACACATTCCAGTATGGCAACCACGCGTCATTGCCACGTGTAACCCACAAACTAAAAACTAATTGTAATCATTTAAAAAATTATTTATTAATAAAATAATAATTTTAATCATTTAAAATTTATTTATTAAAAATTATAAATTTAAATAACTTTTTAGAAAGAAAATAATTTTTAAAACTATATAAACAATGAGCCCATGAGATACACGTGATTAAGGGTTTAAGGTTTTTCATTTGTGAATTTGGGAGAGTTAGGAATTTTGAGAGAATTTGGGGTTAAGGTTTTTCAGTTTCGTTCGCGGTTGTAGGTAAGTTTCCTGATTCGGATACTAGGAATCTAGTGTGGGTTTTGTGGTCACGTACATGGGGTAGTGCTTGTGTCTAGACGCGGATTCTAGGAGAGGAAGCAAACGAAATGGTCTTCGATCACATTGACCCACGATTATGGGGAGTGTCGAAACTTCCTGAGAACTCACTTTGAGGTAAGTTAACTTTGTTTGTTTAATCACTTTGTTGCGGGAACCCTTTTTTATTGACCTTTGATTTTCGAGTTCTTTCCCTTTTGTTGTTTCTTTATGCCTTTTTCCATTATTTCGGCAATTATATATATTTGTGATTGTGGTATGTGGTCCCTGCATGTTATTTTCCATGTCCTCAATGCACCGGTGTACATGTGTTGTCCATGTTCTATTGTTTGAAATTGATGTTTGTTCCCTATTTGTCTGACACAGTGTTTAATAATTGTATGTGGTCTTTGTTATTTGACTTAGTTTTGTTAATTAGTAATGGTGTGTGGTCCCTGTAGTTTGACTTAGCATTGTTGATTAGTAATGGTGTGTGGTCCCTATTGTCTGACTTAGCTTCGTTAATAAGTAATGGTGTGTTGTCCCTAAGTGTTTGTTCTTGTTTATTTGTTTGTCTTTAGGCCAACAAACTTTCAAGCGTTAAAAATACGTATTCACCATCGGGTCATTGGGTTTGCAAACCATCAGTGGCATATTTAAGGGGTGACGTTTTTGAGATGCTTGATGGGTGGGATGTATACCACATATCTACCATTAAATAGGGTAACATAGTAAATAGCATGGGGGTATGTCTCTTATAAAGGTCTATGGTATAAGCATCCCTAGTTAGATATTATTGTAGGGTTAAGGCCAATTAACAATGATGATGATGTTATCCAGTTCCTAATTGAGATATGAATTTATTAACTTGTATGTTGAGCACAACATAGACAAACCTGTGTGTGTTGAAGGGGGTGCAGCAACAAAGGGGTGATGTAACCTCCTTTTCGGGCACTGCATTTTACATGATGTTTTAAGGCCGAAAATAGCGGGATGATAAAATCATTAGAAAATATGGGATAAATTTTTCCTTTTCGCAAGACATAAATATAAAAGCTTGTAATCATTTTATGTGCGAGGTATTCATAATATAAGGTCATTAGTTCAGAAAGGACTTACATAAAAACCCAACCCAACTACAGAAAGAAAATAAAGAAAGATACAGACTCAACATCAAGATTTAGAAATGCAGCTCCTAAAACACAAGATACTTGGAGACGCAACTCCTCAAGTGATAAAAGAACGGTACAGACGCTCTGGCACCCTACACTGGTCGATAACAGACTACACAGGAAGACATCATACCGATCAACCGCTGAAACCTTCCTCGGACTTATTCTTAATGGAGAGACAAGCAAAAGTAATAGGAAGGCGTGGATATATCACCTCCATCTCATACTTCTCACTTATCACCCTCCAACCAAGACCCGTCAAACGAGGCCTAACAGGAACCTTAGCAGGGACTACTGTTGGCATTCCTACGGAGGACATAGCAGCATTTGCCTCAGACGCAACTCTGCTAACAAGCATCCTATCCCTATGTGAGGGAGAAAGCATTAAATGCAGTGTTAGAAAAGTCCACCTAGCATTCCACTTACGACCACAGCCCTGACAGCGGACGACATGAAGACAAGCGATGAAGCGGTTAAGAACCTGAAGAGTGTGATTCCTCATCATATTTCATTATCATTTTGCATGCATTTTCATGTTAGTTTAAGCATTTTATTTAATATTTTATTAGTTTTTTTTTTAGAATGGATTACTGGAGTGTTTTGTGTGTTTTGGTACAGATTTGATGCTAGTTGAGGCTTGGAAGAGTTGGAATGAAATTAACTTGGCTCTAACAATTAAGAAGTGATGTGAGGCCCACAAGTGAAAGAATTCAAAGTTCAACTTGGAATTGAAAGAGAAGTCACGTGAAGCTACAAGTTATGCAAATGAAATTGAAGCATTGGCCTCCAACAAGAAAAGCCCATGTTCAATTGAGAAATTAAGAAGAAAGAAGAAGTCCAGCAGGCTCGTGAAGGTGGAAAAAGAATTGCAAGTTGTTTCAAATAAGATAGCCACGTTGTTTTTCTTTGGATGCATCAATACTCATTATTAAGCAATGGAATTGAAACTTTAGGTGCAACATGTGAATAGCTAGAGGCATACATGAAACAAAAGTTGTTGAAGCAGGCCCACGAAGAGTGAATTCAATCTACAATTTGAATTAGAGATTGAAGAAGATTATTCACCAAAAAAGAGATTGAAGGAGATGGTTAGTTTTATAGTACACTCCAATGTTTTGGGCAGCACCCATAGTGCCTAATTCTAACCTGTTATAATAGGTTATAATAGGTTAGTTTGAGAGTGATTTTTAAATAAAACCAGTCAGAAGCTTTAAGTGCAAATTTCATTTTTAGACAAAAATTAAATGTATCTCCTTTTCCTCCAACAAACTCAGATCCAATCTTCTTCAACCAACCACCTCCACCCCTTGTCTCTGTCCATTCTTGGCGTTAACTTCTCAAGTCTTTCTGTAAACAAGTTCTTGACCAACAAACCCAATTTGTTCTCTTAACCACAACCTAAACCACACCCTCCCCTGCAACTGCAAATCATCATTTTCATTTTCATTCTCACACTCATTCACTTCCTTTCTTCTCTGCTCACCTCAATACCTAATAGAACCCATCCCCTCACAATCAAACTTTCCCTATATTTCAGGAATCTCATCAACTTAAATTCACAAATCCTGCTATTATTGGAGCAAACTTCTCCTTCACACTTGTGTGCCACAAAAGTGACCAACTTTTTTGAGAGAAATAACAAGTTGAACCATTCTATTCCATGGAGATTCAGCAAAGTTTGAAGCTCATGGTCCACCGAAACAATAAGAAATCATAGAAATTTCCAGAACCCATTATCACTACTACTCCTAGGCTCAAATGCAAGAAGATCTTGTTCCACCACGAAAAAACCCAGTTATGTCGGGAAGTGGAAAGGGGGAAAAGATCTTGGAAACGATTTGAACATTGTTGGATTGCACTGCAATTCTTGAAAATAAATCGTCCATAGACTAGTATGTTGGACATATTCTTGCGAAACTGGATCGGATATAATGGTGGAGGAGGAGGGAGATGTGAGTAGTGGGTGGTTGAGTGGAGTAGGTGAGAGAGTGAGGAAGAAGGGTTTGAATAAGAGATTTTTAATTTAAAATAATAAGGGACTTATAAATAAATATCAACTTTCATGGCAACTTTCCCATAATTTATAAAAAGGACTTATAAATAACTATTATACTTTACAGTGACTTGTACCATAAATTGTAACAGTACTTTTGACTTATAATATCAAAGGTTTGACAAGTTCCAAGTCATTATCTTATCACCACCGTTCATTTGAAAAGTATACATAATCAACGGTTACAAACTAGGGCAGCACCGGTGGTGCCTATTTGATGGGCACTACCATAAAACTGGCCGAAGGAGATAATAGCTTCAGCGAGAAAGAAACTAAAGATGTTGGGCCTTTTGTTTATTTGAATTGGAAATTAGAATCCAATTAGAAGACATACAACTTCGTTTTGCATCTGATGCGGGAGTGATAACCCTGTGGCTTATATAGTTTTATTGCTAGTAAAGCTATGATTTTTAGTCATTTGGTCGAGTTTTATCTCGTTTAAACCCAAATTTAGCTTTTATTGTCTTTAAACAAGTGTTTGAGTCATTTTGTTAATTTATTGATTCGAATAAG